>BSBN01000154.1:5000000-6250000 GCA_027924645.1 Cunninghamia lanceolata
GTATAACTCTACAAAAACTCAACCCATTTTAAGTGCCTCTAGTTCAACTTTCCTTGACTATTAAGTTATTATAAAGCCTGATGATGAGTATATAAAACAAACTCTTTTGGCAACAAATAATGTCTCCATTTCTTCAAAGCCTAAACTATAGCATAGAACTCCTGGTCATAAACATATTACTTTTTCTTGGCATCATTAAGCTTCTCACTAAAATTGGCAATGGGCTTACCTTCTTGGCTAAAAACAACTCCTATAACACTGCCACTAGCATCACAATCTACCTAAAATACCTTATTGAAATCTGGAAGTGCCAAAAGAGGTTGCTTTGTGACTTTCTGCTTCAATGTATCAAAGTTCTTAGTTTCTCCTGTAGTCCATTTAAACTGTTTTCTATCCCCTCTCATTGTCTTAGTTAGGGGTGCACAAATGCTACTAAAATTCTGATAAATTTTCTATAAAAACTTGCCAGACCATGAAAAGATCATAGCTTTGTAGTACTCCTTGGCGTAGTCCATTCGATGATAGCCCTCACCTTCTCTGGGTCCATCTTAAGACCTTCCTCTAAGACAACAAATCCCAGGTATACCAACTCCTTTGTAAAACTACATTTCTTCAGATTAATCAACAACTTCTCCTCTCTCAGCTTCTCTAAAAGTCTTGTGCTATGCATCAAATGCTCCTCCCAAGTCTTACCGAAAATAATAATGTCATCTAGATAAACAATAACAACATTTCTCAAAAATTCCTTTAATATCTCATTCATGAGCTGTATGAATGTGCTCAGTGCATTGGTTAGCCCAAATGGCATAACTAACCATTCATACAAACCTTCCTTTGTCTTGAAGGTTGTCTTCCATTCGTCTCCTTCTCTAATTTTGATATGCTGATACCCAGTCTTCAGGTTAATCTTTGTGAAGTACTTGGATCCACTCAAACAATCCATTATGTCATCCATTCTAGACAATGGAAATCTATACTTGATTGTGATTTTATTGATGACTTGGGAATCTGTACACATTCTCCACTCTCCATCTTTCTTTGGTACTAGTACTGTAGCTACCGCACATGTACTTGGGCTCTCCCTTATCAGTTCCTTCCTCAACAACTCCTAAACTTGTTTGTTCAGCTCTTCATTCTCTGCATGAGTCATTCTATGTGTTGCCTTATTCAACAAACTGGCTTCCGGTATCAAATCCATTTGATGACTTATCTTCCTCACTGGTGGTAAACCTTTTGGTACATTATCAAAGATAATGTCCTGAAATTCTTCCATCAAATCTGAGACTTCTGCTAGTATATCTTTGCATTTCTCTTGACTAAGCTTAGGAATCAACACAAAGCAATGACATTCATGCTTCATACCCTCCAAAAATTTTCCATCATCTACCAAGCAAATTCTAGCAGTGCTACATACCTTTTCTTCTACCTCCTTTAAGGGCTTCAACTTATGACAAACTCCATCCTTTGTTAGGGAATATGTGTTTGCATGTCCATCATGGACAGTGCATCTATCATACTGCCATGACCTTCCCAATAATAAATGACATGCATCCATCATTATGATGTCACATATCACCTCATCATGGTAGTCCCCAATCTTGAACGTGACTAAACACTACTTATTGACCAAAGCTCTATAGTCCTTCTGCAACCATGAAATTTGATATGGATGTGGATGCCTTCTCCTTGTCAACTTCATCTTGTTAACCATCTCTTCTGAAACAAGATTGTTAGTACTTCCACTATGAATAATAATATCACAACACTTACCTTCACACTTGCACCTTGTGCGGAATAAACTCTTCTTCTGATCTAGTTCTAATATCACAACACTTACCTTCACACTTGCACCTTGTGTGGAATAAACTCTTCCTCTAATCTGTTATTTCTCCTCATTCAACAAGGTTCTTCTAACAATTAGGGTTTCTCCCCTTTCAACATCTTCAGAATGCTCAGATTGTGCATCTTCATCTACATGTGCAACTCATGTATTATCTTTAGGTCTTCTATTTGTCCTTCCTTGATGTTGCAGACACTTGTACGCTCGATGCCCTTCTTCTCCACATTGCAAACAAGTTCCTCTGAAACCTCCTCTTCCAGGTCCTTGCCTAGGTCAGCCTCTTCCTCTTTTCTCACCATTATTTTAGTCACGAGGGCGGTAGGTATTATCTCCTCTCTGATTTTGACTAGTGCCAGCTTCTTCACTTTTCTTTGGATCTTCATTTCAGCCTCCATAGGATCTTCCACTAGTCCTTCTACCTTGACCTCTTCCCCTTTGCTTGCTTTCAAATCTTTTATTCATCTTCTCTTCTAGCTTCAGGGAAAAGTGGTATGCATCTTCTATGGTGGTCATTCTGACTAGGCTCAGCTCTTCTTGAATACTTGGCCTCAACCCATTAATGTAATGGGCTACCTTCTCCTTGTTGGCCTCTGCCTGGCCTGTTCTGATAATAATCTTATAAAAATCTTTTGTATACTCCTTAACAGACTTGTTACCTTGCTTCAATCCTTGCAGCTTCTTAAGCAACTCTAACTCATAGTCCACAGGAATGAATTATTTCTTTAGTTTGTCTACCATCCGATCCCATATGGTAATCTTTCATTTTCCTCTTATATTTATCTCCAACTAGACCTCCTTCCACCAAATACTGGCATGGCCCTTCAACTTTGTTTTCACAAACTTGACCCATTCTGGATCCTCTACATCTTCATACTCAAAATATTCTTCCATATCATTGATCCAATCAATAAGCTATTCTGGATCCAAATCTCCATAATAAGTAGAAACTTTGGTCCTAGGCCTCTTTCTGATCTTTGAATTGGCCCTCAACAACCTAACTTCTGCAAGATCTCCTGCAACTTCTTGTTCTTCCTTAGATATCTCTTCTTCAACTTCATCTTCACTTTCTTCTCTTGTTCTCAACTCAAACACTCTTCACAACTCCTCTTACAATGCATGGATTTGCCTTTGTATGGCCCTAAAACCCTCTTCCATCAAAGCATTTCTCCCAACATAGTTTCTTCGTGGAGGCATTTTGATCTCTACATCAAACCCACAACCTCAAGTCTTGATGCAAACTACCTTATGGTCGGTGATCTGTCTACACACTCAAGAACCCTTGCTTTGATACCGCTTGATGAAGAGTGTAAATAAAAAAATACACAATAATAGAAATTGGACATAGAAAATAGGGATATTATTTTATTGCTTTGGACAACACATTACATTATAGAAGCTCAAATACAATAAGAGGATGAATCCTCCACATGCTACAACACATTACAGCTTCCTATCTCCAGACTCTAGAACCTATAGACCCAAATATCCTAGGGTTTCTATTTTCCCACCTTTTCTTGACTCTACACTTTCCCCCTTATCTCTACTACTGCCAAGGGTTCCCAAAAATGGTTATAAATAGCCCTTTTTGTTGGCCTCTAGCCAAATTTTGAATTTTGCATCTCCCTCCAAAAATAGGTCAACTTCCGGGAGCCATAACTTTTGATCTGAGTGTCCGATTGACGAACCATTTGAAGTGCCAGAAAGATTGCAGAGTACTCTTTAAATATGAATTGGCTTAGTTGATTCTACCCATTTTCAATGCCGTACAAGGCCATTTAGTTCCACAAATGATCTTTGCCTAATTCCTTCACCAAAGGTCTTAGTTTTCATTTATGAAGCTTCCTATAAATTTTTGCTTCCATACATGCCCAAATGCAAACTTTCCAAAAATAGCAGTTTGCTATTTTTAGTAGTTTGGAAAATCTTAAAGTTTTACATCATTATTCAAGTGATTATGGAACCAAAAATATAAATTTTGAAAAGAAATTAAAACAACATCAACAATTTTGAATCATCATCTTTTTTTGGGTGATGCAAGATTGCCCTTACACCACTGGATGTTCCTGCATCATCCATAAGTCTATTCTTCCACATGTGCATATTTCTATCCCTTTTCCTTTGGTTGTTTAAGACTTGGAAAAGCTCTAAACTCTCTAAAAATCACATCTCAAATAAATCATTTTCTAGGTTAGTGGGGGTTCCAAAGCTTATAATATTTTACATTCTCACCATATCTTGTGAAGATGCATTTCTAAGTTTTGGATCCAATTTAGACCACTTTTCTTAAGGCGCATGAACATAAGCCTCACAACCAAAGACCCCTAAATGTGAAACATAAGGATTAGGGACAAGGATGGATGGATTGAGGGATTGTTAATAGTGGATGGGATGGATGGGAGATTCATGATGGATGGATAGATGGATGGAGGGGTCCATGATGTGACCTCCAAGGATTACGTCACGTAGGAATTATATGCTCTACTATAGATATGACACTTATGATGTTGCATTACAAAGCTTGTAACAATATATGGTTTGATTAGTTGTAAAAAATTGGGTACATCAAGAGATGTCCAAATAATGTTTCAACATTATGCCCCTATCCTTATCAAGATCAAAGGGAAATAGGGGGAACAAATGGGAATGATGGAAAGGATATGTGGATATGATGGATCTGGGACAATATTAGAAGGGATAAGATGAGATAGATGAGACAACTTGCCCCCAAGTTCAATGTGCATAAACAATCAATTTACACATGATGCATGCAAATGGGTTTTTATCATGGTACTTATCCAAGGTGCCATGAAATGGTTTTCACCATTAGATGAATGATTTCTCTTTACTATTTTTATTTTTGAATTTTATTGTATTTTTTTGAATTTTTTGAGTTTTTCATTTCATTGATTGACTGACATTGATAATATGATATTTAGAGGGTCTTTGCATGCACCTGTCAATCTGATATGGTTGTTGTAGATGCTTTTGTCATAAAATGTTAGTAGTGACCTACCTAGGGTAATTGTTTTGTCAGGATCATAGCACTCATGTACAATCCATTAATGTTGTGATCCTCATTGATAATGGAGTTGGCCTTATCTCAATGTTTACATCTTGATAGGGTACCTTCATAGGCCTTATGATAAAATGTTGCTGCGATAATGCGACGAATTTGGGATTTGAGGTTTTTGGATTTGAGACGTGATATTAGATTTGGATGGGGGATGTTGGATGTGGAATGATGCAATCAAGGTTTGTTAGGTTTAGACAAATAGATTAGCAATTTATATTAAGTTTGAGGATTCCTAATTCTCCACACTTGGGATGGTGGGTTATGGATTTTGGATTGCAAATTAGGATGGCAATTAGGACCAACAATCTTATATAATTCAGGAGGAGGTGGACACCTATTATATGCATATTGCTTCTTATGATTTTGAGTGATTATTTGATTTGGACATTTAGAACCAACATTCTTATATTAGCTATAAGGAGGTACATACATCTATTATATGCAAGGTGATGTGGCTTCACATTTTGATTTGGATATTTTTCTTTGTTTGATTGACTTGGTCCATTTTTCTTTTGGACCCATATTGCTTTTATGTGTCTTTCTTGATTTTTGGATTCATACACCTTTGATGTTGTATTAGGATCTTCTACTTTGTATGCTTTAGAATTTGGTTGGTCCCAATTAATAGGTTTAGGATGTGGAAGATAAAGTTTGATGGTATGGATAGTGGAGGTGGAATGAATGTTGGTAGCAAGCTTGTTATAGGGGTTGTGAATGGTCCCAATCTTGATGCTTCCATGACTAATGTAGGTTGGGATAGGCTCTAGGATGCCTTGACAATGATTGATGTAGATTGGGATAGGCTCTAGGATGCCTTGCTCATGAAGGCCCAATCCTTTTCCTTGATAATTCATGCTTTTACATATCTTGTTTGCAATAGGATACTTGTTGTTTTTTAAGCATGATGCTAGCCCATTGGTGTGTCCCAAGAACTATTAGAACTATTGTCCCATCTATAAGAAATCCTAACTTGATAAAGGTGGTAAATCCTAGTTGATAAGATACTTGTGCTTTATCAATGTGTACATTTGTCATGTCTTGATCATTGTTTGTTCTTGTTATGCTTTGATAATTTGAATGCTCAGTGATAATTTGTGCATTGATAGGCTTGATATGATCAATGTCATTTACTTGATCATCTATCTATTTATGGGGATCAAGTGTCTCATCATGGGAAGTGAATGCTAATGGATGATGAATAGGATTAATATGGATCTCTTGACCATAGATAGGATCTTGGTCATAGATAGGATTAATGTGGATAGTTTGTTATTGTTTTAGAATGCTTTGATCTTGATTTGGATGGGAACATGATTGGTCATTCTTTGGAACAAGTTCTTGACATAGCTTGATTTGCTTGGATGACATAGTGGAGGAGTGTTATTTTTCTTTGACATCACCATTGGAAATGAATATAGGGATAGACTCTTTCAGTTGGACACATGGATGGGTGAGGGATTTTTTATGCTTATGGATTTGGGATTTTATGGATGTGACGGACTTTTGAAAGGAGAAACATTTATTTTACCATATAGGTAGACTTGTAGGAATGATGGCTTTAGGAGGCTCTGGGGTGCTCTTGATAGGTGTGGGTTGGATGAATTTCTCATGGACAATAAGCTTGCATGTGCTAGAGGGGGATGACATTAGATGAGTAGAGTTACATGACCTCACTACTTCTATTTTGCCTTTATGTTTAGGATCATTTGCTAGTAGTCCTTGGAGAAAGAGAAAATTTGAATAGGACCATTTGGACATGTGACGACTAGATGGTGAATTAGATGTTTGGATTGGGTGATAGTTGGCTTGGTGGGAGAAGTTGGAGTGCAAAGGTTGTGAGAATGGAGGATATGCATAGGATGTAGAGGCTACAGTGGTATTTCCCTTATCAAAGGTATCATAAGGATGACCAATAGATATTTGATTTGGATGTGAGGGCTTGCTTATGCTAGAATCATCGTCATATTCCTCTTGATCTACACGACTATCATCATCATTGGTATATTCCTCTTGATCTACAAGGCTATCATCATCATTAGTATATTCATCTTGATCTACAAGACAATCATTATCATTTGCATAAAGGAGCTCATTTAATGTATGCATGGCCTTAGGTGAGCTTATGAGTGACTTTGGATGGATAATTTTGATAGATGATCTTAATGGATAGGTTTATTGGAAATAGATTATTTGGATGGATTAGTTTTCTAAACTTGGAATAAGTGTATATCACATTATTTTGGATCCTAAGGATGTGTTGGTATTTGATTAAGATTGTTGGAATCCATGGATAGTTGTAGAGTTTTAATTGATGGATTATGGGCCCTAGGATAGTTAAGGGTCCTAAGTATTAGATTTTAGGCCCTAGGATGATTAAGGGTCCTAAATGATGGATGGGATGATTTTGAATAAACAGGGATCCAAATGTGAGATTTAAGTTATACAAGGATTGCTAGGATAGGTAATGGATTTGGATGATGATAGTTGTTATGGATAAGTTGTGTAGATGAGGGGTTGGTTTGAATGGAACAAGGGATGGACTAAGGTGTAAAACAGATGGAGTGATTAGGATAAACGTGTGGTTTAGATTGATGTAAGAATATTAGATCGAGACTAATATGGGAAGGGTTATAGACTTGAATGAACAAAGGATTAAGGCATGAGAAATGAGATGAGGGCTAAAAGGTGGTGGATATGGAGTAATTAAAAAGGAATGGACTTGCTTTGTTAATGAACAAGTGGATTTATGATTTGGACTAAGGTAAGATGAAATGATTTTTAGTTGAAGGTTGGACTTTGGGTTATGATTATTCTAACCTTGGCTACATTTTTGTTTCAAGGATACCAATTGGTTAGTGTTTTCAAAATAGTAACAAAGGCTTTCAAAAACTTGACTAGGTATGAAAGGTTTAAAAAGTACTTGGTATTCATAACACCCAATCAAAAGACACAACAACAATCCTAGAATTAATCATGAAATGAGTGTCAATTTTTCGTGGGCCCACCAATAATGCTATCTACAAAGCAAAGGATAGCTAGGGAATGTAAGGTCATGTACCACCTATGCACCCATTACCATGGAGGTCAAAGCCTTGCCCACATCAAAATCTATCTCAACAACTTGGAAGCATGTGTGTGAGTATCTTTGTTGAAGTACACAAGACAACTGAGAGGGGGGTGAATCAGTTGTAGCAAAAACTTAACTTCTTTCAAACATCAACACATTAACCACTTAATTATGATTTAACCATGAAAGCATATAATCAAAAACTTAAACACATGAGACACTAGATTTTTACGTAGAAAATCCAATAAGGGAAAACCACGGTGAGTGTTAGCTCACAATATAAATGATATATCAAAACTTTCAACAAGGCTCGCTGCCTTAGAGCTCACTGCCAAAAGGGGCTCACTGCCAAAGGTTTTGGCTCACTGCTGAGTCAGTGAACTGAGATAGTAGCATCTACATCATGCCAAGATTTGGTTCCATTGAAGCACACTGATTCTTCTTCTTTTCGGCCTTCTTTATGCAACCACACTTATCTTCGCATCTTCACATCATCGTACCTTATTCGCAACTTTGTTACATGTATTTATACAATTCATCCACTATGGAATGTACATTAAGGTCAGCATTACAATCATCAACCATTGGAGCAATCTCTAAGGTCGGCATACATTAGAATAGGTCTAGACCTAAATAGATTTGAGAAGGAAAAGAATTAATGCATACCACACCACGCCTTAGCTGGGACTCAAATGCAATCTCCCTTGCAACAACATGCTATCACAAACTTCAAAGCATAACCGCAAGTAGTGAAAACAACTAGGTTAGCCAAGACTGGTGTTAACACTAAGACCTTTAGGAACACGCTTCAGCGACAATCCAAATTAGACTTTGTAGACCAATCAAAAAGTAGGAAAATGATCTAGAGACATCCACAAGTACATTACAATCACCAAGAACATCCGTACAACCCCCAAACACTCTATCGAGAAGATTCTTCAAACCGAACCACTTAAACATTGTTGTTAACTTTTGTCATAAAGGAAAGATCACTTGCAGAGCACCAAATCATGAACCATTGCAAAGTTGTAGGCACATAACATCATCCCAAACTTAGTTCTAGAACTATAAACCATAAAACTTAATTGCGAAGAAATTCAGAGCAGAAGACATTCTCCCTATCACCAATAAATACTCAAAAAAATAGTTTTTAATCAGATGAACAAAACTAATTCAAATCTTCACATTGGAGGCTCAAACTTGAGATATAGCAACTATAGGAATCCCTTGACATAACTTCAAAACTGCAGACATAGATATTCAAGCTATAGGATATGCAAAGCAAAACACTACATTATTCTGGCAGATAGAATAGTTTTGCTCTTACTCAAACTTGATCAATTAACTTTCTTAGACGCTGACATTAAGTGTTGACATCAATGACAACACTTACTGCTCATACTTGCAACAATCTCCCCCTTTGTCATTGATGGAAACACATGATGTGAAAAACCATCAAGACAACTAATCTTGCTTTGCTTATTTGCTCCCCCTTTATGCTTTCTTTGGCTACAACTTTCTCCTTAAGTTTTTTGAATGCACTTCTCTCCCCCTTTTACATCAATGGAAAAGGGTGCCAGACCTTCTCTCCCTCTTCAGTCGTCAAGGCTCAACTCATATTATACTATCACTACACTACTCCCCCTGTTAGTAACACTGCAACACTTACTACTCTTTATCAAGAACTCATATTAGCAATACCTACCTGCTCCCCCTGAGGGGTAGCCTTCAAAACATCAATCCAGATGAAAAGATGAAACTTTGGATGCCACTAGATTGATGTACTTCCTATGCATCTTAGTTTAGAGCAAGAGGGGTAATAACCCTTAACTTCTCCCTAAGATACTCTAAAGTATCTTTAGACAGAGGCTTGGTGAAAATATCTATAATCTGATCCTTGGTAGATACATATTCCATCTTCACTTCATTCTCTATTACCTTTTCTCTTAGAAAGTGATACATTATTGATATATGCTTTGTCCTTGAGTGCATCGCTAGATTCTTTGAAATGTTTATGGCACTTGTATTATCACAAAAGATTGAAATTGGTTCTCCATACACAACTCTTATATCCTTCAATGTTTGCTTCATCCATAGCACTTGAGTGCAACAACATGCTGCAACAATATATTCTACTTCTACAGTAGACAAAGAAACTAAATCTTGCTTCTTGCTTAACCATGATACCAATCTGTTACCCAAGAAGAAAGCACCTCCACTTTTTTTGTCATCAACATCTCCAGCCCAATTTGCATCTGTATAAGCACTAAGAGTGAAATCAATATCTTTAGGATACCACAATCCATAGTCTGAAGTGCCTTTTAAATACCTCATAATCTTCTTAACTGCCACCACATGTGACTCCCTAGGATCTTCCTAAAATCTTGCCACAAGACAAACTACATGCATTATGTCTGGTCTAGTATAGGTTGAATAAAGTAGTCCTCAAATCATAGACCCATACTTTTTTTGGTTAGTCTTAGGTGATTCATCATTCTTGCTCAACTTGCAACTGGTTACCATAGGGGTACTACTAGCTTAGAATCCTCCATTCTAAACTTCTTCAACAACTCTTTCACATACTTGGACTGAGAAATGAAAATTATTTTTTTTGATTGAGTAATCTGCAGTCCAAGAAAGAAATTCATTTCACAAAACATAGAGATCTTAAACTCCTTTTGAATTTCCTTTGCAAATATCTTACACATACCTTGATTGCCTCCAAAGATAATATCATCAACAAAGATAGGCTCTAGGAGCTTTCTTTAGCCCATACAAGGATTTCTTCAATCTGCACACCATGTCACCTTGGTCTAATGACTGAAATCCTTCTGGTTGTTCAATGTAAAACACTTTGAAATCTTTGTGTGCTTCCAAAAACATTCTTATTGTCTCAATCCTTGCCACAAGAGCATAAGTCTTCTCAAAGTCTATACCTTCAACCTGAGAATATCCTTTGCATACCAATCTTGCTTTGTTTCTTACAACTTCTCCATTTTAATTCATCTTGTTTCTAAAAACCCATTTAGTTCCAATCACATTCTTATTAGTAGGTCTATGAACTAATTCTCAAGTTTGATTCTTTTCTATCTGCACCAGCTCTTCTTCCGTAGCTTTTACCCAAATTTTCATCTTTACAGGCTCCACTTACAATTTTAGGTTTAATCATTGAAAGTAAATAGAGATTTACCTATTCATCTATGATACCTTTTCTCTTATCACCAATGATCTTGTCTTCAGTGTGATGCTTCTGCACAAACCCTAGGGGTCTTAGGAATCCTTTCTAGAAATTCTTCAACTTGCACTTTCTTCATCTTTTTATTCTTCATTGCTTGAAGACTCATCTAATTCATATCCATTTGTCTCTTAGTTCATCAAATACTTTCAATCATCATGAAAATTGCTCTGTACTGGAAACAATTGTGTTCTCTCAACTCAAACTTTTGTTACTCATTACTCTCAAGCCAATTATCAAAATCAGATGAACTTCTGGATGTAGATGTAACCAATTATCAATAAGCATATGCCAGAACCACAGAGCATTATCTTCAACAACGGCTCAATGCGGACCAAATTACCAAAACATTGTAATTTGATCTTATCAGATAGACACTTAGCCATAATTTATAACCTATCTTCTTTACTGATCAAATCTTCTTGCATAACAAAATTCTTAATCTGCACAACTCCTCCTTTATCCCATCTTAAACCTTTGTTGCTTGACCTTATCTCTTCATGCTGAGGCATCAGTATCAATTCTTTGGTAGGGGAGAAAAGATTTCCAATAAGACTTCCCCTCAGCCAAAGCTTTAGTCTTAGTTTCTAGAGGGAACATTTGCACCAGATACTAGTACATTCTCATCCTTAATCTTTGTTGCATCCTTCTTCACCTAAATCTTATTCATCTCCTTCTTGGTCTCTGCCACATCAACCTTTTGTATGAGTTTCTTTCTTTCTGCTTGAGTATCCTTCTTCAGGTTCTTGCTTCTGCAGAACTTTTCAATATGTCCAGGCCTATTGCAATTATAGCACACCACATTCCTCTGACTATTGTTCCTTTCATTCATTCTGGATCTGCATTGATTAGCCTTATGTCCAAATCTATTCCATGTAAAGCAATTACCATTGAAAGATGGAGCATTCCTTCCATTGTTGTAACTATTCCTTATCTGACTTCTACAATCATTAGCTTTATGACCTATTTTATTGCAAGTGAAACACTGACCAGAGAATGATGGAACATTTTGATTTATTCTGCTCCTACACTAAGCAGCCTTATGACCAAACTTATTGCAATTAAAACAATAGCCATTGAAAGATGGGTACCTTTGATCATTTGGTTGCCTGACTAGTGATCTTCTAGGCCTATTTCTTTGATTCCTGATTTGCTTGCCTTTGTCCTTCTTGTTCTCAGTGTCCATTGCTTTTCTTAATTTGGAACTTTCATCTTTCTCAAATCCCAAGCGTCCTTTGTCATCAGGTCTCTTTTGACTAGCAATTATCTCATCAAGCTTTGTTGAACTTATCTTAAACTTTTCTTTATAGCTTTTTGCTTTCTCCAAATCTAACTTTAGGTTCCCAACTTCCTTTTAGAGCTTAGCACATGTGAGGCCTACCTTTTTCATTCCTGTACATTTGACTATTTACCTTACTATTGCTGATACATTTAGACTTGTGGGACTATTGATCCCAAATTCCTAAACTATTAGACTTTATGATGTTATGGGAAAACTAATTGGGTGATGTTAGATAGATACCTTATATTATGATGTTATGGGAAAACTAATTGGGTGATGTTAGATAGATGCTTTATATTATGATGTTATGGGAAAACTAATTGGGTGATGCTAGATAGAAAATTGTTTTGTGATTCAATCTTGGGAATGGATGTTTGAAATGCAGAATTTAGGATCTAATTGTAATGTGACTTCCTTTATGCTTATGTGAACTTGTGATATTTTATGCAAGTGAATGTTTTAATTTGCTTCGGCTATTATATGTGTGTGTGTGCGGAATTAACTTTGTAGTTGAGTGCGCAAGTATTTCTAACAAGCCACAGAAATTAGAGATCATCCCACACACGATGTTGTTATCCCTTGTGAAGCTGATCTAGTTCCATGAGGAACCAAGATCAACTCTATGTATGATGAAATTCTGTAATGTTGATTGCATGTTGTTAATCAGGCTAAGTCTACCCCTCTTTTAATTTGAATTCTATGAGTGTTGTAAGAATTTTGTCTTTGAATTTCTTTTTTAAAATTTTAAATTTTGAGACCCCTTTTCTTGTGCTTTAACTTAACCCTAGGTGCTAAAAATGAGCTAAACTTGTCCCTGGGTTGTAACCCTTAAGTCTAGGGGCCTTTTTGACTTGGGTAACCCTTGGTAAACCTCCATATGGTCACCTTAACTTCACCCTAAAGTTAAGTGACGAAATTGGAGGCATGGGAGGGAGAGAATGAGTGATCCCAACACTCAACCCCATCCCTTTCCACTTCCCAAGGTTGGAGATGTCTCCAAGACCCACCAATTGTGGAGGACTTGACTCCAAGTCTCTCTCGCAATTGGTGAGGGTGCCTTGGAGTTGTGTGGTCCCTCTTGGGAGGAAAGGAAGGGGACACATGTGTCACCCATTCCCTCTTAAGCTCCACTTTTCTCTCCCACATGTTGGAGAGAGGACAAGTGGAGGGGTGAGAGAGACTTGGGGATGGGTGAGTGACATGTGTCAACACCCATCCCATGGGTCTTGCTTGTAGTGGGGAGGAAAGTGAGGAGGTGACAAGTGTCACCTCCCCATTCCTCTAAGCTCATGGGTTGAGCTTATTTGAATCCCACTTGGAGAAGGTTATGGGTTGTTGAATTTTTGGATAATTTGATTGTTTGAATTTTACTTTGGGGAAAAAGATAGAGAGAGTTTTGTGTCTTATGTTGGAGGAGGATTTGGAGAAGCTCTACATCAACCTTCTACCATAACTGGGCTTTTAAAGGTTGGCTTCAAGGCTAAGGCCTTCCCTTTGTATTTTTGTTTGCTTGCATGATGCATATGTGTGAGAATTATTTTCTTGAGTTTTTATTGTTATTGTGGGGAAAATTTGTAGGGTGTTGTAAGAGCCTCTCCCACTTGGGAGAAGATGCTCAACAAGTGTGAGGTAGGGGAGGAGTGAACCTCCTTGGGGTCATTACCTTGTTTTTGTGGTGTTGTAAGCCTTGACGGCAAAATGAGATTTTGAGCAATATGTGAAATGGCTTGAGAGCCAAAATGGAAACTTGTGGAAATTGTGTTTAAATGTGATGGCTAGAGGCCTTATGAGGTATTTGTTTGGGATATTTGTAGGAGTGGCACTCTTGAGTTGAGTGTGTCCACTCCCCTACCCCTTTGAACTCACACTGGTTGAGTTCTTGTGTTGTGTTTTGGTTGTTTTGAATGCCTTGTTGTGATGTGGAATGAGTTCCTAAGTGTGTGGATGACCTCCCTAGCTCGGGGGTGACCCTCTTGTGGGTCTATGGTAGGGAAGAGAGCAAGATGTGTGGTTTTCTTTCCCATTGTTGTGATATGCAGGTCTATTGGAGCTAAGTTGTGAAGTTTGAGAAACACCTTGTTCTTGGAGTGATATTTTATTTTCCTTTACTCTTGGGAAAGAGCTTGGCCTATTTAGGAGTTACATCTTTTGTTGGTTTTCAAAGAGGACTTTGTCCTCTCTCTTGTTGTAAAATTATATTTTCTTAAGTTGTGTGTAAGCCATTTTCATTGTATTGAAAGTTATAAATTGTTGATTAATTCTTATCAGTCAAGAAAGGTTGAAGGAAGAAAATTTGTTTTAAAAGTCATTTCAATTGTATGTAAATTTTAAAATTTGTCAAATAGAAGAGTTGTGGTTTTTAATTTTGAGAAAAAACTAGAAATTTGTATTTTGTTATTATGAAAAGAAAGAAAATTAGTTGTTGTTATGAATTAAAGGTATCTAATTATTGTATTTGTTCTTTCTTTACAATAATAAAAATTAATAATGCAATGAATGTATTTTGTTAGAAATATGAGTTCTTGCTTCATAGAAAATTGAACAAAAAAAAATGTATATAGGTCTTTGTTTATTTGTTTAAAAAAAAAAAATTTGTAAATGTAGAAGAAAAAGATTATGGTTGAAAATACATAATATTTATATATATTTTGAGTAATTCAAATGAATGTATTTTTTTTAAATGTATTTACAAATAAATTGATTTTATTAGGCTGTCAAATAAAATTCATTGATAACATTTTATATACAAAGGTATATATATATATATATAATTTTATTTCATTTTTAAATAAACTGTAATTTTGAAACTTCTGTGTATATGTGTGTGTGTATATATATATATTTAAATATATTTAAAGAACATCAAATATCTGCTGAGAAAAAAGAAAGAGGAAGCGACTGTGTATAACAATTCGCAGGTTTTGTTTATACAAAAAAAATTATTAATGAATGGAGTGGTGGGGGGTTCGAACCCCCCCCCCCACCGTCGCTGCTTTTACTAAGGGTGTGGGGAGTGGAGTGGAGCCCCCACCCACACCCCACTATGTGGGATGTGGATGGGGGCTCCATCCCCCTCCCCACACTCCCCACTACCTTTAAATTCCCCACGGCCTCCACCTTCGCAGCATTCACTGCACCCTCTGCAATCTCCGCCCCCACGCTGTAACTTCTGTGTCGTCCGCGGCCACCACTCCTACCACCGCCACCCCTGCACCAGTCACCTTCACTCCCCTCTCAACGACCTCCGTCCATCCTCTGCCACAGTGCCTCCCACTGTGGCCACCACTCTACGGCCACCACACCCACAGTGCCACCCTCCTTAAGAAGCCACCACCACCGCTGCCCCAATAGCATCTCTTCTCCCTATCACAAAATAAGATTAGGGTTCTAGCAAAAGAGAAATAAAATATATTTATTTAAAAAAAAAAAAAACTAGAGTATAAATTAAATATACACAATCAAAATATATATATATATATATATTATGCATGTGCCAACATATGCTTTTCATATTTATCCTCCATTACAACCTGCAACACAAACCAAGAAAACATAAAATGAGAGAGAAAGAGAAAGAAAGATAAAAGTGAAAAACAAAGAGGAGAAAATGAGAAAATAGGGCTAGGGTTTTTGTAATAAAGAAAATTATATTTTATTGTTGGAAGAAATTAGGGCAAGGTGGAAATAATTTAATACATTTAAAATATTGAGAGGTAGTTATTTTAAACAATCAGGTTAAGGAACCTAACTCCGTGAGAACGATGTAAACCACAACGTTATTAATTAAAATTTAATATTCCTTTAATCATGTTGAGGCAATTTAATTAACGAAATTAAATTGGACGTTGATTTAAACCAGATTGAAAACCAAGCAAACCTATTTAAAAGAAGTTAGTAAATCTGTTTCCGAGATCTGATCTACCAAGAAATTAGCAATAATGTAAATAAAGCAGAGATAACTCTAATTGATAGAGAACATGAAGGAGAACAAATTGATCAAGCTTTGTTTGAAAAATATTTAAAATTATCGAAAACGTGAAGGAGAACAAATTGATCGAACTTTGTTAAAAAAAACAACATATAAAATTGTAGAAAACGTGAAGGAGAACAAATTGATCAGACTTTGTTGAAAAATGTTCAATTAATCTTAATCAACTGATTTACCAATTCAACTAGTGAGACGTAAGTAATTTATTAATCCAAATCAGTAAACCTCTTGATCAAATTAGTTTTAGTACAATAAACCCTACTCACGCCCGTGAAGCGTTATGCTGCCAGATTTTTCCAGAATTTAGGGTTTAGCTAGGTTAGTGAAGTTTAACCTTGTCAGATAATATAATAATGTTTTTTGCCAAGTATCATCATTTGAATTCTATATTTTATCATCCTCTCATGCATTTGGCTTTTGGTAATTGATTTTGAATTACGTCAAAATCCCTTCATTCACATAGGTTAACTTAGGGTTTCAATCGTTGATCTTAACCCTATTGGCGACGTTAACCGCGTCGCTTCGACCCCCTAGTTGGCCTTCATTGTGATTGGTATGCGTACGTGTATGTATTACCCCACATTCAACTATTTTGTTCATGCCTTAAGCGTAACGCCACCGAGCACACTTACGCGTGCGAGGGGGTTTCTAGGGAAGCGTGGAAATTTTTTTGATATTTCATGTCATGACCGCATGACAAATGTAGACATGACACATGTGATGCGTGTCATGACCGCAAGGGAAATGTGGGCATGACAACACATTCTTCTGATTTGCCTTCCACCATCAAATTTAGGTCCTCTTCTACTTTTTCTCTTTCTACAAATTCCATTTTCAAATCATTTAAGGTTTCATTTGCTAATATAAATTGTTCACTAACCTCCTTATATTTTTCTTTGAACTTCTTGACTTGCTCTCTTAATTTTCTGATACATTCATCTCTACTTCTTTGACATTCTCCTTCAGATCTCTGATTTCTTCTTCAGTTCTTTCCAAGTCTTCAAGAACAACCTTCTTGTGTGTCATCCCAGATCTACCTCAAGCTATTAGGATTTCTTCCGAGGAACCCTCACTCTGATACCAATTGTTGAAGTGCACAAGACAACTAAGAGGGGGGTGAATTAATTGTAGCAAAAACATAACATCTTTCAAACATCAACACATTAACCACTTAATTATAATTTAACCATGAAAGCATATAATTAGAAACTTAAACACATTCACACATGAGACACATGAGACACCAGATTTTTATGTGGAAAACCCAATAAGGGAAAAACCATGGTGAGAGTGTTAGCTCACAATATAAATGATATATCAAAATTTACAATAAGGCTCACTGCCAAAATGCTCACTACAAAGGAAGGGGCTTATTGCAAAGGAAGGGGCTCACTGCCGAGTTGGTGAACTTAGATAGTAGCATCTACATCATGCCAAGGTTTAGTTCCATTGAAGCACACTGATTCTTCTTCTTTTCTACCTTCTTTACACAACCACACTTATCTTTGCATCTTCACATCATCATACCTTATTCACAACTTTGTTACATGTATTTATACAATTCAACAACCTTGGAATGTATATCAAGGTCGGCATTACAATCATCAATCATTGGAGCAATCTCTAAGGTCGGCATACACACATACATTAGAATAGATTTGGACCTAAACAGATTTGAGAAGGAAAAGAATGAATGCAGACCACACCACGCCTTAGCTGGGACTCAAATGCAATCTCCCACGCAACAACACACTATCACAAACTTCAAAACATAACCGCAAGTAGTGAAAATAGCCAGGTTAGCCAAGACTGGTGTTAACACTAAGACCTTTAGGAACACGCTTTAGCCATGATCCAAATTACACTTTGTAGACCAATCAAAAAGCAAGAACATGATCTATAGACATCCACAAGCACGTTACAATCACCAAGAACATTTGCACAACCCCCAAACACTCTATCTAGAAGATTCTTCAAATCAGACCACTTAAGCATTGATGTTAACCTTTGTCATAAAGGAAAGATCACTTGCAGAGCACCAAATCACGAACCATTGCAATTGTAGGCACATAACATCATCCCAAACTTAGTTCTACAACTGTAAACCATAAAACTTAAATGCAGAGAAATGTAGAGCATAATACATTCTCCCTATCACCAATAAATACTCAGAAAAATAGTTTTTACTCTAGTGAACAAAACTCATTCAAATCTTCACACCGGAGGCTAAAACTTGAGATATAGAAACTACAGGCATCCATTGACATAACTTCCAAACTGTGGATAGAGATATTCAATCTACAGGATATGCAAAGAAAAACACTACACTGTTATGCCAGATAGAACAGTTCTGCACTTACTCAAACTTGTCCAATTAACTTTCTTAGATGCTAACCTTAGGTGTTGATATCAATGACAACACTTACTACTCATACTTGCAACAATCTTCTTGGGCCTAATTGGTATTTGATGTACCACGAAAAAGGACAGCTAAAAGGTTCCTATTTAGGATTAATAGGCTTCTAGGCAATAACCTAGAGTTGATGTCACTCAATCATAATGTATGAATAAGCACACTAGGTATACTATAGGAGTTTCAAGGTGCAACCTCAATACAAAACCAATGCAACTTAATGACATCATGTCATTAGAACCTTCAAACAATGCCCATAGAATTTAATGGATATATGTCAATAGACCATTTATGCAAAAGTTATACAATCATATGCACAAGAGTTAATATCACTCAACCTTGAAACAAAAACCATAAAACACAATGACATATTTAATTAGACCCTTCATGAAAATCATACTCACTCAATTGATGCAAAAACAAGCATTCTTGGCATGCCATATGAGGTTGGTGCAATCTTAAAATAAAACCCATACAACTCAATGCCATCATATGCCATTAGACCTTTTAACATAATGATATGTGTTATTAGACCCTTCATGTAAAAGCCATACAATTATTATGCACAAGAGTCAACATTACTCAACCATTATGCAAGCACACTAGGCACACTAAAGGAATTTAGTCAATGTCACTCAACCTTGAAACAAAAACCATAAAACACAATGACATATTTAATTAGACCCTTCATGAAAATCATACTCACTCAATTGATGTAAAAACAAGCATTCTTGGCACGCCATATGAGTTTGGTGCAACCTTAAAATAAAACCCATACAACTCAATGGCATCATATGCCATTAGACCTTTTAACATAATTATATGTGTTATTAGACCCTTCATGTAAAATCCATACAATTATTATGCACAAGAGTCAACATTACTCAGCCATTATACATGCATCCCTTGACATAAGTTCCAAACTACAGACAGAGATATTCAATCTACAGGATATGCAGAGTAAAACACTACACTATTCTGGCAGATAGAACAATTCTGCATTTACTCAAACTTGTCCAATTAACTTTCTTAGATTCTGACTTTAGGTGTTGACATCAATGACAACACTTACTACTCATACTTGCAACAATCTTCTTGGGCCTAATTGGTATTTGATGTACCACGAAAAAGAATAGCTAAAAGGTTCCTATTTAGGATTAACAGGTTTCTAGGTAACAACCTAGAGTTGATGTCACTCAATCATAATGTATGAACAAGCACACTAGGTATACTATAGGAGTTTCAAGGTGCAACCTCAATACAAAACCCATGCAACTCAATGACATCGTGTCATTAGAACCTTCAAGCAATGCCCATAGAATTTAATGGATATATGTCATTAGACCATTTATGCAAAAGTTATACAATCATATGCACAAGAGTCAATGTCACTCAACCTTGAAACAAAAACCATAAAACACAATGACATATTTGATTAGACCCTTCATGAAAATCATACTCACTCAATTGATGCAAAAACAAGCATTCTTGGCACGCCATATGAGTTTGGTGCAACCTTAAAATAAAACCCATACAACTCAATGCCATTGTATGCCATTAGACCTTTTAACATAATGATACGTGTTATTAGACCTTTCATGTAAAAGCCATACAATTATTATGCACAAGAGTCAACATTACTCAACCATTATGTAAGCACACTAGGCACACTAAAGGAATTTGATGCAACATTCAAACAAAACCCATACAACTCAATATAACATATTCATCATTTTACCCTTCATGCAAAAGCTATACAATAATTATGATTCATGTACTGCATCACATATATTTTATTAGACCCTTCACTCAAAAGACATAAAATCATCATGCATGAGATTCAATGTCACTCAACTATGATGCATGAACAATCACACTAGGCACACCATAAGTTTGATGGAACCTTCAAAACAACCCACACAACTTAGTGACATATTCATCATTAGACCCTTTACACAAAATCCATACAATCATCATGAATAGAGAGTCAATCTCACTCAACCATAATGTATGAACAAACACACTAGACAAACCATAGGAGTTTGATGCAACCTTCAAAGAAAACTCATACAACTTAGTGGCATATCCATCATTAGACCCTTCACACAAAAGTCATACAATCATCATGAAAAAGATATCCAATGCCCCTCAACTATAACTCATGAACAAGCACACTAAGCACACCATAGAAGTTTGAAGAACTTTCAAATAAAACCCATGCAACCTTCACATGAAAGTCATGATCATGCACAAGAGTGAATGTCACTAACCATAATGCATAAGAAAACTAGGAAATACTATAAGAGTTTGATGCATACACAATAACACTAAGCACACCAAAGGGGTTTGATACAACCTTTGAAAAAACCCATATAATTCAATCTCCTATATTCATCATTCACCATTCACCAAAAAAGTCATAGAATAATTACAATTCATGAACTCCACATATATTTTATTAGACGCTTCACTCAAAATGCATATAATCATCGTGATGCATAAGATTCAATATCACTTAATCAAGATACATGAACAATCACACTAGGCATGCCATAGGAGTTTGATGCAACATTCAAAAGAATCCATATGACTTAGTGACATATTCATCATTAGACTCTTTGCATAAAAGCCACTCTTTGCATAAAAGCCATACAATCATCATGAATAAGCGTCAATGTCACTCAACCATAATGTTTGAACACACACACTAGGCACACCATAGAAGTTTGAAGAACCTTTGAAGAAAACCCATACAACTCAATAAGATATATGTCATTATGCCATTATACCTTTCCGATGGAAGTCATGATCTACAAGAGTAAATGTCACTAACATTAGAAGAGTTTGATGCATGAACAAGCACACCAAAAGGGTTTGATGTAACCTTCAAACAACCCATACAACGCAATGTCACATATTCATCATTATACCCTTCACATAAAAATCATACAATAATTATGATCCATGAACTCCATCACATATATTTTACTAGGCCCTTCACTCAAGAGGCATACAATCATTGTGCATAGGATTCAATGTCACTCAACCATGATGCATTAATAATCACACTAGGCACACCACAAGAGTTTGATGCAACATTCAAAAAAATCCATAGAACCTTGTGACATATTCATCATTAAACCCTTCACACAAAAGCCATATAATCATCATGAATAAGAGTCAATGAAGCCATATAATCATCATGAATAAAAGTCAATGTCACTCAACCACACTAGGCACACCATAGGAGTTTGATGCAACTTTCAAAGAAAACCCATATAGCTTTGTCACATATTCATCATTAAACCCTTCACACAAAAGCCATATAATGGTCGTGAATAAGAGAGTTAATGCCACTCAACTATAATGCATACAACTCAAATAAAACCCATACAACTCAATGATGTATATTCTATTATACCCTTCACATGAAAGTCATGATCATCATGCACAAGAGTGATGTCACTAACCATATTGCATGCATAAGAATGTTAGGAACACTATAAGAGTTTGATGCACACTAACCATGATGCATGCTTCACAAAAAAGCCATGACACTCATATGATACTATGTCACTAACCTTTATGTACACCATATATGCCATATTCCATTAGAACCATCACACACCAAAGTTAATGTCACTCTACCATGATTCATTAAGAAGCACACTAGACACATCATAGGAGTTTAATGCACCATTAAAAGAAAATTCATACAATCATGTGCAAGTGTGAATATCACTAACAATGGTTCATGGATAAACACAATAGGCACATTAAATATAGTAGTGTAATTGTTTAATTATAAATAAATAAACTACATTTAAAACATTTATTTGATTAAAATCTTCAAAAATAGAAAAACTAAAAATAGCATAAAAAGAATGAGACCTCTTCAAGAATGTCCATGGTCATACTTAAAGTGTTTATGGAGGGATATTTCTGCCCCTGCACAAGTTGAGCAATGTAAATACAAAGAATTTAAGCCTTCCTTTAAAGTTTATGTTTAAGTTTTTACCACTATACAAAAGCATTTCCAACTTAATTATCAAATTTATTATCCAAAAGTGTAGATTTATTTCATGCCTAAATTTAATGACTTCACATGAAAATCATCAAATTTATTATCCAAAAGCACTTCCCTCAACTTGCTATTTATATTTTTGGTAAACTTTTACATTTTTGAGATAAACAAAAATCAACAATAGAACCAATAACAGCAATAAATAGCATACACAATCTAAATGAATTCTAATCAATAAACATTTCACACCTAGCCTCAATAAAAGTTTAACATTAAAATTATCAAACGACGTGTATGTTTACCATCTAAAACACTTCCTTTAACCTATTATTTATATTCTTATAGGAAACTTTTATATTTATGAAATGAATTAACATATATTTCAAAATAAAATCAACAATGAAATCAATAACATCATGAATACCATGAACATACCAAATAGTTTTAGAGGATGCAAAATCCTCCATTTTTAAGAAAATTTTAAAAAGACCAATTTTTTTTCCATAATAAGAAGGTTAAATTACAAACAAAGGCTAAAAATACTAGAACTATTAAAATATATGCTCAAGAGTGAATGCCATTAACAATAAATAGTGCATGAATAAATGCAATAGGCACACTATATATAGTTATGTAATTGTTTAATTAAACATTTATTTGATTAACATAACAATTTATTAACTTTAAGAATAGAAAAACTAGAAAAACCGTAAAAAGATTGAGAGATCTCTTCAAGGATGTCCATGGCCATCCTTAAATAGTTTATGGAGGGATATTTCTATCCCTCCTTAAAAAATAATACATCTTTATTAATTATAATTGTCCAGCAATGTTTACAAGGAATTTAAGTCTTCCTTTGAACTTTAAGTTTTTACCACCATTCAAAAGCATTTCCAACTAAGATATTGATATCTTTTAATTAGAATAAACTTCCCAAGTATAAATTTATTTCCTACAATCCAAGTGCAATCCAAGTGCAATCCAAGTGAACCCTGCACATTGTTGTTTCACACCTAAAGTTAATAAAAAAACTTCACATCAAAAATATCAAATGATGTGTACATTTACTATCCAAAACACTTCCCTCAACTAGCTATTTATATTTTTAGTAAACTTTTACATTTTTCAGACCAACAAAAATCAATAGTAAAATCAATAACATCACCAAATAAGCATGCACAATCCAAATGAATCCTAGGCACTATACATTTCACACCTAACCTCAATAAAACTTCAACAACAAAATTATCAAATCATGAATACCATAAGCATAACTGCAAACTCCTCCTACCTACACTACTCATTTTGGGAAATGATGACAATTTTGTGCAAGTAGGGGAGCTTGAAAACCAGGGTCTACTGGTTGTCCACCTCCCCTACTCATTCAATTGAATGAAAAGGCGTCCTACAGATTTGATAACCTGGGAATCTTGACAAACAGAGTTAGCACGTTGGCTATCCACTTCCCCTGCTCACTGAGTTGAATAGAAGTACATCTTAGAGATTCTATAACCTTACAATTTAGTGATGACTTTCTACATCAATAAAAGTGTAAGAGACAATTGCAGAGATGGCCTTACTCAATTGCCAATGTTCCCAATCCCATACACCACCATTTGAAGTTATTTGTCAGTTCCCAATAATTCTCATTACACTATCCAACGCTTCAAAGCTCTCAGGTTGTTCTAAAACTGTGAAACTGTGGCTTTAGTAGTTCAATCTGAGCTGCCTCAAGGAACAGTCCACCATGGAGTTGGGTCGGTTTGCATTCTTTATTCTTACTGGGAACCACACATTTATGAAGCTCCCTTTTCTGATTGGCCACCTTGGGACCCCCACATGTTTGAGCATTGCATAAAATACAATTCAAAAAAAGTTTAGTGCTTCCTTCCTCATAATCACCATTGTTGAGGGCCACATTTGATTGCCAAAATTCATGATTGAGCGCTTCATTCCCCACTGCTGGGACCCATGGGTTTGTCCTCTAATAGCTGGGCGCTCAGTAAGAAAGTTGTGAATAATAAAATATGATGCAGTTGTTACAACTTACACGTCAACCAGTGGCAGCTCCTAATCTTGGCAGGAATAACTTTAATCACAGCAAATTCAATATTTAAGGATCCACTATTTGGGGCAGTTACTACATAATTTTAGTTGGCGACTTCTGTAGCAGTTTTTTGGCAACTATAGCCTATAAATAGAACATGAACATTGCTGCCAGAAGCAATTAAAAGGGACCTCTAATCGCCTTGAGGGACACAAGAATCCCTTCAGACCTGAATGGGCATAATGTAGTAGATTCATAAGGGATCAAGAATGAGATTCAGGGGAGCGTTGGCTAAGACAAATTAAAATTCAATTGACCAGTTTAAATAAAAGAGGCATCTAAGATGTAATCACTGATATATGCCAGGCCTATCAAGTGCTGAGAGGAGGTTTGAAAGAAGAAAAACATTGTGTTATTTATGTAGATGACATAGTAACCAATAAAGAAAATCCCAGGCCGGGTACTATCATCAATCATTCTTAGGGGTCTGATATATATGCAGGTGTGCCGAAGGACTACACAGGTGAGAGTGTTACCATGCAAATTTATTTGTTGTTCTTCTTAGGGATAAAAGTTTGGTAAAGGGTGGAAGTGGAAAGGTTGTTGACAGTGGTCCTTAGATATAGGCTTGTGGAGAGTGGATGAGGTGGAGGCAGGGGTCGACAACATTGAACGAGCTAAGAGGATGTTGAATTGCTTGCACTGTCCGAGTCCCCTTTCAACTCCTCCTGCAGTGACTTTCTCTTAATCTTACTTCCTGCTCCCTGTGAAGCAGAAGAAATCCGGAGTGGAAGTGGCAATGGTAGTGGCAGTGGCCGTGGCCGCATTCCTCCATTTGCAGGAAGATGGGTCGCAACAGCAGTGTCATCGGTCCATGAAACTGTTTAAGCATTTTATGGAATGATTTTTGTCTGTGTAGATTTCCACATTACCCATACATGTCAGTGCAATTAGAATTACAACATCTAACCAAAATCGGCTTCCAATTATTATGGATCTCCATACTATTCAAGAACTGTCATTTAGGCACAGGCTCTAGTGGATACTACCAAAAGTTTCTGTTGTTGGCTCCAAGCCTGTCATTGTATCTTTTTGAAAACATCACGAACTTTTCATCAAGCCCATTTTGTGCACATTCTATAATCATTCGAATCCATTCCATAACACGAAATTACATTAAGACATTTGTGAAGCAATTCACTTTCCTTCAGCACCATAAAGACTAAAGAAAATTGTAGCACTATTTTGAGCCATCCCATTCTTCTCTGTGACAATTATATGCCTAACAACCACCTAGTTTAACCAATTTTGTAAGACAACACAGAACATAACCTAGAATAGCAACAGTTATTTTTTTATACAGATTATACATATCATTTTCTAAAATCACATGTTCATTGCTTCTACCGTGGAAAAGTAAACATTAGTTCTACTATTGGAGCTAGATCAACATAAATTTGTAAAGGTTGAGATCATTTTTCCATGCCTTCAATTGCTGAGGCCTATTTATCATATTTTACTTTCTAAAAAGTATGATTTGATATTTTAAATGGAATATGTGCTCAATTTTTAAGTATGTTGTATGAGGTTTTGAAAGAATTGGGATTATAAATTCAAACATGTATTTAATTGCAGTCATTACACATATGAAACAACTACCAAACTTGACAAACTTAAAGACAGGAAAAAGCTAGCAACTAAAGATCATTAATCAATTTGAAGAAAAACCTTTCCAACCTGGGTGGGAGAAAGCTCAAGACTGTGTTTTATTAATACAACTCTTTCCTATATTTTGCAATGCATGTATCTTAAAGGAAATTTCAATGTCATTTGAGCATTGTAAACATTGTTACCTACTAATTGCACTTATCATGCAATTCAAATCCCATGGTACATGTCCTATGCTTGGATCTATCTCTCAAGACTACTTACTCCATTTTCCTTTTCAAAACTAATTAGTCATATATTTTCATATTCATGCAGAAATGGTTGGATTTTAAAAATAGATATTTATTAGGAGGGCAAGGGAACAAAAGAAAATGAAGCAATACCCAATGGCCTATCTAAGTCTTAATCAACTTTGATCTAGCATTCCAAGAAATCTTTGGATTTTTAGACAATTAAATGTCAGGAAACTAACAAGAAACTTTATTAAGAGAGCCTAAAAACACTTACACCCTCTTATTTTTTAATTCCAAGCACAAAAATCAACTAAACTGGGTAAAGGACTTACGAAAGTCTCCTTATAAGAGACACCCACTCATTGCATGACAAGGACTTCAACTTTTCATGGAAATATGCAAGTAGTAACATCATTATATCTATTGCTATCTAAACAATACAAACTGTCAAGAAGAGCATTGTGGATATACTATTCTTTTAGCATTCTCTTAGCATTTGTTCAAACCTTTTACAATTATAGTTGCAATCAAAGATGGTAAGAAGGAAATTGATGGTAGTTTTCCAAATTTGTAATGGTCTTGTATATAATATATGACAGCTATTTGGAGATATGCCCAGAAAGCTTGCATTCAAATGTACCTACAGAATAAAGTAGATGACAATTTTACAAATTTTGAGATGGACCTATATCTAAGATATTGGAATGAATATGGATATTTTCACATGTTTATCACTATTATATTTGGAAAAGATAGAACAAATATGCAATATGGTAAATCATCTCTAATATGTGCTAAAAAGAAAGTAGAACCACCCCTAATATATTTAAGGCTTTTCTTCATCATATGAAGCTAGTTGCAGAAAAAATAGATGCTAAAATCTTGTTGCTATACTCCTTCTATGACCTAGACATATCTGTGAACATTTGTCCAGAGCTTGTAATTACAGTTGTATAACTAGCATTCAATTATAATTTTGGGTTGTATTGAAGGGATTTTTTCATCACATAATGTTGTGCTCCAGTAATGTATGGCAACCAGAGCTTCAGTATTCCTGCTAGCTTTGTCAAAGAAGAAGCATAGTTTCATTCTTATTTAGTTTTAGTGAAACATGGCTCAAATGCTAGTCAGCAGTTAATAAGACTCATCAGAGGAAAATTCTGAAGGGGATACACACTAAGTCCAGAAGTAGATGAGCTTGATATCACTAGGGATTCACTTCATATGGTGAAAGCACCAAGTCTCCTTCAAAAACTCTTAAAGAGGACAGTAACCTCTAGCTGTGAATTGCCAAACCCTTTGTGTAGAGTTTCCTAAAGGAAAAATTCAAATAATGCCAGTGTTAATGCAGAAACAAGGAAAACTTACCTGAGAGCACAAATCAGCTTTAAGGTCGATTCTGTTCTTGGAGCCACCTCTTTGTTAAGGAAAACTGCATAGAAAAGTCTTCACAGCCACACCAGCAATCCAAGTTCACATACAGATAACTGCGAACAAAAGTTAAAAATGAAAAAATGGGCACACAGAAAAACAATGAATACCACAAACAGAGCAGTGAACGAACAAATAAATCAAAACAACAATTTATGCTGCTGCACCTTCTATTCTTCAACTATTTATTTAGCTGCAAACCGCAAACGGTTAAAATATGCATCCTTCAAACCGAAAACGGTAAAAAATGCAAACGGTAATGTAGCCTTCAAACCGCAAACAGTAAAAAATGCAAACGGTAAAAGATAACCAGATTGTTTTTTTTCCATCCCTTTCCGTTAGAAGGAGCGGCCTATTAAAACATTATTTCCGTTAGAAGGAGCGGCGCCTTAAATAACATTTGTACGGAATAGTGTACATACGCTCCAAGCTTTATGGAATGAATCTACACTTTACATTGCCCGATTATCTCACTTAGTCTGCCTCTCAATGTTTGCCTTTGTTTTTCTCACTTCAATTTTAATGTTTGTTTAAAATGTTCATTTATTTCCAACTATTTTAAATTCATTAAAATTTTATTTATTGATTGTAGAATGGCTATCATTTACAATTTAGTCTTAGAAAAAATATTTGTTTGCATATAGTATGAAAATTTAAACTCATAACTAACGTAAATATTTTTTACTAATGCATCTCTTGAAGCTTCCATTTACAAATTTAGAAATCAGAAATTGGTGGGCAATAATGAGTAGGACACCTTTGCCATGAATGCCTCCAGAACAACTAGATGACTTGAAGTTATCAAACTACCACTATGTAAGCAGAGCTTAATGTGAGAACATAGTCTCGATTACCCCATCAACACAACAAATAGAGAATCGCATTTGCCTGCCCAACCTTGTGCTCAGATTTGTAGAGCACTTCTATTAATATTGTTGCTTCATCTACAATCTATGACAAGTATTGTATGGCCATCACTATGATAATGTTCCTCTACTTAGTGATGCATAGAATTTCTATTCTTTTCAACGTTTGCACTTTGTTTTAGGTGAATTTAGTGTGAAATGATATTTTCCCTGTTTGTCTAAATAAGCTATGTATTGTAAAGAGGGATAGAGTTTTATAGTTATCTGTTGTATTTTTAGCAAATATCATTTGTTGGGAATTTAGATGTTTGAGTAGTAGGATCTTCCCTTTGTAGAGCAAAGATTTTTTGTGGAGTTTAGATAGTTGTTAGTGCTTAAGGTATTTAGACAGAGTAAAGTTTATTTCTAATGGAGTCATACCAATTATATAGCTCGCAAGTCAATTGTGGGTTGTAATGGGTTTTAGTGTAAAGGCCTAATAGAGGGGAGTTACAATTTGTGAGCCATAATACCCATTTCAATAGTTTTTGTTGCAATTTTCAATTATGGGTTTTAATAGTCATTTCCATAGTACGAACACTTTTGGTAGGTACTTAGATGTTTGCCTATTGGGCTTTTCCTATTCACAAGGGAATGTCTTCTTGTGGAATTTAGACAATTGTCTCTTAGAAAGTTATGGTTTTAGCTTCTGAGGGATTTGGCTGAGTCAAGCTTAGTTCTTGTGTACATAAGAAAATTAGCATAAAAGAGAACAAACTAAACTAATATTAGCCTATTATACTCATTAACTAATGCAACCTCATGATTGACCTAGATGAATGCCTACATATGAAGTTAAACAACCTAACTACATGCAAACCTTGATCGTTGGATGTGCTCCTTGATGTCTTGATATGTTGATTGCTCCTCAAATTGACAGCATAACCTTGCATAACATGGAGACTTGAAAATGGCTTGGGATGATGGCTATTTATAGATTTTTTGGATGGAGGATTGGATGGATAGGATTGATTTGGAAGATCAATTGTTGAGGATTGTTGGGAGGATTGGATTGATGAGAGGCCACCAAGTGGCATGATAGGATTAGAGGACAAAGATGGTCCTTGGATCAAGGAGAGATCAAGGGTGGATGATGGTCTTAGATAAAGTGGATGGAGAGGATTGAAAAGGGACAAAGGGACCCTTTTTAGAGGGATGTGCAAGGTATGTTCTCATCCCTTTGTAAGAAGGTCATGTGATTATGTACAAAAGCATACATGTTGGAGGATGTGAGGGGTTTGAATGGGTTAATGAAAGATTTGGAATGTGCAAGCATGTGATTAAGTTGATTAAGTGGATTAGTCAACTTAATCAAAAGTGCAAAAAATAAAAAATTGAATAAATAAAATATTTATTTAATTTTGTATGGGGACAAGGATATTAGATAAATGAATATTTATCTAATTCTAGACTATAGAAAAGGACCTAATTAATTAAATAAATAATTAAATTTATTTAATTAATGCTAGGAGATGGTACTAATGAATAATGATTTAATAATAAAATATTGTTTAATCATTGTTGGAAAGGGGATTGGATAATTAACTTTCGAAACGGGTTTTTATTCAGTTAATTGTGGAAGAAAGTGGTTTAGTGATGTCCTGATTAGGGCTAGAAGCAGTGAGTGGTTGATTTTAGGTGTGTACATTTTGCCCCTCTTTGAGATGGTGTTGTGAAGTAGCATCATTTCAAAGAAAGATAAAACATAGCACTTGATTAGATTAGAATAAGATGGTTGGATTACGGATGATGATGCCCCAACCAATCAAAGCGAGAGACACAAGGAGGAAATGACAGTAGGGATGATTCCCCCTCAAGAGGGCAAGTGGGTTTGAACAACATGGGTGCTATCTCAAAAGGATGAAAATAGTTGGATAGAGGAGACATGATGTAGGGTGTTAGAGAAAAGGGATGATGGGGGAATAAATGATTGGATGAAAGAGATTAAAGGATGGAGATGGATGGATGGATAGATGCAAATTGATAGATGGAGTGATGGGATGGGGGGCCAAAAAAGGGTCTTAAGTAGCCATTTTTTTTTCTAAAATTAGGAAATACTGATCTTGGATGAGAAATTGAGCATAGTTACACTCAAAATTTTAAGATGCAACAAAAACAATGTTCGTAGTGCTCCGAGACTACTTTCTAAACTACTAATTTTTTTTGAAAATGGTATAGATTAAGGGGTTCAAAAAAGGGAGCCACAAAAATTGGTGTTGTTTTTGTCAAAAAACATAACATAGCGTGTCTTGTGGCTCCCTCAAAAGGCTAACTTCTTTTTGGTATTTTTAAAATCACTTTGGTGAGAAATTAGCTAACAACATGTAGTTTATGCCTAATTTTTCTGATAATTTTTTAACGAATATTTGATTTTTTACTAATTTTCAAAGTGGACACATCATAAAAACAAAATTTTGGCCATGCTACCCCTGTAAAATTTGAAAACTAATTGAAAATTATTTTTTTTAATGTGTAGAATGGAGTCTAGTTTATAAAAATGTAATTTATTTGAAATTTCAAGGAACGGTTAATTTATAATGAAAAAAAGACCAAACACTAGTTTTTCCCTAAAAATGGACACACAAACAAAAGAAATTAAAGATGAAAGGCTTAACATTGTCAAAATGTGAAAAAAATTACATCGTTAAATAGCTAAGAGAAAGCCTAACATTACACAGGTGTTCAATTTGTTCAACGTTGAAACACGTGCAAATATGAGGGTTAGCACTAACGAAATTATGTAAAATCCTGTAGAATATGCAAAAACACATCTTTGGACGTTGGGAAGGCACTCCAAGCCTTTGGATTGGAAATCCAAAGCAAATCCTAAGCCTAAGGCATGGGATTCCCAAAGCAAAATACAACGCGAGCATGTTATAACGCGCTCACATTATCTCTCCCTTTGAATGATTTTGTTCAAATTTCTTAAGTATGTTTGATGTATGTATATCTATATGCTTGTATGTATGTATGTATGGTTGTATGTATGTATGTACATGTATGCATGCTTGTATGTATGTATATATGTATGCATGTTTGTATGTATGTACATGTATGTATGTATGCCTATATGTATGTATGTATGTATGCATGCATGTATGTATGTCTGTAAGGGTTTTGGGTTTAGGGTTTAAGGTATAGTGTTGAGGGTTGAGGGTTACAGTTGAGGGATAATATTCAGCTTGTTGAGTGTATAAGATTAAGTGTGTAAGGCATGGGGATTAGGGTTTAGGATATTGGGTTTAGGGTTTACGATATGGATTGAGGGTAAATAAGGCATAGGATGACTTGGGTTGAGTATATGGTTTAGGTTTTATGTATAGGGTTGAGGTACAATATTCAGGGTTTAGGGTATAAGAGTGAGGTTATAGGGTATAGGGATGAAGGTTTATGGGTGTAGGCTTCAGGGTTTAAGGTATAGGGTTGAGGATTGAGGGATTAGGGCTTAAATATATGGTTGAGGGTATAGGGTAGAGGGTTGAGAGTTTATAGTTGAGGGATAATGTTCAAGGTTGAGTGTCTAAGATATAGGGTTTAGGGTTTAAGGTTAAGGGTATAAGGTATATGGATGAGGGTTGAGGGTTTAGGGCATAAGTATAGGGTTGGGGGTATAGGGTATAGGGTAGAGGTTTGAAGGTTGAGGGATAATGTTCAAGGTTGAGTGTCCAAGGTTAAGCACGTATAGGGTATAGGGTTTAAGGGTTTAAGGTTTAAAGGTTTAAGGGTATCTAGGGGTTGAGAGTTTAGGGTTTAAAGGTTTAAGGTTTGAGGGATTAAGGGTTTAAGGGTTGAAGGATTAGGGTTTAAGGAACAATGTTGAGGGTAGAGGGATTAGGGATAGGATTTAGGGTTGAAGGTTTAAGGATTGAGGGTTGAGGCTTTAAGATTGAGGGTTAAGGGATTAGGGTTTAAGGTATAGTGTCAAGGGTAGAGGGTTTAGGGATAGGGTTTAGGATTTAAGGTTTAAGGGTTTAGGGTTGAGGCTTTAGGGATAGGGTTTAGGGTTAAGGGTGAATGGATTAGGGTTTAAGGTATAATGTTGATGGTTGAGGGTTTAGGGATAGGGTTTAGGATTTAAGGTTGAAGGGTTGAGGGTTGAGGCTTTAGGGATAAGTGAGAGACCTAGATGGCTAAGGGTTGAGAGATAGGGGAGAGATGGGGTGAGGCAGATAGGGGAGGAGAGGGATGGATAAGGGTTGATGGTTTAAAGCTTTAGGGTTGAGGGATTAGGGTTTAAGGTATAGTATTAAGGGTTAAGGGTTGAGGGATAGGGTTTAGGATTTAAAGTTTAAGGGTTGAGGGTTGATGCTTTAGGGATAGGGTTTAGGGTTTAGGGATAAGGGATTAGGGTTTAAGGTATAGTGTCTAGGGTTGAAGGTTTAGGAATAGGGTTTAGGATTTAAGGTCTAAGGGTTGAGGGTTGAGGCTTTAGGGATAGGGTTTAGGGTTTAGGGATAAGGGATTACGATTTAAGGTACAGGGTCGAGGGTTGAGGGTTTAGGGATAGGGTTTAGGATTTAAGTTTCAAGGGTTGAGGGTTGAGGCTTTAGGGATAAGGGTTTAGGGTTTAGGGATAAGGGATTAGGGTTTAAGGTATAGTGTCGAGGGTTGAGGGTCTAGGAATAGGGTTTAGGATTTAAGGTCTAAGGGTTGAGGGTTGAAGCTTTAGGGATAGGGTTTAGGGTTTAGGGATAAGGGATTAGGGTTTAAGGTATAGTGTCAAGGGTTGAGGGTTTAGGCATAGGGTTTATGATTTAAGGTTTAAGGGTTGAGGGTTGAGGCTTTAGGGAAAGGGTTTAGGGTTTAGGGTTTAGGGATAAGGGATTGGGGTTTAGGGTTGAGGGATTAGGGTTTAGGGTATAGTGTTGAGGGTTGAGGGTTTAGGGATAGGGTTTAGGATTTATGGTTTAAGGGTTGAGGGTTGAGGCTTTAGGGATAAGGTTTAGGGTTTAGGGATAAGAGATTAGGGTTGAGGGTTGAGGGATTAGGATTTGAGGTATAGTGTTGAGGGTTGAGTGTTTAGGGACAGGGTTTATGATTTAAGGTTTAAGGACCTTGAGGGTTGAGGTTTAGGGATAGGGTTTAGGGTTTAGGGAAAGGGATTAAGGTTTAAGGTATAGTGTCGAGGGTTAAGGGTTTAGGCATAAGTTTTATGATTTAAAGTTTAAGTGTTGAGGGTTGAGGCTTTAGGGATAGGGTTTAGGGTTTAGGGTTGAGGGATTAGGGTTTAAGGTATAGTGTGGAGGGTTGAGGGTTTAATGATAGGGTTTAGGATTTAAGGTTTAAGGGTTGAGGGTTGAGGCTTTAGGGATAGGGTTTAGGGTTTAGGGATAAGGGATTAGGGTTTAGGGTTGAGGGATTAGGGTTTAAGGTATAGTGTGGAGGGTTGAGGGGTTGGGGAGTTATTTTTTTATTGACTGACATAAAAAAAGCCCTATTTTTGTAACTAACATAAGGCTTGATAAAAGCCGCTAAGGGTTAGGGTTTTCATTGAGGTACTGTAGCATTTTGCAACGGTATTGAGTTGCAAGGATTGCTAGTTGTAATTAGTTTGATTTATTAGATAATAATATTGGACTCTCTGCTGGTGGATGTAGCCTGAGTTTGGGTGAACCACATTAAAACTTGTCTCTCGCTGTTATTATTTTTGTGTATTTTCATTCCTCTGTTTAATCTTTGTTTGCATTTAATGGATATCTTATGTCAGCTAACCCTAACAGCTGTGACCTCATCATAGTGGTCCCACTGAACTCTGACCTGGTCTAGCTCTCATCCTCAAAGGCCCAGCGTCTGACAAGCCAATATGCAAATTGGCTCCAAATCCAACTTCTGTTTGCCTCTACTTGTAGTCTCGATAATGGAGGCCTAAAAGTCAGCCTGACAGTTATCAACCGCTGCAAACATGTAGTGGAATCTACCCACATCTCCAACTATCTTTTTAGATCCTCCAGCATGAGGCTGTCCCCCTGATGTATATCCCTGAGGGCACTCTCTAGCTAAGTGCCCCGTACCCCCACACACGTAGCAAGGTCCTCTGGTTTGAACCTGTCCTGTCTGTGTCCTGCTAGACTATTGATGTCCATGTCAACCCGTGGAACTTTGTGATCCTCTAAAGGAATGTTGTGACCTATCTAGTCCCGTAGCTGGTGCCCATTGTTGCTGATCACTGCATGGACCCTGCTGATGTTGTTGCTGCTGCTGTGGATGCGTAGGAGGTAGTGGTGTAGAACTAAAACTACCCCTATGAGGTGGTTGGGGCCTATGGAACCCCTGGTCCTGATGATGGCTGCGATCCTAGAACTACGACCGTGTCTCGTGACTCTATCCATAAACCTCCTCTATAATGAGCACCTTCTCAGCAGGCTCACTCATAGTCTGTGGGTCTGGCATGCGAACAGGTCCTGTGATACTAGGATTAATCCCTTTGATAAAATGACTAACCAAGAGCTTCTCATCCTGTAGGTACTCAGCATAACGTGATAGCTCCACAAACTTGCACTCATACTGTGCAACTGTAGAACATCTCTGCTGCAGATCATGAAACTCGTCAATCCTGCACTGTTTGAAATGCTATGATAGGTACTGAGTCCTATAGAGCTCAAGGAATGTGTCCCAAGAGAGCGTGTCTAAAGATAGGTAGTTCTTGCGCTCCTCAGTATGCCACCATGTCGGTGTTGCATCACGCAGTAAGTGAACTATGACTCGTGCCTTCATGTTGCTCCCATAGGGACGCAACATGAAGCACCTATCAAGACTAATGAGCCAGGCCTCAGCCTCAGCTCCCTCTGCAGTCTCGGCAAAAGTGGGTGGATTCAGTGTGAGTAAATCCTTGATAGAGTCCCCATGGTCTCTATGTCCTCTAAATGGTGCATCCACCTCATCTTGCTGCCCATAGTCAAATGGACTATGGTAGATCTTCTCTATCCTCACTCCCTCCTCGCGCATCGCATGACATGGAGGGATCCTACTGCGAGCTCTTTGCACTGACGCGACATCCTCTGATGTAGTGGCTGGTATCTCTACATGCGGCTCAACACGTGGCTCAACACATGGCTCAACACACAGCTCAACACGTGACTTAGCTGTGCCCGGTGATAATCTCTCTAGATCTGCCTATGGCACCTAAAGAATCTTTGGTCCTAAGTTAGGTGCCTGCGGTGCCTGTCCCTCGACTGATGAATTGCTATGTATCTCAATGGACTCACTAGTGCATGAGTGCGCTCGTCTCGATCTAGGAGGCATCCTAAATGAACAAGGTACTTACAAATTAATTGAAATTACAAAATAAATAATGTGCCTAAACAAGCCTAGTGTTTAAACTTGGGCTCTGATACCAAATGTCATGCCCACATTTCCCATGTGGTCACAACACACAACACACGTGTCATGTCCACATTTGTCATGTGGTCATGACATGAAACATCATTGATAATATTCATTATCTACTACATTTCTAATCATCAATTCAAGATCAAGATTGCATAATAATTTCATTCATTAACTCAACCACTAACATTTTAATTTCATCAAAATCAAATATCGCATAACACTATAAATTCAAATGAAATCTAACATGTGAACTATAATCAACATCATAGCATAGTCTATCTAATCCAATCATAGAATAAGAAATAAATCCTAAAGGTCTGCAAAATGGGATCAACAGTCCCAATGTCCATATGTCATCAAAATGTAAATGCCATGTAAGCAAAATATACGAGTGAGATAAGTAGGCCTCACAACTTGAAGTTATCAAATTACCACTATGTAACTAAAGCTTAATGTGAGAACATAGTCTCACTTACCCCATCAATACAACAAAGAGAGAATCGCATTTGCCTACCCAACCTTGTGCTCAGATTTGTAGAGCACTTCTATTAATATTGTTGCTACAATCTACAATCTATGACAAGTATTGTATGGCCATCACTATGAAAGTGTTCCTCTACTTGGTGATGCATAGAATTTCTATTCTTTTTAATGTTTGCAATTTGTTTTAACTGAATTTAGTGTGAAATGATATTTTCCCTGTTTGTCTAAATAAGCTATGTATTGTAAAGAGGCCCGTAGAGTTTTATAGTTATCTGTTGTATTTTTTAATCTCATTTGTTGGGCATTTAGATGTTTGAGTACTAGGATCTTCCCTTTGTAGAGAAAATATTTTTTGTGGAGTTTAGATAGTTGTTAGTGCTTAAGGTATGTGGATAGAGCAAAGTTTATTTCTAATGGAGTCATACCAATTATATAGCTCGCAAGTCAATTGTGGGTTGTAATGGATTTTAGCGTAAAGGCCTAATAGAGGGGAGTTACAATTTATGAGCCATAATACCCATTTCAAAAGTTTTTGTTGCAATTATGGATTTTAATAGTCATTTCCATAGTACAAACACTTTTGGTAGGTACTTAGATGTTTGCCTATTGGGCTTTTCCTATTTGCAAGGGAATGTCTTCTTGTGGAATTTCAACAATTGTCTCTTAGGAAGTTAGGGTTTTAGCTTCTGAGGGATTTGGCTGAGTCAAGTTTAGTTCTTGTGTACACAAAAAAATGAGCATAAAATAGAACACACTAAACTAATATTAGCCTATTCTACTCATTAACTAATGCAACCTCATGATTGAGCTAAATGAATTCCTACATATGAAGTTAAACAACCTAACTACATGCAAACCTTGATCGTCGGATGTGCTCCTTGATGTCTTGATATGTTGATTGCTCCTCAAATTGATAGCATAACCTTGCATAACATGGAGACTTGAAAATGGCTTGGGATGATGGCTATTTATAGATTTTTGGATGGGGGATTGGATGGATAGGATTGATTTGGAAGATTAATGGTTGAGGATTGTTGGGAGGATTGGATTGATGAGAGGCCACCAAGTGGCATGATAGGATTGGAGGACAAAGATGATCCTTGGATCAAGGGTGGATGATGGTCTTGGATAAAGTAGATGGAGAGGATTGAAAAGGGACAAAGGGACCCTTTTTAGAGGGATGTGCAAGGTACATTCCCATCCCTTTATAAGAAGGTCATGTGATTATGTACAAAATCCCCTACTTTTGTACATGTTGGAGGATGTGAGGGGTTTGAATGGGCTAATGAAAGATTTGGAATGTGCAAGCATGTGATTAAGTTGATTAAGTGGATTAGTGAACTTAATCAAAAGTGCACAAAATAAGAAATTGAATAAATAGAAATGTTTATTTAATTTTGTATGGGGATAAGGATATTAGATAAATGAATATTTATCTAATTTTAGACTATAGAAAAGGACCTAATTAATTGAATAAATGATTAAATTTATTTAATTAATGCTAGGAGATGGTACTAATGAATAGTGATTTAATAATAAAATATTGTTTAATCATTGTTTGAAAGGGGATTGGATAATTAACTTTCTAAATAGGTTTTTATTTAGTTAATTGTGGAAGAAAGTGGTTTAGTGATGTCCTGATTAGGGCTAGAAGCGGTGAGTGGTTGATTTTAGGTGTGTACATTTTGCCCCTCTTTGAGATGGTGTCAAGTAAAGTAGCATCGTTGCAAAAAAAGATAAAACATAGCACTTGATTGGATTAGAAGATGGTTGGATTAGGGATGATGATGCCCCAACCAGTCAAAGCAAGAGCCACAATGAGAAAATGATGGTAGGGATGATTCCCCATCAAGAGGTTAAGTGGCTTTGAAGAACGTGGGTGTTCTCTCGAAAGGAAGAAGATAGTTGGATAGAGGAGACAGGATGTAGGGTGTTGGAGAAAAGGGATGATGGGGGAATAAATGATTGGATGAAAGAGATGAAAGGATGGAGATGGATGGATGGATAGATGCAAATTGATAGATGGAGTTATGTGTTCTATTGCACGAGATTAGAGAAATCTTATTTGATATGGAATGACACATTATGCACTAAGGTATAAGGAACTAGGGTGACAATGTGTCCCATGCATAAAAGGATGCCCCAACACATCACTCGTCATTGGACGACCTTGGTGAGTACTATGATGGGACAACCGACAAGGTCATAAGAAACCCTATGTTGTATAGCACCATGATATGGAAGACCATGATATTGTTGTGGCAAGTAGGTTACATAGACCAATGCAGATGCAAGATAAAATGATAATACACACACACAAGAAAACACACATGCAAAAAATTCTACAAAGACAAACACGATGTTGCCCCTGGTCAAGGTGAAAGATAAAGATTGATGGATTGATGATGTTGGATTGTGTCGATGATAATAAGAACACCATAAGAATTGAGAATGACATATCCCAATGATGATGATGGATGTTTGATCAAGGCTTGCAGTAAGGCTTGGAACACGACCATGGATGTGACTGGATGATTTTGCATAGATTTCTTAGCTTATGCTGCATGGATTAGGATTTTTCTTTTGATCTTTGGATGTTTGGGAGATTTGGATCACTAGAGGGATTGTATTGGGTTGCATTTGGGGTAGCCCTTAGATAGATGCCAATGACAAGGGAAAACCATGTATATCAAAAAGGGATAATAGGATGATTTGGATGGGGTGATTAAGGGATTGGATGATGGAGGGATAGATTGATAGATGGTGGAACTTAGACACTACCCATGGAGGTCAAAAATATGTCAAACGGGAGGATAGGGGGATAAGAGGAGGATTGGGATAGGGGTTCATGATGGATTAGAGGATTTAGGATAGGTGGATGGAGGGGGTTTGGATGCAATCTCCAAGGACTATGTCCTATAGTAAAAGAAGTCCCACTCTAGATAGGTGTCTCTCATGACAAGGTGTTGAGGGGATGGATGTTTGTAAGATATGCTTGGAATGGATGTATGCGAAGAGGTGTTCAAAGCATGTTTTGAATATTTTGTCCCTGTCCTTATTAAGATCGAAAGTGGGAAGGGAGGATGGGATGATGATAGGATAGATAGGGAGATATAGTGGATGGAATGGATGGGAGACAATAGGCTAAACATGGATATAATGGATAAGAGTGATAGGCGAGGTGAGACTTGCCCCAAAGTGTAGGGTGAAAATGTATGGGAGATTATGCATGATTCCCACAAGGCATTTTATCATGGTATTTACCCAAGGAGCCATAGAAATGGTTTTCACTATTGGACAATATTTTTCTCTTTACTTTTTTGCTTTTTTCTTTTTTCTTTTATTTTTAATTTTCATTTTGGACAATGTTCTAAATTTTAAGGATTTTTTAATATTTAGATGTGATGGATAGGTAGATAAATGGGTTTTGAGGAGTATGGGAACTTAAGCATGTATTTCCATGGTAAGGTGATAGTGTCCCAATTAAGATAGTTGTTGCACATGGACCATGTCAAGTGTCATTACGCATATGGATGTTGGTAGATCATGGTTGAGCGAGATGGAGAAGAAGTGGATGGGATGGATGGTAGATTGGATGGAGGATGAATGGATTATGTAAATGCATGGATGAGAGGGATGTTATGGGAGGTATATATTAGATAATGGATATAGGAGGAGGGATGGGTGCATGGGGGGATTTTGTGGGGTTGAGGAGAATCAATACCAATGTTTGCACACATCATTGTGGATTTTGAAGGTTACATTTTTTATGGGGAGTGAGGAGTAATGGGGATTTAGGATTCATGGTGAATTCTTTATTATGGGATCGGGATGGGGTGTGGCAGGATTACTGATTTGGGGATTTGGGGACCCAAATGGACTTAGGATTTTGGGGATTTTTGTATTTGGTGTAGAATGGGGGATAGGGGATTTGGGATTTGGAGGGGATATGGATTCTCCATTCAGATTTATTATTTTTTTCTTGGGGACCCACATCGTGTTTGTTTTTTCTTTTGGAGTTGTGGGATTTTGTGGCATTTTAGATGGATTTTCTTGGATTTTTGTGTATCGATGCCCTACGACATGATAGTTCTTAGGCTTTTGTTGATTTTTTATTTATGTGTGGATACACCCAAAGATGATGTGTACATTTATTTTTCACGATTAGGGATTTTAGGGGATAGGGAATTATGGTGTTTAGGGGTATGGGATTTGTGGATGGGGGTGTTGAGGATAGGGATATTGGGAGTTGGGAGGAATAGTGGATTTAGGGATGGGAGGACATTTGGATTTATGGATGGAAAGATATTTGGGATAAGATGGAGGAGGAATAGTTGCATGCTTTTTGGATTTGTATGATGATGGAGGAGGGATGGAAAAAAATGGTTTGGAGGTGCAACGAAATGTACCTATGTTAGGATTGGAAGAAGTTTCCTTAGGAGGTGTGAAGGTGGTATTGACATTCTTGGATTGTTTGTCTTAGGATATAGAACCAAGGCCATGTGATTGCATGTTGGTTTTTACATGAATGGGCTCCAATATTCCTTGTTCATGAAGGCCTAAGCCTTTTCCTTGATAGTTCATGTTTTGGAGCATGCGATGGGCAATGGGATGTTTGTTGATATGGAAACAAGATATGAGTCCATTATTAAATGGTTGAGGATGGGTGTTGGATATAAGTTTTTCCTATACTACGAGAGAACCACCATGGATAAAGGTGTTGGGACCAAGAGGATAGGATGATGGATTTGGGATGGTGTCAATAGGTGATGGTGAGGAGTCAATAGGTATAGTAAAGGATCGATAGAGGATGATGGGGTTTAATAGAAGATGAAGTGGGATTAGCAAAGGGACGAGTTGGGATGATTGGATCTTGATTGGGATGGGGGTTGGATGTTTTGACATACTTTGGACTAGGCTCTTGACATAGCTAGATTTGTGTGGATGGTGTGATGGCGAAGGAGTTTGTAACTTCATTTGTTGTTTGAATAGGCTCCTCAGATTGGGTAGATGGATGAATGGGAAATGTTTGGGGTAGGATTTTGGATAGAAAGGAGAAAGGTGATAGTGTGGTTTTGATGGGTGTTAGGTGGGTGATGACATCATCAACATATTTAGGTTATTTTATATTGGTGGGGTGGCATGACTCCACAAGTTTGGTTTTACAATTTTGCTCAATGTCCCTAGCTAGGAGTCCTTGGAGAAAACTCAAGAAGAGGGATTTAGATTTAGTGGGAGAATTGGATGATGGATTGGATGGTGAAGTGGATAGCAGGGTTGGTGGATAAGGTTACAATGGATGTGTTTGATGAGGAGATGAAGGATGTGGATAAGAGGTGGAGGTGATAGGGAGCTTATATGAGAATGGATGTAGGGATATAGATGGGGGTTAGAATGAATTTACCTTGTCAAGGGTAGTGTAAGGGTGACCATAAGGTATGAAATTAGGTGTGGGGGTATAGCTTGTGCTAGCCAATGCATGGTCATAAGGTGCTTGCATATGCATTGATGAGCAATAGAAGTTTATGGCAAGCTTGCTTTCAATGATTTCATCAAGGTTTTCAATTTTGTCTTGGTCAACAAGAGTATAATCATCATCAAAATTGTAATATGGATTCATGATTGGTTTTGGATTTGGGATGATGTGATGTAGGATAACTTGATGATTTTGATTTCTAAGGTTTAAGACTTAGAATTGCTTTGATATCAAAATGACCTTAGATTTAGATTTTGGATTAGAGGGGATGGATTGATTTGGATTGATCAAGGTCAAGGATTCATGACACTTGATACTAGGATGGATGATTTGAATTTGATTAATTAAGGTTAAAAATATATGACACTTGATCATGGTTGGATTTGGATTGATTGGGTTTGATTTTGATTAGGCCTAAGGCCCTTTGATGGTTGGATTGGATATGATTAGGCCAAAGGACCTTTTGATGTTTGATTGAAGAGATGGGGATGATTTGTCTTGTTCTAGAAAATGTGCTTATGTAGGAACAAAGGTGCTTGTGTATTACAGAGGTGCTCAAGTAGAACAAAGGCACTTGTTTAGGACAAAGGTACTTGTTTAGGAATAGGGTGCTTGTTTTTGAAAATATGGTCTCAAGCTTGATGTTAGGGCTTGAATTTGTTGGATTTTGAGTGGATTTGATGGGGAATGATTATGGATTAGGTATAGGACCCTTGGATGATGGTTTGGATGATGATTTGGATGAAAATTGATTAGGTTTGGATGAAATTGGATGGGGTTGAAAGGGGTTAAGTTCTTAATCAATTTTTATTTTAAAGGATGATTTTGATTAAGGATTGGGATTAGATGTTGATTGAGATGGATATATGGATAAGGGATGATTGATTTGAGATGGGGGTGTAGAGACCTAAATTTGTCCTAAGATCAACCTTATTTTAAATTAACTAAATGACCAAATTAGTTAATTTACCCCACTTAATTTATCCCACTTACTAATTAAATAATAAACTTAATATTTAATTAGTCATTTTCCCTCTCACACATAATTAAATAATTTTATTATTTAATTATCCACCTTTTCCACGTCATAACACGTGGCTATTTTCTCTCCAACATATTTCCACCTTTTTCTAAATGAAAAGACACATGACTATTTTTCCTCCAACATGTTTCCACCTTTTTCCAAATAAAAAGATAGATTTTACATAGTCATAACACATGGCTATTTTCTCTCCACTTCATCTCCATCCTTTCCTAAATTAAAGGGGACACATGTTGCGTGACTACAACAAACTCTCCTTAATCCTAGGAAAACCCTCTCATGCATCCTCCACTGTTGATCTTTTCATACATTCTTCAATGTTGATCTTCTTCCCTAAAAATCTATAAATAAGAGATTCATTCTCTCATTTGACCATCCAATTTCATGCTATCCATATGCTATCGGTTTAATTTTAATCCACTTTCATGCTATCCATGTGCTATCATTTTTTAATCCATTTTTATGCTATCCATATGCTGTCAAAATAGTACCAATCATGTAAAGAGTATCCACATCATAAATATTTCAGAGAACATCCACTTTCAACAATGGAGATTATGGTAGCTTTGTTTTATTTTTTCTTTGATTTCCATTGGCATGCTCTATTTGAGGTTTGTGGTAGTTTAAAGTAGAAAGCTCTCATTTTTTGCATTTGTTTTCTAGTTTTAAATCTAAATTATCACTCACATTCTGGTGACTTAGATGGGGAGATTTATTTCTCTTTAACCTTGTCACTTTGTATTGTTTTTTGTTTCAGTTTTGTAAAGTTTACATGCATTTTATGAAAAATCCAGAGGTGAGATTCCACAAGAAGCTTGTTGGGAAAAAATCAAGGTCATAGTTATGCTCAGAGCAGTTGAGAGACAAAGAAAAACATATGAAACACAATATTTTGGGATAAATTTTTTTGGTGCCCCTTATTGCTCAAAATTTGTACGGTACGTACCACCTTCTCTATGTTGGCTTCTGGTAAAAAAAAATGTCAATTTTAAAACCACTCTTTAAAAAATTGGAGTCTTTCATTGATGTGAAAAGAAAAAAAATTAAAATCTTTATTTAAATTTGGAATGCAAATGTACATAGAAGGCATTTAAAAATTCTTCCAAATCAATTTAAGGCTTTGTTTTGAAACAATTCATGGTTTTTGTTTAAGTTAAAATCATGGTTTTAAAAGATTTCTAGTTTTTTAAAAGTTTAAAAGCTCTAAATTAAAATCAATTTAGAGTTTGTTTCGAAGCTTGGGGTTTTGCTTAAATTCATGATTTGAAATTTTTAAATTACTTGGCAAAAATTTAAAATCTAAAATCCATGGTTTAAGTTAATTTTTGTGGTTTCTTCTAGATCCATGATTTAGTGTTACAGTGTTTTTTCATTCGAGCTTTATAAATTCACAATTTTGTGTTATACGCTTTAAAATCTATGAAATCCATTGGAAAGTCTTTGAAATTCCATTTTAAAGTCTTAAAATCTGCCTTAAAGTCTCTGGGGAAATTAAAGTTATTTTCAAGCCAACAAAAATTGTTTGGATGTATGCCAAAAATCTTTTTTAAATCTATTCCCAAAGGTTGAGTAAATTGTTTTCCAAACTTTCATAAATTAGTAAAGAAACCACTCCTAAAACCACTTGAAATCAGTTTAAAACTACCCTAAAAATCATCTAAAACATCTTCTAAAATCATCAAAAGTGCTTTGAAATCCTTAAAAGCTCCATTTAAATAGTCAAAACCACTTTAAAATTGTCCAAACCACTCTTCATTCTTCAAAAACCACTCTTAATTCACCCAAAACCACATGTCTCTCTCAAAACCTCTTTCAAATATTATTGAACCATTGTAAAAATGTCAAAACCACCTTCCCTATACCTAAAACTGTGTACAAAAACCATGGTTTCATTTTAAGGTTATTTTCTTGGTGCCCTAGCTCCTGATCATATGAGCAACTAGGGGCAATTGCTCCAGTCCTAGCACCCAACACCATGTCACATTAGCGACTAGAGGCCAGCCTATAGGGGGCTAAGCCTTGACCCCTCTCCATTGAGCATTTTGATCAAGTAGGTCATTTTCAAACCTCATTTTCTTGGCCATATTGAGGTTGATTTGATTTGTTTTTTAATATGCTAAAACTATCCTCTACATCATGGTGATATTGGTTTCTTCTTAAGATTCCTTGTTTTTCCAAATTTTTATTTTATCACCGTTGTCTTTGTCTTGTTGCAATTTTTAGAGCTTCTAGGCTTCATAACTTTTATAAATGAACTATGATTTAGGTGATCATTTTTTTTAAAGTTGATATTTTTTTGTTCTCTCTGCAGTGGTATTATTAGCTTATGAATTTTTTAAGTTATTTTAGTGCACAATCATTGGCCCCTCATCAATCTCTAATTTCAACACATCCTAACATCTTATTTCAAATTTTATCTTTACCTTTTGTTTATTGTGTTCTAACCTATTCATTTTTAGACTCACTCATCCAAGAAAAATCTTTATCAAACTACTAAGTTGGTGGTTTTATAGGACATTTTAAAGAAGACATTGATTACATAGACTTTCTATTTTTGTATGCTTTGTCTTCTTTTCTGGTTTTCTCACATTGGAATTTGGGATTAAAATTAACCTTCACACTTCAATTTGAATTAATTGATTTATGCGCATCTTTTAATCCCAAAGTGATATCTTTTGTATGCTCTCCTCTCACATCCTTTGGCAAACTTGAGGATCAAAAACAAATATCATCTTCCAAATTTCTTTTTAGGGGGCCTACCTTGGATTTTATCACCAAGAGGATGACTTCAACTCTAGCAACTTTGACACTCACGTCCTCCTATTTCAAGTTCTAAATTTTTCTGAACAACTACAATTCATAACCTCCAAGAATAAATTTTTCGTTTAACCTGGTAACCATTTGATTCCATTGGGTTGTTCTTAATTCATCATTTGCTACTCTTTCTCTCTACAATTCTCTCCACCAAAGTGTAACATGTCCCTTAAGTTTTTTTTTGCTAATCTTACCTATTGTGGGTCAAGAATGTTTTCAAATTTAAAATATTCTTCTAATTCTCCTATCCAATCTATTAATTCTTTGGGGTTTAACGCACCTGAGAAATTTGAAACCTCCATTTTATGACCTCCACCAATTCTAGCAAGCACTCTCAAGAAATGTTCTCCTTCATCTACTGACTATTCATTCTCTCTTTCTTGTTCATCATTTACAACTTCTTTATCATCTACATGTTCATCTGCACATTCGAGTTCCTTCTCAAACTTGCAACTAAAATTATTACACAAAATTGCTCAAACATTTTCTCCATTCTAGGATTTCTTCATCTTGAGGGTATTTTCTCTATTTTATCACAAAATAATGAATATTACCTTTGCTATTTTTTATATAAACTTATCTCTCTCATGAATTCAATGTCCTTCTCATCCCTCTACAATTGCAAGACTCCTCACGCACTTGCAATTATCTCTAGAGCCTGTGAGATACTGCTTACTACTTCAACTCTCTATAACTTATACAACTCCCAGTAAGAAAACCTTTCTCTGATACCACTTAACATAGTCAAGATAGGGGGGTCTTGTCAAACAACCCAATCTTGTAGCCAACAACACAAAAATTCAATACCACAACAATAAACTTCAACAATTTTATTCATATGGGTAATAGAATTTAGAAATACATTATTACAACTTTTTAGTTAATTGAGTATCCTTCTAAGACAATTTTCTACTTCAGATCTACTCCTTAGCCAATCAACTCCGTACAATACTTATCTATTGTCTTTTATTCCTCATGGCTTGAGAAGTTGAAGCGCTCCAAATTTTAACAAATCAAACTATGATTTCATTATAATGGTTCAATAGTTCTTAAAACATTCAATATTTACTTTACAAAGGATCTTGGTTGATCATTCACCATGTGAACATGGCCTTTGACACCTTTCAATGCATTGGAACCTTTGAGAGAGTTCTCATGAACTAGCATCGGCAGATTATGGAAAATTTAAACTTTCTATTCAACACCCTTTTGGTAGAACAATACCTTTGGGAACTCTTTATCATTGAAAATTTGAAGCTCGTTGAACCTTGAACTTTTTATTGCATGTATATCAACATTTGGGTTAGCCCTCAGGCTTTTATTTCATTGCTTTAACAATTCTTTGAACATATTTCTTGACATCACTCCATGAACCAACACTTAATTGAACATTTAAAATGACATATTTTAGTCTCTTCATACAATGCCTTTCTATAAATTTGGCCATTTGATGATCAAACAACTATTGAACTATATTTCCATATTACATATTGGTATTTGCACCTTTGAACTCTGATTTCAGAAAGTCAGTAAATATGAGAACTTAGGAACTCCTTCGTCAGCATGAAGATGAGTTCAAGAACTAAGGATATCAACAAAACACCTTTCTGTGAAGTCTTTTGGGATGCCTTTGACTAGTGACAAAGTTCAAAATCTTGAGTAGTTACCGAAAAGACATAGCCTATGGGTAACTTCGGTTATAAACAATTGTGTGTCAATGATTTTATAAATCATTGACACACAATAGAAATGTCATCACATTTGTCCAAGTTACCTTTGTGTTAGGGTTAGTGGGCAGAAGATATCAATTAAATGCAAATAAAGATTAAACAGAGAAATAAAAAATACACAGAAATAATAATAACGAGAGAGACAATTTTAACGTGGTTCACCCAAACTCGAGCTACATCCACCAATAGAGAGTCCAATATTATTATCTAGTAAATCTATGATGCCCCGCCATGCAACCCTAGAGTGTTAGACAAAAAATGAGACAACATAACAAAAAAATTTTTTTTGAAGCAAAGATAGGCATTACACATTAAAAATCACAACAATAATACAACATTAAATGAATGTACAACTAACACTTCTAGGGAACATAACCGCATCAGATAAAATTAAAACCATACAAGTGATCTGCATCTCAATGCAACAGAAGAATAATACATTTTACATCAACAGAGAAGAATAATTACAAATTTCAAAACAAGGTTACAAGACCGATTACATCAGTTTACAAATAGTACAATTATAAATGTACACAACAACTTGAAGATGTAGACCAACTGAAACTGGAACACCTTTGCTCTGATCTTGAACCAAACATCCGAGAGGACCAATGGATAGCTCTGCCTCCCAACCATGTGGAACCCTAAGGTCCACCCCTCCAAGCTAGGAGATAACTACGAGGTTCCACTATGTCAAGGTTACAACCATGAACACAATAACAAAATCTAGACTCCATGCAGACAAACAAGATAACAAGACTGCACAGATATGATAGTTCTCACCAAGACAAGACAAATCAAAACATCAAGCTGAGTTCAACTATGAAGACAAATCTGCACTCCAGAGGTAACAACACAAGATAAAGAGGAAGTGACTGAACTGCATAAGGAGAGTGTCATCGCATGGTCCTAGCATGGGTTACCCAAGCTATCTCTCACTAGAAGTCGGCCCCCATCTATGGTTACCCTGGCAGCCTCTCTCTAGGCACTGGCCCCATAGGGTGACTCATGCGGAACCGACATGTCCTCTCGCGAAAACAAGGTGGTCGGCCTTGCCAACCAGGCCTTCTCATCCCATCCTTAGCTTGCGAGAGCACTCAAGGCATGGGTGAGGTATCTTACTTATCTTGTTATATGAATTACTACCCCAACCCTCCTAAATAAGTTATTAAGTTTTCACTTGCTTACAACTTCCATGGGGTTACCCAGGCGGCCTCTCTCTAGGCACTAGCCCCACCATGAAAGACACTCCCATAGCAATCTCTGACCAATCATCCAAAAACCACAACATGCAAGGATAAGGGTTACAAAAAGGTTCCGATCCATTATATATGCCATTCACTTGGCCACAACTATAAGCAATACATCATGAAACAAAATGACACAAGTAACAAGATGAATACCAAACAGTTAGGCCTCTGGAGTCGGTAATTGAATACTTTACCAGGTTACAACATCACCTTTCCTGATAGGGTCTAAGTTTCAATGACCAAGACTTAAAGAAAATAACTTAATACCATTCATATTACTAGTGGATAAAATAACAATTTTGTCCCAAGGATGACTTCACACAAATTCTGGGCAAGGCTTGCGAAATTGATTCATTTCAATAAAAGAGGTAAACATAATATTACAACCCATAGCCAAAATGTTCATACTTCCTTGCATTAACGGCAAAAAGAAATCCAAACCTTACATAACACAAACCTACTCATGAAGAATACTAGTTGCACATCTTTAGACTAAAATGACGACAATTTAAGAGACTATAATAACTTAATTCCAAACATTATGAGAAGAGGTGATTTTAAACTAGTTAACAGCATCTTCAACTAGACAAAAATAAACCAACTATTTCTTTCCATAAGTAAGATCTTAAAGGATTTAATTCTATCCTACTCTACAATACTCAATTTGATCATTTAAAGCAACCTACCCCTAGTTTGACTAAGCAAGACAAGATTCAAGAAAGATTAATCTTAACCTATCTAACAAACACTATGAATCTATTAGTACTTCCAAAACTTTAGTTTACTTTTAACATGCCTATCAAATTAATAAGCTATGTTTATTGAAGTAGTACTACCACTGGATTATTTTATTTACTAGAGAGAACTAAGTTTCAAGTTTGATAAAATATATTTCTCAAATTAAATTCATTATACAAAGCAACTTATGACTACTAATATAAACTGTATTTAATAATCATCTAATGCTAGTATTTGATAATGAAAATAATAATAAATAATTAAAACTACCTTCTCCTATTCTAAATAGCTTAGTATAAGAAGCTAACCTGACGGTAAGGTTTGCTAGAATCATTACACAACCATTTAAAAATAACTGAAATCTAGAAAATCATGGTGATGCACTCATAAATAGTTACGGTTTACAAATATATAATCGTGGTTTACAAATATCTGTCTAAACTAAAGAGTATCGACCAAATCAACAAGATATGGAAACAAAGATTAAAGCATCTGAGATATTCCCTAATCGGTGGGTGGTTAATAGAGTAAGTTTCTAATAAAAAAACATTTCCTTAAATTTATACTAAGTGATGACTAAAGACTAGAAGATTTCATTTCTACGAGCACAGCCTGGGCAATAAGATGTACAGACGACATCGACAATAGAGATGAAATTATTGAAAGGTCTAATGTCCACCAATCTCCATAGAAGGTAACACACTAATTGTTTTTTATTCTTTATGAGGAATTGGTCATTGGTGTTGCAATCAACAGCAAAAGAATAAATAAGATTCCATTTAATTAGAATAACACCAAGAAGATCAGAAAATACAATGGGCAGAAGATTTGATCAAGAGACAAGAAGTGTGGCGTCCAAGGAAATCTGATGCTCTTGTCCGAAGGTGGCGAAGAAGACATGCAAGTGAAATGTGGAGCATGCGCAGGGTACAAAAACTGACTGGCTGAATACCTCAAGAAATGAGGTCTCTTGGTATAAAATAAATGTAGGATAGGCACAAATGGGTTCGCTAACAAAAAATTCAAAGACATTCAAGCGAATGCAATTGACAGATTTAACTCCTCATTCTTTATAAACATTCTGCCAACATGCGCAAAATGGGAGATGAAGAACAGGGTATGTGCACTCATCCAAGCATATTTGGAATTGCACTTATCTTGAATAAAGAAGTTGCCAATGCTTGAAACACATGCATGCAAAATGGGGAATTAAACACAGGGCACTCAAAAAGATTGATAAAAAGCCTCAGAGAAAAGTAGCCTAATAATTTTGAAATATGCATAAAAAGGTTTTTCTTCAAGCATCCTTCAAGTATAACTAATGTAAGCTTCTTTTGCATTTTAATTGCTTTTAGAGATGCAGGTTTAGAAGATGATGGCTGGAAAAGCTTCCATAGCCTGAATGATTCTTAATGCACTACACCTATGATTGGTCATTGCGTGGGCATGATTGACCCCTTGGTGATGGGGTTTACCTTGAGGAACTCAAAAAGCCATTTAAATCGATGGTAAATGATTAAAAAAGGGTGCAACTAAAGAATTAAATTTTGCAGAGATAGATAATGATGGCACAAGGATACTAGGGCAATCAGTTTGATTCAACATGAAGTAAAATGAGGATTACGAGATCTAAATGATAACATTACAGGAGTATCCTATTATGGGGAAAAAAAATTGCAAACTCGAAGGAGAAATTTGATTAAGATCACATGCAGAGGAATTGAACAGGATGAATACGAAATCACCAATAGTCAAGCATTCAAGAAATGGGAGTCCAGACAAACTAGTAATTGCAAAAAGAAAGATCTCACATTCAAAGATATAGCCATCTCAAGAACATACCTGGGAATTATTTTCTAAGCCTTCGAATCCTCCTCTTGTTCCCTCCTCTTCTCCTCTGCCAGTTCTTCCTCTTGTTACCAGATCTTTTTCTCCTCACAGTTCTTCTCCTACCCCTCTAAATTTCCTCTCCCTTTCCAAATCTCCTCACACACCAAAAATAGACAAACCATAAATTCCCACTACAACATATCCATTTTTCCAGAATCCACCACCTCAAAAGATTTTAAAACCATCAATTTCTTCTTCCAGGAAGATTCTCTAGTCAAGGAAAATTAATGTGACAACTCACCCAACCAAAAAAATTTAAATAATAATATAGAACCATCAACCAAAATACTATTAATTACACCTGATTAATTTTCATTATTACTATCTACTATTACAAGATACATATTCAATATTTTCCCTGCTAACATTATTTATTAACAATTTAAATAAATACTACTATACCTAATATTATTATCATTATAACAATTAATGCATTTCCAACACTACACACAGGCTGCAACCAATAAATACCAATCAAGACAGTTGCATACCAAGGACGACCATACCCGAGGCAAGGACCATAGAGTGACATCAAGACCATGGCCGCAACTAAAAACGTGAACTAACCTAGGGAAGTAAACCTCATGTTATCTCCAACAACATTATCCATTGGTGTAAGGGTCCGCTTAGACCTGCTAATTCAGGTGGAGTTGAGACCCAGTACCTGCAACCTGCATAAGAACAATAGGTTGTATACGATCAACTGCATATATATATATATATATATATATATATATATATATATATATATATATATCAAACACACACAAAGTCAGAGAATCATGGCGTAGTAGGGTGCTCGAACTGAGTAATACTACCCCATCCCTGCTCTAAAACCAAACTATAACCATTTACATTTAAAACCAGCTATCAATAAGTCGCATAAAACATGATAATGTTAAACCGTCACTAATCATATCCATCTCATCATAACTGGAATAACAATGATGCCATCATAACTCATAACACATGTCAAAACTATATCAGTCAAACATAATCTATCACGATCAAAATAAGTATAAACCATAGGCCTAATAATCCAAATGTCTCAGAACTATCTGAATGCAAAGAAATAACTAACAACTGTCTCAGATCAAACAAAGAGTAATGTAAAACTAACAACTATCACAAGCCAAAAATGAGGGGGGCATTACAAAATCAAACTGATTACAACCAGCAATCCCTGCAACTCAATACCACTGCAAATGCTACAATACAATATCAAGGGAAACCCTAACCCTTAGCCATTTTTATCAAGACTTATGTCAGTTACAAAATAGGGTTTTTTTATGTCATCTAATAGAAAAATAACTCCCAACGCCTTTATAAAATAATTTGGGGGGAAACTGTGCCGATAAAAGTGGGGAAAATTTAACCTCCGAGTCTGATTAGGCTCCATATAACAACAATCTCCCACTTGGAGACTGATCATAACACCGCTGACCCTATAGCTCCCACTAGAAATAAGTACCCTTGACTCTGTTGTTTTGATTTTATTATTTTTCAGTCTTTAAGGCCAACCGAAGCTGAAGAGGAGCTCAGCTTATCCCTTGTTATTGCCTTTGTAAACATATCCACTGGATTTTCATCTGTATGGATATTTTTCAACTGTAACTATCCATCATCCAACACCGATCAAATGAAGTGATACCTCAACTGTATGTGTTTGATCTTTGAATGCAAGGTAGAATTCTTTGCAAGATGTATGACACTCTAGCTGTCTGTAAATAAATAATTGTTAGCATGTTGTTTAACCAATTCTTCCATGAAAGATTGCAACCATATCATCTCCTTGCTTGCTTCTGTTGTAGCTACATACTCTACCTCCATGGTGGATAAAACAACCACCTTTTGCAACCTAGAGATCCAACTCACCGCTGTCCCACCTACAATAAAGACATAACCTGTAGTACTCTGCCTGGTATCAATATCCCCTGCCAAATCTGAGTTTACATAACCTACTAAATCAGTATTAGAGCCCCCAAAACATAAGTGTTTATTGGATGTACCTCTCAAATATCTAAGAATCAATTTTATCACATTCCAATGCTCCAATCCAGGATTACTCATATACCTGCTTACGACTTCTACAACATGTGCAATATCAGGTCTCATGCATACCATGGAGTACATTAAACTTCCTACAGCTAAAGAATATGGTACCTTGAACATTTTTTCTTCCTCCTCTTGTGTCTTAGGACACATCTCCTTAGTCAATTTTAAATGACTAGGCAAAGGTGTGCTGACATCTTTTGCATTGTCCATATGGAATCTCTGTAGCACCTTTTTAACATAATCAGCCTGAGATAGAGTCAATTTTATGTTCTTCCTATCTCTACAAAATTTCATACCAAGGATTTGTTTTTCTTCCCCCAAATCCTTCATAGCAAATGACTATGCTAACTGTTGATTTAACTCTCTTATGTGATCCATGTTAGACCCTGCTACAAGCATGTCATCAACATATAAAAATAAAATAGTGTAGCTGTCATTATCCAACCTCTTAAAATAAACACAATGGTCAGAATTACACTGACTGTAGCCTTGCTCAACCATAAAACTATCAAATTTCAAATACCATTGCCGATGTGCTTGTTTTAAGCCATACAAACTCTTCTTCAATCTGCACACCAATTTCTACTTACTTGTGACCTCAAATCCTTGTGGCTGTTCCATATATATCTCCTCCTCCAAATCACCATGGAGAAAGGCAGTTTTCACATCTAGCTATCCCAAATGCAAATCTTCAGCAGCCACAATACTTAAAATAGTACGAATAGAAGTGATCTTAACAACCGGAGAAAAAATCTCATCAAAATCAATGCTTTTTTTCTATGCAAATCCTTTTACAACTAACCTAGCTTTAAATCTTTTCTTACCTTCATCTTCCTCTTTCAGCTTATAAACCCATTTGTTTGGTAAAGCCTTTTTACATGCAGGCAGCTTACATAATTCCCAAGTCTAATTTTTCAGCAAGGAGTCCATTTCTTCTTTCATTGCAAGCTCCCACTAAACCTTTGTATCCACCTACATAGCTTCATCATACCCTTTCGGTTCACCAGCATCTGTTAACAGAATAGAATACAAAGAGGGAGAAAACCTTTCAGGAGGTCTACTTAGCCTTGTTGACCGTCTAACATTCACTAGAGTTTGTGGTATTTCTTGTTGCTGTTGTGGAGCATGAGGAACCACTGGAACATCACTATTTGGAGTATCATCCAGCACCACATAATCCTTTTCTTTCTTCTCATGCTACTGCAACTGATCTTTGCACAACACCTTCTCATTGAATACATCCCTACTTCTCACAATTTCTTGATTTTCAAAATCCCAAAGCCTATAACCAAATTCATCAATGTCATGTCCAATGAAGGTACATTTTTTTGATTTTGCATCTAGCTTGGTTCTATTTTCAAAGTCTACATGTGTAAATGCTTCACATCTGAAGGTTTTGAGAAAAGAATAACTCACCTTCTTACATGTCCATGCTTCCTCTAGAATACCATAGCCCAAAGGAACTGAAGGACAATTGTTAATTAAATATACATCAGTGTTGACAGCCTCTGCTGACATGTTTAAAGGCAGCCCAACATGCAATCTCATGGTCCTTGCACACTCCATTATTGTCCTATTCATGCACTCAGCCACTCCATTCTGTTGTGGAGTCCCTGGAACCATTTTCTACCTATGGATTCCATTAAAGGAACAATAATCCTCAAATTCTTTGCTGCAATACTCACCACCATTATCAGATCTAAGACATTTTAATCTTTTACCCGTCTCATTCTCAACCAAGCTTCTCCATTTCTTAAATGTTTCAAATACATCAGTTTTTTGCCTGAGGAAATAAATCCAAACCTTCCTAGTTGCATCATCTATGAATGCAACATAATACTGAAAGCCACCAAGAGAAGATACCTGAGTCGGTCCCCATACATCTGTATGCACAAGCTCCAACTTTTCATCTTTCTTTTGCTTCCCATCCTTGAGAAAACTAACTCTCTTTTGTTTGCCATACACACAACTTTCACAAAAATCTATATTAATACATTTCAGACCTGGGAAAACTTTCTTAGAATGAAGTACCTTCATACCTTTTTCACTCATATACCTAAGTCTGTTATGCCATAGTGTTGTCTTAGAGCCTGCGACAACTGTTTCAGTCTCTTCTTGTGAACCTGTAGCAACTGTTCCTAAACCTATTTAGTTTTTCTTTGCAACGACTAAAGTAGAAGGAATAGTATGACCTATACAAAGATATAAGGTGCCTACTTTCACACCTTTTTCTACTATTAAGGCATCTCTTGTAACCTTCCAATTTTTATCAGTAAATGTAACAATGCAACCTTCATCAACTAGTTGCCCTGCTGAAATTAAATTCCTACTTAGCCTTGGAACATGCCTTACCTCTTGTAGTATCCGATGATTCCTATTCTGCAACTTAATCTTGATTCTTCCCTTTCCAACAATCTAACAGGGTTCATTATCTCCCAAATAAACCAGCCCAAAATCCCCTTGGACATAATCAAGAAAATAACTTCTATGGGGCGTAGCATGAAATGAGGCCCCTGAATCTAAAACCCATGAATCATCGACATTATCTAGGGAAAGAATCAAAGCATCATCTTCAAATTTATTACTTACCACATTTGCCTCCTTATTGCCTTCTTGTTTGTCTCCTTTATTCTTCCAAGACCAACAATCTTTCTTTAGATGACTTAGTTTCCCACAGTACCAGCAATCCTTCTGTCCTCTGGATTGGGACCTCTTGTTCTTTGATTTTCCTCGTGACTTCCCATGACCTCCAAAACCTTTTCCTCTCTCCTTTGATCTACCCCTGCTTTCTACATTCAAAACACTACCTGATGTGGACCCTCCTAAGTTTTTCCATCACATTTCTTTGCTAAGGATAACACTAACAACATCATCAAATTTCAAAGTGTTTGAGCCAGAGATAGAGTTACAACCATTACCAAGCTATTCCATCTTTTTGGTAAAGAACATAAAACCAAGAGAGCCCTCACCTCTTCATCAAATTTCACTTTTACAGAAGTTAACTGACTGGTAATCATATTAAACTCATTTAAATGATCTGTCACATATCCACCTTCAATCATTTTTATATTAAACAAATGCTTCATGAGAAATACCTTATTTGAGGTTGAAGGCTTTTCATACAATTTAGCTAAAGTTTTCATCAATTCACTCGTTGTCTTCACTTCTATTATATTGAATGCCACAGATGGTGCCAAGCACAACCGAATGGTTCCCAGTGCCTTTCTATCCAGAAGTTCCCAATCCTCATCAATCATTGTTGTTGGTTTCTTGGCTATTCCTTCCAATGGCCTCCATAAATCCTTCTCATAGAGATAATCCTCCATCTGCATCTTCCATAACTAATAGTTCTGCCCATTGAATTTGTATACCTTCAATTTACCCTCTTCTGCCATTGCTCCCACTCAACCGTGAGACCTTCCTGCAGATGATAATAAAACACAACCCACTCTGATACCACTTGTTAAGGTTAGCCAGTAAAAGATATCAATTAAATGCAAATAAAGATTAAATAGAGGAATGAAAAATACACATAAATAATAACAATGAGAGAGACAATTTTAACGTCGTTCACCCAAACTCGGGCTGCATCCACCAACAGAGAGTCCAATATTATTATCCAGTAAATCAAACTGATTATAACCAGCAATCCCTACAACTCAATACCATTGCAAATGCTACAATACAATAGCAATGGAAACCCTAACCCTTAGCCAATTTTATCAAGACTTATGTCAGTTACAAAATAGGGATTTTTATGTCAGCTAATAGAAAAATAACTCCCGATGCCTTTATAAAATAATTTGTGGGGAAACCGCGCTGATAAAAGTGGGGGAAATTTAACCTCCAAGTCTGATTAGGCTCCATATAACAACACTTTGGTGCTTAACAAAATTCATCACCTAGTTTTGTCAGTGAATATTAGAGTTCAAGATCTTTAATAGGTGCTAAGATACTCCTTTGAACTCCTTTCGACACAAGATATGGTTCAAAAACTATGAATATTTCTGAAAAGCAAAGCATCTTTAGAGGAAATGAAAATTCATGAACTGTGGACTTGGCCAAATTGTCCCAAAATTTACCAAATTGCTTCCAACTTAACCAATTTAAAATTGAAACACCCATTTAATGCTTCTACAAGATAGTATTCTAAACTTGACCAATTTTGGATTTGACAATGCTCCTGAAGCAAAGTTACCCAAAATAACTGAAACAAGCAAAACTAAACGAAACCAAACCTAAAATGTTTTCGGTCAACGTAGGATCACGCATGCACCCAAATGCTCCTACATCAAGTTGTATGGGTTTTGTTTGAAAGTTGCATTAAAATACGATACTCTATTATAAGCTAGCAAATAGTTTAACCTTTCTAATGTGTACTAATTAAGCTAACAATTAGATTACATTCGTTAAGGAAAAAAGTACAAAAATATGATTTGAAATTAATTTAACTAATACTAGAGATTTGCTTTATTGAAAAAAAGTTTTTAAAATGAAACTACACTATGAAAGGAAAATTCTTAAAAGATGAAGGAAGATGAAGAAAATGTCCTTGATTCAATGCTTGAGAAATTAGAAGCCTATAATGAAGCTATACAAATTAATACAATAGAAATAAGAGCCCACTAGTTAGATATAGACTCATGATAATAGAGTTGTGATACCATCCTAATATCAAAAACCAAAGTTGTTTAGAATGTCAAGAAATGTAGGTAGGCCAAACTTTGGAAGAACCATGGTCGCCAATATTTATGATTATGGTCATGTCCTATTTTACAACCTTTAGATTTCTAAAACTGATGCACCTTGGCTTGTGGGAACCTATAGAGTTTTTAGAAGTGGAATCTAATCTATTTGTAGAGAGAAATGCAGCCTAGACCTATAGCTTAAACAAAAAGAAAAAGGTTAGGACTACTTGGAAGCCTATTTTAGTTAGGCTAATGTTTGGTATATCTCAACGCTACATGTAGTCAAATAAAACAAATATGGTTTGCGATTTAATCCTAGTTTACCTTATGTTAGGAATAATAAATAAATTGATAGTGATGCAAGATCAACCTAGACCTATGAGCAATCTTGCATCAACCAAAAATATTTCATTTCAATTTATTTTTGTTTTACAGTTCATTGGTTTCTTTTCTAGTAATTTTGGTGAAAGTCCTTAGTTGAAGACTTAGACTAGTAGATTAGAATAATTTATACATCACCCAATTTGATCAGATTGCCATGTGTCTTTGTCCAAATCATTAATAAAGCTCCTCAAGCATGCCCACATGTCTATTTGATATTTCATGGCCATTACACTTTGGGTCATGCTAGATAAGCTTCTTATATGCTTGTTTATGGTACTATTTAATTTTTTGATTTACTAATATTATTTAACTTTTTTGTTTACTGGTATTATTTTTAACTTCTTATTTAATTATTTACATGTTTTACATATTGAGGATTATTTAATTTGTTTATTGAGTGACTAAAGTAAGTAATATTTATTTGTGGCTTTGTTTTACTAGAGGATGAATCTAGAAAAAGAAAAAGAAATCTCACTGAAAAATCAAACACCACAACTCCCCTATTGTAATGTCCCTTACCTAAATTACCCTAGAAAATTTAAAGTCACAAGTTAGGGTTAGGGTTTTAGAATTACCATTTATATTATCTTCAAAACTACATAATTCTTGTGCTTGAATTCTGCAATTATGACATAGGAAAACACATATACAAAATATAGATATACAAATATATATCTTTAACCATTAGGGTTAGATAATATTTTTATTGCATTCAAATTCATAAATAATATCACTATTTGAGAAATCATACATTCATTGTCATGTAGATAGATCCATTTGTTTACAACACTTGGCCATAAAAGAGGAGGTATAGAGAGACATTCATCCATTTGTTTACAACATGATAGGGTGCCTTCTGACAACAGTCCTCCCTCCAAGCAGTCCCCTCACCATTCTTCTCTAACTGGTGAATCTTAGTGTGCCAATAAACCCTCAACATGGGGATTAGGGAGAAAATGCCGCCCTTGGGTGCCTTTATCCATTTCTCCCTTTTACATGACAGTAGGGTGCCCTACTAGCTGTTCTCCATACCTGTCAATGTAAGGGTGCCTTTAGCTATTCTCCCATAATGTATATTTCCCCCCCTTCTCCATGTTGACATTTTATTGCAATAAGTTTATGTATTTTAATATATGCAAGTGATATGCAATAAGTAAACATAATTGATAGACAATAATGATCTGGCTTGTTGTTCCTTATTTTATTTCTGCATGTATATATGATAATGATTCTTATTGAACTTCTAGTTTAGTTCAGAGTTTGCAATGTAATTCTTTCTATCTTTATTAGTCTATATGACTGGATAAAATAGACATATTTATGCAGATTGAATATCTTCTATTATATTCAATGATCCAATGATTCAAAATTGCTTGATTATTCATGTTCTCTATATGAGACTGTTGTATATATATATGTTATTTTCTTGATGGTCCCTATTTGATATATTCTTCACTCTCTCTTTATACTTTCCAAGGGAGGCAATTCTCTTCTAAAGATTGTGTCTTTTACAATAGACAACCCCTCACAATAGTCACACCTTTTACTAACTTGCATCCTTTGTTAATGGTTAATAAAGATAATTTCTGCCCTTACTAAATCATTGCTTTGAAGTATCTTATAAATTGCACCATATTTAATTTGCATCGTTTAGTAACAAATTGCCTCCCATAGCATTTTTTTGTCTTATTCTAAATTCCATAAATCGGACCATTTACTATCTTATACAAATTGCATTTCATAGTGTTTAAACAACGCCTTTTAATAAATGGATCATACTTCTTAATGAATTTAATTGTTGTAGCCTTTATAACTTCTGTTGAATCACATATCTTAGTATATAATAAACAACATGCCATATGTTATTTAAATAAGACATTTTGTCTTATATGGAGTCTACCATAAAGTCGTCGATGTGGAGTAACTCGACGGAGGATGAATTAAATCTTTAATTTAATTTATTAACTCTTACTCAATCTCCCTATACACTGTTTGGTGGGGTATATTACAGTCTGCCCTGCCCAAGATCACTTGTCCTCAAGCAATCACAAGCCAGAAAACTCTTGAAATTACCAAGATTCTAAATCAACCTTATAGATTTGTATTCTTGTGAGGTCATTAACGTTTATTGATACTTTGATAGGAATTGGAAATTTTAAACCAAGGGATGATTATTTTTGTTATGTTTGACTCTATGTCTTTGGAGAGTATTTGTTAGTATACTTGCCTCAACTTGACTACCACTAAGGTCGATACTATCCTCTAAAGTATGAGGACCATTCTTCTACCTCATGTACATCAATAACCCTTAAAACCAAGATTTGGTAAGACACGTTTTCTCTCATTTGATCACCATAAGGATCCTAGGCAATGATATAAATGATAGAAAAATGTTGCATCTTTCATTGGGAGTATTGTGAATAACAAGATCCTTTACTACGGTTTGTACCCTTTTTCCTATACCATCATCCCGAAGTAAGTATATTTTATTTCACCTAATCATTCAAGCAGAGCTTGAGACAAGATTGAGAGTGTAATCAAAAATATCTTATAGGTGATTGCAAAACTTAGTCAAACATATATCATCTTGTCATAGACTCATTAATAACGTACTATAACCTTCTGAGTATATATTCTCAAGTATAAATTATTGGATGTGCTATCACTTACGAACACTTCATAGAATTTGAATTTAGAGATTGACACTAATATCCAATTTCCATATCAATGGGAGGTTGCCACTTTTGTAAATATTTGACATATTGCCATGTTAATACTAGGATGATTTTCATACCTCAAAAAATTATTGTTTTATTCCATCTAGTTTAACAATATTAATTTTTCCCAAATTTTAAGAGGTCAAAATGATCCTGGGATTTGTGGGTTATGGGCCCATAGACTTATGTAACTAAATTGGTATAACTTGATGTGTATCAAATTTATGTGCCTAGTATTGAGATCTTTAATCATGAATGTCGAGTTACTCTAAGAAGAAGAACTTAGGAGAAGAAAACCTTTGGATGAAATGATCTACTCTAGGTATTCATATAGAAGTGAATTTGGTCCTCAGACAAAGCCCACTAGATCAATTTTACATGTTACAAGATAGATCATATGTCATATTGACTGGATTGTATCGCAAGTGATCTTGTTCCAAAGGAATAGAACAATTTATTTTTAAAGATGTTCCTCCTCCATGAAGCTTGATGAATGTATCTTACAATAGATTTCCAACATTTCTCTTAAGATTTCTCCAGAGTCCAAATTTGTAGGTTCCTAAAGAATTGAATTGTCTTTGTTACATTCCCTCAAAAATGTTGTTTTGGCTTTTAAGGGATTGACCATCCTAGGCCAAGATGATACCTCAATGTACCTAAATCTTGAATTTTGAAAGATAATCTTAATCCATCTTTGTATTTTTAATTATGCTTAACCACTAGTAGTGGTAATGTGTGAATTTTCTTTTGAGATTTGGAAATCAAATCATATTGTTAGATTCAACTATGTTGAGTGGTTATGATTGATTGTTCCTTCCTTGGGAAACTTTTGATTTCCTAGTGAATAGATGAGTGACGATTGCTCGATTTGAGTGATGATTGCTTATGTCAATGAGTTGATTTATCCTTTATATCTATTTCTTGGAGTCACTACCCTTCATGACTGCCTTTTTGAGAATACTTTACTTTCGAGTTAATTGATAGATTTATTTACTATTGATGGTTTCTTCACAAGGAAATGATTTCCCTTTTATATCTTATTGTTAAGGGAGTCCTACATTTGTAGGGTCACAACTTTTCGTATTTGGGGTTTCATCCTTTCTTGCATCATCATTATTCTTGAGAACCTAATTTAATTTACTTGTAAAATTACTTAGGGTTCTATTCTTAATTGAATTCTTCAATGATGTTTTGGATGTCTTTCTCAAATGAAATGTTCTCCCCTTTTATATCTCAAGTTTGAGGGAGTCACACTTTTTCGCTTCACTAGTTACAACTCTTCATTATTGCATAAGTTAATTTGTTAGTGCTTCTCACCTAAGAAGTGTTTGACAATAGAGTTTGATAGATTTGGAATTTTCATAATTTTTAAGCATAAAGTAATCTTAAACACACATAGAGTAACTTGTTGGAGAAACAATAGACATGAAGAAAATATGTAATACATGAAGTGCATGTGATACAAAGTATACACGTAGGACACAAAGAATAAAGCACATGTAACATATGAAGTATACACATAAGTACGTGTGAAGCATGAAGCATACATGTAAATATGCATGATACACGAAGTATACGTAAGACAAAGAGTATAAACATAAATATACATAATACATGGAGCATGAAGCATATTTTTTTTTGCTAGGAGTAGCCAGGGTTTTAACTTGGTCCGGGCCCAAAGACCCCCTTATGGGGGATCTCTTCCCATCAACTTTATCGTCTGAGACCACAACTGGGGGGTCTCTATCCCTAATGGGCATTATCACCCTTTGGTCAAACCCACGAGCTCGTTGGCCCAATGAATGTACACAGCCTGCGAGCACGCTAGCCCAACGAAGGCACACATAGCCTACGAGCATGGCAGCCCAGTGAAGGAACGCATGACCTGTAAGCTCGTTGGCCATGTGGGGGTTTGAACCTTGGTTGCCGCCATAAACACTGTGTGACTTGACCATCGAACCATGCTCTTATCGGCAGAAGCATGAAGCATATACATGCTACATGAAGTATGCATAAATACACATAATACACAAAGCATACACGAAATACATGAAGCATACACATAAATACATGTAATACAATAAGCAAGAAGCATACACGTAATATACAAAGTATAAGTACATGTAATACAAGAAGCATGAAGCATACACATAATACACAAAGTATATACATAAATACACGTAATACACAGAGCATGAAGCATACACATAATACACGAAGTATGAAGCATACACATGAATATACACAAGTCATGAAGTATATACTTGAATACACGTAAGTTACAAAGTATACACTTAAATACACATAAGTCATGAAGTATACACTTGAATACACATACGTCATGGAGTATACACTTGAATACATGTAAATCAGGAAGTATACACTTGAATACATGTACGTTATGAAGTATACACTTGAATACACGTAAGTCATGAAGTATACACTTTAATGCACGTAAATTATGAAGTATACACTTGAATACACGTAAGTCAAGAAGTATACACTTGAATACATGTAAGTAATGAAGTATACACTTGAATACACGTAAGTCACGAAGTATACACTTGAATACACGTAAGTTATGAAGTATACACTTGAATATACATTGCATCAACTATTGTTCATAGGATGGCAGGAGGGATGCTTTGATACCAATTGTAATGTTCTTACCTAAATTGCCCTAGAAAATTCAAAGACACAAGTCAGGGTTAGGGTTTTAAAATTACCATTTATATTATCTTCAAAACTTCATAATTCTTGTGATTTTTTTATCAGTTCAAAGCAGCTAGGGCTACACCATTATATTAACGAAAAGTATCAACATTACATTGCATCAAGGGATAATAAATTGTCACCCTTGTCAAAATAGAGATCCCATTTTCCTACCAAAAAACTACCAGGCAACCCTAGACAAAATGTTGCCAAAACCTACTAATCCCCTTACATATTATTTGTTTGCATACATATATATTTATATACATGAAAACAGAGTTGAGCCCTGGATTAAACCCCCGCCACCCACCTACAAAAAGCACTAAACACATAGGCTCATGTAGCCCTTACCCTCGGTCGATCCTAGTTGGCAGCTCCCTCCTCATCTACAAGCCCTTCCTCCACAATGAAATCCTAGAGCCGAGCCAAGCCTTCCTTTGGAAACAGATCCAGAACTTGTTTGAGAAATCTAATGCCCTACATCGCAGCAGAATGGAACCAAGGCAGGGACTCTGGAGATGCTGACAAGACCAGAGGAAAACACTCTGGTGGTTGCCCACGATAGCGAATGACACAATAGTCTCCCGAGATCAGAATGCCTTGACCCTCATAATTATGCAGAACATCCTCTAGCCCTCCCAAAAATCTCCCTTTTATGAGCTTTTTGCACAATTGCCCAGGGTTGTTTCCTTCAATTCCCTCACCTCCAACACAGATGCTAGGAATATGGCCGCCACATCAGTGTTAAGCCTGTATCTATGCTCAGCCTGCATGAAGGTATCTCCCAAAACCATCTTCATGGCATGAAGAATGAGCCCATGCCTTGTTTTAAATATCAATCCTAATCTTTTATCTGTCACCATTCCCAGGAACGGGCCAACTGCCTCCTCGGGCATTACATGACAATTGGCATATCCATGACGTCTGCCTCTCCTATCATGTTGAGACTGCAAAGAAGGTTTGTAAGGAATGTTGTTGGCATTTGGACTCACCTCAATTCAATGAGGTCGCCATATCCACCTCTAAATTCACACGCATCTCATCATGAATGAATGTATCTCTAACTCCCTTTGCATGTAGGGTGCAATCATTGATTTAAGTGACTATGTCACCTTGATTGATACTTTCCCATGAGGCCTTTTTGGCCAAATCATCCGCCAATTAGATCCCTTATCGATAAATATGTGTTACCTTAAATTCGACCATCTCTGATAGGATTTGTGAGATGGGAACGAGCCACTTTCTAATCTTCCAGTTAGGTGTCCACCCAGTTCGAATGGCATTGATTGTTATCATTGAGTCCCCTTCTAGATGTAGTCTCCTTAGGTTTTTGCTCTTTGCACATTGTAGTCCTATTAAAGCCACCCTGAACTCAGCTTCGTTATTCATCCCAACCCCTAGGTAGGTTGATTTCTCCAAAATCTTTCGATCTTCATGATCTCTGATCACGCACCCTGCTCCACTTTCACCCAGGTTACCCTTGGCTGCCCCATAAAAATTGATCTTCACCCATCCCTCTGTTGGGGCCAACCATCTTACTTCTTTTCTTTCCTCCTTAACGGGTTTAACACTCGGAGCCTCATAAACGAGGGAAATATGCTATTATTTTATTGATATTAATATAATTCATATATGGTCATTATTCTTTTTGTATAAATATTAAATATTAATATATTATATTGATATTAATATAATATTCATACTAATATGATTGTTTAATTTTTAAATTATAATTGAATAAATAGAATTATCATTATAATGTATTTATATTTATGTTATAAAATGAAATATTGATATATTGATGTAATCTAAAATTCTTGACACTATTATTATTATAAAAATATTCAGAAACTTAGAACTATTTTAAAATTATCCTTCTCATTCCATTCCATCCTCCTCCAACTAAAATAAATACCAAATTTATACAAAAACAAAAATCACCATTTTTGGTAGATTTTAACAACTTTCTAAAATTGCCATTTTTGGTAACTTCACATCCATATTCGTATGGTCATGAAAATTGCCAATTATTTAAAACTAACTAAAAGAGGACTAATTGTCAACTTTCTAATCTAATTGCATTTAAATTTCAAAAAATAATTAGAAAAAATGACTTAGGAAAATCCCGAAAAAACATTAAGACCTCATTTGAGGCCCTAGATGATCGAAAAAGGTTTTGAAAAAGTGTTAAAATGGCAACCTACCAAACTTGCCAATTCAATGTGATTTTCATTCAACTCCTCAAGATGCATCTACCCACCAAATTTCAGCTCAAACGGACCCCAGGTCAAAAGTTATGACCTCTGGAAGTTTCTGCATCATATATATTTGTGTCATCGCAATAATAACAAGTAGTAAAATTCTATAATAAATGAAAAAGAGACTCAAGAATTAGCAATATTAGACTAAATTCATATTTTCTACATTCTCCAATGCAAACTCCATTGTAGTCTATGCTAACCAAACAAATATTAAATCAAACTCAAAATCAACTAATCAATTCATGAAGAGTATTTACCATTAAATCAGTTCCACATCAATATTAAACAAATATTTAATCTAAGAACAAATTTCAACTACAAAATGCATACTATTATTACAACACTACAAGGTAGGTACTAGCCCCTAGGTGGCACTTGTTTTGTTTCTATTTATTTATTTACCAATACTTAAGAAATTCTAACTTTCATAAAAATACACATAATAAGTCTCTCTATCTATAGATATATATAACTCCACATAAAAATTTAACCCCAAAATATTACTCATCTGCATGTATTTTACATATATATTTTTATAACACACACACATGCATATGTATAGTGTTGTGTGTATAGATACATAAAATTTCTTTTTATTTAATCTCTTTTTTTAAAGTAAACATTGAAAGGGCTTGAACACTTGGATGCCAACAACCTTCCATGGTTGTGGCCCCCTTGTGGGTCATGGCCTTGGTTACGCCCACAGTGGGGCCACAGATCCCATGTGGGCCATAGCCCCTCTTGGGTTGCACCCATGGCAACAAGGTTTCGAATGCCCATATTTTTTTAAATTGAATTTTTTTCTCTTTTTTTCCATGTTTGTATATATTAACTATATTCTATGTATTTTATTTATTATTTATAAATTTTATTTTTATAATATATAGATGTATATTTATTTTATTTTATTTTTATCCGTGAAAATGACTTTGGGCATACCCATATATAAAAGTCAAAATGATAACAATTTCAAGGTTGCTCCAATGGAGGGCCGAAGCAACAAACCTTATATGGTTCTATTTTCTACAAAATGTTGACTACAAATTTTATACATATATAAATTCTATATTGTTTATCATGTATTCCTATTTTATCCTTGGACCTGAGTAACAGTAGCACCATCTCCATCTCCATCTTCTCTAGATGTTGAGCTCCCAAAGTCTAGCATGAATGACCAATCCACCTCTGTCGAAGAAGAAGCACTCGTGATGGCCTTTAGGAACTCAATATCTATTTAGCTTGATGCTTGCATGCAATGTCATCTTCTCCAATAGACCTTATGATGAAAGGCACCCAAGGCCCAGAGTATGGTGGATTGATTATTGGCCAAGTTCCATTATCTAGGTTAAAGCCCAACCCCAAAACTATATTGTCCATAATTTTCTTAATTTTGCATCACTATGAGGATCTCTACAACCATTTGAATTACCTCTTTAGATTCCCCCGCATCCAAAAGGACCACTAGAAACATCAAAGAAACATTTGTATTTACTTGGTATCGGTGTGCTTAGGAGAGGGATGTTTCCCCTAGAACCATCTTCATGACATGAAGCACCACCACCGATTTTGTTCTAAATACTCTCTTTAGCCTAAAGTCTAACACCTACCCTAAAAATGCTATTTGCCACTTTTTTCTCTGAGGCACACCATGGTGTCCATTCTTCAAGTTCTATATGCCAAACAAAGCAAGGTTGTATGAAACTTAATTATCTTCCTTGGTGGCCTTAGTGACGCTTGCATTATTACAAATGCCTCCTTGCACTAAATTCCTATGTATTGGTCCTAACGAGAAGCAAGATAAGCTTCACATATCACCTCTCCATTATGTTTTTCATTTAACTCGATCGAGATAATAAGGACAAGAGATTGAGTGCAAATTCTTGCCACACAAGGGGAGTTATTTTTCAATTCCATGCATTTTCTCATGGCACGACTCTTGATGTGATGATAATTGCAATATTCATTTTCACGAAACCATGATGGTTTATGTTGGTTTTCATTAAAGGGTTGAGTGAGAGGGAATGTAATGAGGTTATCCTTGATGAGCTTCTAGAAGATAACTTCAATGCACTCACCAAGTAGGGTGTTTTAAGTCCTAACAATGGCTCTAGTTGGGGACGTGTGCTAAGCAGTGGTACAATGAGAATTCAGATTATCTTCGGGTAGACCAAAAGCAAAAAATGAATAGAGGAAACAACCAAGATGTATTTACAAAACAAGGGCGTATATACAAAAGAACATACAGTCACAAATAAAGAATGACTATAAGCAAAGAATTTAGATCACTGCAGGCCAAACCTACACAAAATTGTTGCAACCACTTGCCTCTGTCAAAGACAAGTTGAATGAAGGAGTTGATCTCCCTCAAACCAAACTTGCATTTTTTAGCTAGCTGCAACAACTAAGGACTATCTCCAACATGTACCAATCTACAAAAGTTTCTGTTGAAATAGAGATGAGCCTCATTATGGAAACAACATTACTATGTGTGAACCATAAATAATAGATACTTGACCTATTCCACTCCATATAATGCACTTTCATATCATCAGTGAGAGGAAACAGAACCCAGGTCAGTGTTGAAAGAATTGGATGGGAATAAACATCCATTATCAACTATAACTTCACTATCACTGCTGACCTCCTCATGCAAATTGAGGAAAAATGAGAATACCTCTAGCTCACATGAGAAAGAAAAATATGCCTGACTGCATTATTGATCCTCAAGAGAAGAAACTTCATCTTGTAGAGAAAACTAGAAAGATTATAGCTCAGTCATATCATCAAGTTGGGTTAACTTAGGCATAAACATGCCTTGCTGCTCATTCACATCAATGTTCCACATAAAGGACTCAACCTCTATTGCAATACCAACACATTCAAAAGCTAACAATTCTTCCACAAATGAAAGCACTCAATCATTTGTAGATCCATCAAGCTCTTGAACAAATTTTTCATGTGTTGCTACATATTTCGCATATTTCACTTTCACCTGGGTAACTTGTTGTGTCATATTCACTACTGCAAATAAACTGATGACACATATCTTCTATGCACATTCTTATTTTATTTCCTTGTGGCTGAGATGAAACACACTCTGCATGAGGAAGACAACATACCTTGCGCCAAAGAAATAGATTCTCATATGCATCCATATGATCACCATCCTTAAAATCTAGGGCAAGCTCCTCACACTGAAACTCCATGGTTGCACCAACAATGGTCTCTGATCGGTTATCATCACATGCAACTACTTCCACATCTACCTAAGGCAAATAAATATTGACTGCCTCATCACATATAGGAACAAAAGAGGGCAATACATCAAACAAGAAACTAGTTTCTTGCTCATCCCATGTTTTATTTTCCTGTGCATAGATTTCATCCTCAACCACAGAAGTTGATCCATCTGACTGTTCATCCCTTTACACAACATCCTCATTGTTCACTAAACCACATACATCAACATTGGACTGGAAGCCACCATTGGTCTCATCATTTTCACTTTCACTCGATGAGCTATCTAGCCGAAGATAAGTGCATATACTTCCTTCATCATTTGCATCACTATCATATGATGCACCATCTTCCACTTCTATCCTTTTGACTACACAATCATCATGATGAAGAGGGTAAATCACAAAACACACAACAACAAAAATTGCACAAAGAAAACATAATGTTATTTTATTGATTTGGACAACTCATTACATTACAAAAGCTCAAATACAATCAGAGGAATCAATCCTCCATATGATGCAACACATTATAGCTACCTATCTCAAGACTCTAGAATCTTCTGCCTTCTATAACCCCAAATCAGCTAGAGATTCTATTTTCTTGCCTTTTCTTGACTCTACACTTTCCCCCTTATCTCTACTACTGCCAAGGTTTCCGAAAAATGGTTATTAATAGCCTTTTTGGCGACCTCCAGCCAAATTTCAAATTTTGCATCTCCCTCCAAAAATAGGTCAACTTCTGGGAGCCATAACTTTCAATCTAGGTGTTAGATTGACAAACCGTTTGAAGTGTCAGAAAGCTCATGGAGTGTTGTACGCAGTAAGACATGTTTTGTTGGTTCTACCCATTTTTGGGCATATACAGGACCATTTAGTGCCTTAAACATGAATTTGAATAATTTTCAAGTGTTTTTTGGGAAACAAAAATTTTAATATCTTTTAGCTCACAAATGATCTTTGGGTGATTCCTTTGCCAAAGGTCTTACTTTTGATTTATGAAGCTTCTTATAAATTTTCACTTCAATCCATATCCAAATGCAAACTTTCCAAAAATAACAGTTTGGAAAAACTGAAAGTTCTACATCATTATTCAAGTGATTATGGAACCAGAACTACGAACTATGAAAATAAATGAAAACAACATCAATAATTTTGAATCAACATCTTTTTTTTGGTGATGCAAGATTTCCCTTACACCAATGGATGCTCTTGCATCACATCATTATCTGATATTGTGTTTGGATCACACAAAGCATCCATGTCCTTGCTACTTACAACAGTTTGTGCATTACCAACCACTTCTGCATCTGAGGATATAGATTTTGCAATCATATCCCTCTTAGTTTTGTCAACATAATCAATAAAAAAGTATACATGTTGCATACTCATAATATTGAACTCCTCCCGTATAGAAACTGAGCTTAATGTAATATCATAAGCTCTCAAATACATGTCAATACAAATAGGAAGATCAGATCTGAAATCCTCTAGGATGTGGGATAGGGCAACTACAAATTTGTGGCTGAGATCCATGTTGGACTCCCCTTCATGGCATCTAATATTTGTAAGTTTTTGGACAAGAACCGTAGGGTCCAAACCACTTGCAAACTCTTTAAACGCAGCCTCTAAATGATTTCAAGAAGTAAAATGGTGGTCAGGGAAACCAACAAGCCATTTCCATGCCATTCCACATAGAGATCTGACAAAAAATCTCATCCACACATCTTCATCTTCAAATTGAAATTTATCTAGGAAGTTTGAAAATGCCTCAATATGTGCCTTTCCATCATAAACTTCAAACCCATCAAATAATGGCATCTGATAATATATTTTGTTGGGCATGGACTACTTTTCATAATCGACCCATGAGAGGTCCAACTGTTTATATGTAGTACCATTAGAAATGGGAGGGGGCCAAAAAAGTGAGCTATTAACAACAACAGGAAGGGCACTAGATTGTACCCTGGACTGACGTAGCATGATTTGATTTTCTAACTCCCTTTCTTGCTGTAGTAAAAAATCCAACAAATGCTTTTCTTTTTTAATTTCATACTGCAGCCTAGTTGATCCATTTTGATTAGGTAGATGTTCACATAGGTCTAAGTTGTATGAACAACAAGGACCTTTGTCCTCATTGTACTCATGGACACTCTCTCTATCATAGTATCTAGGGCTCTCATCATATGATACATTTGGAAAAACTTCCCTATGGTAAAGTTGTCCATTCCACTTAGCCATAGCTGATTACAAATCACTTATGTAGAGAGACATGAGAGTAGATATGACCATTTTCTATATTAAGAGAAAAATCATGTTTCAAAACTGGAAGAAAGAACATGTACCATAACTAGCTATAGTCTCTTTGAATCATGCACATAGCAACAACACTTTGTTTTCTTTGACAATAGAGTTACCACCTCACTAATTGAGGAAAACCTTTGAAGCGTGACTAATCTCCAAAGACATAAAACTAATTTGGGTTTCTCATATTAGGAGAGTCTTCAATTTATTTGAACCCTTAAATTATCCCTGGCAACGACACCAATCTGTTGGGACCCAAAAAAGCTACAGACCTAAACCCTAAAACATTGCTAAATCACCTAGGTCAGGGATGGTCATTCTGGGTGATAGGAAGAGGTTCATCAATAGGTTTAGGGTAATATATAGCTGATGAAAAGGCACTCCCATTGACAATGGAAAGTGCAGGTATGCTTGTTTACAAGACATACACACTAACTACTTGCTTCACACATGATAAGTATGTATTTGATTTTAAAGAGTGTGGGTGATCATAGAAACTTTAGACCGGTGCCTAATATATTAGGTTATAGAGTCCACAATTCAGTAGAAGGAAGAAAAAAATAAGAGGAATGAAACATGCACTTTTTGGATACCTAGATGCAAGAAAGAAAGCTATCAAATAAGAAAATACTTAGTAATCCTTTGCAACATACAATCATTCATCTATAACCATAAAAGAGGTCATTACATAGCATGTAATGTTTTAAGAATTTGTTTGATTCATTTGATTCATGGTTAAAATCATACCACAAAACGTGGTAAGAGAAAGCCCTAGCTAAACTTAGGATTTCCCTGAAGAATTAAAGAAGGAGAAATTCTTACAATGATAACTGAAATCCATTTGAAAAAACCTTTCATACCCTATTCTAATCCACTAGAGAACTGTAGCTTTTCTATTATTTTGAAACCCTAGAGAGCCCTGCACTTAGTCGCTTGAGAAATATAAAATGACCAACCCCCTGAAAAAGAAAATTGATCCTGACTTTATAGCCATCATCTGTCGATTTGAGAAAGATCTGGGAAAGATCTAGGTGCAAATATCTCCAACAACCATTATAACTGCAAATAATATCTTCAACAAACATCTTAACTGCATTTGTCTTTTAGTTAGCCAATCACTTCATAGTGATGACACTTTTGGGAGTGGTCAGTGTGCTTTCTAGGTAGTTGGAGAGGTTGGGAAACAAGGGAACCAAACATTGAAAAAATCAGACTTAGTCTTCTTTTTGTTAGAAACATACATAGCCAAGAATTCATAATGCACAACAGAAACTTAAATCAAGCATGGAACAAGAACACAATCACAACACAATGATTTACCTTGGAAAACCCCAAACTAGGGAAAAACCAGCAATGAAGATCTTCATATTAACTCTCAATCCCAACCGGACTGAGCATGGAGGCTTCAACCAACCACATACAATGGAGTCAACAAGCCATTATATAAACTTCCATACATGCAAAACCATGGGCTTAAAACCATGAGCTCCAAAACCATGGACCAATACAACTAGCACAAAACCATGTGCTAAAGACCACTAATGGTTAATCCACTAACTCTAGCCCAAGAACTAGTTTAACCCAACAATCCCCCCTTTAAAATTGGCCTTGGGGTTAGCACCAAAGGCCCCTCCCACAAGCAACAAGTGTAATGCCCTCTCTATCACTAAGATCAACATCAAACTAGGAATCCACATGACTCTAAGCCCCCCTTACCACATGGGAGAACTCCTCTCTTACCAGGCCTTTCCTTTCAAGGATGGAGCAAGCCATACCAGGTCTTAGAGCCATCAACCCAAAAACATGTATTAAATTTTACATATAACTCCATTGCAATCTTGTTCTTGCTACAACCAGGCTTGGCTACGTGCACCTCCAACACCTTTTTTGTGGGTACATGTAGCAAATGCATACAGTGAATTTGACTAGACAACATGCCTATAGTAGCAACCATGACCAATCTTACACAGACCTGCTCAACCTTCTTCTGGGAGCTAGAGCGCTGAGGCACATGCTCAAACCTTTTGTTTCAACAAGAATACCAGATCAAAAAATAAATGTTAGCTTATCTCCACATGTTGTGAGCTACATTATCCCTCTACAGACACGAACGTTGGAGCTTATAAGTCAAGCTCTGATACCAATTGTTAGAAACATACACAAACAAGAATTTAGAATGAACAACAGAAACTCAAATCAAGCATGGAACAAGAACACAATCACAACACAATGATTTACCTTGGAAAACCCCAAACCAGGGAAAAACCAGCAATGAAGATCTTCATATTAACTCTCAACCCCAACCTGGCTGAGCCTAGAGGCTTCAACCAGCCACACATACAATGTAGTCACCAAGCCATTGTATAGACTTCCATACATGCAAAAGCATGGGCTCAAAACCACGAGCTCCAAAACTATGGACCAATACAACTAGTACAAAACCATGTCCTAAAGACCACTAGTGGTTAATCCACTAACTCTAACCCAAGAACTAGTTTAACCCAACACTTTTGTCTTAGTCATTTTGTTGGATGCAGGGTTTTTGGTGCTCGTCATGAGCCTTTGTATTTTTCTTCTTTTATTGGTGGTAACCCCATCTGGATTCTCTTTTTATTTCCCTTGCCCTTGGCTCCTTCTCTGTATGCAAATTTTTTGAACTCTTCCATGGCGCCTCTTTTCTTTCTGTAAGCAACTTCAAACTCTTCTTGCCACCTCCATTCCTTCTTAGCCCATGTTTTATCAACAAATGTTTTGTTTGTCGAACCTGAGTAATTCTGCCCTTATTGACAAATTCTCTCTATTCAGAACCTTAGGAAGTTTGGCTTCCTTATGCTTTTTATTGACCTTATCACTTTATTGACAAAAAGAGAAAACTTTGAACTTGTGAAAAGTCGATCTCTTAGCTAGTTTGCCAATATCTTTCTACCTTAGCCCTTTTCTTCATTATCGGCAAACCGAGCACATTTCGAACTAAAGGGCCACAGTACCATACTCCTCATTATCGACAAAAATATGTTTTGCCAAACTTTACTTATATCTACTTTGTCGGTAAAAACTTGTTTTCACAAACCAAGTACTAGTTCATTAGTTCGGCCCTCAATCGATTCCTTGACAAGACATTATTTCTCCTTTTCATGCTTTAGCCAAATTTTGTCTCAATTTGCCCTGTCAACAAATTTGCTCTTTGCTGAACTAACTTCATGTCTTACATATTTTTCCTTACCAGCAACTTTACTTCATTTCAAACTTTACTTTTTCATTGTATATTTTCCTTATCAGTAAATCAACACTTTTTAGAACTTGGCTTATGCTTCCTTTTATCGGCAAAAAGAAGCTATGAGGAACTTTTGACTTTGATAGTTCCATATTGGCAAAAAGGAAGAAACAAGAAATTTGGCATTCTTTCAAATCCACTTGTCTTATCGGCAAAAAGTCCGTCGGGTGAACTACAAATCAGTGAACTTGAAAAAGTTAGAACTTATGCCACTTTGCTGATATCTTTCTGCCTTAGTCTTTGCAGAAACACTTTATCCCTTAGCCGCAACAGTCGCCCTTTCCTCATTTTTGCTTTATCAGTGAATAGGTAGATCGCTAAACTTTAGAAAAGTTATGAAGTTAGGAGAAATGCCAATTTGCCAATAAAGGCAAAAACATGAAAATATTCTAAGGAAACGACCAATTTTTTACTAAGGCAAAAAGTATAAGAACCATACTTTGAAGAATCATAACTTCTTCATTTTAAGGAATTTTAACATGGTTCAAAAGGCAAAGTTGCTCAGAATCCAATTCTCTATTCAATGGTGACATTTGCCAAGAAATTTGCATAGGATTTTTTAAAAAAAAATTTGGGGGCAAAATGGGCAATTTGAGGACTGATTTTTCAAGTCCTAACACTATCTATTCCTTTATTGTTGATTTCTTAGCTTGCAAGCTTGTGGTAATTTGTTTTTTGTTATTAATCCTTGTAAGAGTGGGATTTTGTAGTGGATTTGGTTTGCTATTTTAGGAAATATTATGATGAGCACTACTAGAATGGCTGAGAGGTTTAATAGAACCTACATTGGGCTATGGAAGCTTAAGGTAGTGAATCTTGGAATTGGTCATGTGTCTTCATGTTGCATGTTTGTGACTGAGAGCTCCTATTTGGTAGTATGTGACTACTGTTAGGCATGGTGGTTGTGTTAGAATTTATCCTGTCGTCATGCACAATGAATGAGTGTTCATGTTGGATGCTTATTTTTAGTCCCTGGTCACATGGAAAAGTACTAATTGTGTTGACTATTGCATGGAGTGCTTATGTTGGTACAAAAATTTTAATCCTTGGTTATGTGGAAGCATTAGATGATTAGCCCTTGGTTGCATGCAAGTTTTGGAGCTGGTCTTTTGGTGATTTGGAGCTCCTAGACAACTTGGTTCCTTTGTATGCATGTACTTGATGATGGATGTGGAAATAGTTTTTTGGTGGCCTAATGTTCCTAGACAACCTTTGATTCTTATACTTGCATGTTGTAGATTCATGTTATTTTGGATCTGTGGGTTTTGTAGATTTCTTGTTTACAATATGTGGTTATGCTCATATGTGATATTTCATTTTTTTAGTTTATAAACATGGCTTTTTAAGGTTTCTGGGTTTCAAGATGTTTAAATGGATTCATATTTGTATGTACAATTTTATAGGTTTTACACGTTAATCAAAACCTATGGTTTTGTAGATCTATGAAAAGATAGTTGTTCAATGTTTTTTGCATGGAGATAGTTACATAATTCCATACATGGATCATGCATTATTTGAGGAGGTTGGTTGTCGTCTATACACCTGAAATTGACCAGGTTCGTCCTAACATCACCTTTCGACACTTTGTCAATACCTCCTATCCCACTTTCGACACCTTGTCAACATCACCTTTAGAGACTTTGTTGATATCACCTTGCATGCCCTTATGACACCTTATGACACATTCATCCTAGGTCTCCCTTTATCCCAAATTAATTAAATAAATCATATTTATTTAATTAATTAATCGATTTTATCCTATTACCCAATTTAATTAAATAAATCATCTTTATTTAATTAAATTTATCCATTATCCCTCTTAGCTAAAATTAATTAAATAAATCTTATTTATTTAATTAATTTATCCTCCCATTCACATGTCTCTCATAATTGATTAAATAATTTTATTATTTAATCAATTATCTTTCACTTGTCCTCATCCTTATCCACTTGCACAAAAGTCAAACTAGCTTTTAATCCTAACCATCCAATTCAAATTTCACCTCTTAATCTCAACCGTTCACATAAGGATGAGCCCTAGAAGCTTCCACCCTTGCCCTAATCCTCCACCTCTTAATCCTAGCCATCCATTGTACATCTTAATCTTAGCCCTTCATACTATCAATCAACTATATATAAATCTAGCCTCAACCTAGCCATTAACATATCACAACAATCAAGTAATGTTATGCTACTAAATTTATGAGCAATCAACATATCATATCAATAGTATCATTGAGCATAGCTAGATAGTACTAGGGTGCATGCTACCTCTACTCTATTGGGGAGAAAGGATGATTTGGGGTGAAAGGTTGTAATATTGCATTCATCTTTCTATTGTTTTCCTCATTTCATTTTATGTTCTTCATTTTGGCATGCTCGGTGGAACTCTCATCCCTGGATTTAAGCTTGTTTTACAAGTTTTAGTGGCTTCTTATTGCAGGTTGGAGTGCATTTTTGTCAAGATCTGGTATGGACTAGATGGATCTGTACGGCACTCCTACTACAGTCTGTAGATACATCAGGTTTTATCCATTGGGAAATATCTTTTAACCACGAGTTTTCTTTGTTTATTATCCAAAGGTTTTGATTTGGTTTGACCACAAGTCTTTGCAAGTTTTATTTTAGCATTTTTATCAGAGGGCTAGAATAGGTTTTAACCACTATTTATTAGCAAGAATCTGTAGATATTTTGTCTACCGTCGATCCTTGCTTCAGTTTTTTTGCCAACTATAGCCACCCATTGGTTTCCCACCCTCCATGATGTGCAAAACTCTAACTCCTGCACAATCCATCCACCCCTCTAGCCTCGGGATGACCATGGCCTTAAACCCCACGGGACCACCCACGGGGTGCCCTAGCAGCCGCTGGCCCCTTTAAGCTTTGGCTCGTGGTCACTAATCTAACCAGAGCCTTTGCAGACCCTTCAACTGCCTGAGGGTTTCCCTTAACCTGATACCATATCCCTAACCATAGCCTGTAAATGCAACCCTTGACCATAGCTATCAACTTCCAGGTGAGTGCTTTTTGTTCCAAATTGCTAGGCGTATAGTTTAACCCTTAACAACATGCTCCTCTTTTTTATTTTTACACCCCTTGCGCACTGGTCACATGGGTGACTGGGGCTCTACTAACCACAACTGTGCCCCTAACCACTAGCTAAATCACCTATCTAACCACAACTTGTGACTGCTCTGATCCTAGCTGCTAGAAGCTAAGTTAACTGCCAAGTCTGAGCCCCCTTCTTCCTAGAGCCCTAAACACATTACTTTTTTCTTTTTTGCATAACTTTTGCATAACAGGTCAAATTTTCATGAAATTAGAGTCATTGGAAAGATGATTCAACCAGCTTCGTAGTGGTGTCAACCTCATCAGCAGATTTGATCATATTTTTTAAAGTATAATTAGTCAAACTCATCATTTTCTTGCAAATTTCAAATCGCTATATCTTTTGGAAATTTTATCAAAAATTTGATAATTTTTTTTTAAATTGCTTAGAATTTCATAAGAAATATGATTATCTCATCTAACCTTTTGTATCTTTTCATCTAACATCTATTTTTCTGATTTAAACTTTTTCATAATAACATACTTGTTTTGTAGCACTGTTTACCAAAGGCCAAATTTATCAAAACTACTAATAAGTTTTCTACAGGTTCACATGTCAAAGGCTAATCATTAAACCTATCTTTGTGTTTTCTTTGTTTGGTGGGTTTTATTGTGACTTGGGGTGTTTATGCTCTTCCCTTGTGCCTAGTGCGATCTTGGGAATCAAAAACACCCTTAAGCAACTTTCACACACACACACACACACACACACACACACACACATCTTTTTTATCTAAGGAAATTAATCTTGCTTGTGTGGATCAAGAGTGTATGTATGCTCTCCCCTTATGCCTAGTGCAATTTTGGGGATCAAAAACAACTCTTGCTCTCCTCTCATACCACTTGGTGATCTTGAGGATCAAAAACACCTTGCATTACCTTTCCCTTTAGGAGACCTTCTTGGGGATTTCATCACCCCAAGGGATGACCTCAACCACACATTTTGGTCGGGTATATCAAAGGGGAGAATGAAAGCTATACCTCAAACTAGTCACATAGTCATTGGTACAACCTCGGGGCCCCTGGCAATTCAGGAAACAAGGTTTCAAAGTGACTTGTCACATGCCTTCAACAGACTAGTGTTCATGGACTTGTGCCCCTCATACCTTGTGTATATTGGGGTCTCCCTTAGAAAACTTGGACATCCTATCTTAAGACCTTTCAACCATCTTCTAGTGTGGTACAAGGCTCAGCTGATTAAGCCTTAGGCTTTCTCACCATGTACTTCCAAGGGTAGAAATAGAAGTTTTCTTTGGGAAAGACATCAAAGCCTCCAAAGAAAGGGAGAAGGTGAGCCCTTGTGCCACTGGACCCCTAGCTATTCACCCTAGAAAAGATATTCCTAGTTAATTAGGAATATTGATGAGGTATTCTATCATGTGGGCCTACACTATGAAGTCACACCTACTTGAATAATCTAGGGTGTTGTTGTGTATTATGTGTGATCATTTACATAATCCCAATCCAAAACTCATAGCCTTTGCAAACTTGTGCATATATGTGTGACATTTATCGTTTGCCCGAATTGCCCAAGTGAAGCTTTAAGTCATCCCTAATCATCCTAATCATTTCATACCACCTATCCTCTTATCCACTTCATCCTAATCTATCATAATCATCACATCACTTCATCCTATCATCCCTAATCATCCAATCACTTTATCACAACTATCCACAATCATCCTAATCATCCCTATTCATCCTAATCCATAACCATCCTAAGTATCCCTCTTATCCATCTCATATCCCTAGTCATCCCTAATCATCCAATCCACTTCATCCTCATCCTAACCTAATTATTGATGGGGAATTTCTAGTCGGTCTACAATAAAAATGAGGGACCGAATCTACGACCCAACAATGCAACACATTGAATAGAATAATTAGGTAATTAGGATTAGAGAGGGAGAAGGGAAGTCCAAGATTCGCATGGCAAGAGTTGTGAACCGTTGATTGCACCATCCATCCTATGGTTGAGGTTAAGTTTTGAATATTTTTTCTCTGTGTTATTATGAAGCAAGCAAAGGGATGAAGGGGAGGCCTCACACAACTCATTTTCCTTTGGCATAGTGCAATGAATCCTACTGCATTTGCATGGCAAATTTTTGAGAAATCTCTACTCAAGTGTAGCGTTATTTGGAATGGTGATGTTCATCAATCCACAATTTCAGGAGAAATGATTTCAGATACAAGAGAAGCCAAATGCAAATGCAAGAAAACCAAGGGGCAATGGACACCGACTAAAGACAGGTATAATCTAATTCTAAATCACAAAAGAAATAGATCTTAGTAAAGAAATAGATATTGAAAAATTTGGCATTGCCTTGAAATGAAATGCAGTTTATTACTTCATCTAGTGGAGAAACATGGGTAGTAGCAATGGGCAAGAATAGAAACTAATTTACCAAGTCGCAAAGGTAAACAATGCCAGGAGAGGTGGCAAAATCATTTGCAACCAGATATCAAGGTTCTTCCATTTATGACTTTTTTTTCTTTTCTTTTCCTTGCTTTGTAATGCACTCATTGAATTTTTAAAATGAGATGATGTTTGTGCTATTGGAATGGTTCTCAGCAGGAAGGTTGGAGTTTGGAAGAAGAGTACCTGCTGGTGAAATTACATGAGTAGTTTAGAAACAAATGGGCACAAATTACAAGGCGACTTCCAGGGATGAGTTGTTTGCAATGGTATGAGATGTTTGGTTGAGTTGCTTTGTTGAAGGTAATTTGGTTGCCTTGAAGAGTTGCTAAAGATGATAAGAATATGTTTGTATTGGTTGGTTTCCAAGTGTTGATGAGGTTGAGTTTTTGATTATTTGATCCGTAGTCATAGGTCTGGCACACAACTTTAAACTCAAACACAAACTGATCTAGATCCTCAGAAGCAAGACCCTTGACATTTGGTAGGTTTGAAGGTGAAATGTTCTTCTAGGGGCATTATCTCTGCGAGCAAGAACAATAGGGTATGAGAAGGTCCTGACATTTTCATGCAGAGGATCTGCCTCATCATTGTGATTTTCATCCAATTCTGGTGTCTCTTCTTTTTGAGATTTAGTTTGAGGTTCTGAGGGAGTGGATTCTTGTAATAAATCTGCCAGGTGCCTTTCTTGCAGTTCTTGAATATACTCAGAGAGTGAAATATTTATGTTGTGCCTTGCACACATGCCCCATTTTACCACATGGAGACCCCCTTTTTCTTTTTCTTTGCTTTTAGTTTGGTTTGGTCTCAATAGGCTGCTTGAGAGAAATGATGCCTTGATGTCCTGATTGCAAGGTCAATTTGCACATATTCAGGTTTAGTTGCATAAATTTAATGTGATGACCTCATTAGTTTTCCTTGTGAGTTGAATCAAGTTTGGTAAAATGTATTGAGTCATAAGGTTAATCCTTTGAGTTTGTTCTGCACTAAAAATGCATCTTACTACATTTACGCTAATATCCCTTTCAACCAGATAGTAGTGTTGGGTCTTTTGCACACTATCCTATGCTAAAACTCACCAACACGAGATCTACGATAAATTTAGTCCCAACCGAACATGTCCAGCTGATGTCAGAAACCCCACTGATCTGATGCAAGGTAAAAGTCCCGCTAAACACCTTCATTAACACTTTGCACTAAAACCGAAGTCGACAGGATACGCATAGAAATTCATACCCACTTGATATATCTAGTCATGACTTAAAACTCTACATATCCGGTGGTGACTAAAAACCCTGCTTATCCTGTTGGCCGCCAAATCCCTATAAGTGCCTAATAGTCTGGCATCATACTCAGCATTTATGGTTATTTACCGAGGGTATAAATAGTTTTAGATCCTTCATTCTGCCTCATTTTGCATTTGATAACTTCTTGAGCTCACCATTTTCTAAGGTGCCCTAGTTGATTTCACGATCTGTGTTGATTTCAAGTGCATTTGCTGACTGTGGATTTGATCTCCTTCGTCTGTATCTTCGCATTCACAGGTAGGTGGGTTTCAACTTTGCATCTTGTCTTTGAATTCGCAGTGTTTAAGGTTTAGTGTCTTTGATTGATGGAGCATGCCTTTGGGATTTTGCCCTGGTTTCATTTGAATTTTAGTTTAGAGCTCCTTGAAATTGTCGACTTGGGGTTTTGAATCAGGGTTTTTTTTTAAAGAGATATATATGTATACATGTGTAAAGGCATCTTAATCATCATAAATTTCTACATTCCCCTCTATAGAAACTTTGATTTCCCTTAGAAATTTATGGCTGAGTCCTAAGTTGGAAAACCCCTTTAGAAATTTGGCTTTCGTAAAATCATTATTCAAATCGACATATCTTATGTGTTGGTATTAGAATAGTTTGTCATTGATGTCAAAGGTTGTTGCAAAAGGATATTCATTCATATTCAGTTCTTGATGTTCTCCATGGACTCCATGGATTTGAGAGAGGTTGCTTCATCTCATGGTGATGACATGGATTGGTGTTGTTCTTTCTTTGCACGGGGTCGTGATCTTTGCATGGGTTCATGTTGTTGAGGGATCATAGTATATAGGAATCATATTATACTTATTGTTAGATGCTGATCACATAAGTGGTGTTGATTCATCTAGTGATGTTGTTTTGGAACAAGACCTCAATCGAAGGTAATGTTTGGTTGAATTGATCAACTCTCATGCTAAGACTTGTCATACTTCAAATGTAAGGTAAGAGTCATGATAATATTACTTCATTTGGTCTTGAAGAGCTCATGCTTTGAGATGGTATGTAGTCTTAGGTGACACATTTCTAAAACCCTAGAGAACTTCTAAAAGCTCTAAGTTCTTTGTTCAAAGCCCTATTTGTCCTCTGCCTTAAAACTAGGGTTTGTGTAATTACCTGTCAAAGGACCATCTTTGTCATTAGGGTTTATCATTATGTTTTGAAGTCCCAATTTCTATTTATCCAAAACCCTAAACCCTATCCTAATGTCCTAAAACCTAACCCGTCATTCAACCATTGCACTTTTTGTTTTAAAACACTATTGACTTGTAATTAAAGGTTAAAGTGACTTTAGTTATAACTTTAAGGGTCCTTAGTCCGTTGTAGAACCAGCCCCATCTTCCTTGGTAATTGGATCCTCAGGTAAAAGCATCTTAGATCGAGTGCCAGTTTTAAATTTGTGGTTGGGATTTAAAGTTAAAAAATGAGAGAGAAAGAGTCGAGGGATGTAATTCAAACTTAGTTAAAAAATAAACAGTCATTCTTCAACCTTAAACTTGGCAGGCATATGATGTCATTGCGCCCTAGTTTCAGTTACACACAGTTCTTGTAATTGTATTTTGAATAGTGATAAATTAAAGAAGAAATTTAGTGTACTATGGAGTGTGCATGATGGTCTGAACATAGTGAGAGTGTTGAAGGTTATGGAGACTTGACAAAAACCCTAAGTGTTTTGAAAGTGTTTTGGTGATTTCTTGAAAAGGTGTGAAGTAATCATAATGGTAGAGAATACAAAATAATTGCAGGGTTTTGATGATAGAGAACATAGACATAAAGATTTAAAGAATGATTGAAGGACAAGGGAAATAGTTTTTATTGTATGTATAACAGAGCTTATTATACCATACTCTATTTGCTTAGAGATAAGAAGTGGCATGATGGAGTTCAATGTGTTGGAAACTTGCAGAGATGTTTTTCTTGATAACAAGTAATGAGATTTTGAGTGTGAAGTTTTTTATTATGACCAGACTGCTCATATAGGTGTGTTGATAGAGATTTTGTTTGACATACAAAGGAATGTCATGTATATCTATCTCATGAATGGAGGTAGAAAGATATCAATTGCAGAGAGAGATCATAAGGAAGTTTGTTGAGATTACTTGTAGAGAAAGCATAAGAAAGTTTGCAGAGGTGTACATAGGGTTAAGGTATGTTTGAAAATATCTCTTTTCTTAGGATGTCCTTTATGATGATCTGATATAAGTGCAGAGATAGAGATTTCTTTTAAAGTATTTGAAATGTTAAGATTATATCAGGAAGATGTCTTGCAGAATCTAATAAGGACATTGTTATGAAGAGAAACAGAGAGATCTTCTGTATGTACTTTTCACTCACATTTGTGGTGTAATCCATTGTTTCTAGTAAGGCATATCATTGTTTCCAATGATGCATATCATTGTTGCCAGTGAGGCATATCATGTTGCCAGTGAAGCATGGTATTTTATGTCAGTGAGACAACATTATGTCAGGGAGACATCAAATGTACCTACTTGATGAAGGGGGTAAATCATAAAACACATAACAACAAAAATTGCACACAGAAAGTAGAACTTTCTTTATTGACTTGGACAACTTATTACATTACAGAAGCTCAAATATAGTCAGAGGAATCAACCCTCCACAGGCTACAACACATTACAGCTTCCTATTCCCAGACTCTAGAATCATCTGCCTTTTGTAACCCCAAATCAGCCAGGGTTTCTATTTCTGCCGCCTATTCTTGACTCTACACTTTCTCCCCTTAACTCTACTACCGCCCAGGGTTACCAAAATAGTCATAAATAACACTTTTTGGCAGCCTCTAGCTAAATTTTGAAATTTGCAACTCCCTCCAAAAGTAGGTCAACTTCCGGGAAGCATAACTTTTGATCCGGGTGTCTAATTGACAAACCGTTTTAAGCACCGGAAAGCTCGTGATGTGAACTATCATGTTGGATATCCATAAATGGATTTTAGTAAACTTTTTAGGACATTATGGGATGTTTTAGTGCCTCAAATCTCGTTCCAAAAAATTTTAAGGACTTTTCAGAAAACAAAAACTTTAATATCTTTCAGCTCACAAATGATCTTTGCCTAATTCCTTTGCCAAAGGTCTTATATTTCTATTATGCAACTTTCTGTAAGTTTTCACTTCAATCCATGCCCAAATGCAAACTTTCATAAAATAGTAGGTACACTTTCCAAAATACGCAGGTTGCTATTTTTAGCAGTTTTGGAAAAACTGAAAGTCCTACATCATTATTTTGGATATTATGGAACCAAAAACACTAATTATGGAAAGAAATGAAAACAAATACAATGATTTTGAATTATCTTCTTTTTGGGTGATGCAAGATTGTCGTTACACCACTGGATGCTCCTGCATCAAACACCTAGGGTAATTTGAGAAGTGACCCTGTCATGTCTCAGATATTTGTGTGAGGAAAACCCAAACGGTCAACCTCTACCTTAGACAACTAAGAAGAATCTTCAACAGGCCTTCCTTTCCATTTTACTAGATATTCTTCATATTGTTTGTTCTGAGTACTTCTTCCCACATGGTTATCCAAGATCTCTTCTATCTCTTCCATTGAAGTAGATGCTGGAATACTACACTGCGCTTCTGTTGGTCCATCCTCTGTTCCACCTTCATGATATTCTGATAAATTAGCAATGTTAAAAATAGGGGAAATATTGATCCCACTTTGTAGCTCTACCTCATATGCATTTCCTGAATCATGCTTCTTTAGGATTCTGCATGGTCCAAATCTCTTCATTTAAAACTTATTGTATGTTCCAATTGGGAACCTTTCTTTTCTCAAGTGAACCATGACTCCATCTCCTACTTGGAACTCCTTATACCTCCTCTTCTAATCTGCCTTAGGCTTGTACTAAATATTCATCTTATTAATGTGGTTTCTCACCTCTTCCTGCAAATTCTTCATGTGTTCTGCAAAGTCTTCGGCTTCATCACTTATCTTTTCTCCTTTGTCTAGCTTCCTTAACTCAGAAGCATTTCTTGGGTTATTGCCATATACAATCTAGAATGGTGATTAGTCCTATTGACAGAATTGTCGTAAGTAAATTCTGCCTGTGGTAAAATCAAATCCCATCCCTTGGGCTTATCTCCTACTAAGCATCGTAGCAGGTTACCCAAACTCCTATTCACCACTTCTGCCTATCCATCAATCTGTGGATGGTGTGTAGAACTGAACTTCAAATCTATCTTCAACTTCTTCCATAATGTCCTCTAGAAATAACCAACAAACTTGGTATCTCAATCTAAAACTATGCTCTTTGGTAGACCGTGTAATCTCACCACCTCCTTGAAAAATAACTCTGCAATATGAACCGCATCATTAGTCTTCTTGCAAGGAATAAAATGTGCCATCTTCGAGAATCTGTCCACCACCACAAAAATGGAATCATGTCCTCTCTGTGTCCTTGGTAAACCAAGAACAAAATCCATACTAATATCATCCCATGGCTTCTCTAGTACAGGTAGTGGCTAATATAGGCCTATATTCTGACTTGTTCCTTTCACCATCTGACATACTCTTCAACTCTACACAAATTTCCGCACATCCTACTGCAACTGTGGCAAATAATAATTTTCACCAACAATAGCAATGGTCTTATCTCAACCAAAGTGTCCAGCTAATCCCCCACTACGCTTCTCCTTTATCAGGTTCTCTCTCATGGAACTCCTCGGAATGCACAACTGGCTTCCTCTAAACAACATGCCATCTTGGATTATGAAATCCAACCATTTTGTCTTATCCAGAGTAACAGGTTCCAGACAAGCTGTCCAAGCCTTTGCAAAATCTAGATCTTCAGGATACAAACTTTTGAGCTCATCAAACCCAACAACCTCTATCTTCATTTCTGTCAACAAATTTTGCCTTCTGCTCAAGGCATCTACAACTCTGTTGGACTTCTCACTCCTGTGCTTCAAAACAAAGGTATAACTCTGCAAAAACTCAACCCATTTTAATTGCCTTTGGTTCAACTTCCCTTGACTATTAAGATAGTGCAAAGCCTGATGATCAGTATATAAAACAAACTCTTTTGGCAACAAATAATGTCTCCATTTCTTCAAAGCCTGAACTATTGCATAAAATTCCTGATCATAAACAAAATACTTTTTCTTGGCATCATTAAGCTTCTCACTAAAATAGGCAATGGGCTTACCTTCTTGGCTCAAAATAGCTCCTATACCACTACCACTAGCATCACAATCTACCTGAAATACATTATTGAAATCTGGAAGTGCCAAAACAGGTTGTTCTATGACTTTCTACTTCAATGTGTCAAAGCTCTTGTCTGCTCCTTTAGTCCATCTAAACTCTTTTCTATCCCCTCTCGTTGTCTCAGTTAGGGGTGCACAAATGCTACTGAAATTCCTGATAAACTTTCTATAAAAACTTGCCAAACTATGAAAAGATCTTACCTCCATTGCACTCCTTGGCGTAGGCCATTCAATGATAGCCCTTACTTTTTATGGGTCCATCTTAAGACCTTCCTTTGAGACAACAAATCCCAGGTATACCAACTCCTTCTTTGCAAAACTACATTTCTTCAGATTAATCAGCAACTTCTCCTCCCTCAACTTCTCTAGAACTCTTCTGATATGCATCAGATGCTCATCCCAAGTCTTACTGAAAATCAAAATATCATCCAAATAAACAATAACAAAACTTCCCAAAAATTCTTTCAGTACCTCATTCATAAACTGCATGAATGTGCTCGGTGCATTGGTTAGCCCAAATGGCATGACTAACCACTCATACAAACCTTCCTTTGTCTTGAAGGCTGTCTTCCATTCATCTCCTTCTCTGATATGGATCTGGTGATACCCACTCTTCAGGTCAATCTTTGTGAAGTACTTGGCTCCACTCAAACAATCCATGATGTCATACATTCTTGGAAATGAAAATCTATACTTGATCGTTATCTTATTGATGGCTCGAGAGTCTGTACACATCCTCCATTCTCCATCCTTCTTTGGTGCTAGTACTGCAGGTACCGCACATGGACTTAGGCTCTCCCTTATCAGTCCCTTCCTCAACAACTCTTGAACTTGTCTGTTCAGCTCTTCATTCTCTACAGGGGTCACTGTGTGGGCTGCCTTATTCGGTAAACTGGCTTCGGGTATCAAATCCATTTGATGACTTATCTTTCTTACTGGTGGTAAACCTTCTTGTACATTATTAGAGACAATATCTTGAAATTCTTCCAACATCTTTGAGACTTCAGCTGGTACATCTTCACATTTCTCTTGACTAATCTTAGGAATCAATGCATAGTAATGATGCTCATGCTTCATACCCTCCAAAAAATTTCTACCATCTACCAAGCAAATTCTGGCAGTACTACATACCTTTTCTTCCACCTCCTTCAAGGGCTTCAAATTATGACGAACTCCATTCTTTGTTAGGGAATATGTGTTTGCACGGCCATCATGGACAGCACTCCTATCATACTGCCATGGCCTCCCCAACAGCATATGACATGCATCCATCGGTATGATATCACACAGTACCTCATCATGGTAGTCACCAATCTTGAACTTCACTAAACACTACTCATTGACCAAAGCTCTATGGTCCTTCTGCAACCATGCAATCTGATATGGATGTGGATGCTTTCTTCTTGTCAACTTCAATTTGTCAACCATCTCCTCTTAAACAAGATTATCAGTGCTTCCACTATCAATAATAATATCACAACACTTACCTTCACATTTGCACCTTGTGTGGAATAAACTCTTCCTCTGATTGGGTTCTTTCTCCTCATTTAGCAAGGTTCTTCTGACAACTAGGGTTTCTCCTCTTTCAGCATCTTCAGAATACTCAGAATGTACATCTTCATCTACATGTACAACTCGTGCATTGCCTTCAGGTCTTCTATTTGTCCTTCCTTGATGTTGCGGACACTCGTATGCTCGATGCCCTTCTTCTCCACATTGAAAACAAGTTCCTCTGAAACCTCCTCTTCCTGGTCCTTGCCCAGGTTGGCCTCTTCCTCTTCCTCTTTGCTCACCATTGTTCTGGTCATGAGGGTGGTAGGTATTATCTCCTCTCTGATTTTGACTGGTGCTGGCTTTTTCACTTTTCTTTAAATCTTCATTTCGCCCCCCATAGGGTCTTCCACCAATCCTTCCGCCTTGACCTCTTCCACTTTGCTTGCTGTCAAATCTTTTATTCAGCTTCTCTTCCACCTTTAGGGAAAATTGGTATGCATCTTCTATGGTGGTCATTCTGACCAGGCTTAGCTCCTCTTGAATAATCAGCCTCAACCCATTAATGTAACAGGCTACCTTCTCCTTGTTGGGCTCTGCATGGCCTGTCCTGATAGTAATTTTATAAAACTCTTCTGTATACTCCTTAACAGACTTGTTACCTTGCTTCAGTCCTTGCAGCTTCTTCAGCAACTCCATCTCATAGTCCACGGGAATGAACTACTTCTTCAGTTTCTCCACCATCTGATCCCATCTGGTGATCTTTCCTTTTCTTCTTCTGTTCCTCTCTAATTGAACCTCCTTCCACCAAATATTGGCATGGCCCTTCAACTTTGTTTTTGCAAACTTAACCTGATCTGGGTCCTCCACATCTTCATACTCAAAATACTCCTCCATGTCATCGATCCAATCAATAAGTTGTTCTGGATTCAAATCTCCAGAATATGTAGAAACTTCGATCTTGGGCCTCTTTTTGATCTTTGAAATGGCTCTCAACAACCTAACTTCTGCAGGATCTCTGGCAGCTTCTTGTTCTTCTTCAGATAGCTCTTCTTCAGCTTCATCTTCACTTTCTTCTCTTGTCCTCGGCTCAAACCCTCTTCGTAGCTCCTCTTGCAATGCATCGATTTGTCTTTGTAGGGCTCTAAAACCCTCTTCTGTCAAAGCATTCCTCCCAACATGATTTCTTCGTGGAGGCATCTTGGTCTCCATAGCAAACACACAACCTCAGATCCTAATGCAAACTGCCTCATGGTCGGCGAACTGTCTACACACTCAGGAACCCTTGCTCTAATACCACTTGATGAAGGGGGTAAATCATAAAACACACAACAACAAAAATTGCACATAGAAAATAGAACTTTCTTTTTTGATTTGGACAACTTATTACATTATAGAAACTCAATTACAGTCAGAGGAATCAACCCTCCACATGCTGCAACACATTATAGCTTCCTATTCCCAGACTCTAGAATCATTTGCCTTCTGTAACCCCAAATCAGCCAGGGTTTCTATTTTTCCCTTGACTCTACACTTCCCCCCCTTAACTCTACTATTGCCCAAGGTTCCTAAAATAGTCATAAATAGCACTTTTTGGCAGCCTCCAGCTAAATTTCAAAATTTGTAAATCCCTCCAAAAGTAGGTCAACTTCCGGGAAGCATAACTTTTGATCTGGGTGTCCAATTGATGAACTGTTTTAAGCACCATAAAGCTCGTGATGTGAAATATCACGCCAGAAATTCATAAACAGATTTCTGTCAACTTTTTGGGCCGTTGTGGGATGTTTTAGAGCCTCATATCTCGTTCTGGAAATTTTCAAGGACTTTTCAAAAAACAAAAACTTTAATATCTTTCAGCTCAGAATGATCTTTGCCCGATTCCTTCGCCAAAGGTCTTATATTTCTGTTATGTAACTTTTTGTAGGTTTTCACTTCAATCCATGCCCAAATGCAAACTTTCCTAAAATAGCAGGTACACTTTCCAAAATAAGCAGGTTGTTATTTTTAGTAGTTTTGGAAAAACTGAAAGTCCTACATCATTATTCTAGATATTATAGATATTATGGAACCAAAAACACTAATTATGGAAAGAAATGAAAACAACTACAATGATTTTGAATTATCTTCTTTTTGGGTGATGCAAGATTGCCCTTACACCACTGGATGCTCCTGCATCACTAGTGAAGGTCTTAATTTTTTCCAGTGAGGCATAATAAAGTGCAGATTCAAGAGTGGTTTTTTATCCATTTTTAAGGGTTTTCCACTCATAAAACATGTGTCATAGTTCTTTATTGATTGTCACTATATTTGTGCCCTAATATCTTCTTTTGATCAAGGTCTTAGCTATCACACTTATCATTGTATATGTAATTGATAAATCCTTAAGTTCTCTTTAAGCTTTGTGTCTAGTGGATTAAAGGTGTAAATTTTTTTTGATGTTTATAGACCACTGATTCACCCCACTCTCAATGGTCCTATACTCCAACATTATATATTGTATTTCCCTGCTAAACCCTTGAGTAGGTTTTGCACTAAATTCAAGGTGAAGTGGATATATCCACTTAGCACCAATTTCCTTTGGATTCCTCTGCCAAAATGAACGTTTGAGTGTTTTCGACCTTTGCGCTAAAAGATGCGACAAACTGACATATCCACTGAGCCCTAAAACACCTGCAATCCTATGCCAGTCAAAATCCTCACTAAAGCTCTCAAAATGGTTTGTGCTAAACTCGCCTAGGAGTGGATTTATCCACTTGCCCCTAAGAACCCTACAAATCTACTTCCATTTTAAATCTCCCTTCAAATGGCCTTTTATAGGGTTCAACACTAAAAATCATGACCACTGGATTGCGCTAAAACATGCCCCGACTAGACATATCCACTTCACTTGAAATTCTCTGCCATTTGGTTGAAGCCAAAAACATTGCCATAGGTATTTGTTACGTCAAAAAATGTCCCCTTGGGGGCTTTTCCCTCTTAAGGTTTAGCTCCTGGGTCCTATTTATGCATTTAGAGCATCTTGCATGATAATTTGACATCCCGATGAGAAAACGCTGAAGTTTCATGGCAAATTAGACTCAGGGGATGCATTCTGAAATAGGGGGAGGACTTGGGCGCCCGCACCCTAGTCTTGCCCTATTTTAGGTCAAGACTAATTTTGAAGTGTCAGTTTATGACTGTTATTTAGGTCCTATGCCAACATGGTAAGTTTCAATTATGAATTCTTGGTGGGAATGTTTGTAGTTGCATATATAAGCATGATTAGTGATTCATTTGTAAACTACATGAAAATTAGATGGCAATTGTGAACTTTACGCATTCTTATGCTTAGAGCATTCAAAATATTCATTGTGTGGCAGAGCAGAGCATTGTTCTTGTGTTTGTATTTGCAGATTTGGCATCCATCTCCTCATGGCATGAAGAGCATCTTCGTTCCATGAGATCTTCACTACAAGGCAATATCATTTGTGTTTTCAATCATTTATCATTTGGATTTTACCTCTATCTCCCAGGGATACGCACTCTTTATCTGACAATAGTGTTCGAAAGACTTGAATGTCTCTCTAGGGCTTGACTAAGGCAAGCCTCTAAACACCACAACCCCCAACCCATTTTTCCATGATTGCAGGTTACATGTTGCAGGAGCAGAAAAGTGGAGTTGCAAGAGAGCAGTGTAGACTGTCATAATTGCAGATAAAAGAAGAAAATAGTGACCTAGACTTGGGCGCCTGCTCATTAGTTCTCTGGATCCCACAACAGGAAAATCTCTGGAACAATAGGAATAGGTTGCAAACAAGATTCCTAGATCCGAACAAAAATGGTGGCACTGGACTAGGGCACCTGCTCATTAGTCCCCGACTTCTCCATTTTTTGAACTTTGAAATCTGGTATGCATTTGATTGTCATTTGATATCTTTATGTGCAAGCATTTTCCATATTTTGTCCGTTTGCTTCTGAATTTGCATAATTAGGGTTTTGAGCATAAGTGGCCTTAATTAAACAACAAAATCACACAATTCCAATCTTCCCCTGTGTTCTGAGTGATCGAAGGCCTTAGTAGACTTCCTACTTGGCTGAAGTCCTTGAATGTTTAGTGGAGAAAGGAGGATTTACATAAACCATTGAAATCAACCCTAAACAAATCCTCTTCATTTTTCCTATTAAACAGTATTAAGACATGTTTGCACTAAAATCAAGCTCCACTAGACATATCCTATTGATGGTCAAATCCACACTTATCTAGTTTGAAACCAAATCCCCACTGGGAGTATTAAGAGGGTGTTGCACTAGAATCATATCCCATTACATATATCCGCTTAAGGACCAAATCTCTGCTGAAGCATTAGAACAAGATGGCACTAAGTTTCAACTGCATTGTATATATCCACTAGAGGTCAAAATCCCCACCAAAGTAATAGATTAAGACAACACTAAATTTGAACTTCACTGCACATATCTGGTTGATGTTTAAAGGTTCGCTGACTCCGGTGAAGGCCCTAAGTCACACTTTTGCCTAGAATGCACTGCTAAGATACTTTTTAAGGAAATGGAGATGATTAAGCCAAGGGATTTGAAGTAATAGCATGGTATCTATCTTGTTTATGTGCATTAATTTGAATCTAAGGATTTCATGCATTAAAGTAGGTTTTATTCTTAATATTTACTATCATATCCGGTGAGGCCTCAAAGGCCCGTTGCTTTGTTTTTCTGCTTTAGCTTATAATTCATATGGTAAAATATTAAGGAATGAATTGGGAAGAATATTTTTGACGTTTCCTTAATGAATGATAGTAGGTTAAGGGATTAAAATTAATGTTTATTAGGCAGTTTGACCCTATGTCTTGTTGTGGGGAAAATCCCCACTTTTGGGTTTAGATTTCTGCTTTTGGTGCACAATGAAAACACACAAGCACTAGCACTCCTAGGCTTCCTAGTAATCATGAAACATAGGTCTAGACCTCTAGGGTAGTAGATTTCAAAGATTACTCATTAGGTTCCTGTCCTGCAGGATAAATGACTTCCTGAGCCATAAACATGAAGTATGAATTTAAAGGGCTCCCCCCAGTGAGCAATGTCACATTAGCTTGGATCAATGTAGGAGATACCGACCTTGGACACATTGACATAGAAGATTTTAGACTAAGGATCCTGGATCCTAATCCAACACCTCGGGCCAAGAAGATTAGAGACAATGACATTGCTTATGCTGCTACTTTTCTGACCTCTGTCCAATGTCCTGAGCTAATAGTAGCATGTGTAGACAGATATGATCAGTTGTCAAGAATAGTTGCCACTCAAGAGGGCAAAGTATTAGCAGATCTTAGCCCCTTAGCATTGGGTGAGACCTTTGACATTCCTCCCTTTCCAGTCCTAACCATTATGGATTAATATGAAAGTCAAAAGATGTACAATCAAGATCCCGAGACTTGTAGAAAGAAGATCAAAGAGGGGTGGATGAAGAATAAGAGAGTAGCCATGTCAAAAATTCACCAAGTATTGTATAGGGGTGATTTCAAAGAAGAAATAGGAGACCTAGTCACTCTCCTGAGCAGAATTATGGGATTGCCCTCTACTTCCACTTTTGAAGGTCAAATGTTTGCTTATGTGGAGGAAATATTGCATGGAGACAGGAAGATCCACTGGGGTTCCCAAAAATGGTTATAAATAGCCCTTTTTGGTGGCCTCCAGCCAAATTTTGAATTTTGCATCTCCCTCCAAAAATAGGTCAACTTTTGGGAGACATAACTTTTGATCCAGGTGTCTGATTGATGAATTGTTTGAAGTGCTAGAAATCACATGGAGTGATCTATGCACTAAGAATTAGCTTTACCAATTTTGCCCATTTTCAGGGTCATATGGGACCGTTTAGTGCCTCAAACCTAACTTTGCATTATTTTTCAGGGGTTTTTCAGGAAACAAAAACTTTAATATCTTTCAACCCACAAATGATCTTTGCCTGATTCTTTCGCTAAAGGTCTTATTTTTCATTTATGAAGCTTCATGTACATTTTTTCTTCCATACATGCCCAAATGCAAACCTTCTAAAAATAGTAGTTTGTTATTTTTAGTAATTTGGAAAAGCTGAAAGTTCTATATCATTATTCAAGCAATTATGGAACTAGAAATACAAATTTTGAAAAGAAATGAAAACATCAACAATTTTGAATCATCATCTTTTTTTTGGGTGATGCAAGATTGCCCTTACACCACTGGATGCTCCTGCATCAGACACCCAGGGTAATTTGAGAAGTGACCTTGTCACATCTCAGGTGTTTGTTTGAGGAAAACCGAAATGGTCAACCTCTGCCTTAGACAACCAGGATGAATCTGCAACAGGTGTTCCTTTCCACTTCACCAGATATTCCTCATATTGCCTGTTCTGAGTACTTCTTCCCACACGGCTATCCAAGACCTCTTCTATCTCCTCCCTTGAAGTAGATGCCAGAATACTCCACTATTCTTCTGTTGGTCTATCCTTTATTCCACATTCATGATATTCTATTAAATCACCAATGTTGAACATAGAGGAGATGTTGATCCCACTTGGTAGCTCTACCTCATATGCATTTCATGAATCATACTTCTTCAAAATCTTGTATGGTCTGAATTTCTTCATTTTCAACTTATTATATGTTCCAATTGAAAACCTCTCTTTTCTCAAGTGAACCATGACTTCATCTCCTACATGAAATTCCTTATATCTCCTCTTCTAATCTGCCTTAGCCTTGTACTAAAAATTCATCTTATTAATGTGATTTCTCACCTCTTTATACAAATTCTTCAGGTGTTCTACAAAGTCTTCAGCTTCAATACTTGTCTTTCTCAGTTGTCTCGTTTCCAATAATTGAAGAAGGATGCTGTTTCAGGGGCCCTACCTCCCTACCCCTCGATGCTGATGCCGTTGCTTCAACTCCAGCCAATAATAGGTCGACTCCCCAGCGCCAGCGCCAACTGCAGACAGTGGTTTGAGCTCTCCCTATCTATCACAGGTGACTTTTAATCACTTTCGTTTCCAGTTGGTTTCAGGCACAATAAAGGTTCCCACCTAGAATTCCCCCCCACCCGGCCCCTACTATTCTAAGGGGAAGCATATGCGAGAGTAGGATTTTCCGAATAAGCTTGCTTCGATGGTTCAACCATTTCCGGCGAACGGGGTGGGTGGGAGGGGTTGGGAGGGCCCCTACTATTCGGCTGGTAGTTGAGGTAGATGCCGTTGTAGGGGCCCACCCGGGTGGGAGGGAATTTGAGCTATAGCCTCCCACCCACCACTAGAATTCCCTCCCACCCGGGAATTCTAGCGGGGCCTCGTAAAAAGTGACCGCCCTACTATTATTATCTAAGGTGGGCCCTACTATTACTATTGCCGGGTGGGAAAGAAGGTCAACTATCTAAAGGTGGGCGCGTGCGGTGTTGAAATACAAATACTTGGCAACACAGGAGCCTCTTATTTCTCTTGGAAATCCTCTTCTGAGCCAGCTGAGAATCGAAATGTTTGGGTCACCCCTCTATTTTAATTGTACAAGGTTGAAGTGCTGAAGTGCCAGCCAGTTCTTCGACCCACAACTGCCCCCCCTTTTTCTATATAATAAAGTCGAATGCTTTGATAATGGGTCTCAGCAGGGTTTTCCATGAGCATACCTCCTCTTCCTCACCGCTTTATCTTCCGGGGGTTCTAGCCATTTCTCTTCCAGGGGTCTAGCCGGGGTGGGTGGGAGGCCCTTCCTTTAGTTGAGTTGAATTCTAGTTCTAAAGTTCGTCAACAATAAACTAGAAACCTCCCGCCAATCAAAATATATATTGCCTCCCGGGGGGGCCCGGGTGCAGGGGGAATTATAGCTCCTCGGGATGAGACTGAACCTGCTTTCCCCACCGATTTCTTTATGCGATAATGACTAAAGGTTCGGAAAGGAACTCAACTCACGAAATGATGGAAGCAGAAGAGAAAGATGGTCTTAGTGTTGGCATGAGATCCTCCTCGCGAAGTCACGATATAGTTGAATCCGGGAGAAAGCAAGCCATCGTAAAGGTTAAATAGAGTCGGGTTTTCTATCGGTAGCAAATAGCGACACAAAGGTAGGGGGTAGGCCAATCTATATCCACCCACGGGGCACCTTCCTAAAATATACCTCCACTACTAGAACCGGAACCCTATAGTACTCTAGTTCCCCCCCACCTGGGAGGGCCCCTACTATTCTAAGGGGTGGGGGGGATTCTAGTAGTTGCCGTTGGGGGTGGGGGGTTCTATTCTCGCTTCCTCGGCTAGAAGGCAGAAATGGTCCACAGCATCATGTAAACTTCGTTTCTTCTCCGAGCGGACTACTGTAAGAGTAAGTCCTATTCCTGCAGAGAAACCGATAACCAATGCTAAATAACATAAATATCACCTATTGTTTAAATAGGGCCGGCATAGACAATCTCTTCTATTCAAGCTACTAAGCTACATTTGTACCATCCTATCCGAGGTTTACCTTCTTGCTCTAGCCCTTCCTACTATTATTGTTTGGGATGGAATTCCCAAAAGGCTTCCAACCATCTGCTTCTGTCCCAGTCGAGGGGAAGAGAGGTAGGAGGTCTCCTTTTCTCTGCGATTGATCGACCCTTTCCTCTATAGTTGGGCTGGGACAGGAGGAGATCGGCTGCGGTAGTTCAGTGGTGTGGATTCTTCTCTCCGGTTTCCTTAACTCTGAAGCATTTCTTGGACTACTCCCATATACAATCTAGAATGGTGATTTACCTGTACTCCTATTAACAGAATTGTTGTAAGCAAATTCTTCCCGTGGTAAAATTAAATCCCATCCCTTGGGCTTATCTCGTACTAAGCATCGTAAAAGGTTACCCAAACTCCTATTCACCCCTTTTGTTTGTCCATCAGTCTGTGGATAGTGTGCAGAACTGAACATCAAATCTGTCTTCAACTTCTTCCACAATGTCCTCCAGAAATAACCAACAAACTTGGTATCTCGGTCTGAAAATATGCTTTTGGGTAGACCATTTAGTCTCACCACCTCTTTGAAAAATAACTCTGCAATATGAACATCATTGGTTTTCTTACAAGGAATAAAATGTGCCATCTTTGAGAATTCATCCACCACCACAAAAATGGAATCATGTCCTCTTTGTGTCCTTGGTAAACCAAGAACAAAGTCCATACTAATATCATCCCATGGCCTCTTTGGTATAGGTAATGGCTGATACAACCCTATATTCTGACTTGTTCCTTTTGCCATCTGACACACTTTACAACTCTGCATAAATTTCCTCACATCTTGTTGCAGTTGTGGCCAATAATAATGTTCATTAACAATAGCAATGGTCTTACCTTGACCAAAGTGTCTAGCTAATCCCCCACTATGCTTCTCCTTAATTAGGTTCTCTCATGGAACTCCTGGGAATGCACAACTGGCTTCCTCTAAACATGCCATCTTGGATTATGAAATCTAACCATTTTGCTCTGTCCAAAGTAATAGGTTCCAAACAAGCTTTCCAAGCCTCTGCAAAATCTAGATCTTCAGGATACAAAATTTTGAGCTCATTGAACCCAACAATCTCTATCTTCATTTCTGTCAACAAATTTTACCTTCTGCTTATGGCATTTACAACTTTGTTGGACTTCCCACTCTTGTGCTTCAAAACAAAAGTATAACTCTGCAAAAACTCAACCCATTTTAAGTGCCTCTAGTTCAACTTTCCTTGACTATTAATATATTATAAAGTCTGATGAGGAGTATATAAAACAAACTCTTTTGGCAACAAATAATGTCTCCATTTCTTCAAAGCCTAAACTATAGCATAGAACTCCTGATCATAAACATATTACTTTTTCTTGGCATCATTAAGTATCTCACTGAAATAGACAACGGGCTTACCTTCTTGGCTAAAAATAACTCTTATAACACTGCCACTGGCATCACAATCTACTTGAAATACCTTATTAAAATCTGGAAGTGCCAAAAGAGGTTGCTTTGTGAATTTATGCTTCAATGTATCAAAGCTCTTAGTTGCTCATGTAGTCTGTTTAAACTCTTTTCTATCCCCTCTCATTGTCTTAGTTAGGGGTGCACAAATGCTACTAAAATTCTGATAAATTTTCTATAAAAACTTGCCAAACCATGAAAAGATCGTACCTCTGTAGCACTCCTTGGTGTAGGCCATTCGATGATTCCTCACCTTCTCTGGGTCCATCTTAAGACCTTCCTCTAAGACAACAAATCCTAGGTATACCAACTCCTTTGCAAAACTACATTTCTTCAAATTAATCAACAACTTCTCCTCCCTCAACTTCTCTAAAACTCTTCTGATATACATCAGATGCTCCTCCCAAGTCTTACTAAAAATTAGAATATCATCTAGATAAACAATAACAACATTTCTAAAAAATTCCTTCAATACCTCATTCATGAGCTGCATGAATGTGCTCGATGCATTGGTTAGTCCAAATGGCATGACTAACCATTCATACCAACCTTCCTTTGTCTTGAAGGTTGTCTTCCATTCATCTCCTTCTCTGATTCCGATCTGGTGATACGCACTCTTCAGGTCAATCTTGTGAAGTGCTTGGCTTCACTCAAACAATCCATTATGTCATCCATTCTAGGCAATGGAAATCTATACTTGATCATGATCTTATTGATGGCTTAGGAATCTGTACACATTCTCCACTCTCCATCTTTCTTTGATGCTAGTACTGTAGGTACCACACATGTACTTAGGCTCTCCCTTATCAGTTCCTTCCTCAACAACTCCTAAACTTGTCTGTTCAGCTCTTCATTCTCTGCAAGAGTCATTCTATGTGCTTCCTTATTTAGCAAATTATCTCCTGGTATCAAATCCATTTGATGACTTATCTTCCTCACCGGTGGTAAACCTTTTGGTACATTATTAGAGATAATGTCCTAAAATTCTTTCATCAGATCTGAGACTTCTATTGGTATATCTTTAGATTTCTCTTGACTAATCTTAGGAATCAACACAAAGCAATGACGCTCATGCTTCATACCCTCCAAAAATTTCCTACCATCTACCAAGCAAATTCTAGCACTACTACATACCTTTTCTTCTACCTCCTTTAAGGGCTTCAACTTGACAAACTCCATCCTTTGTCAGGGAATATGTGTTTGCATGTCCATCATGGACAACGTACCTATCATACTACCACAACCTTCCCAATAACATATGACATGCATCCATCGTTATGATGTCACACATCACCTCATCATGGTAGTCCCCAATCTTGAACGTGTCTAAACACTACTCATTGACCAAAGCTCTATGGTCCTTCTGCAACCATGAAATTCAATATGGATGTGGTGCCTTCTCCTTATCAACTTCAACTTGTTAACCATCTCTTCTGAAACAAGATTGTTAGTACTTCGACTGTCAATAATAATATCACAACACTTACCTTCACACTTGCACCTTGTGCGGAATAAATCTTCTTCTGATCTAGTTCTAATATAACAACACTTACCTTCACACTTGTACCTTGTGTGGAATAAACTCTTCCTCTGATCTGGTTCTTTCTCCTCATTCAACAAGGTTCTTCTAACAATTAGGGTTTCTCCCCTTTCAACATCTTCAGAATGCTCAGATTACGCATCTTCATCTACATGTGCAATTCATGCATTATCTTTAGGTCTTCTATTTGTCCTTCCTTGATGTTGCAGACCCTTGTTTTCTCGATGCCCTTCTTTTCCACATTGCAAATAGGTTCCTCTAAAACCTCCTCTTCTAGGTCCTTGCCTAGGTCAGCCTCTTCCTATTTTCTCACCATTATTTTAGTCACAAGGGCTGTAGGTATTATCTCCTCATTTTGACTGGTGCCAACTTCTTCACTTTTCTTTGGATCTTCATTTCAACCTTCATAGGAACTTCCACTAGTCCTTCTGCCTTGACCTCTTCCCCTTTGCTTGCTTTCGAATCTTTTATTCATCTTCTCTTCTACCTTCAGGGAAAAGTGGTATGCATCTTCTATGGTGGTCATTATGACTAGGCTCAGCTCTTCTTGAATACTTGGCTACCTTCTCCTTGTTGGCCTATGCATGGCCTATTTTGATAATAATCTTATAAAAATCTTTTGTATACTCCTTAATAGACTTGTTACCTTGCTTCAATCCTTGCAGCTTCTTCAGCAACTCCAACTCATAGTCCACAGGAATGAATTATTTCTTTAGTTTGTCTACCATCCGATCCCATCTAGTAATCTTTCCTTGGTATTCATAACACCCAATCAAAAGACACAACAACAATCCTAGAATTAATCAAGAAAGGAGTGTCAATTTTCATGGGCCCACCAATAATGCTATCTACAAAGCAAAGGATAGCTAGGGAATGTAAGGTCATGTACCACCTATGCACCCATTACCATGGAGGCCAAAGCCTTGCCCACATCAAAATCTATCTCAACAACTTGGAAGCATGTGTGTGAGTATCTTTGTTGAAGTGCACAAGACAACTGAGTGGGGGATGAATCAGTTGTAGCAAAAACTTAACTTCTTTCAAACATCAACACATTAACCACTTAATTATGATTTAACCATGAAAGCATATAATCAAAAACTTAAACACATTCACACATGAGACACATGAGACACTGAATTTTTACGTAGAAAACCCAATAAGGGAAAAACCACAGTGAGTGTTAGCTCACAATATAAATGATATATCAAAATTTACAACAAGGCTCACTGCCAAAAAGGGCTTACTACCAGAGGTTTTGGCTTACTGCCGAGTTGGTGAACTGAGATAGTAGCATCTACATCATGCCAGGGTTCAGTTCCACTGAAGTGCACTGATTCTTCTTCTTTTCTGCCTTCTTTATGCAACCACACTTATCTTCGCATCTTCACATCATCATACCTTATTCAAAACTTTGTTACATGTATTTATACAATTCATCAACCTTGGAATGTATATTAAGGTCAGCATTACAATCATCAACCATTGGAGCAATCTCCAAGGTTGGCATACATTAGAATAGGTTTGAACCTAAACAAATTTGAGAAGGAAAAGAATGAATGCATACCACACCATGCCTTAGCTGGGACTCAAATACAATCTACCTTGCAACAACATGCTATCACAAACTTCAAAGCATAACCGCAAGTAGTGAAAACAACTAGGTCGGCCAAGACTGGTGTTAACACTAAGACCTTTAGGAACACAATTTTGCCACGATCCAAATTACACTTTATGGACCAATCAAATAGTAGGAACACGATCTAGAGACATCCACAAGCATGCTAGAATCTGTTGGTAGGTGGCGACTGATCAGGAAAGTATTGTACACTAGCCATGTATCCTCGCCGGGGTTCGAGGGCGGCAGCCCCCGAGAAACGGGGGTTCAGGGGCGGTAGCCCCTGAGAAATTTTTTTTTTAGGGCCGACTTAAAAAATTCTATTTTTTATGACTGACATAAGAAAACCCTAATTTTTGTAACCGACAAAAAGGCTTGATAAATAGCGGCCAAGGGTTAGGGTTTGAGTATTGTATTGTAGCATTTGCAGCAGTATTGAGTTGCAGGGATTGTTGATTGTAATCGGTTTGATTTACTGGATAATAATATTGGACTCTCTGTTTGGTGGATGTAGCCTGAGTTTGGGTGAACCACGTTAAATCTTGTCTCTCGCTATTATTAATTCTGTGTATTTCCATTTCTCTGTTTAATCTTTATTTGCATTTAATTGATATCTTCTGTCGGCTAACCCTAACAAGTGGTATCAGAGTGGGTTGTGTTCGATTATCGTCTACAGGAAAGTCTCACGGTTGAGTGGGAGCAATGGTGGATGAGGGAAGATTGAAGGTCGATAAATTCAATGGGCAGAACTATCAGTTATGGAAGATGCAGATGGAGGATTACCTCTATCAAAAGGATTTATGGATGCCATTGGAAGGAGTAGCCAAGAAACCGGCAACAATGTCTGATGAGGATTGGAATCTTCTTGACAGAAAGGCACTGGGAACCATTTGGTTGTGCCTGGCATCATCGGTGGCATTCAATATAACGGAAGCGAAGACAACAGATGGTCTGATGAAAGCTTTGACAAAATTATATGAAAAACCCTCAGCCTCAAATAAGGTATTTCTTATGAAGCATTTGTTTAATCTGAAAATGGTTGAAGGTGGATCTGTGACAGATCATTTAAATGAATTTAATACGATTGTCAGTCAATTGACTTCTGTAAATGTAAAATTTGATGAAGAAGTTAGAGCTCTCTTGATATTATGTTCATTGCCTGAAAGCTGGGATAGTTTGGTAATGGCGGTTAGTAACTCTGTTTCTGGTTCAAATACCCTGAAATTTGATGATGTTGTTGGTGTTATTCTGAGTGAGGAAATTCATAAGAAAAGCTTAGGTGGATCCAAATCAGGCAGTGTTTTGAATGTAGAAAGCAGGGGCAAATCAAAGGAGAGAGGAAAAGGTTCTGGAGGTCATGGGAAGTCACGAGGAAAATTAAAGGACAAAAGATCCCAAACCAGAGGACAGAAGGATTGCTGGTACTGTGGAAAACCAGGTCATCTGAAGAAAGATTGCTGGTCTCAGAAAAATAAAGAAGGAGACAAACAAGAAGGCAATAAGGAAGCAAATGTGGTAAGTAATAAATCTGAAGATGACACTTTGATTCTTTCCCTAGATAATGCTGATGATTCATGGGTTTTAGATTCAGGGGCCTCATTTCATGCTACGCCCCATAGAAGTTATTTTCTTGATTATGTCCAAGGGGATTTTGGGCTGGTTTATTTGGGAGATAACGAACCCTGTCAGATTGTTGGAAAGGGAAGAATCAAGATTAAGTTGCAGAATGGGAATCATTGGCTACTACAAGAGGTGAGGCATGTTCCAAGGCTCAGTAGGAATTTAATTTTAGTAGGGCAGCTAACTGAACAAGGTTGCACTATTATATTTACTGATAAAAATTAGAAGGTTTCAAAAGGTGCCTTAGTAGTAGCAAAAGGTGTGAAAGTAGGCACCTTATATCTTTGCACAGGTCATACTATTCCTTCTACTTTAGATGTTATAAAGGAAAAACAAACAGGTTCAGGAACAGTTACTGCAGGTTTGTAGGAAGAGACTAGAAAAGTTGCTGCAGGTTCTGAAACAACACTGTGGCATAACAGACTTGGGCATATGAGTGAAAAAGGTATGAAGGTACTTCATTCTAAGAAAGTTTTACCAGGTCTGAAATGTATTAATATGGATTTCTGTGAAAGTTGTGTGTATGGAAAACAAAAGAGAGTCAGTTTTCTCAGAGATGGGAAGCAAAAGAAAAATGAAAAGTTGGAGCTTGTGCATACAGATGTATGGGGACCAGCTCAGGTATCTTCTTTCGGTGGCTCTCAGTATTATGTTACATTCATAGATGATGCAACTAGGAAGGTCTGAATTTATTTCCTTAGATAGAAATCTGATGTATTTGAAACATTTAAGAAATGGAGAAGCTTGGTTGAAAATGAGACAGGTAAAAGATTAAAATGTCTCAGATCTGATAATGGCGGTGAGTATTGCAGCAAAGAATTTGAAGATTATTGTTCCTTTAATGGAATTCGTAGGCAGAGAACGGTTCCAGGGACTCCACAAGAAAATGGAGTGGCTAAACGCATGAATAGGACAATAATGGAGCGTGCAAGGACCATGAGATTGCATGCTGGACTGCCTTTAAACATGTGGGCAGAGGCTGTCAACACTGCTGTATATTTAATTAACAGAGGTCCTTCAGTTCCTTTGGGCTGTGGTATTCTAGAGGAAGCATGGACTAGCAAGAAGGTGAGTTATTCTTTTCTGAAAACCTTCAGCTGTGAAGCATTTGCACATATAGATTCTGAAAATAGAACCAAGCTGGATGCGAAATCAAAAAAATTTACCTTCATTGGATATGGCATTGATGAATTTGGTTATAGGCTTTGGGATTTTGAAAATCAAAAAATTGTGAGAAGCAGGGATGTTATATTCTATGAGAAGGTGTTGTACAAAGATTAGTTGCAGCAGCATGAGAAGAAAGAAAAGGATTATGTGGTGCTGGATGATACTCCAAATAGTGATGTTCCAGTGGCTCCTCATGCTCCGCAACAGCAACCAGAAATACCACAAACTCTAGTGAATGTTAGATGGTCAACAAGGATAAGTAGACCTCCTGAAAGGTTTTCTCCCTCTTTGTATTCTATTTTGTTAACAGATGCTGGTGAACCAGAAGGGTATGATGAAGCTATGCAGGTGAATACACAAGTTCAGTGGGAGCTTGCCATGAAAGAAGAAATGGACTCCTTGCTGAAAAATCAGACTTGGGAATTATGTAAGTTACCTGCAGGTAAAAAGGCTTTACCAAACAAATGGGTTTACAGGTTGAAAGAGGAAGATGGAGGTAAGAAAAGATTTAAGGCCAGGTTAGTTGTAAAAGGATTTGCACAGAAATAGGGCATTGATTTTGATGAGATATTTTCTTCTGTTGTCAAGATGACTTCTATTTGTACTGTTTTAAGTATTGTGGCTACTGAAGATTTGCATTTGGAACAACTAGATGTGAAAACTGCCTTTCTCCATGGTGATTTGGAGGAGGAGATATACATGGCACAACCACAGGGATTTGAGGTCAAAGGTAAGGAGAAACAAGTGTGCAGATTGAAGAAGAGCTTATATGGCCTGAAACAAGCACCTCGGCAATGGTATTTGAAATTTGATAGTTTTATGGCTGAGCAAGGCTATAGTAGGTGTAATTCTGACCATTGTGTTTATTTTAAGAGGTTGGATAATGACAGCTACATTATTTTATGTTTATATGTTGATGACATGCGTGTAGCTGGGTCTAACATGGATCACATCAGAGAGTTAAAACATCAATTATCACAGTCATTTGATATGAAGGATTTGGGGGCAGCAAAACAAATCCTTGGTATGAAAATTTGCAGAGATAGGAAGAACAGAAAATTGACTCTATCTCAGGCTGCTTATGTTGAAAAGGTGTTGCAGAGATTCCATATGGAGAATGCAAAAGCTATCAGCACACCTTTGCCTAGTCATTTGAAATTGACTAAGGAGATGTGTCCAAAGACACAAGAGGAGGAAGAAAAAATGTCCAAGGTACCCTATGCTTCAGCTGTAGGAAGTTTAATGTATGCCATGGTATGCACGAGACCGGATATTGCACATGCTGTCAGAGTCGTTAGCAGGTATATGAGTCATCCTGGATTTGAGCATTGGAATGCGGTCAAATGGATTCTCTGATATTTGAGAGGTACATCTAATAAACACTTATGTTTTGGGGGCTCTAATACTGATTTAGCAGGTTATGTAGACTCAGATTTGGCAGGGGATATTGATACCAGGCGGAGTACTATAGGTTATGTCTTTATTTTAGGTGGAACATCGGTGAGTTGGATTTCTAGGTTGCAAAAGGTGGTTGCTTTATCCACCACAGAGGCAGAATATGTCGCTACAACAAAGGTTTGTATGTGTTTGGTCTTTGAATGCAAGGCAGAATTCTTTGCAAGATGTATGGCACTCTGACTGTTTGTATACAAAGAAAGGAGATGATATGGCTGCAATCTTTCATGGAAGAATTGGGTAAACAACAGGCTCTCAGTTCTTTGTATACAAACAGTCAGAGTGCCATACATCTTGCAAAGAATTCTGCCTTGCATTCAAAGACCAAACACATACAATTGCGGTATCACTTTATTCGGTCGGTGTTGGATAATGGACAGTTAAGGCTGGCAAAGATACATACAGATGAAAATCTAGCGAATATGTTTACAAAGGCAGTGACAAGGGAGAAGTTGAGCTCCTCTTCAGCTTCGATTGGTCTTCTAGACTGAAAACAATAAAAATTGAACAGTAGAGTCCAGGGTGCTTATTTCCAGTGGGAGCTGCATGTGCAGCGGTGTCGTCCAAGATCAGTCTCCAAGTGGGAGATTGTTTGGTGTGGAGCCTGATCAGTCTCCAAGTGGGAGATTTGTTGGTAGGTGGCGACTAATCAGGAAAGTACTGTACACTAGCCATGTATCCTCACCGGGGTTCAGGATTTTTTTAGGGCCGACTTAAAAAATCCTAGGGCCAACTTAAAAAATCCTATTTTTTATGACCGACATAAGAAAACCCTAATTTTTGTAACCGACAAAAAGGCTTGATAAATAGCGGCCAAGGGTTAGGGTTTGAGTATTGTATTGTAGCATTTGCAGCAGTATTGAGTTGCAGGGATTGCTGATTGTAATTGGTTTGATTTATTGGATAATAATATTGGACTCTCTATTTGGTGGATGTAGCCTGAGTTTGGGTGAACCACGTTAAATCTTGTCTCTCGTTGTTATTAATTCTGTGTATTTCCATTTCTCTGTTTAATCTTTATTTGCATTTAATTGATATCTTCTGCCGGCTAACCCTAACAGAATCACCAACAACATCTACACAACCCCCAAACACTCTATCTAGAAGATTCTTCAAACCAAACCACTTAAACATTGTTGTTAACCTTTGTCATAAAGGAAAGATCACTTGCAGAGCACCAAATCATGAACCATTGCAATTGTAGGCACATAACATCATCCCAAACTTAGTTCTAGAACCACAAACCATAAAACTTAAATGCAGAGAAATGCAGAGCATAATACATTCTCCCTGTCACCAATAAATACTCAGAAAAATAGTTTTTACTCTAGGGAATAAAACTCATTCAAATCTTCACACCAGAGGCTCAAACTTGAGATATAGAAACTACAAGCATCCCTTACATAACTTCCAAACCACAGACAGAGATATTCAATCTAGAGGATACACGGAGCAAAACACTACACTATTCTGGCAGATAGAATAGTTTTGCACTTACTCAAACTTGTCCAATTAACTTTCTTAGATGCTGACCTTAGGTGTTGACATCAATGACAACACTTACTGTTCATACTTGCAACAATCGTCTCAGGCCTAATTGGTATTTGATGTACCACGAAAAAGGACAGCTGAAATGTTCTTATTTAGGATTAATAAGCTTCTAGGCAATACCCTAGAGTTGATGTCACTTAATCATAATGTATGAACAAGAACACTAGTCATACTATAGGAGTTTCAAGGTGCAACCTCAATACAAAACCCATGCAACTTAATTCCATCATGTCATTAGAACCTTCAAACAATGCCCATAGAATTTAATGGAATATATGTCATTAGACCATTTATACAAAAGTTATACAATCATATGCACAAGAGTCAATGTCACTCAACCTTGAAACAAAAACCATAAAACATAATGACATATTTAATTAGACCCTTCACGAAAATCATACAATTGCCATGCAACCTTCAAAAAAACATATAAGAGTTGATATCACTCAATTGATGCAAGAACAAGCATTCTTGGCACGCCATATGAGTTTGGTGCAACCTTAAAATAAAACCCATACAACTCAATGCCATCATATGCCATTAGAAGCTTCAAACACCACCCATTTAACACAATGGTGTTATTAGACCCTTCATGTAAAAGCCATACAATCATCATGCACAAGAGTCAACATTACTCAACCATTATGCAAGCACACTAGGCACTCCAAAGGAATTTGATGCAACATTCAAACAAAACCCATACAACTCAATATTACATATTCATCATTTTACCCTTCATGCAAAAGCCATACAATAATTATGATGCATGAACTGCATCACATATATTTTATTAGACCCTTCACTCAATATTACATATTCATCATTTTACCCATCATGCATGAGATTCAATGTCACTCAACTATGATGCATGAACAATCACACTAAGGCACACCATAAGAGTTTAATGGAACCTTCAAAACAACCCATACATATATTTTATTAGACCCTTCACTCAAAAGACATACAATCATCATGCATGAGATTCAATGTCACTCAACTATGATGCATGAACAATCACACTAAGGCACACCCTAAGAGTTTGATGGAACCTTCAAAACAACCCATACAACTTAGTGACATATTCACCATTAGACCATTTACACAAAAATCCATACAATCATCATGAATAGAGAGTCAATGTCAATCACTCAACCATAATGTATGAACAAACACACTAGACAAACCATAGGAGTTTGATGCAACCTTCGAAGAAAAGTCATACAACTTAGTGACATATTCATCATTAGACCCTTCACACAAAAGTCATACAATCATCATGAAATAGATAGCCAATGCCTCTCAACTATAATTCATGAACAAGCACACTCAGCACACCATAGAAATTTGAAGAACTTTCAAATAAAACCCATGCAACCTTCACATGAAAGTCATGATCATGCACAAGAGTGAATGTCACTAACCATAATGCATAAGAACACTAGGAATACTATAAGAGTTTGATGCATACACAATAACACTAAGCACACCAAAGGGGTTTGATGCAACCTTTGAAAAAAACCCATATAAATCAATCTCCTATATTCATCATTCACCATTCACCAAAAAAGTCATATAATAATTACAATTCATGAAGTCCACATATATTTTATTAGATCCTTTACTCAAAATGCCTACAATCATCATGATGCATAAGATTCAATATCACTTAATTATGATGCATGAACAATCACACTAGGCATGCCATAGGAGTTTGATGCAGCATTCAAAAGAACCCATACAACTTAGTGACATATCCATCATTAGACTCTTTGCATAAAAGCCATACAATCATCATGAATAAGAGTCAATGTCACTCAACCATAATGTTTGAACACAAACACTAGGCACACCATAGAAGTTTGAAGAACCTTTGAAGAAAACCCATACAACTCAATAACATATATGTCATTATGCCATTATACCTTTCAAATGGAAGTCATGATCTACAAGAGTAAATGTCACTAACTATAATGCATACATAAGAACACAAGGAACATTAGAAGAGTTTGAACACGAACACTAGGCACACCATAGAAGTTTGAAGAACATTTGAAGAAAACCCATACAGCTCAATAACATATATGTCATTATGCCATTATACCTTTCAGATGGAAGTCATGATCTACAAGAGTAAATGTCACTAACTATAATGCATACATAAGAACACTAGGAACATTAGAAGAGTTTGATGCATGAACAAACACACCAAAAGGGTTTGATGTAACCTTCAAAGAAAACCCATACAACACAATGTCACATATTCATCATTATACCCTTCACATAAAAATCATACAATAATTATGATCCATGAACTCCATCACATATATTTTACTAGACCCTTCAGTCAAGAGGCATACAATCATTGTGCATAGGATTCAATGTCACTCAACCATGATGCATTAATAATCACACTAAGCACACCATAAGAGTTTGATGCAACATTCGAAAAAACATACAACCTTGTAACATATTCATCATTAGACCCTTCACACAAAAGCCATATAATCATCATGAATAAAAGTCAATGTCACTCAACCACACTAGGCACACCATAGGAGTTTGATGCAACTTTCAAAGAAAACCCATATAACTTTGTGACATATTCATCATTAAACCCTTCACACAAAATCCATAGAATGGTCATGAATAAGAGAGTTAATGCCACTCAATTATAATGCATACAACTCAAATAAAACCCATACAACTCAATGATTTATATTCCATTATACCCTTCACACGAAAGTCATGATCATCATGCACAAGAGTGAATGTCACCAAGCATATTGCATGCATAAGAACGTCAGGAACACTATAAGAGTTTGATGCACACTAACCATGATGCATGCTTCACAAAAATGCCATGACACTCGTATGATACTATGTCACTAACACTTATGTACACCATATATGCCATATTCCATTAGAGCCATCACACACCAAAGTTAATGTCACTCTACCATGATTCATTAACAAGCACACTAGACACATCATAGGAGTTTGATGCACCCTTAAAAGAAAATCAATACAATCATGCACAAGTGTTAATATCACTAACAATGGTTCATGGATAAACACAATAGGCACATTAAATATAGTAATGTAATTGTTTAATTATAAATAAATAAACTACATTTCAAACATTTATTTGATTAAAATCTTCAAAAATAGAAAAACTAAAAATAGCATAAAAAGAATGAGACCTCTTCAAGAATGTCCATGGTCATACTTAAAGTGTTTATTGAGGGATATTTCTGCCCCTACAAAGAATTTAAGTCTTTCTTTAAAGTTTATGTTTAAGATTTTACAACTATACACAAAAGCATTTCCAACTTAATTATCAAATTTATTATCCAAAAGCACTTCAAAAGTGTAGATTTATTGATATATTTTAAATTAAAATAGACTTCAAAAGTGTAGATTTATTTCATGCCTAAATTTAATGACTTCACATGAAAATCATCAAATTTATTATCCAAAAGCACTTCCCTCAACTTGCTAGTTATATTTTTGGTAAACTTTTACATTTTTGAGATCAACAAAAATCAACAATAGAACCAATAACATCACTAAATAGTATACACAATCTAAATGAATTCTAATCAATAAACATTTCACACCTAGCCTCAATAAAACTTCAACATTAAAATTATCAAACAATGTGTATGTTTACCATCTAAAACACTTCCTTTAACCTGTTATTTATATTCTTATAGGAAACTTTTATATTTATGAAATGAATTAACATATATTTCAAAATAAAATCAACAATAGAACCAATAACATCACTAAATAGCATACACAATCTAAATGAATTCTAATCAATAAACATTTCACACCTAGCCTCAATAAAACTTCAACATTAAAATTATCAAACAATGTGTATGTTTACCATCTAAAACACTTCCTTTAACCTGTTATTTATATTCTTATAGGAAACTTTTATATTTATGAAATGAATTAACATATACTTCAAAATAAAATCAACAATAGAACCAATAACATCACTAAATAGCATACACAATCTAAATGAATTCTAATCAATAAACATTTCACACCTAGCCTTAATAAAACTTCAACATTAAAATTATCAAACAATGTGTATGTTTACCATCTAAAACACTTCCTTTAACCTGTTATTTATATTCTTATAGGAAACTTTTATATTTATGAAATGAATTAACATATATTTCAAAATAAAATCAACAATGAAATCAATAACATCATGAATACCATGAACATACCAAATAGTTTTCTAGAAGATGCAAAATCCTTCATTTTTAAGAAAAATTTATAAAGGCCAATTTTTTTTCCATAATAAGAAGGTTAAATTAACAATAAATAGTGCATGAATAAATGCAATAGGCACACTAAATATAGTTATGTAATTGTTTAATTACCAATCCATAAACTACTTTTAAAACATTTATTTGATTAACATTACAATTTATTAACTTTAAGAATAGAAAAACTAGAAAAACCATAAAAAGATTGAGAGACCTCTTCAAGGATGTCCATGGCCGTCCTTAAAGAGTTTATGGAGGGATATTTCTATCCCTCCTTGAAAAATAATACATCTTTTATTAATTATAATTGTCCAGCAATGTTTACAAGGAATTTAAGTCTTCCTTTGAACTTTAAGTTTTTACCACCATTCAAAAGCATTTCCAACTAAGATATTGATATCTTTTAATTAGAATAAACTTCCCAAGTATAAATTTATTTCCTACAATCCAAGTGCAATCCAAGTGCAATCTAAGTGAACCCTGCATATTGTCATTTCACACCTAAAGTTAATTAAAAAACTTCACACCAAAAATATCAAATGATGTGTACATTTACTATCCAAAACACTTCCCTCAACTAGCTATTTATATTTTTAGTAAACTTTTACATTTTCAGACCAACAAAAATCAATAGTAAAATCAATAACATCACCAAATAAGCATGCACAATCCAAATGAATCCTAAGCACTATACATTTCACACCTAACCTCAATAAAACTTCAACAACAAAATCATCAAATCATGAATACCATAAGCATGACTGCAAACTCCTCCTGCCTACCCTACTCATTTTGGGAAATGATGACAATTTTGTTCAAGTAAGGGAGTTTGAAAAACAGGGTCCACCTCCCCTGCTCATTCAATTGAATGGAAAGGCATCCTACAGATTTAATAACCTTAGAATCTTGACAAACAAAGTTAGCATGGTGGCTATCCACTTCCCCTGCTCACTGAGTTGAATAGAAGTGCATCTTAGAGATTCTATAACCTTACAATTTAGTGATGACTTTCTACATCAACACTTCCCCTGCTCACTGAGTTGAATAGAAGTGCATCTTAGAGATTCTATAACCTTACAATTTAGTGATGACTTTCTACATCAATAAAGTGTAGGAGACAATTGCAGAGATGGCCTTACTCAATTGCCAATGTTCCCAATCCCATACACCACCATTTTGAAGTTGTTTGTCAGTTCCCAATAATTCTCATTACACTGTTCAACGCTTCAAAGCTCTCAAGTTGTTCTAAAACTGTGAAACTGTGGCTTTAGTATTTCAATCTGAGCTGCCTCAAGTGAACAGTCCACCGTGGGGTTGGGTTGGTTTGCATCCGTTATTCCTACTGGGAACCACACATTTATGAAGCTCCCTTTTCTGATTGGCCACCTTGGGACCCCCACATATTTGAGCATTGCATAAAAGACAATTCAAAAAAAATTGACTGCTTCCTTCCTCATAATCACCATTGTTGAGGGCCACATTTGATTCCCAAAACTCATGATTGAGCGCTTCATTCCCCACTGCTGGGACCCATGGGTCTTTCCTCTAATAGCTGGGTGCTCAGTAAGAAAGTTGTGAATAATAAAATATGATGCAGTTGTTACACGTCAACCAGTGGCAGCTCCTAATCTTGGCAGGAATAAGTTTAATCACAGCAAATTCAATATTTAAAGATCCACTATTTGGGGCAGTTACTACCTAATTTTAGGTGGCGACTTCTGTAGCAGTGTTTTGGCAACTATAGCCTATAAATAGAACATGAACGTTGCTGCCAGAAGCAATTAAAAGAGACCTCTAATCGCCTTGAGGGACACAAGAATCACTCCAGACCTGAATGGGCATAATGTAGTAGATTCATAAGGGATCAAGAATGAGATTCAGGGAAGCGTTGGCTAAGACAAATTAAAATTCAATTGACCAGTTTAAATAAAGGAGGCATCTAAGATGTAATCACTGATATATGCCAGGCCTATCAAGTGCTGAGAGGAGGAGGTTTGAAAGAAGAAAAACATTGTGTTATTTATGTAGATGACATAGTAACCAATAAAGAAAATCCCAGGCCGGGTACTATCATCAATCATTCTTAGGGGTCTGATATATATGCAGGTGTGCCGAAGGACTACACAGGTGAGAGTGTTACCATGCAAATTTATTTGTTGTTCTTCTTAGGGATAAAAGTCTGGTAAAGGGTGGAAGTGGAAAGGTTGTTGACAGTGGTCCTATGATCATATTTTCATTTAATATCAGACCGTGCAACATGTTGGTCCTTAGTTATAGGCTTGTGGAGAGTGGATGAGGTGGAGGCAGGGGTGGACAACATTGAACGAGCTAAGAGGATGTTGAATTGCTTGCACTGTCCGAGTCCCCTTTCAACTCTGCAGTCACTTTCTCTTAATCCAACTGGAGACCAAAACAGAATCCAGAATACATGCTAGTTTACTTCCTGGTGACATAGCCTGGATAGGCTTGAGTATTGGCTCCTCCCTGTGAAGCAGAAGAAATCCGGAGTGGAAGTGGCAATGGTAGTGGCAGTGGCCGTGGCCGCATTCCTCCATTTGTAGGAAGATGGGTTGCAACAGTAGTGTCATCGGTCCATGAAACTGTTTAAGGATTTTATGGAATGATTTTTGTATGTGTAGATTTCCACATTACGCATACATGTCAGTGCAATTAGAATTACAACATGTAACCAAAATCGGCTTCCAATTATTATGGATCTCCATACTATTCAAGAACTGTCATTTAGCCACAGGCTCTAGTGGATACTACCAAAAGTTTCTGTTGTTGGCTCCAAGCCTGTCATTGTATCTTTTTGAAAACATCACGAGCTTTTCATCAAGCCCATTTTGTGCACATTCTATAATCATTCCATTCCATAATACGAAATTACATTAAGACATTTGTGAAGCAATTCAGTTTCCTTCAGCACCATAAAGACTAAAGAAAATTGTAGCACTATTTTGAGCCATCCATTCTTCTCTGTGACAATTATATGCCTAACAACCACCTAGTTTAACCAATTTTGTAAGACAGCACAGAACATAACCTAGGATAGCAACAGTTATTTTTTTATACAGATCATTTTCTAAAATCACATGTTCATTGTTTCTACCCTGGAAAAGTCAACATTAGTTCTACTATTGGAGCTAGATCAACATAAATTTGTAAAGGTTAAGATCATTTTTCCACTGCCTTCAATTGTTTAGGCCCATTTATCATATTTTACTTTCTAAAAAGTATGATTTGATATTTTAAATGGAATATTTATACTGTGCTCAATTTTTAAGTATGTTGCTTGAGGTTTTGAAAGAATTGGGGTTATAAATTCAAATTTAATTGCAGTCATTACACATATGAAATAACTACCAAACTTGACAAACTTAAAGATGGGAAAAGCTAGCAACTAAAGATCATTAATCAGCAACTAAAGATCATTAATCAATTTGAAGAAAAACCAACCGAGTTAGGAGAAAGCTCAAGATTATGTTTTATTAATACAACTCTTTCCTATATTTTGCAATGCATGTATCTTAAAGAATTGGGGTTATAAATTCAAACATGTATTTAATTGCAGTCACTACACATATGAAATAACTACCAAACTTGACAAACTTAAAGACGGGAAAAAGTTAGCAACTAAAGATCATTAATCAATTTGAAGAAAAACCTTTCCAACTGGGTTAGGAGAAAGCTCAAGATTGTGTTTTATTAATACAACTCTTTCCTATATTTTGCAATGCATGTTAGGAGAAAGCTCAAGATTGTGTTTTATTAATACAACTCTTTCCTATATTTTGCAATGCATGTATCTTAAAGGAAATTTCAATGTCATTTGAGCATTGTAAACATTGTTACCTACTAATTGCACTTATCATGCAATTCAGATCCCATGGTACATGTCTTATGCTTGGATCTATCTCCCAAGACTACTTACTCCATTTTCCTTTTCAAAACCAATTATAGTCATATATTTTCATATTCATGCAGAAACGGTTGGATTTTAAAAATAGATATTTATTAGGAGAGCAAGGGAACAAAAGAAAATGAAGCAATACCCAATGGCCTATCTAAGTCTTAGTCAACTTTGATCTAGCATTCCAAGAAATCTTTGGATTTTTAGATAATTAAATGTAAGGAAACTAACAAGAAACTTTATTAATAGAGGCTAAAAACACTTACACCCTCTTATTTTTTAATTCCAAGCACAAAAATCAACCAAAATGGGTAAAGGACTTACCAAAGTCTCCTTATAAGAGACACTCACTCATTGCATGACAAGGACTTCAACTTTTCATGGAAATATGCAAGTAGTGACATCATTACATCCATTGCTATCTAAACAATATAAACTGTCAAGAAGAACATTGTGGATATAATATTCTTTTAGCATTCTCTTAGCATTTGTTCAAACCTTTTACAGTAATAGTTGCAATCGAAGATGGTAAGAAGGAAATTGATGGTAGTTTTCCAAATTTGTAATGGTCTTGTATATAATATATGACAACTATTTGGGGATATGCCCAGAAAGCTTGCATTCAAATGTACCTACAGAATAAAGTAGATGACAATTTTTACAAATTTTGAGATGGACCTATATCTAAGATATTGGAATGAATATGGATATTTTCACATGTTTATCACTATTATGTTTGGAAAAAATAGAACAAATATGCAATATGGTAAATCATCTCTAGTATGTGCTAAAAAGAAAGTAGAACCACACCTAATATATTTTAGGCTTTTCTTCATCATATGAAGCTAGTTGCAGAAAAAATAGATACCAGTTTTCTAAAATCCTGTTGCTATACTCCTTCTATGACCTAGACATATCTGTGAAGATTTGTCCAGAGCTTGTAATTACAGTTGTATAACTAGCATGCAATTATAATTTTGGGTTGTATTGAAGGGATTTTTTCATCACATAATGTTGTGCTCCAAGTAATGTATGGCAACCAGAGCTTCAGTATTCATGCTAGCTTTGTCAAAGAAGAAGCATAGTTTCATTCTTATTTAGTTTTAGTGAAACACGGCTCAAATGCTAGTCAGCAGTTAATAAGACTCATCAGAGGAAAATTCTGAAGGGGATACACACTAAGTCCAGAAGTAGATGAGCTTGATATCACTAGGGATTCACTTCATATGGTGAAAGCACCAAGTCTCCTTCAAAAACTCTTAAAGAGGACAGTAACCTCTAGCTGTGAATTGCCAAACCCCTTGTGTAGAGTTTCCTAAAGGAAAAATTCAAATAATGCCAGTGTTAATGCAGAAGCAAGGAAAACTTACCTGGGAGCACAAATCAGCTTTAAGGTCGATTCTGTTCTTGGAGCCACCTCTTTGTTAAGGAAAACTGCATAGAAAAGTCTTCACAGCCACACCAGCAATCCAAGTTCACATACAGATAACTGCGAACAAAAGTTAAAAATGAAAAAATGGGCACACAGAAAAACAATGAATACCACAAACAGAGCAGTGAACGAACAAATAAATCAAAACAACAATTTATGCTGCTGCACCTTCTATTCTTCAACTATTTATTTAGCTGCAAACCGCAAACGGTTAAAATGCAAACGGTAAAAAATGCAAACGGTTAAAACATGAACCAGATTGTTTTTTTTCCATCCCTTTCCTTGGAGCAGCCCTTTAAATAACATTGGTACATACGCTCCAAGCTTTATGGAATGAATCTACACTTTACATTGCCCGATTAACCCACTTAGTCTGCCTCTCAATGTTTGCCTGTGTTTTTCTCACTTCAATGTTTGTTTAAAATGTTTTTTATTTCCAACTATTTTAAATTCATTAAAATTTTATTTATTAATTGTAGAGTGGCTATCATTTACAATTTAGCCTTAGAAAAAATATTTGTTTGCATATAGCATAAAAATTTAAACTCATAACTAACGTAAATATTTTTCTACCAATGCATCTCTTGAAGTTTCCATTTACAAATTTAGAAATCACAAATTGGTGGGCAATAATGAGTAGGACACCTTTGCCATGAATGCCTCCAGAGCAACTAGATGACTTGAAGTTATCAAATTACCACTATGTAAGCAGAGCTTAATGTGAGAATATAGTCTCACTTACCCCATCAACACAACAAACAGGGAATCACATTTGCCTGCCCAACCTTGTGCTCAGATTTGTAGAGCACTTCTATTAATATTGTGTTGACCCTATTTCTGCACTTCAAAATTTAAATTTTTTGTGTCAAATGACAAGCCTAACCATGCATTAAACCATTTTTGCCAAGTCACCTTTCAATTGCAAGACGTCAGTGTCACATTTTTCCTGCATGAGTCATTGAGATAACTTATTGCCGAGATGTCACGTTTTGCTTTGTTCACATTGTTTCATGAATTGAATGTTGTATAACATCTTTCAGAGGAGGGACACTCATTATTTCAGTCAGTTTCTCAAGAGCACCTATCCAGCTCGTGGTGTTTTGTGAAAACAATTAAATCTCAAGATTGGTGATAGATGGAGTAAAATTATTTTTATGGTAGTGTTCGCAACTCTATTTGGCTTGATGTAGAAAATTTGCAGATCAAGATGTCTCACAGTTTGGGAGATTTTAAGCTTTCAATTTTCCGTCGACAAATTGCAGAAATGATTAAATTACAAGTTTTATAAGGTCTGAGGTGAAATAGTCTAGCAATGAGGTTTCATGATGTCATTATTGACAACATGTCAAGTTTTCAGGGGAAAAATATTTATTCAGACAAAAATTATGCTAGTAACTCCCCGAGGTAAAACATGGTTTTAAATCATATCGGCTTTTCAATGGAGTTTTGAAAACTTCTTACAACCCTGCCAATGTCAAGAAGATCTTAGGATTTCTCACAACACACTCACTTCATCGGAGGTATTGAAACAATTTCAAAGGAAGAACAAGTATATCGTACTATAAAAATATCGATAAAAGTCGATCTTTTCTTTTATCGGGGAAAACTTTAGTTTCAAAAACTATTTAAAGAGCCGAAAGGTTGTGAATACCACCCTAAGTGCCGACAGAAGTTCTTTGATGAAGTTTTGAAAGTGCTTTCAAACACCGACAAGGAAATTCTATTATCATCGGCTTATGTTATCTGTTTGGAAAGTTTTAATAATCTCTGACAAGTAAATGCAATCAACACTTTTTCAATGTTTTGAAAGCATCTTAAATCGCCGACAAAGATCATTGCATTAATAGTGAATGTTGAGGTAATATGCTTCAACATTTATAAAAGGTTTCAAAACTAGTGCTCGACGTTGACAAAGGGAGTAATTCATTTGTCCATCGGATGTAAGGATTGGTTTTAAAACCTTCATCGGTTTCCGATGTGGTTTGGCAAAGCTCTTAAAATGCCGATGAAGAGCTAACGAGGAGGTAGTTATTATAACTACCGATAAAGAAACCTCTCGTTGATTCCAATTTTTGTCGGCTTTAAAATCTTTCAAGCGAGTGCAATGGGCGATTGTGCCACCAAATTCCACCACCTTCTCCAGGGAATGTCTTAACCAGCCGATGGTTGTAAGTGACCAGCTGGTCGACGTTCATATGACCGGTAGAAGACGGAAGAAATACAATCGACGAAGAGTACGACAGGGATAGTCAGGTGAGTCGCACAATTTCAATCGTTAGATAGTGTCGACTAAAGACCCTGTCAACCCATCTGTACAGTCGATGAGTTACAACTCATCGGCTGTTTACGGCTGGCGCTTCTCTAGCATACCCACAGCTTATAAAACCGGACTCCACAAACATTTTCTAGCATCTTCTCGGGTTGTTCCCAAATGAGAGATCAAGTCAAGGTATAGAAATCCATTGAAACACATTGATAGGAGGATATTCGCTGCAATTATTGATATTCGCTGCAATTTTCAGAGGGTTGTTGGATGTACCTCTCCACATCTTCAAGTATTGAGTGTCATGGTCTTGTTGAAATGGATATGGATATTCCAGTGGATACAAAGCTACCAATTTTGTTGAATTTCCATCAATACATATATGATCCTTCATGGCAATTCTTATGCAGAGTTAGTGGACCAATTTCATCATGTGTCTACCACATTTCTAGCACTTGGAAAGAGATGTCGAAAAGCAATTGAGAAGATGACCACCGAAATTGAGCAAACAAAGATGGAAAGTAACTTAGCGAAGTTCACCACTCGAAAGTTGCAAGTTTCATGTTACCTTTTTGTAAAAGTGACTTATGTCACATGTTGTAACTGAAAGTTAGAAAATGAGCTTAGTTTCTAGAAATGTTAGGTAAAATCTAACTAGGATAAAGCTTTTTTTTTAAAAATTATTATATTTCAAAAAGGGTAGTTATAAAGTAGTTATTGGGTAGTTACCAATTAGTTACTGGGAAAAGCCTATAAATACAAGGCTATTTCATATGTAAAGGGGACTCTTTCGATAGACTCTTATGGAGGGGAATTTTTTAGAGACTTTTGAGCTCATACTTTGTACAAAGGAGTGTTTGAAGTTGTATAATTTCAAAAAGATAATAAAGAGTGCATTTGGTTCGTGTTTTCCAATGTTCTTCTGAATTATTATTACTAATTCTTCATATGTTGAGTTGGTGATCTCTTTTGTCTGTGTGGAAATCATTAGTCATCTTTTGAAGCATATATAAACCATGCAATTGATGTAAAGAAACACATTTACTTCTCGGTATCCTAATTTGAATGTGTCAATAAACTATCTCTTTGTATGTCGAGATCCATGCGTTATCCTTCTTTCATCGATGTTGTGTTTTAAAACATATATTATTGTGAAATTCACCATAGAAGTTTAGGAATGTAGTTTCTAGCTTTTGTGGTGGAATCCCCTCATAATCTATCATAAATCTGTGAAATCCCAGTCGGTATTCGTGTGTCTGCCACTAGGGTTTCTATAATTCATTTTCCTTTAGTTTTCCTTTACCTTTGGTATTTCAGGTTAAAATACCATAAAAACCCCTATTTTGATCATATGAGGGAGCTGCGTCTCTCAAACGCAGAGGAAGATCGTTACTCTGTCGCGATCTCTCCAACTATTGGTTAGTTCGTCGCGGCTTTCCAAGTGAAACAAAGTCATTCTTGAGAATTCATTCATAGTGACCAATCTGTTTACCAACTTGTTGTTGCTACAATCTATGACAAGTATTGTATGGCCATCACTATGATAGTGTTCCTCTACTTGGTGATGCATAGAATTTCTATTCTTTTAAATGTTTGCATTTTGTTTTAGGTGAATTTAGTGTGAAATGATATTTTCCCTATTTGTCTAAATAAGCTATGTATTGTAACGAGGGGTAGAGTTTTATAGTTATTTGTTGTATTTTTTAATCTCATTTGTTGGGCATTTAGATGTTTGAGTACTAGGATCTTCCCTTTGTAGAGCAAATATTTTTTGTGGAGTTTAGATAGTTGTTAGTGCTTAAGGTATTTGGATAGAGCAAAGTTTATTTCTAATGGAGTCATACCAATTATATAGCTCGCAAGTCAATTGTGGGTTGTAATGGATTTTAGTGTAAAGGCCTAATAGAGGGGAGTTACAATTTGTGAGCCATAATACCCATTTCAAAAGATTTTGTTGCAATTTTCAATTATGGGTTTTAATAATCATTTCCATAGTACAAATGCTTTTGGTAGGTACTTAGATGTTTGCCTATTGGGCTTTTCCTATTCGCAAGGGAATGTCTTCTTGTGGAATTTCAACAATTGTCTCTTAGGAAGTTAGGGTTTTAGCTTATGAGGGATTTGGTTGAGTCAAGTTTAGTTCTTGTCTACACACGAAAATGAGCATAAAAGAGAACAAACTAAACTAATATTAGCCTATTCTACTCATTAACTAATGCAACCTCATGATTGAGCTAAATGAATGCCTACATATGAAGTTAAACAGACTAACTACATGCAAACCTTGATCGTTGGATGTGTTCCTTGATGTCTTGATATGTTGATTGCTCCTCAAATTGACAACATAACTTTGCATAACATGGAGATTTGAAAATGGCTTGGGATGATGGCTATTTATAGATTTTTGGATGGGGGATTGGATGGATAGGATTGATTTGGAAGATTAATGGTTGAGGATTGTTGGGAGGATTGGATTGATGAGAGGCCACCAAGTGGCATGATAGGATTGGAGGACAAAAATGGTCCTTGGATCAAGGGTGGATGATGGTCTTGGATAAAGTGGATGGAGAGGATTGAAAAGGGACAAAGGGACCCTTTTTAGAGGGATGTGCAAGGTATGTTCCCATCGCTTTTTAAGAAGGTCATGTGATTATGTACAAAATCCCATACTTTTGTACATGTTGGAGGATGTGAGGGGTTTGAATGGGTTAATGAAATATTTGGAATGTGCAAGCATGTGATTAAGTGGATTAGTCAACTTAATCAAAAGTGCAAAAAGTAAGAAATTGAATAAATAGAAATATTTATTTAATTTTGTATGGGGATAAGGATATTAGATAAATGAATATTTATCTAATTTTAGACTATAGAAAAGGACCTAATTAATTGAATAAATGATTAAATTTATTTAATTAATGCTAGGAGATGGTACTAATGAATAGTGAAAAAATAATAAAATATTGTTTAATCACTGTTGGAAAGGGGATTGGCTAATTAACTTTCTAAACAGGTTTTTATTTAGTTAATTGTGGAAGAAAGTGGTTTAGTGATGTCCTGATTAGGGCTAGAAGTGGTGAGTGGTTGATTTTAGGTGTGTACATTTTGTCCCTCTTTGAGATGGTTTTGTGAAGTAGCATCATTGCAAAGAAAGATAAAACATAGCACTTGATTGGATTAGAAGATGGTTGGATTAGGGATGACGATGCCCCAACCAGTCAAAGTGAGAGCCACAAGGAGGAAATGATGGTAGGGATGATTCCCCCTCAAGAGGGCAAGTGGCTTGGAAGAACGCAGGTGTTATCTCGAAAGGAAGAAGATAGTTGGATCGAGGAGACAGGATGTAGGGTGTTAGAGAAAAGGGATGATGGGAGAATAAATGATTGGATGAAAGAGATGAAAGGATGGAGATGGATGGATGGATAGATGCAAATTGATAGATGGAGTTATGTGTTATGTTGCACTAGATGGGAGAAATCTTATTTGATATGGAATACCACATTATGTACCAAGGTATAAGGAACCAGGGTGATAATGTGTCCCATGCATAAAAGGATGCCCCAACACATCACACAGCATTGGATGACCTTGGTGAGTACTTTGATGGGACAATCAACAAGGTCATAAGAAATCCTATGTTGTATAGCACCATGATATGGAAGACCATGATACTATTGTGGCAAGTAGGTTATAGAGACCGATGCAGATGCAAGATAAAATGATAATGCACACACACAAGCAAGCACACATGCAAAAAATTCTACAAAGACAAACACGATGTTGCCCCTGGTCAAGCTCATGAAAAGCTAAAGATTGATGGATTAATGATGTTGGATTGTGTCGATGATAATAAGAACAACATAAGGATTGAGAATGACATATCCCAATGATGATGATGGATGTTTGATCAAGGCTTGCAGCAAGGCTTGGAACAAGACCATGGATTTGAGTGGATGATTTTGCATAGATTTCTTAGCTTCTGCTACATGGATTAGGATTTTTCTTTTGATCTTTTGATGTTTGGGAGATTTGGATCATTGGAGAGATTGTATTGGGTTGCGTTTGGGGTAGCCCTTAGATAGATACCAATGACAAGGGAAAACCATGTATATTGAAAAGGGATAATAGGATGATTTGGATGGGGTGATTAAGGGATTGGATGATGGAGGGATAGATTGATAGATGGTGGAACAAAGTGCTTGGACCCTACCCATGGGGGTCAAAAATGTGTCAAAGGAGAGGATAAGGGGATAAGAGGAGGATTGGGATAGGGATTCATGATGGATTAGAGGATTTAGGATAGGTGGATGGAGGGAGTTTGGATGTGATCTCCAAGGACTATGTCGTATAGTAAAAGAAGTCCCACTCTAGATAGGTGTCTATCATGACAAGGTGTTGGGGGGATGGATGTTTGTAAGATATGCTTGGAAGGGATGTATGCAAAGAGGTGTTCAAAGCATGTTTTGAATGTTTTGTCCCTATCCTTATCAAGATCAAAAGTGGGAAGGGAGGATGGGATGATGATAGGATAGCTAGGGAGATATAGTGGATGGAATGGATGGGAGACAATAGGATAAACATGGATATAGTGGATAAGAGTGATAGGCGAGGTGAGACTTGGCCCAAAGTGTAGGGTGCAAATGTATGGGGGATTGTGCATGATGCCCACAAGGCATTTTATTATGGTATTTGCCCAAGGAGCCATAGAAATGGTTTTCACTATTGGACAATTTTTTCTCTTTACTTTTTAGCTTTTTTCTTTTTTCTTTTATTTTTAATTTTCATTTTGGACAATGTTCTAAATTTTTGGGATTTTTTTAATATTTAGATGTTGTGGATAGGTAGATAAATGGGTTTGGAGGAGGATGGGGACTTGAGCATCTATTTCCATGGCAAGGTGATAGTATCCCAATTAAGATAGTTGTTAAATGTAGACCATGTCAAGTGTCATTTTGCATATGGATGTTGGTAGATCATGGTTGAGTGAAATGGAGAAGAAGTGGATGGGATGGATGGTATCTTGGATGGAGGATGAATGGATTATGTAAATGCATGGATGAGAGGGATGTTATGGGAGGTATATACTGGATAATAGATATAGGAGGGGGGATGGGTGCATGGGGGAATCTTGTGGGGTCGAGGAGAATCAATACCAATGTTTGCACACATCGTTGTGGATTTTGAAGCTTACATTTTTTATGGGGAGTGAGGAGTAATGGGGATTTAGGATTCATGGTGAATTCTTTATTATGGGATCAGGATAGGGTGTGGTGGGATTACTGATTTGGGGACCCAAATAGACTTAGGATTTTGGGGATTTTTGTATTTGGTGTAGAATGGGGGATAGGGGATTTGGTATTTGGAGGGGATATGGATTCTCCATTCATATTTATTGTTTCTTTCTTGGGGACCCACATCGTGTTTGTTTTTTCTTTTGGAGGTGTGGGATTTGTGGCATTTTAGATGGATTTTCTTGGATTTTTGTGTATCGATGCCCTATGACATGACAGTTCTTAGGCTTTTGTTGATTTTTTCTTTATGTGTGGATACACCCAAAGATGATGTGTACATTTGTTTTTCATGATTAGGGATTTTAGGGGATAGGGAATTATGGTGTTTAGGGGTATGGGATTTGTGGATGGGGGTGTTGAGGATAGGGATAGTGGGAGTTGGGAGGATGGGGGGAAGAGTGGATTTAGGGATGGGAAGACATTTGGATTTATGGATGGAAAGACATTTGGGATAAGATGGAGGAGGAATAGTTGCATGCTTTTTGGATTTGTATGATGATGGAGGAGGGATGGAAAAAATGATTTGGAGGTGCAACGAAATGCACCTATGTTAGGATTGGAAGAAGTTTCCTTAGGAGGCATGAAGGTGGTACCAACATTCTTGGATTGTTTGTCTTAGGATATAGAACCAAGGCCATGTGATTGCATGTTGGCTTTGACATGAATGGGCTCCAATATTCCTTGTTCATGATGGCCTAAACCTTTTCCTTGATATTTCATGTTTTGGAGCATGTGATGGGCAATGGGATGTTTGTTGATATGGAAACAAGACATGAGTCCATTATTATATGGTTAAGGATGGGTGTTGGATATAAGTTTTTCCTATCCTACGAGAGAACCACCATGGATAAAGGTGTTGGGACCAAGAGGATAGGATGATGAATTTGGGATGGTGTCAATAAATTGTTGCAAATATGTGCCTAATCGGTGTTGTCATTCGTGTCAACTGTACCTGTTTAGAAGACCTATATGTTGAGGATATTGAGAAAATTAGCCTCTCGAGAAGAGACAAGTCAGTTACACATTTCTTTGTAAAAGATAATGAAGACAGTGCAATTCAGTGAAGAAGATTACCCTGCATTTCCAGTAGGATGAAGATCAGAGTCCGCAGACCATATGGTTGTGTAAAGGATTATCTGAAGTAGCTCCAGTTAAGATTTGAGAGGTCCGCATGAATTTTTAAAGAATCTATGGCCATCTGAGTAGAACCGAGTTTTGTAGTTATTCAGAAGTGATAGAGTGACAAAGATTTGGTCCGGATTGATCTGCATTGGAATATTATGATATGCGGATCTAGAGGCATGTTTGGGAAGTCAGTGTGTATCCTCAATTCAAATGGTTTGTGGTTTGGAGGTTCGTAAGCAATCTTTCTAGTGTGAGAGTCATGGCAGATAGTGTTCTAGAGATACTAGATGAAGATGCAAGTGATTCTGATGATTTGGAGTAGTACGGATGTTATTGTTGAATTCAATGTGCTTGTGGAGGTCTTTGAATCATGTGTCTGCTATGTTGGAGGTCCACATTGAAGATTAAGCTTGTAGTTGAAGATTTCCTCCTTGGTGTTGTTGTTCTTCCCAGTTTTGGCTAACCGGATGATTCAAGTGTGTTGTGGATGATCTAAGATGAGTTATACAAAGTGTGGCGTATTGCTTGAGGAAGATTTGGATCCTAGTTATGTTTGGCCGACAGTATAATGATTCACATTAAGTCAGATGTTTGTAGTGCTGACCTTGATGTTCATTCCAAGGTTGTTGAAGCGTATAAATACTTGTGGATGAATTGTAAAAAGTTATCCTTGTGTGAAAATGATAAAATCCTAAGAAAGGTATAGAAGTAGAGTAGAGAAGAAGAGGAGTAGAAGAACAAGAGCAGTAAAGGATGAGAATATAGCGGAGAAGTGTTTGGGGGCAGAGTAGAAGTTTTGTGAGCTATCAATGGGACTAAACTAGGCATGAACAAGATGCTATATCTCAATTCATTCTTTCTGTATTAAACAAAATCTTGTAGGCAGTGAACCTCTTTGAGCAATGAGCTCTGGGCAGTGCGCCCTAAAGAAAGTGCCTTTCCATTTCTTTTATGTACTTTTAATAGGGTACGAATCTTGTGGGTTAACCCCCACCGTGGTTTTCCCTTAACCATGTTTCCAAGTAAAAATTTTGGTACACGTTATGTGTGTTCAATTTGTTTCTGCTCATGTTTTATTGATTCATGCTTTAATGTTTACATCATTAATCTAATTGTAAGTTGATAAAGAAGATTAAAAGAAGAAAAGATTAATTTGGGGGACAACTGATTCACCCCCCCTCTTAGTTGTCTAGACTAATTCCAACAATTGGTATCAGAGCAAGGTTCCTCTAAAAGAAGCTTGACCGCTTGAGGAGATCCAAGATGTCAACTTACAAAAAGGAAAGTCCAAGATTTGATGGAACAAATTACTCCCTTTGGAAGGTGTGCATGCAGTGTCATTTGGAATGTATGGGTGATGCCTTTTGGTTGATAACTAAGAATGAGTATAAGATTATGAAGAATGGCCCTACAACTCTAGATGAACTCAGGGAAGCTGAATGCAATATTCGAGCTAAAGAAGCATTGTTGAGTGCCCTGACTGATACAGAATTGACAAATGTCCTAGAGTTGAAAACTGCTCATGAAATCTGGAAAAAGTTAGAAAATCTATATGAAGGTGATAAGTATGTCAAATGTGCCAAGCTACAGAGCCTGAAGGGTAAATATGAAAGGTTGATGATGAGTGAAGATGAAAACATTACTTCCTACATGCAGAAAGTGAATAAACTTGTGACCGGTATCAGGAATACTGGTGGAGTATTGGAAGAATTAGAGATTGTTGCCAAAGTGCTCAGATCCTTACCTGCGGCATATAAGCATAAAGTTGCTACCATTGAAGAGATCAGTACTATGACAACTGTTACAAGGGATCAATTAGTTGGTAAGCTTTCAGCATTTGAAATGAGTGAATTTGGTGATTCTCTTCCTAAGTTTGAATCTGCATTTAAGTCCATTGTATATGGAAAGCAAAGATATGATCCGGGTTAAAGCTCTTCAGGAAGATCAAACAGATTTGAGAAGGCAAGAAAGGATCTTGAAGATGATGAAATTGAGAATGCAGAACTTGAAGCCTTTATTGCCAAAAGATTGCCAAGAGGATCTGGTAAGTATGAAGGAAAGTTGCCTTTAAAATGTTTTACTTGTAATAAGATTGGTCATTTTGCCTCAAGATGTACGGAGAGGTTTTCAAAACCAAACTTTAACAGATCAAGGGGTCAGAAGAAATGTTACTATGTCCAAGAAGCTGAAGAAGGAGTCACTAATGATGAATCTGATAGGGGAAATAATTCTGGAAATGAATGGGTGTTTATTGCTATCAAAGAATAAGATCCGGTGTCTACTGAATCTACTAGCTGCATAAATGTGGAAAGTGCCTTGGTTGCTCAGGTTGAAGAAAAAGATGAATGGGTAATTGATAGTGGATGTCCTCATCATATGACTGGTGATAAGAATAAGTTTGTAAGTTTTGAAAAATATGAAGGTGGAATTGTAAAGTTTGGAGACAATTCAGCTGGTAGAATCCGTGGCAGAGGATCCATCTCTTTTGATGATAAGAATAACACTAATGATGTTCTTTATGTAGAAGGATTGAAGCATAATCTTCTTAGTGTTGGACATTTGGTTGACAAAGGGTATGATCTCTGATTCAAGGATGGAAAATACATAATCTTAGCAAGCTCTGGAACTATGATTGCATCAGGTACACAAACTAAAGGTAACATCTTTCATCTAAGTGGTACAAGCAAAAGTTGTTTGATTGCTCAGATTGATCAGAGTTGGTTATGGCATAGGAGAATGTGTCATGTGGACTTTGATAATATTGTCAAGATAAACTATACACAAGCTGTAAGAGATGTTCCAAAACCTATGAAACCTGCTGATAGCATGTGTAGAGAATGTCAATTGGGTAAACAGAACAAAACTTCATTCAAGAGTAAAGAACAATCTTCAAGTGGACTGTTGGAACTTTTGCATACTGATCTATGTGGTCCTACTAGAATTAGAAGTGTGCAAGGAGACATATATTTTATGTTGCTAATTGATGATTACTCCCGGATGATGTGGGTAACCTTCTTGAAAGAAAAATCAGAAGCTCTTGACAAATTCAAAGTGTTCAAGGTTATGGTGGAGAATGAGATTGGTGTGAAGATAAAGTGTCTAAGATCCGACAAAGGTGGAGAATTTACCTCCGGTGAGTTTGATACTTTATGTGAAAAGTATGGAATAAAAAGATAGTTATCTGCTCCTAGGACTCCTCAGCAAAATGGATTTGTGGAAAGAAAGAACTGAACCATTCAAGAGGCTGCTAGGACCATGATGATGGAAGCAAATGTTCCACAAGTCTATTGGAGAGAAGTTGTGAGTACTGTTGTTTACACTCTTAACTGGGTCCAGATCAAAGGCAATTCTGGTAAGACACCTTATGAACTATGGTTTGGTCATCCTCCTACTGTGAAATATTTCAGAGTTTTTGGTAGTAAATGCTATATCAAAAGAGATGAGGATCGAGGCAAGTTTGATGCAAGAAGTGATGAAGGAATATTTATGGGTTACTCTACCCAAAGCAAGGCATACCGGTGCTTCAACAAAAGACTAAAAAAGATTATTGAAAGTGCTAATGTCAAAGTTGATGAAAGCAAAGAAAGACCTTCCAAGCCCTATGGATATGATTCAGATGATCAAGATGAAAGTCAAAGTCAAGGAAAGAAAGTTCAAACCCAAAATTAGATCCAAATTGATCCAATGACTCAAGAAGTCAGTACAGATATGGAGGAACAAGCTCAAGAATCAGAAGTTCAAGTAATTCCCAAAACCCCCAGGTATGTAAGGTTGAATCATTTCAAAGATCAAATCATAGGAGACAAGAATAAAGGTGTTCAAACTAGAAGAAGAATTGCTAAAGATCAAGTGGAGTATTGTTTGATTTCAAAGATTGAACCAAAAACAGTGAATGAAGCTTGTAATGATGAGAACTAGGTAAAAGAAATGGAAGAAGAATTAATCCAAATTGAAAAGAATCATACTTGAGATCTTGTTCCAAGACTTGAAAACAAAAATGTAATTGGAACCAAATGGGTCTTCCGGAATAAACTGAATGAAGATGGTGAAGTTGTGAGAAACAAAGAAAGATTGGTATACAAAGGATATTCTCAAGTAGAGGGAATTGATTTTGAAGAAACATTTGCTCCAGTGGCAAGAATTGAAGCACTCAGATTATTTCTTGCATTTGCTGCATTCAAAGATTTCAAAGTTTACCAGATGGATGTCAAGTCAGCATTTCTAAATTGAGATTTAGAGGAAGAAGTCTATATTGAGCAACTGGAAGGATTCCAATTGTCTGATCAAGATGATATGCTCTACAGATTGAGGAAAGCTTTGTATGGACTTAAACAAGCCCCAAGAGCCTGGTATGCAAGATTAGATAAGTATTTGCTAAAGCTAGGATTCAACAAAGCCACAACTAAAAGTAATCTTTATTTCAAGATAGATCATGAGCACATCTTAATTGTTGAGGTATTTGTTGATGATATAATTTTTGGTGGAAATGGAAGCATGTGTAAGAATTTTAGTAATCAGATGCAAAGTGAATTTGAGATGTCCATGTTTGGTGAAATGAATTTCTTCTTAGGCCTGCAAATCACTCAGTCAGATAAAGTTATCTTCATATCTCAGTCTAAGTATGTGAGAGAATTGTTGAAAAAGTTTGGAATGGAGGACTCAAAACTGGTAAGTACTCCTATGGTAACCGGATGCAAGTTAATTAAAGATGATGATTCATCTAAGATAAATCAGAAAAGGTATAGATCAATGATTGGAGGACTGCTTTATTTGACTCAGACTAGACTTGACATTATGAATGCAGTTGGACTTGTTGCCAGATTTCAAGTTGATCCTAGGAAATCCCATGTTGTAGCAGTCAAAAATTTTTTTAGATATCTAAAGGGAACATCTGATTATGGCTTATGGTATCCAAAGGACAATGACTTCACTCTTCATGCATATACAGATGTTGATTGGATAGGAGATGTGGATGACAAGAAAAGTACTAGAGGTGGTGCATTCTTCTTGGGAAGGAGATTGGTTTCTTGGTTGAGCAAAAAGCAAGAGACAATATCTCTGTCTACTACAGAGGTAGAATATATAGCGATAGCAAGCAATTGTACTCAAGTCTTGTGGATGAAGCAAATGTTGAAGGATATCAGAATTGTGTTTGAAGAACCTGCTACAATTTTTTGTGATAATTCAAGTGCAATCAACATCTCAAATCTAATCTAGTGTTGCATTCAAAGACTAAGTACATATCCATCAAGTTTCATTTCTTGAGAGAGAAAGTGAGAATGAAGTCAAAATGGAGTTTGTTTCTTCAAAGGATTAGATTACGGATATATTCACCAAGCCTCTACCTAAGGATACTTTTGAGTATCTCAGAGGGAAGCTAGGGGTTATTACCCCTCCTATTCAGAACTAAGATGCACTAGTATGCATCAGTCTAGTGGAATTCATAGTCATATCTTGTGATCCGGATTGATGTTAAGGAGATACTACTTAGAGGGAGTAGTCAGTATGCAGATTTTGGAGATTAGTCTGAAACAAAAAGGGGAAGAAAAGATTGCAAATGTGTACCCTTTGCCATTGATGTCAAAGGGGGAGAGAAATCATGTGAAAAACTAGTTGCTGATGAAAGGGGGAGCAGTGAAGAAAGTGGTTACAGAAGTGATAAGAGAAAGGGGGAGAAGTTCCTATCTTGATGGTGGAATCAGTTTTTCACATCATATGTTACCATCAATGATAAAGAGGGAGATTGTTGCAAATATGTGCTTAATCGATGTTGTCATTGATGTCAACATATCCTTGTTGTCATTAGTGTCAAATGTACCTATTTAGAAGTCTTGTATGTTAAGCATATTGAGAAAATTAGCCTCTCCAGAAGAGACAAGTCAGTTACACATTTCTTTGTAAAAGACAATGAAGACAGTGTAGTTCAGTGAAGAAGATTACTCCGCATTTCTAGTAGGATGAAGATCAGAGTCTGCGGACCATATGGCTATGTAAAGGATTGTCTAAAGTAGCTCCAGTTAAGATTTGAGAGACCCGCATGAAGATTTGAAGAATCTATGGCCATCTGTGTAGAACCGGGTTTTGTATTTATTCAGAAGTGATAGAGTGACAAAGATTTGGTCCGGATTGATCCGCATTGGAATATTATGATCTGCGGATCCAGAGGCATGTTTGGAAAGTTGGTGTGTATCCTCAATTCAAATGGTTCATGGTTTGGAGGTCCGCAAGCAATCTTTCTAGTGTGATAGTCATGTCAGACAGTGTTCTTGAGGTACTAGATGAAGATGCAAGTGATTCTGATGATTTGGAGTAGTTTGGATGTTATTGTTGAATTTAATGTGCTTGTGGAGGTCTCTAGATCGTGTGATTGTTGTGTTGGAGGTCCGCATTGAAGATTAAGCTCGCAGTTGAATATTTCTTCCTTGGTGTTGCTGTTCTTCCCAGTTTAGGTCGACCGGATGATTCAAGCGTGTTGCGGATGATCTAAGATGAGTTAAACGAAGTGTGGCATATTGCTCGAGGAATATTTAGATCCTAGTTATGTTTGGCCGATAGTATAATGATTCGCATTAAGTCAGATGTTTGTAGTGCTGACCTTGATGTTCATTCCAAGGTTGATGAAGCGTATAAATACTTGTGGATGAATTGTGAAAAGTTATCCTTGTGCTAAAATGATAAAATCCTAAGAAAGGTACAAAAGCAGAGAAGAGAAGAAGAGGAGCAGAAGAACAAGAGCAGTAAAGGATGAGAATATAGTAGAGAAGTGTTTGGGGGCAGAGCAGAAGTTTTGTGAGCTATCAATGGGACTGAGCTAGACATGAAAAAGATGCTATCTCTTAGTTCATTCTTTCTGTATTAAATAAAATCTTGTAGGCAATGAGCCTCTTTGAGTAGTGATCTTTGGGTAGTGTGCCCTAAGGCAAGTACCTTTCCATTTCTTTTAAGTACTTTTAACTGGGTATGAATCTTGTGGGTTAACCCCCACCGTGGTTTGCCCTTAACCAGATTTCCACGTAAAAATTCTGGTGTTATGTGTGTTCAATTTATTTCTTCTCATGTTTTATTGATTCATGCTTTAATGTTTACATCATTAATCTGATTGTAAGTTGATAAAGAAGATTAAAAGAAGAAAAGGTTAATTGGGGGGACAACGGATTCACCCCCCCACCCTCTTAGTTGTCCGGACTAATTCCAACATAGGTATAGTAAAGGATCGATAGGGGATGATGGGGGGTCAATAGCAGATGAAGTGGGATTAGGAAAGGGATGAGTTGGAATGATTGGATCTTTATTGGGATGAGGATTGGATGTTTTGACATACTTTGGACTAGGCTCTTGACATAGATAGATTTGTGTGGATGGTGTGATGGCGAAGGAGTTTGTAACTTCATTTGTTGTTTGAATAGGCTCCTTAGATTGGGTAGATGGATGAATGGGAGATGTTTGGGGTAGGTTTTTGGATAGAAAGGAGGAAGATGATAGTGTGGTTTTGATGGGTGTTAGGTGGGTGATGATATCATCAACAACATATTTAGGTTATTTAGGATTGGTGGGGTGGCATGACTCCACAAGTTTGGTTTTACGATTTTGCTCAATGTCCCTAGCTAGGAGTCCTTGGATAAAACTCAAGAAGAGGGAATTGGAATTGGATTTAGTGGGAGAATTGGATGATGGATTGGATGGTGAAGTGGATAGAAGGGTTGGTGGATAAGGGTATGATGGATGTGTTTGATGAGGAGATGAAGGATGTGGATAAGAGGTGGAGGTGATAAGGACCTTATATGACAATGGATGTTGGGATATAGATGGGGGATAGAATGAATTTCCCTTGTCAAGGGTAGTGTAAGGGTGACCATAAGGTATGCAATTAGGTGTGGGGGCATAGCTTGTACTGGCCAATGCATGGTCATAAGGTGCTTGCATATGCATGGATGAGCAATGGAAGTTTATGGCAAGCTTGCTTTCAATGATTTCATCAAGGTTTTCAATTTTGTCTTGGTCAACAAGAGTATAATCATCATCAGAATTGTAATATGGATTCATGATTGGATTTTGATTTGGGATGATGTGATGTAGGATAACTTGATGATTTTGATTTCTAAGCTTTAAGACTTAGAATTGCTTTGATATCAAAATGACCTTAGATTTGGATTTTGGATTAGAGGGGATGGATTGATTTGGATTGATCAAGGTCAAGGATTCATGACACTTGATACTAGAATGGATGATTTGAATTTGATTAATTAAGGTCAAAAATATATGACACTTGATTATGGTTGGATTTGGATTGATTGGGTTTGATTTTGATTAGGCCTAAGGCCCTTTGATGGTTGGATTGAATTGGATTTGATTAGGCCAAAGGACCTTTTGATGTTTGATTGAAGAGATGGGGATGATTTGTCTTGTTCTAGAAAATGTGCTTATGTAGGAACAAAGGTGCTTGTGTATTACAGAGGTGCTCAAGTAGAACAAAGGTGGTTGTTTAGGACAAAGGTACTTGTTTAGGAATAGAGGTGTTTGTTTGTGAAAATATGACCTCAAGCTTGATGTTAGGGCTTGAATTTGCTGGATTTGATGGGGAATGATTATGGATTAGGTATAGGACCCTTGGATGATGGTTTGGATGATGATTTGGATGAAAATTGAATAGGTTTGGATGAAATTGGATGGGGTTGAAAGGGGTTAAATTCTTAATCAATTTTTATTTAAAAGGATGATTTTGATTAAGGATTGGGATTAGATGTTGATTGAGATGGATATATGGATAAGGGATGATTGATTTGAGATGGGGGTGTAGAGAGTTGAATTTGTCCTAAGATCAACCTTATTTTAAATTAACTAAATGACCAAATTAGTTAATTTACCCCACTTAATGTATCCCACTTACTAATTAAATAATAAAATTAATATTTAATTAGCCATTTTACCTCTCACACATAATTAAATAATTTTATTATTAATTATCCACCTTTTCCACCTCATAACACATGGCTATTTTCTCTCCAACATGTTTCCACCTTTTTCTAAGTCAAAAGACACGTGACTATTTTTCCTCCAACATGTTTCCACCTTTTCCAAATAAAAAGATAAATTTTACATAGTCATAACATATGGCTATTTTCTCTCCACTTCATTTCCATCCTTTTCTAAATTAAAGGGGACACATGTTGCATGACTACAACAAACTCTCCTTAATCCTAGGAAAACCCTCTCATGCATCCTCCACTGTTGATCTTTTCATACATTCTCCAATGTTGATCTTCTTCCCTAAAAATCTATAAATAAGAGCTTCATGCTCTCATTTAACCATCCACTTTCATGCTATCCATATGCTATCATTTTTTTAATCCACTTTCATGCTATCCATATGCTATCATTTTTTTAATCCACTTTAAAGCTATCCATGTGCTATCATTTTTTAATCCATTTTTATGCTATCCATATGCTGTCAAAATAGTACCAATCATGCAAAGAGTATCCACATCATAAATATTTCAGAGAAAATCCGCTTTCAACAATGGAGATTATGGTAACTTTTTTTAATTTTTTCTTTGATTTCCATTTGCATGCTCTATCTGAGGTTTGTGGTAGTTTAAAGTAGAAAGCTCTCATATTTTGCATTTGTTTTCTAGTTTTAAATCTAAATTATCACTCACATTCTGGTGACTCGAATGGGGAGATTTATTTCTCTTTGACCTTGTCACTTTGTAGTGTTTCTTGTTTTAGTTTTGTAAAGTTTACATGCATTTTATGAAAAATCCTGAGGTGAGATTTCACAAGAAGCTTGTTGGGAAAAAATCAAGGTCATAGTTACGCTCAGAGCAATTGAGAGACAAAGAAAAACATATGAAACACAATATTTTGGGATACATTTTTTTGGTGCCCCTTATTGCTCAAAATCTATACGGTTTGTACCACCTTCTCTATGTTGGCTTCTGGTAAAAAAAAATGTCAAGTTTAAAACCACTCTTTAAAAAATTGGAGTCTTTCATTGTTGTGAAAAGAAAAAAAATTAAAATCTTTATTTAAATTTGGAATGCAAATGTACATAGAAGGCATTTAAAAATTCTTCCAAATCAATTTAAGGCTTTGTTTTGAAACAATTCATGGTTTTTGTTTAAGTTAAAATCACGGTTTTAAAAGATTTCTAGTTTTTTAAAAGTTTAAAAGCTCTAAATTAAAATCAATTTAGAGTTTGTTTCGAAGCTTGGGGTTTTGCTTAAATTCATGGTTTGAAATTTTTAAATTACTTGGCAAAAATTTAAAATCTAAAATCCATGGTTTATGTTAATTTTTGTGGTTTCTTCTAGATCCATGATTTAGTGTTATAGTGTTTTTTCATTCGAGCTTTATAAATTCGTGATTTTGTGTTATAGGCTTTAAAGTCTATGAAATCCATTGGAAAGTCTTTGAAATTCCATTTTAAAGTCTTAAAATCTACCTTAAATTCTTTGGGGAAATTAAAGTTATTTTCAAGCCAACAAAAAATGTTTGGATGTATTTCAAAAATCTTCTTTAAATCTGTTCCCAAAGGTCGAGTAAATTGTTTTCCAAACTTTCATGAATTAGTAAAGAAACCACTCCTAAAACCACTTGAAATCAGTTAAAACTACTCTAAAAATCATCTAAAACATGTTCTAAAATCATCAAAAGTGCTTTGAAATCTTTAAAAGCTCCATTTAAAGAGTCAAAACAGCTTTAAAATTGTCCAAACCAATCTAAATCCTTCAAAACCCACTCTTAATTCACCCAAAACCACATCTCTCTCTCAAAACCTCTTTCAAATATTCTTGAACCATTGTAAAAATGTCAAAACCACCTTCCCAATGCCTAAAACTGCATACAAAAACCATGGTTTCATTTTAAGGTTGTTTTCTTGGTGCCCTAGCTCGTGATCATATGAGCAACTAGGCACAGTTGCTCTAGTCCTAGCGCCCAAAACCAAGTCACATTAGCAACTAGAGGCCAACCTATAGGGGGCTAAGCCTTGACCCCTCTCCATTGAGCATTTTGATTAAGTAGGCCATTTTCAAACCTCATTTTCTCAGCCATATTGAGGTTGATTTGAGTTTTTTAATAGGCTAAAACTGTCCTCTACATCATGGTGATATTGGTTTCTTCTTAAGATTCTTTATTTTTCTAGAATTTTTATTTTATCACTGTTGTCTTTGTCTTGTTGCAATTTTCAGAGCTTCTAGGCTTCATAACTTTCATAAACGGACTATGATTTAGGTGATCTTTTTTCTGAAAGTTGATTTTTTTTGTTCTCTCTGTAGTGATATTATTAGCTTATGATTTTTTTAAGTTTTTTTTAGTGCACAATCATTGGCCCGTCATCAATCTCTAATTTCAACACATGCTAACATCGTATTTCAAAGTTTATCTTTACCTATTGTTTGTTGTGTTCTAACCTATTCATTTTTAGACTCACTTATCCAAGAAAAATCTTTATCAAACTACTAACTTGGTGGTTTTATAGGACATTTTAAAGAAGACATTGATTACATACACTTTCTATTTTTGTATGCTTTGTCTTCTTTTTTAGTTTTCTCACATTGGAATTTGGGATTAAAATTAACCTTCACACTTCAATTTGAATTAATCAATTTATGCATGTCTTTTAATCCCAAAGTGATATCTTTTGTATGCTCACCTCTCATGTCCTTTGGCAAACATGAGGATCAAAAACAAATATCATCTTCCAAATTTCTTTTTAGGGGGCCTACCTTGGATTTTATCACCAAGAGGATGACTTCAAATCTAGCATCTTTGACACACACGTCCTCCTATTTCAAATTCTAAATTTTTTTGAACAACTGCAATTCATAAGCTCCAAGAATAAATTTTTCTTTTAACTTGGTAACCATTTGATTCCACTAGGTTGTTCGTAATTCATCATTTGTTACTCTTTCTCTCTACAATTCTCTCCACCAAAGTATAACATGTCCCTTAAGTTTTTTTGTGCAAATCTTACCTGTTGTGGGTCATGAATGTTTTCAAATTTAAAATATTCTTCCAATTCTCCTATCCAATCTATTAATTCTTTGGGTTTAACGTACCTAAAAATTTTGGAACTTCCATTTTATGACCTCCACTAATTCTAGCAAGCACTCTCAAGAAATGTTCTCTTTCATCTACTGACTACTCAATCTCTCTTTCTTGTTCATCATTTACAACTTCCATCATTTGCATGTTCATCTGCACATTCAAGTTTCTTCTCAAACTTGCAACTAAAGTTCTTACATGAAATGGCTCAAATATTTCCTCCATTCTAGGATTTCTCTGTCTTGAGGGTATTTTCTCTATTTTATCTCAAAATAATGAATATTACCTTTGCTATTTTCCATATAAACTTATCTCTCTCACAAATTCAACATCCCTCTCATCCCTCTACAATTGCAGGACTCCTCATGCAACTGCAATTATCTCTAGAGCCTTTGAGATATTGCTTACTGCTTCAACTCTCTACAATTTATACAACTCCAAGTAAGAAAACATTTCTTTGATACCACTTAACATAGTCAAGATAGGGGGGTCTTGTCAGACAACCCAATGTTGTAGCCAACAACACAAAAATTCAATACCACAACAATAAACTTCAACAATTTTATTCATATGGGTAATAGAATTTAGAAATACATTATTACAACTTTTCAGTCAGTTGAGTATCCTTCTAAGCCAATTTTCTACTTTAGATACTTCTCCTTAGCCAATCAACTTCACACAATACTTATCTATTGTCTTTTATTCCTCGGGGCTTGAGAAGTTGAAGTGTTCCAAATGTTAATAGATCAAACTATGATTTCATTATAATAGTTCAACAATTCTTAAAACATTCAATATTTACTTTACAAAGGATCTTGGTTGATCATGAACTAGCATCGACAGATTATGGAAAATTTAAAATTTCTATTCAACACCCTTTCGATAAAATAATACCTTTGGAAACTCTTTATCATTGAAAATTTGAAGCTCGTTGAACCTTGAACTTTTTATTGCATGCATATCAACATTCAAGTTAGCCCTCGGGATTTTATTTCATTGCTTTAACAATTCTTTGAACATATTTCTTGACATCACTCCATGATCCAACACTTAATTAAACATTTAAACTGACATATTTTAGTCTCTTCATACAATGTCTTTCTATAAATTTGGCCATTTGATGAATCAAACAACTATTGAACTATATTTCCATATTACATATTGGTATTTGCACCTTTGAAATTTGATTTTAAAAGTTCAGTAAATATGTGAACTTAGGAACTCCTTCGTCAGCATGAAGATGAGTTCAAGAACTGAGGATATCATCGAAACACCTTTTTGTGAAGTCTTTTGGGTTGCCTTTGACTAGTGACAAAGTTCAAAATCTTTAGTAGTCACCGAAAAGACATAGCCTATGGGTAACTTCGGTTATAAACAAAGTTCATGAACTATAAAATCGTTGACACACAAAGTTACTTTTGGTGCTTAACAAAATTCATCACCTAGTTTTGTCAGTGAATATTAGAGTTCAAGATCTTTAATAGGTGTTGAGATACTCCTTTGAACTCCTTTCGACACAAGATATGGTTCAAAAACTATGAATATTTCTGAAAAGCAAAGCATCTTTGGAGGAAATGAAAATTCATGAACTGTGGACTTGGCCAAATTGTCCCAAAATTTACCAAATTGCTTCCAACTTAACCAATTTAAAATTGAAACACTTATTTAATGCTTCTACAAGATAGTATTCTAAAGTTGACCAATTTTAGATCTGACAATGCTCCAGAAGCAAAGTTACCCAAAATAACTAAAATGAGAAAAACTGAATGGAAACAAACTTGAAATGTTTTTAGTCAACGTAGGATCATGCATGCACCCAGATGCTCCTACATCAAGTTATATGGGTTTTGTTTGAAAGTTGCATTAAAATACAATACTCTATTATAAGCTAGCAAATAGTTTAACATTTCTAATGTGTACTAACTAAGATAACAATTAGATTACATTCGTTAAGGAAAAAAGTACAAAAATATGATTTGAAATTAATTTAACTAATACTAGAGATATGCTTTATTGAAAAAAAAAAAATTAAAATGAAACTACACTATGAAAGGAAATTTTTTAAAAGATGAAGGAAGATGAATAAAATGTCCTTGATTCAATGTTTGGGAAATTAGAAGCCTATAATGAAGCTATACAAATCAATACAATAGAAATAAGAGCCCACTAGTTAGATATAGACTCATGATAATAGAGTTGTGATAGCACCCTAATATCAAAAACCAAAGTTTCTTAGAATGTCAAGAAATGTAGGTAGGACAAAATTTGGAAGAACCATGGTCGCATCTATTTATGATTATGGTCGTGTCCTATTTTACAACATTTAGATTTCTCAAACTGGTACACCTTGGCCTGTGGGAACCTATAGAGATTTTAGAAGTGGAATGTGATCTATTTGTAGAGAGAAATGTAGCCTAGACCTGTAGCTTAAACAAAAAGAAAAAGGTTAGGACTACTTGGAAGCCTATTTTAGTTACGCTAATGTTTGGTATATCTCAATGCTACATGTAGTCAAATAAAAGAAATATGGTTTGTGATATTATCCTAGTTTACATTATGTTAGGAATAATAAATAAATTGATAGTGATGCAAGATCAACCTAGACCTATGAGCAATCTTGCATCAACCAAAAATATTTCATTTCAATTTATTTTTGTTTTACAGTTCATTGGTTTCTTTTCTAGTAATTTTGGTGAAAGTCTTTAGTTGAAGACTTAGACTAGTGGATTAGAATAATTTATACATCACCCAATTTGATCAGATTGCCATGTGTTTTTGTCCAAATAATTAATAAAGCTACTCAAGCATGCCCACATATCTATTTGATATTTCATGGCCATTACACTTTGGGTCATGCTAGATAAGCTTCTTATATGCTTGTTTATGGTACTATTTAATTTTTTTGTTTACTAGTATTATTTTTAACTTCTTATTTAATTATTTACATGTTTTACATATTAAGGACTATTTAATTTGCTTATTGAGTGACTAAAGTAAGCAATATTTATTTGTGGCTTTGTTTTACCACAGGGTGAATCTAGAAAAAGAAAAAGATATCTCACTAAAAAATCAAACACCACAACTCCCCTATTGTAGTGTTTGATATATGTTTATTGTAGTAATTTTATGTATTTTAATATATGCAAGTGATATAAAATAAGTAAATATAATTGATAGACAATAATGATCTGACCTATTGTTCCTTATTCTATTTCTGCATGTATATATGATAATGATTCTTATTGAACTTCTAGTTTAGCTCAGAGTTTGCAATGTAATCCTTGCTATCTTTATAGTCTATATGACTAGACAAAATAGATATATTTCTACAAATTGAATATCTTCTATTATATTCAATGATCTAATGATCCAATGATTCATAATTGCTTGATTATTCATGTTCTCTATATGAGGTTGTTTTATATATATATGTTATTTTCTTGTTGTTCCCTATCTAATATATTCTTCACTCTCTTTATACTTTCCAATGGAGGCAATTCTATTCAAAAGATTGTGTCATGTACAATAGACAACCCCTCACAATAGTCTCACTTTTTACTAACTTGCATCCTTTGTTAATGGTTAATAAAGATAATTTCTACCCTTGTTAAATCATTGCTTTGAAGTATCTTATAAACTGCACCATATTTAATTTGCATCATTTAGTAACAAATCGCCTCCCATAGCATTTTTTGTCTTATTATAAATTCCATAAATCGCACCATTTAGTATCTTATACAAATTACATTTCATAGTGTTTAAACGATGCCTTTTAATCAATGGATCATACTTCTTAATGAATTTAATTACTATAGCCTTTATAACTTTTGTTGAATTGCATATCTTAGTATATAATAAACAACATGTCATATGTTATTTAAATAAGACATTTTGTCTTATATTGAGTCTACCATAAAGTCGTCGATGTGGAGTAAGTTGACGGAGGATGAATTAATTCTTTAATTTAATTTAGTAACTCTTACTTGATCTCCTTATACACTGTCTGGTGGGGTATATTACAACCTGCTCTACCCAAGATCGCTTGTCCTCAAGCAATCACAAGCCAGAAAACTGTTGAAATTACCAAGATTCTAAATCAACCTTATAGATTTGTATTCTTGTGAAGTCATTAATGTTTATTAATACTTTGATAGGAATTGGAAATTTTAAACCAAGGGATGATTATTTTTGTTATGTTTGACTCTATGTCTTTGGAGAGTATTTGTTAGTACTTGCCTCCACTTGACAACCACTAAGGTCAATACTATCCTCTAAAGTATGAGGACCATTCTTCTAGCTCATGTACTTCAATAACCCTTAAAACCAATATTTGGCAAGATAAGTTTTCTCTCATTTCATCACCATAAGGATCCTAGGCAATGATATAAATGATAGAAAAATGTTGCATCTTTCACTAGGAGTATTGTGAATAATAAGATCCTTTACTACGGTTTGTACCCTTTTTCCTATACCATCATCCTGAAGTAAGTATATTTTATTTCACCTAATCATTCAAGCAAAGCTTGAGACAAGATTGAGAGTGTAATAAAAAATATCTTATAGGTGATTGCAACACTTAGTCAAAGATATATCATCTTGTCATAGACTTATTAATAACATGTTATAACCTTCTGGGTATATATTCTCAAGTATAAATTATTGGATGTGCTATCACTTACAAACACTTCATAGAATTTAAATTTAGAGATTGACACTAATATCCAATTTCCATATCAATGGGAGGTTATCACTCTTGTAAATATTTGACATATTCCCATGTTAATACTAGGATGATTTTCACACCTCAAAAAAGTATTGTTTTATTCCATCTAATTTAACAATCTTAATTTTTCCCAAAGTTTAAGAGGTGAAAATGACCTTGGAATTTGTGGGTTATGGGCCTATAGACTTATGTAACTAAATTGGTATAACTTGATGTGTATCAAATTTATGTGCCTAGTACTGAGATCTTTAATCATGAATGACGAGTTACTCTAAGATGAAGAACTTAGGAGAAAAAACCACTTGGATGAAATGATCTACTCTAGATATTCATATAGAAGTGAATTTGGTCCACAGACAAAGTCCACTAGATCAATTTTATAGGTTACAAGATATATCATATGTGGTATTGACTGGATTGTATCACCATTGTTTCAATGAGTGTGGGATAGATCACTTGATTGTACATTTGATCTTGTTCCAAAGGAATAGAACGATTTATTCTTAAATATGTTCCTCCTCCATTAAGCTTGATGAATGTATCTTACGATAGATTTCCAACATTTCTCTTAAGATTTCTCAGGAGTCCAAATTTGTAGGTTCCTATAGAATTGGGTTGTCTTTTTTACATTCTCTCAAAAATGTTGTTTTGGCTTTTAAGGGATTGACCATCCTAGGTCAAGATGATACCTCAATGTACCTAAATCTTGAAATTTGAAAGATAATCTTAATCCATCTTTGTATTTTTAGTTATGCTTAACCACTAGTGGTGGCAATGTGTGAATGTCCTTTTGAGATTTGGAAATCAAATCATATCGTTAGATTCAACTATGTTGAGTGGTTATGATTGATTGTTCCTTCCTTGGGAAACTTTTGATTTCTTGATGAATAGATGAGTGACGATTGCTCGATTTGAGTGATGATTGCTTATGTCAATGAATTTATTTATCCTTTATATCTATTTCTTGAAGGATTCACTACCCTTCATGATTGGCTTTTTAAGAATACTTTACTTTTGAGTTAATTGATAGATTTATTTACTATTGATGGTTTCTTCACAAGGAAATGATTTCCCTTTTATATCTTATTGTTAAGGGAGTCCTACATTTGTAGGGTCACAACTTTTTGTATTTGGGGTTTCGTCCTTTCTCACATCATCATTATTCTTGAGAACCTAATTTAATTTACTTGTAAAATTACTTAGGGTTCTATTCTCAATTGAAATCTTCAATGATGTTTTGGATGTCTTTCTCAAATGAAATGTTCTCCCCTTTTATATATCAAGTTTGAGGGAGTCACACTTTTTCGCTTCACTAGCTACAACTCTTCATTATTGCATAAGTTATTTTGTTAGTGCTTCTCAACCCAAGAAGTGTTTGACAATAGAGCTTGATAGATTTGGAATTTTCATAGTTTTTAAGCATAAAGTAATCTTAAACACACATAGAGTAACTTGGAGAAACATTAGACATGAAGAAAATACGTAATACATTAAGTGCACGTGATACGAAGCATACACGTAGGACACAAAGCATAAAGCATATGTAACATATGAAGTATACACATAAGTACATGTGAAGCATGAAGCATACATGTAAATACGTGTGATACATGAAGTATATGTAAGACACAAAGTATACACATAAATACACATAATACACGGAGCGTGATGCATATTTTTTTTGCTAGGAGTAGCCAGGTTTTTAGCTTGGTCCGGGCCCAGAGAGACCCTTATGGGGGATCTCTTCCCATCGGCTTTATCATCTGAGACCACAACTAGGTGGTCTCTGTCCCTAATGAGCATTATCACCCTTTGGTCAAACTTGCAAGCTCGTTGGCCCAATGAAGGTACATAGCCTACGAGCATGCCAGTCCAGCAAAGGCACACATAGCCTTGACCATCAAACCATGCTCTTATCGACAGAAGCATGAACCATATACATGCTACATGAAGTATTCATAAATACACATAATACATAAAGCATACATGAAATACACGAAGCATATGCATTAATACATGTAATACAATAAGCATGAAGCATACACGTAATATATGAAGTATAAGTACATGTAATACAAGAAGCATGAAGCATACACATAATACACAAAGTATATGCATAAATACACGTAATACATAGAGCATGAAGCATACACGCAATACATAAAGTTTGCATATACACACGTAATACATGAAGCATGAAGCATACACATAATACATGAAGTATGTAGCATACACATGAATATATGCAAGTCATGAAGTATATACTTGAATACATGTAAGTCATGAAATATACACTTGAATACACATAAGTCACGAAGTATACACTTGAATACACATAAGTCACGAAGTATACACTTGAATACATAAGTCATGGAGTATACACTTGAATACATGTAAATCAGGAAGTATACACTTGAATACATGTACGTTTTGAAGTATACACTTGAATACATGTAAGTGATGAAGTATACACTTGAATACATGTAAATTATGAAGTATACACTTGAATACACGTAAGTCAGGAAGTATACACTTGAATACATGTAAGTCATGAAGTATACACTTGAATACATGTAACTCACGAAGTATACACTTGAATATACATTGCATCAACTATCATTCACAGGATGGCAGGAGGGATGCTCTAATACCAATTGTAATGTTCTTACCTAAATTACCCTAGAAAATTCAAAGACACAAGTCAGGGTTAGGGTTTTAGAATTACCATTTATATTATCTTCAAAACTGCATAATTCTTATGCTTGAATTTTGCAATTATGACATAGGAAAACACATATACAAAATATAGATATACAAATATACATCTTTAACCATTAGGGTAAGATAAGATTTTTCTTGCATTCAAATTCATAAATAATATCACTATTTGTGAAATCATACATTCATTGTCATGTAGATAATGTCGGTATGTGGAGACTGATCATGCAAATACTATACACTCGTAACGTATCCTTGCCAGGGTTCGGGGCCAGGCCGAGCCCCGAGTGGGGGTTCAGGGGCGGCAACCCCCAAGAGTAGGGGTTTTGGGGCATTGCCCTCGAAATTTGTTTTCCACTTTTTTGCATGTTCGGGGTCGGTAGTTAATTTTTTGTTAATCGACAAATGAAAAATGACATTGTAAAACCCTAATTCTCAAAGCTTTCAAAAAGCTTGTTATAAAAAGCTAGGATGTATGTTGTGGTATAGAATTCGCGAGATTGTAATCTATTTTGTATTGGATAATAAAATCATTGGATGGCTGAGTTTATGTGGATGTAGCCCATTTTGGGTGAACCATGTTTAAATTCTGTGTTGATCTCTTTTGTGTTATTCTTCATTGTTATATTTGGGTTATTTAATCTACATATAATTGTTAATGTTTATTTCTATGATCTTCCTGAACCCTAACAAATAACTCCATTTGTTTACAACACACAACCATAAAAGAGGAGGTATAGGGAGACATGGCAGGTTCCCTTCTGACAATAGTTCTCCCTCCAAGCAGTCCCCTCACCATTCTTCTCTGATTGGTGAATCTTAGTGTGCCAATAAACCCTCAACATGGGGACTAAGGAGAGAATTCTACCCTTGGGTGCCTTTATTTGTTTCTCCCTTTTACATAATAGTAGGGTGCCCTACTAGTTGTTCTCTATACTTATCAATGTAAGGGTGCCTTTAGCACTTCTTCCATAGTGCATATTCCCCCTTCTCCATGTTGACAATTTATTGTAATAATTTTATGTATTTTGATATATGACAATGATATGTACTAAGTAAAGATAATTGGCAGGAAATAATGATCTGACCCATTATTCCTTATTCTACTTCTGCATGTATATCCAATAATGATTCTTATTGAACTTCTAGTTCAGTTCAGAGTTTGCAATGTAATCCTTGATGTCTTTATTAGTCTATATGACTAGATAAAATAGATATATTTCTATAGATCAAATATCTGCTATTATATTCAATGATCTAATGATCCAGTGATTCATAATTGCTTGATTATTCATGTTCTCTATATGAGACTGTTGTATATACTTGTATGTTATTTTCTTGCTTGTCTCTATCTGATATATTCTTCACTCTCTCTTTATACATTCCAAGGGAGGCAATTCTCTTCAAAAGATTGTGTCTTTTGCAACAGACAACCCCTCACAATAGTCACACCTTTTACTAACTTTCATCCTTTGTTAATGGTTAATAAAGATAATTTATGCCCTTATTAAATCATTGTTTTGAAGTATCTTATAAACCACACCATATTTAATTTGTATCATTTAGTAACAAATCACCTCCGATAGCATCTTTTTGTCTTATTCTAAATTCCATAAATTGTACCATTTAGTATCTTATACAAATTGCACTTCATAGTGTTTAAATGCTTCATTTTAATAAATGGATCATACTTCTTAATGAATTTAATCGCTGCATCCTTTATAACTTCTCTTGAATCACATATCTTAGTATATAATAAACAACATGTATGTTATTTAAATAAGACATTTTGTCTTATATGGAGTCTACCATGAAGTTGTTGATGTGGAGTAAGTTAGTGGAGGATGAATTAAATCTTTAATTTAATTTATTAACTCTTACTCGATATCCTTATACATTGTCTGGTGGTGGATATTACACCTATGTTAAAGTTAGCATACTAGGATGCATAAAAGTATGGGGCATATTATCATTTTGAAATTCATGTTGGGTTTCTTAGTTTGAGTGTCGATTAATTTTTCTACTTCATATACCCAGAGACATTATGGGTTTGATAAATTTTAGCTCATTTAATTAATATTTCCTTAACTATAATATATTAATATTTAATATATATATGAATATTTCATTTTACTATGTTATAATAAATTTTATTATAAAATAGTATTTAATTATATTATTTTATTGATTTTTTATCAATTCAAAGTAGCTAGGGCTATACCATTATATTAATGAAATGTATCAACATTACATTGCATCAGGGGATAATAAATTGTCACCCTGGTCAAAACAGAGGTCCCATTTTCCTACCAAAAAACTACTAGGCAACCCTAAACAAAATGTTACCAAAACCTGCTAATCCCCTTACATATTATCCATTTTCATACATATATATTTATAAACATGAACACAGGGCTGAGCCCTAGATTAAACCCCTGCCACCCACCTACAGAAAGCACTAAACACACAGGCTCATGTAGCCCTTACCCTTGGTCGATCCTAGTTGGCAACTCCCTCCTCATCTGTAAGCCCTTCCTCCATAATGAAATCCTAGAGCCAAGTTGAGCCGTCCTTTGGCAACATATCTAGAACTTGTTTGAGAAATCTAATGCCCCACATCATGGTAGAATGGAACCAAGGCAGGGACTCTAGAGATGCTGAAAAGACTAGAGGAAAATGTACTCTGGTGGTTTTCCACGATGCCAAATGATATAGTAGTCTCCCGAGATCAGGATGCCTCGACCCTCATAATTATACAGAACATCCTCTAGCCTTCCCAAAAATCTCCCTTTTATGAGCTTTTTGCACAATTGCCTGGATGTTTCCTTCAATTCCCCCGCCTTCAACACAAATGCTAGGAACATGGCTACCACATCAGTGTTAACATTGTATCTATGCTCGGCCCGCAAGAAGGCATTTTCTAGAACCATCTTCACAGCATGAAGAATGAGCCCATGCCTTGTTTTAAATATCAATCCCAATCTTTTATCTGTCACCATTCCCAGGAATGCCAGCTGCCTGCTTAGGTATTCTAAGACAATTGGTGTATCCATGACGTCTGCCTCTCCTGCCATGCCGCGACTGCAAAGAAGGTTTGTAAGGAATGTCATTGACATCTGGACTCACCTCAATTTAATGAGGTCATCGTCTCTACCTCTAAAGTCACACGCATCTCATCATGAATGAATGCGTCTCTAACTCCCTTTGCATGTAGGGTGCAATCATCGATTTAAGTGACTATGTCACCTTGATCGATACTTGCCCATGAGGCTTTTTGGCCAAATCATCCACCAATTTGATCCCTTCTTGATAAATATGTGTTACCTTAAATTCAACCATCTCTGATATGATTTGTGAGATGGGAATGAGCCACTTTCTAAGCTTCTAGTTAGGTGTCCACGCAATCCGGATGGCAAGATTGTTATCATTGAGTCCCCTTCTAGATGTACTCTCCTTAGGTTTTTTCTCTTTGCACATTGTAGTACTATTAAAGCCACCCTAAACTCAACTTCATTATTCATCCCAACCCCTAGGTAGGTTGATTTCTCCAAAATCTTTAGATCTTCATGATCTCTAATCACGCACCCTGCTCCACTTTCACCTGGTTACCCTTGGCTACCCTATTGAAATTGATCTTCACCCATCCCTCTACTAGGGCCAACCATCTTACTTCTTTTCTTTCCTCCTTAATAGGTTTAACACTCAGAGCCCCATAAACGAGGGAAATATGCTATTATTTTATTGATATTAATATAATTCATATATGGCCATTATATTCTTTTTGTATAAATATTAAATATTAATATATTATATTGATATTAATATAATATTCATACTCATATGATTAATTAATTTTTAAATTATAATTGAATAAATAGAATTATCATTATAATGTATTTATATTTATGTTATAAATGAAATATTGATATATTGATGTAATCTAAGATTTAACACTATTATCATTGCAAAAATATTCAGAAAATCAGAACTATTTTTAAATTATCCTTCTCATTCCATTCCATCCTCGCCAACAAAAATAAATACCAAATTTATAAAAAAACAAAAATCACCCTTTTTGGCAGATTTTAACAACTTTCTAAAATTGCCATTTTTGCTAACTTCGCATCCATATTCGTATGGTCATGAAAATTGCCAATTATTTAAAACCAACTAAAAGAGGACTAATTGTCAACTTTCTAATCTAATTGCATGTAAATTTCAAAAAATAATTAGAAAAATCTTGAAAAAATATTGAGACCTCATTTTGAGGCCCTAGAGGATCAAAAAGGTTTTGAAAAAGTGTTAAAATGGCGACCTACCAAACTTGCCAATTTAGTGGGATTTTCAATCAACTCCTCAAGATGCATTTGCCCACCAAATTTCAGCTCAAATGGACCCCGGGTCAAAAGATATGACCTCTGAAAGTTTTTGCATCATATATATTTGTGTCATCGCAATAATAGCAAGTAGTAAAATTCTATAATAAATGAAAAAGAGACTCAAGAATTAGCAATATTAGACTAAAATTCACATTTTCTACATTCTCCAATGCAAACTCCATTGTAGTTTATGCTAACCAAACAAATATTAAATCAAACTCAAAATCAACTAATCAATTCATGAAGAGTATTTACTAATAAATCAGTTCCACATCAATATTAAACAAATATTTAATCTAAGAAAAAAATTTCAACTACAAAATGCATACTATTATTACAACACTACAAGGTAGGTACTAGCCACTAGGTGGCACTTGTTTTGTTTCTATTTATTTATTTACCAGTACTTAAGAAATTCTAACTTTCAATACACATAATAAGTCTCTCTTGTTAGATTTAGGACAGACAACTGAGAGGGGGGGGTGAATCAGTTGTCTAAAACTTTCTTCCAATTAAACACTTAAATCCTTTTCTTAATTCAGCAGCATAACAATAAATCAATCATGAAAACATAATGTAACAATTCAAGAGCAGAAACACATTAACACATATGACATCAAGAATTTAACGTGGAAAACCCGGTTAAGGGAAAAAACCACGGGGTGACTAACCCAAGATTGTATTCTCTGTTAAAAGAATAGGAAGAACAAAATGGTACATGCCAATTAGGGTTCACTGCCTGAGCACACTGCTCACAAGAGGCTCACTGCCTACGAGAGACACACTGTCTACAGAATAATAAGTATTACATACTTGAACTGAAGAATAGCATCTTCACCATGCTTGAGTCAGTTCCATTTAAGCCCAATACTTCTGCTCTGCCTTTCGCTCTGCTCCTCTCTACCACACACTCATCTCCACAAGTTCACATTGAAATGACTTTACAACTCCTTATTTATACAAGACATCAACTTAGGGATAATCATCCAAGTCGGCAAACATTTCAGAGCAAATACACAAATACAATATGACTAATTATAAAAAAAAAAGACTTCACGCAGATCAACACACTATCGGCCACACATATCTGAGACTTCAATCTTTCTTTAGGAACACGCCATTCTTCACAGAATATCTTCAAGATCATTCGCAGGATGTGCAACTCATTTGGTCGGCCAGACTTAGGAAGAACACTATCATCTGGAAGTAATTCTTCAATTACAAGCTCAATCTTCAATGCGGACCACCAACATGAACTGGACACAATCCAAAGACCTCCACAAGCTTGCCTGAATCACCAAGAACATCCACACTACTTCTATTTACTGAAATCATTCTCTCCTTCATCTGGAACCTCAAGAACACAGTCTGTCATCACTGTCATATTGGAATAGATGCTTGCAAACCTCTAGATCATGAACCAATTGGGTTGTCAATTCACATTGACTTCTTGAACACTCCACGAAATCTGCAAAAAAAGATATTGCATTTCTGGATCTTACCAGACCTATCTATGTCACTCTGTCACCTCTGAACAACTGCTAGAACCGGTTTTACTTAAGTGCCCATAACTTCTTCAGATCTTCATACGGACCTTTGAAATCTTTATTGGATCATCTTAAGACACATATCTACAAACCCTTTGAAGTGCATCCTTTGATATTCATCTTAGCTGGGATCTTTACCACACTGTCTTCACTGTTCTTCTCTGTTCCTGATTAGGACTAATTTTCTCAATATCCTTAGCACACAGCTCATTCAATCCTTATCATCGATGCAACAAGAGTATGTTGGCATCAATGACAACACCGGTTAGGTCCATACTTGCAACAATCTCCCCCTTTGTCATTGATGACAACATATGATGTGAAAAACTATTTTAACCATTAGGACAAGAACTTTTCCTTACTAACACAACTCCCCCTACCAAAAATAACCATTCACATGTCTTCTCTTCCTTTACTGCTCCCCCTTTGATCAGTAACCACTTGTTTTTCACATGTCTTCTCTCCCCCTTTGACATCAATGGCAAAGGGACATACTTGCATCAATTCAGAATCATACTAGCTACTCCTGAGTAGCAGCTTCCCATCATCAATCCGGACCACAAGATATGACTGTGAGATCCACCAGACTGATGCACATCAGTGCACCTTAATTCAAAGCTGGAGGGGTAATAACCCCTAATTTCTCCCTGAGATACTCAAAAGAGTCCTTAGGTAGAGGTTTAGTAAAAATATCTGCAATCTAATCCTTGGAAGGCACAAAATCCAATCTGACTTCATTCTTGTTCACTTGCTCTCTCAAAAAGTGAAACTTGATGGATATATGTTTAGTCTTTGAATGCAACACCGGATTCTTTGATATGTTTATTGCACTTGAATTATCATAGAAGATTGTGATAGGTTGAAGCAAAAACATACATAGTTTAATCCAGAAGCACTATCTACATTTCCTCAGACTCCATTTTGATGTCTCTTAGCATTTGCTTCATCCACAAAACTTGAGTGCAACTACCTACTGCTACAATATATTATGCTTTTGTAGTGGACAAAGATATTGCCTCTTGTTTCTTTCTCAGCCAAGAAACTAATCTCTTCCCCAAAAGGAATGCTCCACCACTGGTACTCTTCCGATCATCCACATCTCCTACGCAATCCGCATCTGTGTATGCATGAAGAGAGAAATCATGATCTCTAGGATACCACAACCCATACTCAACTGTCCCTTTTAGATATCTAAAAATCCTCTTGATTTCCATGACATGAGATTCTCGAGGATCAGCTTGGAATCTAGCAACAAGACCAACAACATTCATAATGTCAGGTCTAGTTTGAGTGAGATACAATAATCCTCCAATCATTGACCTGTACTTTTTCTGATCAGCCTTAGGAGAGTCATCATCTTTACTCAATTTACATCTGATTTCCATGGGAGTACTCATTGGTTTTGAGTATTCCATCCCAAATTTCTTCAATAATTCTTTCACATATTTAGTCTAAGAAATGAAGATTCCTTTCTTTGTTTGAGTGATTTGCAGGCCCAAAAAGAAATTCATTTCCCCAAACATGGACATCTCAAATTCACTTTTCATTTGATTTGCAAAAGTTTTACGCATACTATCTTTTCCTCCAAAAATGATATCATCAACAAACACTTCAACAATCAAGATGCTTTCATGATCAATTTTGGAGTACAAATTACTGTTAGCAGTACCTTTGTTGAAACTAATCTTCAAAAGATGCTTATCCAATCTTTCATACCAGGCTCTTGGGGCTTGCTTGAGTCCATAAAGTGCTTTCTTCAACTTGCAAACCATATCACCATGATCAGACAATTGAAACCCATCCAGTTGCTCAATGTAAACTTCTTCTTCCAAGTCACCATTCAGGAAGGCAAACTTGACATCCATCTAATATACTTTGAAATCCTTGAAGGCAAAAAAAGCAAGAAATAATTTGACTGCTTCAATTCTTGCCATCAGAGCAAAAGTTTCTTCAAAATCAACTCCTTCTACTTGGGAGTAACCCTTGCAAACTAATCTAGCTTTGTTTCTGACTACTTCACCATCTTTATTCAGTTTATTCCAAAAGACCCATTTGGTTCCAATCACATTCTTGATTTAGGTCTAGGAACAAGATCCCAAGTGTGATTTTTCTCAATTTGTATTAGCTCTTCCTTCATTGCTGTAGTCCAGTTTTCATCATTGCATGCTTCATTCACTGTCCTAGGTTCAATCTTTGAAATCAGACAATACTCTTCTGAATTTTGAGCAATCTTTCTTCTTGTTTGAACACCTTTTCTCTTATCACCTATGATTTGGTCTTCAGAGTGATTTAGTTTTACATACCTGGGAACTTTGGGACTTACTTGCACTTCTATTTCTTGCACAGGTTCATTCAAACTTATCTCTTCTTCCTGATTCACCAGATCAGTTTGAATCTAAATTTCAGAAGGGGCTTGGACTCCTTGGATCAAAACATCATTCTGATCATCTTCATCATATTCATAAAACCTTGGGGGTTTTTCAATACCTTCATCAACCTTTACATTTGTACTTTCTACAATCTTCCTCAATCTCTTGTTATAACACCAGTATGCTTTGCTTTGAGTAGAATAAACCAAGAATATTCCTTCATCACTTCTAGCATCAAATTTTCTTAGATCTTCATCTCTTTTAATGTAACATTTGCTACCAAAGACTCTGAAATACTTCACAGTGGGAGTGATGTCAAACCAAAGTTCATAAGGAGTCTTACCGATATTGCTTTTGATTTGTACTCGATTGAGAGTATAGACTGTAGTGCTTACGACTTCTATCCAGTAGATCTGAGGAACATTTGCTTCCATCATCATGGTTCTAGATGATTCCTTTATGGTCCGGTTCTTTCTCTCCACTACTCCATTCTACTGTGGTGTCCTTGGAGCAAACAACTGTCTTTTTATCCCATGTTTCTCACAGAATTCTATGAACTCACCGGATGTGAATTCTCCACCTCTATCAGACCTTAGACATTTTATGTTTAATCCGGTTTCATTTTCTACATAGCCTTGAATATTTTGAATTTCTCAAGGGCCTCAGATTTCTCTTTCAAAAAAGTTACCCACATCATCCGAGAGTGGTCATCAATTAATAACATGAAGTATCTATCACCTTGCACACTCCTGATTCTTTCTGGACCACATAGATCAGTATGAATTAAGTCTAATAATTCGGTAGAAGACTATTCTTTACTTTTGAATGTGATTCTACTCTATTTACCCAACTGACATTCTTTGCATAAACTATTAGTAGGTTTCACCAGTCTTGGAAGATCTCTTATAGCCTGAGTGTTGCTTATCTTGATGATATTATTAAAATTCACATGACACATTCTCCTATGCCACAACCAACTCTGATCAATTTGAACAAATAAGAAACTTTTACCAGTACCAACCAAGTGGAAGATATTACCTTTAGTTTGAGTACTGGATGCAATCTCCGTTCTGGAACTTTCAAAGATCTTGCATTTTCCATTTTTGAATTGAAGATCATAACCTTTGTCCACCAACTGTCCAACACTGAGAAGATTGTGCTTCAGGCCTTCAACATACAGTACATTACTAGTTTTGTTCTTTCCATCAAAAGAAATAGTTCTTCTACCTTTGATTCTACCAGCAGAGTTATCACCAAATTTTACCACTCCTCCTTCATACCTTTCCAAATCTATGAACTTATTTTTGTCACCTATCATATGGTGAGAGCATCCACTATCAATGACCCAATCATCCTTTTCTTCAACTTGGGCAGCCAGAGCTCTTTCTACAATTTTATGATTGATAGATTCATAGGGCATTGGATCTTCTTCCTTGATGGCAATAAACACCCAGTCACTTCCAGATGTGTTTCCTGTCTCTGATTCATCATCTGTTACTCCATCATCATCATCTTCATGAACATAGTAACATTTCTTTTGGAACCTTGACCTGTTAGGGTTCGGCATTGAAAATCTTTCCGGACACCTTGAGACAAAATGACCAATCTTGTTGCAGTTGAAACATTTAAAGAGCAATTTCCCTTCATACTTACCGGATCCTCTTGGCAGTCTTTTTGCAATAAGGGCTTCAAGTTGAATAGCTTCTACTTCATCTTCTTCGAGGTCTTTTCTTGCTTTTTTATACCATGATAGCTTCTTTGAAGAGTCTCTCCCAGATCAAACTTTTGTTTTCCTTTTACAGAGGCACTAGCTTTGAATACAGATTCAGTCTTGGGGGGGGGCATCTCCAAACTCGGTCAATTCAAATGCAACCAGTTTACCAACCAATTGATCTCTTGTGATACTTGAAAAGGATCTGAATTCTTCAATAGCAACAACCTTATATTTGTAAGAGTTAGGAAGGGATCTGAGAACTTTGCCGACAATCTCATCTTCATCCAAGATTCCACCAGCACATCTAATGCCACAAACAAGCTCATTTACTCTTGGCATAAATGTAGTGATATTTTCATCATCTCTCATTTTTAGGTTTTCAAATTTTCGTTTCAGACTTTGTAGCTTGGCACATTTAACATACTTGTCTCCTCCGTGCATAAGTTCCAATTTTTTCCAAATCTCATATGTAGTTTTTAGATCAATAACATTTGTTAGCTTTGAATCAGATAAGGCACTTAGAAGAGCTTCTTTAGTCTGTAGATTGTTTTCAGCATCTCTGATTTCATCTACAGTACGTGGACCATTCTGTGGAGGATCATACTTCTTTGAAGCCATGACCCAATACTGCATTCCCATACATTGTAAGTGACATTCCATGTGACTTTTCCAAAGAGTGAAATTGGTTCCATCAAACCTTGGACTATCCTTCTTATAGGACGACATCCTGGATCTCCTCAAGTGGTTAAGCTCTTTTAGAGGAACTTAGCTCTGATACCAATTGTTAGATTTAGGATAGACAATTGAGAGGGGGGTGAATTAGTTGTCTAAAACTTTCTTCCAATTAAACACTTAAATCCTTTTCTTAATTCAGAAGCATAATAATAAATCAATCATGAAAACATAATGTAACAATTCAAGAGCAGAAACACATTAACACATATGACATCAAGATTTTAAAGTGGAAAACCTAGTTAAGGGAAAAACCATGGGGTGACTAACCCAAGATTGTATTCTCTATTAAAATAATAGGAAGAACAAAATGGCACATGCCAATTAGGGCTCACTACCTGAGCACACTGCTCACAAGAGGTTCACTACCTACGAGAGACACACTGTCTACAGAATAATAAGTATTACATACTTGAACTGAAGAATAGTATCTTCACCATGCTTGAGTCAATTCCATTTAAGCCCAATACTTCTGCTCTGCCTTTCGCTTTGCTCCTCTCTACCACACACTCATCTCCACAAGTTCACATTGAAATGACTTTACAACTCATTTATACAAGACATCAACTTAGGGATAATTATCTAAGTCAGAAAACATTTCAGAGCAAATACATAAATACAATATGACTAATTATTAAAAAAAAGACTTCACGCGGATCAACACACTGTCGGCCACATAGATCTAAGACTTCAATCTTTCTTTAGGAACACATCATTCTTCACAGAATATCTTCAAGATCATCTGCAAGATGTGTAACTCATCTGGTTGGCCAGACTTAGGAAGAACACCATCATTTAGAAGTAATTCTTCAATTACGAGCTCAATCTTTAATGCAAACCACCAACATGAATTGGACACAATCCAAAGACCTCCACAAGCTTGCCTGAATCACCAAGAACATCCACACTACTTCTGTTTACTGAAATCATTCTCTCCTTCATCCAAAACCTCAAGAACATAGTCTGTCATCACTGTCATATTGGAATAGATGCTTGCGTACCTCTAGACCATGAACCAATTGGGTTGTCAATTCACATTGACTTCCTAAACACTCCATGAAATCTGCAGAAAAATATATTGCATTTCTGGATCTTACCGGACCTATCTGTGTCACTCTGTCACCTCTGAACAATTGCCAGAACCGGTTTTACTTAAGTGGCCATAACTTCTTCAGATCTTCATGCGGACCTCTGAGATCTTTACTGGATCATCTTAAGACACATATCTACAAACCCTTTGAAGCATATCCTTTGATCTTCATCTTAACTAGGATCTTTACCTCACTGTCTTCATTGTTCTTCTCTGTTCCTGATTAGGACTAATTTTCTCAATATCCTCAGCACATAGCTCATTCACTCCTTATCATCAATGCAACAGGAGTATGTTGACATCAATGACAACACCGATTAGGTCCATACTTGCAACATATATATATATATATAACTCGACATAAAAATTTAACCCCAAAATATTACTCATCTGCATATATTTTACATATATATTTTTATAACACACACATGCATATGTATAGTGTTGTGTGTATAGATACATAAAATTTCTTTTTATTTAATCTTTTTTTTAATTAAACATTGAAAGGGCTTGAACACTTGGAGGTTAACAACCTTCCATGGTTGTGGCCCCCTTGTGGGTCATGGCCTTGGTTGCACCCATAGTGGGGCCACAGATCCCATGTGGGCCATAGCCCCTCTTGGGTTGCACCCATGGTAACAAGGTTTCGGTTGCCCATATTTTTTTAAATTGATTTTTTTTTCTCTTTTTTTCCATGTTTGTATATATTAATTATATTATATGTATTTTATTTATTATTTATAAATTTTATTTTTATAATATATAGATGTATATTTATTTTATTTTATTTTTATCGATGAAAATGACTTTGGGCATACCCTTATATAACAATCAAAATGATAACAATTTCAAGGTTGCTCCAATGGAGGGCCAAAGCAATAAACCTTATATGGTTCTATTTTCTACAAAATGCTGACTACAAATTTTATACATATATAAATTCTATATTGTTTATCATGTATTCCTATTTTATCCTTGGACCTGAGAAATAGTAGCACCATCTCCATCTCCATCTTCTCTAGATGTTGAGCTCCCAAAGTCTAGCGCTAATGACCAATCCACCTCTGTTGAAGAAGAAGCACTCATGATGGCCTTTAGGAACTCATTATCTATTTAGCTTGATGCTTGCATGCAATGTCATCTTCTCCAATAGACCTTATGATGAAAGGCACCCAAGGCCCAGAGTATGGTGGATTGATTATTGGCCAAGTTCCATTATCTAGGTTAAAGCCCAACCCCAAAACTATATTGTCCATAATTTTCTTAATTTTGCATCACTACCTTGGCTTAATGATGATCTCTACAACTATTTGAATTACCTCCATAGGTTCCCCCACATCCAAAAGGACCGCTAGAAACATCAAAGAAACATTTGTATTTACTTGGTATCGGTGTGCTTAGGAGAGGGATGTTTCCCCTAGCACCATCTTTATGACATGAAGCACCACCATCGATTTTGTTCTAAATACTTTCTTTAGCCTAAAGTCTAACACCTACCCTAAAAATGCTATCTACCACTTTTTTCTCTGAGGCACACCATGGTGTCCATTCTTCAAGTTCTATATGCCAAATAAAGCAAGGTTGTATGAAACGTAATTATCTTCCTTGGTGGCCTTAGTGACGCTTGCATTATTGCAAAATGCCTCCTTGCACTAAATTCCTATGTATTGGTCCTAATGAGAAGCAAGATAAGCTTCACATATCACCTCTCCATTATGTTTTTCATTTAACTCGGTTGAGATAATAAGGACAAGAGATTGAGTGCAAATTCTTGCCACACAAGGGGAGCTATTTTTCAATTCCATGCATTTTCTCATGGCACAACTCTTGATGTGATGATAATCACAATATTCATTTTCACGAAACCATGATGGTTTAGGTTGGTTTTCATTAAGGGGTTGTGTGAGAGGGAATGTAATCAGGTTATCCTTGATGAGCTTCTAGAAGACAACTTCAATGCACTCATGAAGTGGGGTGTTTTAAAGTCCTACCAATGGCTCTAGTTGGGGACATGTGCCAAGTAGTGGTACAATGAGAATTCAGATTATCTCCGGGCAGACCAAAAGCAAAAAATGAACAGAGGAAACAACCAAGATGTATTTACAAAACAAGGGCATATATACAAAAGAACATATAGTCACAAACAAAGAATGTCTGTAAACAAAAATTTTAGATCACTGTAGGCAAAACCTACACAAAATTGTTGCAACCACTTGCCTCTATCAAAGACAAGTTGAATGAAGGAGCTGATCTCTCTCAAACTAAACTTGAATTTTTTAGCTAGCTGCAACAACTGAGGACTATCTCCAACATGTGCTTATGTACAAAAAATTATCTTGAAATAGAGATGAGCCTCATTACAAAAAATAACATTGCTACGCAGCTGTTGGGTCTAGGGCATACAACTGAGAGGGGGGGTGAATCAGTTGTATAAAAACTTGCTCTGTTCTTCAAACACTTGATTCATCTTGTTAGTTAACAGAATATCAATTAATCATCCATGAAAGTAAAACGCACAAACACAAGAGCAGATAAACATCAACACATTGAACACCAAGATTTTGACGTGGAAAACCCGGTTAAGGGAAAAACCACAGGGTGATTAACCCAAGGATTATTCTCTATTAAAAGAATAAGAAAAAGAATGGCACTTGCCAATTAGGGCTCACTGCCCGAGCACACTGCTCACAAAGAGACCCACTGCCTACAAGGAGACACACTGTCTACAAAGTGATAAGAATCACAGTCTTGAACTGGAGAATGACATCTTTACCATGTCTAGATCAGTTCCATTTTAGCCCAAAAAAATCTACTCTGTCTTTCGCACTTCTCTTCACTACACCACTCTCATCCCCGCAATGCACACTTCAAATGAACTCACAAACCTTTATTTATACAAGACATCGACTTAGGAACAATCATCTAAGTCGGCAATCAACCATAAGAATATCTGCAAGATGAATAACACATCCGGTCGGCCACCACAAGAACATTCGCAGGATAAACAACTCATCCGGTCGGCTAGTCTGAACAAGAACTTCATCCGGAAAAATATCTTCAATTCCGGGCTCTACTATCAATGCGGACCAACAACACAACCTCAACATGATTCAAGAACCTTCACAAGCCTACCTGAATGACCAGGTACATCCGCACTTTCTCTACGTACTGGAATCTCTTCTCTTCCTCATCCAGAACTTCAAGAACACTGTCTGTCGCCACTGTCATAATGCAAAAGGTACTTCCGGACCTCCAAATCATACACAACTTGATGACACATCACAAGGACATCCCAAACACTCCTTCTAATCCACAAATTGGGATTATACAGTTCCGGACCTCACCGGACCTTTCTGTGATCCACTGTCACCTCTGAACACTTGCCAGAACCGGTTCTACACTGACAGCCACAACTCCTTCAGATCTTCATGTGGACCTCTGAAATCTTAACTGAAGCATCTCAAGACTCATATATACAAACCCTTTAATCCGCATCCTCTGGTTCGCATCCTATACAATACATTTGCCTTCTTCTTATCACTGTTCTTCACTGTTCCTGACTGAGGCTAATTTTCTCAATATCCTCAGCACACTACTCATCGAATCCTTCTTGTCAATGCAATATGAGTATGTTGACATCAATGACAACACTGGTTCACCTCATACTTGCAACAGTAGCAACTATAAATAATAGATACTTATTCCACTCCATATAATGCACTTTCATATCATCAGAGAGAGGAAATAGAACCCAGGTCAGTGTTGAAAGAATTGGATAGGAATAAACATCAATTATCAACTATAACTTCACTATCACTACTAACCTCCTCATGCAAACTGAGGAAAAATGAGAATACCTCTAGCTCACATGGCAAAGAAAAATATGCCTGACTGCATTGTTGATCCTCAAGAGAAGAAACTTCATCTTGTGCAAACTAGAAAGATTCCAGCTCAGTCATATCTTCAAGTTGGGCTAACTTAGGCATAAACATGCCTCACTACTCATTCACATAAATGTCCCACACAAAGGACTCAACCTCTATTGCAATACCAACACATTCAAAAGCTAACAAGTCTTCCACATCAAGATGAAAGCACTCATAATCATTTGTAGATCCATCAAGCTCTTGAACAAATTTTTCATATGTGTTGTTACATATTTCACATTTTGAATCATAATCATGAAATAGGCTACAATTCAAAACATTAGCACATAAATCAATGTCATGAGACACTTCAAATGAAGAACCATATTCTTCCAATTGCCTCTTTGTTTCACTTTCACCTAGGCAACTTGTTGCGTCATATTCATTTCTGCAAACAAACAAATGACACATATCTTCTATCCACATTCTTATTTTATTTCCTTGTGGCTGAGATGAAACACACTCTACATGAGGAAGACAACATACCTTGCACCAAAGAAATAGGTTCTCATATGCATCCATATGATCACCATCCTTAAAATCCAGGGCAAGCTCCTCACACTAAAACTCCATGGCTACACCAACAATGGTCTCTGATCGGTTATCATCACATGCAACCACTTCCACATCTACGTCAGGCAAACAAATACTGACCACCTCATCACATATAGGAACAAAAGAGGGCAATACATCAAACAAGAAACTAGTTTCTTTCTCATCCCATGTTTTATTTTCCTATGCACAAATTTCATCCTCAGCCACAGAAGTTGATCCATCTGATTATTCATCCCTTTACACAGCATCCTCATTGTTCACTAAACCACATACCTCAACATTGGATTGGAGGTCACCATTGGTCTCATCATTTTCACTTTCACTCGATGAGCTATCCAGCCGAAGATAAGTGCATACACTGCCTTCATCATCTGTATCACTATCATATGATGCATCATCTTCCACTTCTATCCTTCTAACTACACAATCATCATGATGAAGAGGGTAAATCACAAAACACACAACAACAAAAATTGCATACAAAAAACATAATGTTATTGTATTGATTTGGACAACTCATTACATTACAGAAGCTCAAATACAATCAAAGGAATCAATCCTCCATAGGTTGTAACACATTATAGCTACCTATCTCAAGACTCTGGAATCTTCTGCCTTCTCTAACCCCAAATCAGCTAGAGTTTATGTTTTCCCACGTTTTCTTGACTCTACACTTTCCCCCTTATCTCTACTACTGCAAATGGTTCCCAAAATGGTTATTAATAGCCTTTTTGGCAGCCTCGAGCCAAATTTCAAAATTTGCATCTCCCTCCAAAAATAGGTCAACTTTCAAGAGCCATAACTTTTGATCTAGGTGTCCGATTGACTAACCATTTGAAGCGCCAGAAAGATCATGGAGTGCTCTATGCACTAAGAACATGATTTGTTGGTTCTGCCCATTTTTGGGCCTGTACGGGGGCCGTTTAGTGCCTCAAACCTGAATTTGAATAATTTTCAGGTGTTTTTTGGGAAACAGAAACTTTAATATCTTTCATCTCACAAATGATCTTTGCTTGATTCCTTTGCCAAAGGTATTATTTTTTATTTATGAAGCTTCCTATAAATTTTCACTTCAATCCATGCCCAAATGCAAACTTTCTAAAAATAGCAGTTTGCTATTTTTAGCAGTTTAGAAAAACTGAAAGTTCTACATCATTATTCAAGCGATTATGGAACTAGAACTACGAATTATGAAAATAAATGAAAACAACATCAATGATTTTGAATCAACATCTTTTTTTTGGTGATGCAAGATTGCCCTTACACCACTAGATGCTCCTGGATCACATCATTATCTGATATTGTGTTTGGATCACACAAAGCATCCATGTCCTTGCTGCTTACAATAGACTGTGCATTACCAACCACTTATGCATCTAGGGATATAGATTTTGCAATCATATCCCTCTTAGTTTTGTCAACATAATCAATAAAAAAGTATACATGTTGCATACTCATAATATTGAACTCCTCCCATATAGAAATTGAGATTAATGTAATATCATAAGCTCTCAAATACATGTCAATACAAATAGGAAGATCAAGTCTGAAATCCTCTGGGATGTGGGATAGGGAAATTACAAATTTGTGGTTGAGATCCATGTTGGACTCCCCTTCATGGCATCTAATATTTGTAAGTTTTTGGACAAGAACTGAAGGGTCTAAACCACTTGCAAACTCTTTAAATGCAGCCTCTAAATGATTCCAAGAAGTAAAATGGTGGTCAAGGAAACCAACAAGCCATTTCCATGCCATTCCACATAGACATCTGACAAAAAATCTCATCCACAAATCTTCATCTTCAAATTAAAATTCATCCAGGAAGTTTGAAAATGCCTCAATATGTGCCTTTCCATCATAAACTTCAAACCCATCAAATAATGGCATCTGATAAAATATTTTGTTGGGCATGGACTACTTTTCATAATCAACCCATGAGACGTCCAACTATTTATATGTAGTATCATTAGAAATGGGAGGGGGCCAAAAAAATGAGCTATTGACAACAACAGGAAGAGCACTAGATTGTGCCCTGGACTAACGTAGCATGATTTGATTTTCTAACTTCCTTTCTTGTTCTAGTAAAAAATCCAACTACTTTTCTTTTTTAATTTCATACTGCAGCCTAGTTGATCCATTTTGTTTAGGTAGGGGTGCACATAGGTCTGAGTTGTATGAATAGCAAGGACCTTCATCCTCATTGTACTCATGGACATTCTCTCTATCATAGTATCTAGGACTCTCATCATATGATAAATTTGAAAAAACTTCCCTATGGTAAACTTGTCCATTCCACTTAGCCATAACTGATTACAAATCACTTATGTACGGATACATGAGAGCAGATATGTCCATTTTCTGTATTGAGAGAAAAACCATGTTTCAAATCTAGAAGAAATAACATGTACCATAACTAGCTATAGTCTCTTTGAATCATGTACATAGCAACAACACTCTATTTTCTTTGACAACAGAGTCTCCACCTCACTGATTGAGGAAAACCTTTGAAGCGTGACTAATCTTCAAAGCCATAAAACTAATTTTGGGTTTGTCATACTAGGAGAGTCTTCAATTTATTTGAACCCTTAATGTGTCCCCAGCAATGACACCAATCTTTTGGGACCCAAAAAAGATACAACCCTGAACCCTAAAACATTCCTAAATCACCTAGGCTAGGGATGGTCATTCTGGGTGATAGGAAGAGGTTCATCAATAGGTTTAGGATAATTTTAGCCAACTAAAAGGAGTGGGTAAACTCCTCTGCTCTTTGAGCTTATCTTAAACTCTAGAGGGATATTCCAAGGGGTATACCTGAACAGGTATTGGCTTCAACACCAGATGAACAACTAAAAATGAAAGGACAACCAAACCCAAATCATCTTTTAGGCCCCAAAGACTGTCACTGGACCTAAAACAAGTGGTTTTCACTAATAACCCCTATATAGCTGATGAAAAGGCACTCCCATTGACAATGGAAAGTGTAGGTATGCTTGTTTGCAAGACATACACACTAACTACTTGGTTCACACATGATAAGTATGTATGTGATTTTAAAGAGTGTGGGTGATCATAGAAACTTTAGACCGGTACATAATATATTAGGTCACAGAGTCCATAGTTTAGTAGAAGGAAGAAAACAATAAGAGGAATCAAACATGCACTTTCTGGATACCTAGATGCAAGAAAGACAACTATCAAAGAAGAGAATACTTAGTAATCCTTTGCAACATACAATCATTCATCTCTAACCATAAAAGAGATCATTACATAACATGTAATTTTTTAAGAATTTGTCTGGTTCATCTGATTCATGGTTAAAATCATACCATGAAATGTGGTAAGAGGAAGCCCTAGCTAAACTTAGGATTTCCTTGAAGAATTAAAGGAGAAATTCTTACAATGATAACTGAAATCCATTTGAAAAAACCTTTCATACCCTATTCTGATCCACTGGAGAACTATAACTTTTCTACTATTTTGAAACCCTAGAGAGCCCTGCACTTAGTCACCTGAGAAATGTAAAATGACCAACCCCCTAAATTAGAAAACTGATCCTACCTTTATAGCCATCATCTATCGATTTGAGATAGATCTAGGAAAGATCTAGGCACAAATATCTGCAACAACCATCATAACTACAAATAATATCTTCAACAATCATATTAACTGCATGTGTCTTTTAGTTAGCCAATTACTTCATAGTGATGAAACTTTTGGGAGTGGTTGGTGTGCTTTCTAGGCAATTAGTGAGGTTGGGAAACCAGGGACCAAACACTAAAAAAATCAGACTTAGTCTCCTTTTTGTTAGAAACATACACAAACAAGAATTCATAATGCACATCAGAAACTCAAATCAAGCATGGGACAAGAACACAATCAAAACACAATGATTTACCCTAGAAAACCCCAAACCGGGGAAAAACCAATAATGAAGATCTTCATATTAACTCTTAACCCCAACTAGGTTGAGCATGGAGGCTTCAAGTAGCCACACATACAATGGAGTCACCAAGCCATTATATAGACTTCCATACATCCAAAACCATGAGCTCCAAACCATGGACCAATACAACTAGCACAAAACCATGTGCTAAAGGCCACTAATGGTTAATCCACTAACTCTAACCCAAGAACTAGTTTAACCCAACAATCCCCCCTTTAAAATTGGTCTTGGGGTTAGCACCAAACCCCCTTCCACAAGCACCAAGTGCAATGCCCTCTCTGTCACCAAGATTGACATCAAACTAGGAATCCATATGACCCTAAGCCCCCCTTACCACCTAGGAGAACTCCTCTCTTACCAGGCCTTTTCTTTCAGGGATGGAGCAAGCCATACCAGGTTTTAGAGCCATCAACCCAAATACATGTATTAAATTTTACATACAACTCCATTACAATCTTGTTCTTGCTACAACCAGCCTTGGTTGCAGGCACCTACAACACCTTTGCTATGGGTACATGTAGCAAATGCATATAGTGACTTTGACTAGGCAACATGCCTACAGCAACAACCATGACCAATCTTGCACAGACCTGCTCAGCCTTCTTCTAGGAGCTAGAGTGTTGAGGCACACGCTCAAACTTTTTGTTTCAACAAGAATACTAGATCAAAAAATAAATGTTGCCTTATCTCCACACATTGTGAGACGCATTACCCCTCTACAGACATGAACACTGGAGCTTACAACTCAAGCTCTGATACCAATTGTTAGAAACATACACAGCCAAGAATTCAGAATGCATAGTAGAAACTCAAATCAAGCATGGAACAAGAACACAATCACAACACAGTGATTTACCCTCGAAAACCCCAAACTAGGGAAAAACCAGCAATGAAGATCTTCATATTAACTCTAAACCCCAACTAGGTTGAGCCTAGAGGCTTCAACCAGCCACACATATAATGGAGTCACCAAGCCATTATATAGACTTCCATACATGCAAAACCATGGGCTCAAAACCATGAGCTCCAAAACCATGGACCAATACAACTAGCACAAAACCATGTGCTAAAGACCACTAATGGTTAATCCACTAACTCTAACCCAAGAACTAGTTTAACCCAACACTTTTGTCTTAGTCATTTTGTTAGATGCAGGGTTTTTGGTGCTCACCATGAGCCTTTGCATTTTTCTTCTTTTATCAGTGGTAACCCCATCTAGATTCTCTTTTTATTTCCCTCGCCCTTGGCTCCTTCTCTATATGGAAATTTTTTTAACTCTTCCATGGCGCCTCTTTTCTTTCTGTAAGCAACTTCAAACTCTGGTTGCCACCTCCATTCCTTCTTATCCCATGCTTTATCAGCAAATGTTTTGTTTGTTGAACCTGAGTAATTCTGCCCTTATTGACAAATTCTCTCTATTTAGAACCTTAGGAAGTCTGGCTTTCTTATGCTTTTTATTGACCTTATCGCTTTACTGACGAAAAGAGAAAACTTTGAACTTGTACTTTGTTGCTTTATTGGTAAAAAATGCCACCTACTGAACTTTACTTTTCAACTTGCCTTATTGGCAAAAAAGGCCTATTGGCGAACTATCGAAAATCCTAACTAGTTCATTAGTTCAGCCCTGAGTTGATTCCTCAACAAAGCATTGTTTCTCCTTTTCACGCTTTAGCCAAATTTTGTCTCAATTTACCCTGTTAGAAAATTTGCTCTATGCTGAACTAACTTTATGTCTTACATATTTTTCCTTATTGACAACTTTGCTTCATTTCAAACTTTACTTTTTTGTTGTATATTTGCCTTATCGGCAAATCAACACTTTTTAGAACTTGGCTTATGCTTCCTTTTATTGGCAAAAAGATGCTATGAGGAACTTTTGACTTTAACTGTTCCATATCAGCAAAAAGGAAGAAACAAGAACTTCAGCCTTCTTTCAACTCCACTTGCCTTATCGGAAAAAAATTCGTCGAGTGAACTACAAATCAGTGAACTTGAAAAAGTTAGAACTTATGCCACTTTGTCGATTACTTTCTGCCTTAGTCTTTGCAGAAACACTTTATCCCTTAGCCGCAATAGTCGCCCTTTCCTCATTTCTGCTTTATTGGTGAATAGGTAGATCACTAAACTTTAGAAAAGTTATGAAGTTAGGAAAAAGGCCAATTTGCCGATAAAGGAAAAAACATGAAAATATCTAAGGAAAAGACCAATTTTTTACTAAGGCAAAAAGTATAAGAACCATATTTTGAAGAATCATAACTTCTTCATTTTAAGGAATTTTAACATGGTTCAAAAGGCAAAGTTGCTCAAAATTCAATTCTCTATTCAATGGTGATATTTGCCAAGAAATTTGCATAGGATTTTTTTAAAATTTTTGGGGGCAAAATGGGCAATTTGAGGATTGATTTTTCAAGTCCTAACATTATCTATTCCTTTATTGTTGATTTCTTAGCTTGCAATCTTGTGGGAATTTATTGGAATTTATTTGTTGTTATTAATCATTGTAAGAGTGGGATTTTGTAGTGGATTTGGTTTGCTAGTTTAGAAAATATTATGATGAGCACTACTAGAATGGATGAGAGGTTCAATAGAACCTACATTGGGCTATGGAAGCTTAAGGTAGTGAATCTTGGAATTGGTCATGTGTTTTCATGTTGCATGTTTGTGACTAAGAGCTCCTATTTGGTAGTATGTGACTACCCTTTGGCATGATGGTTGTATTATAATTTATCCTGTGGTCATGCACAATGAATGAGTGTTCATGTTGGATGCTTACTTTTAGCACCTAGTCACATGGAAAAGCACTGGTTGTGTTGACTATTGCATGGAGTGCTTATGTTGGTACAACAATTTTAATCCTTGGTTATGTGGAAGCATTAGATGATTAGCCCTTGGTTGCATGCAAGTTCTAGAGTTGGTCTTTTGGTGATTTGGAGCTCCTAGACAACTTGGTTCCTCCATATGCATATACTTGATGATGGATGTGGAAATAGTTTTTTGGTGGCCTAAAGTTCCTAGACAACCTTTGATTCTTGTACTTGCATGTTGTAGATTCATTTTATTTTGGATCTGTGGGTTTTGTAGATTTCTTGTTTACAATATGTGGTTATGCTCATATGTGATATTTCATTTTTTTAGTTTATAAACATGGCTTTTTTTAGGTTTTTGGGTTTCAAGATGTTTAAATGGATTCATATTTATATGTACAATTTTATAGGTTTTACACGTTAATCAAAACCTATGGTTTTGTAGATCTATGAAAAGATAGTTGTTCAATGTTTTTTGGATGGAGATAGTTACATATTTTCATACATAATTCATGCATGGTTTGAGGAGGTTGGTTGTAGGATGTACACCTGAAATTGACCAGGTTCATCCTAACATCACCTTGCATGTCCTTATGACACCTTACGACACATTCATCCTAGGTCTCCCTTTATCCCAAATTAATTAAATACATCATATTTATTTAATTAATTAATCAATTTTATCATATTTCCCAATTTAATTAAATAAATCATATTTATTTAATTAAATTTATCCATTATCCCTCTTAGCTAAAATTAATTAAATAAATCTTATTTATTTAATTAATTTATCCTCCCATGTCACATGTCTCTCATAATTGATTAAATAATTTTATTATTTAATCAATTATCTTTCACTTGTCCTCATCCTTATCCACTTGCACAAAAGTCAAACTAGCCTGAGGGTTTCCCTTAACCCGATGCCATATCCCTAACCATAGCCTATAACTGCAACCCTTGACCATAGCTATCCACTTCTGTGTGAGTGCTTTTCATCCCAAACTGCTAGGCGTAGAGTTTAACCTTTAACAACATGCTCCTCTTTTTATTTTTACACCCCTTGCGACCTTGGTCACATGGGTGACTAGGGCTCCGCTAACCATAAATGTGCCCCTAACCACTAACTAAATCACCTATCTAACCGCAACTTGTGACTGCTCTGATCCTAGCTGCTAGTAGCTAAGTTAACTACCAGGTCTGACCCTCCTTCCTAGAGCCCTAAACACGTTTTTTTCTTTTTTGCATTACTTTTGCATAACAGGTCAAATTTTCATGAAATTAGAGTCGTTGGAAAGCTGATTCAACCAGCTTCATAGATGTGTCAACCTCATCAGCAGATTTGATCATATTTTTTAAGTATAATTAGTCAAACTCATCATTTTCTTGCAAATTTCAAATCGCTATGTCTTTTGCAAATTTTATCAAAAAATTGACAATTTTTTTGAAATTGCTTAGAATTTCATAAGAAATATGATTATCTCATCTAACCTTTTGTATCTTTTCATCTAACATCTATTTTTTCAGATTTAATCTTTTTCATAATAACATACTTGTTTTGTAGCACTATTTGCTAAAGGCCAAATTTATCAAAACTACTAATAAGTTTTCTACAGGTTTGCATGTCAAAGGCTAATCATTAAACCTATCTTTGTGTTTTCTTTGTTTGGTGGGTTTTATTGTGACTTGGGGTGTGTATGATCTTCCCTTGTGCCTAGTGTGATCTTGGGAATCAAAAACACCCTTAAGCCACTTTCATTCACACACACACACACACACACACACACACACACACACACATCTTTTTTATCTAAGGGAATTAATCTTGCTTGTGTGGATCAAGAGTGTGTGTATGCTCTCCCCTTGTGCCTAGTGCAATCTTTGGGATCAAAAACACCTCTTGCATTCACTTTTGTCACCCAAGGTGTGCTTGTGTGTGTAAGCTCTCCCCTCGCACCACTTGGTGATCTTGAGGATCAAAAACACCTTGCATTACCTTTCCCTCTAGAAGACCTTCTTGGGGATTTCATCACCCCAAGGGATGACCTCAACCACACATTTTAGTGGGGTATATCAAATGGGGAGAATGAAATCTATACCTCAAACTAGTCACATAGTCATTGGCACAACCTCGAGGCCCCTGGCAATTCAAGAAACAAGGTGAAGTGCCTTGTCACATGGCTTCAACAGACTAGTGTTCATGGACTTGTGCCCCTCATACCTTGTGTATATTGGGGTCTCTCTTAGTAAACTTGTACATCCTATCTTAAGACCTTTCAACCATCTTCTAATGTGGTATAGGGTTTAGCTGATTAAGCCCAAAGTTACTCACCATGTACTTCCAAGGGTAGAAATAGAAGTTTTCTTTGGGAAAGACATCAAATCCTTCAGGGAAAGGGAGAAGGTGAGCCCTTGTGCCACTAGACCCCTAGCTATTCACCCTAGAAAAGATATTCCTAGTTAGGTAGGAATATTGATGAGGTATTCTATCATGTGGGCCCACACTATGAAGTCACACCTACTTGAATAATCTAGGGTGTTGTGTATTGTGTGTGATCATTTGCATAATTCCAATCCAAAACTCATAGCCTTTGCAAACTTCTGCATATATGTGTGACATTTGTCATTTGCCCAAATTGCCCAAGTGAAGCTTTAAGTCATCCCTAATCATCCTAATCATTTATTACCACCTATCCTCTTATCCACTTCATCCTAATCTATCCCAATCATCACATCACTTCATCCTATCATCCCTAATCATCCAATCACTTTATCAGAGCTATCAACAATCATCCTAATCTATAACCATCCTAATTATCCCTCTTATCCATCTCATATCCCTAGTCATCCCTAATTATCTAATCCACTTCATCCTCATCCTAATCCAATTAATGATGGGGAATTTCCAGTTGATCTACAATAAAAATGAGGGACCAAATTTGTGACCCAACAATGCCACCACATTGAATAGAATAATTAGGTAATTAGGATTAGAGAGGGAGAAGGGAAGTCCAAGAGTCGCATGGAAGGAGCTGTGAACCATTGATTGCACCATCCATCCTATGGTCGAGGTTGAGTTTTGAATATGTTTTCACCGTGTTATTATGAAGAGAGCAAAGGGATGAAGGGGAGGCCTCGCACGACTCATTTTCCTTTGGCATAGTGCAATGAATCCCACTACATTTGCATGGCAAATTTTTGAGAAATCTCTACTAAAGTGTAGCATGATTTGGAATGGTGATGTTCATCAATCCACAAGCTCAGGAGAAATGATTTCAGATACAAGAGAAGCCAAATACAAATGCAGGAAAAGCAAGGGGTAATGGACACTGGCTAAAGACAGGTATAATCTAATTCTAAATCACAAAAGAAATAGAACTTAGTAAAGAAATAGATATTGAAAAAGTTAGGATTGCCTTGAAATGAAATGCAGTTTATTACTTCATCTGGTGGATTAACATGGGCAGTAGCAATGGGCAAGAATAGCAACTAATTTACCAAATCACAAAGGTAAACAATGCCAGGAGAGGTGGCATAATCATTTGCGACCAGATATCAAGGTTTTTCCATTTATGACTTTTTTTTCTTTTCTTTTCCTTGCTTTGTAATGCACTCATTGAATTTTGAAAATGAGATGATGTTTGTGTTATTAGAATGATTCTCAACAGGAAGGTTGGAGTTTGGAAGAAGATTGCTTACTGGTGAAATTACATGAGTAGTTCGGAAACAAATCGGCACAAATTGCAAGGTGACTTCCAAGGTTGAGTTGTTTGCAATTGTATGAGATGTTTGGTTGAGTTGCTTTACTGAAGGTAATTTGGTTTCCTTGAAAAGGTGCTAAAGATGTTAAGAATATGTTTCTATTGGTTGGTTTCCATGTGTTGATGAGGTTGAGTTTTTGATTATCTGATCCATAGTCATAGGTGTGGCATATGACTTTAAACTCAAATAGAAACTAATCTGGATCCTCAGAAGCAAGACCCTTGAAGTTTGGTAGGTTTGAAGGTGAAATGTTCTTCATAGGGGCATTATCTCTGCGATCAAGAACAATAGGGTATGAGAAGGTCCTGGCATTTTCATGCAAAGGCTCTGCCTCATCATTGTGATTTTTGTCCATGTCTGGTGTCTCTCCTTTCTGAGATTTAGTGTGAGGTTCTGGGGGAGTGGATTCTTGTAATAGATCTATTTGGTGCCTTTCTTGTAGTTCTTGATTATACTTAGAGAGTGAAAGATTTTTTTTGTGCCTTGCACACATGCCCCATTTTACCAAATGGAGACCCCCTTTTTTCTTTTGCTTCACTTTTGGTTTGGTTTGGTCTCAGTAGGCTGCTTGAGAGAAATGATGCCTTGATGTCCTGATTGCAATGTCAATTTGTGCATATTCGGGTTTAGTTGCATAAATTTAATGTGATGACCTCATTGGTTTTCCTTGTAAGTTGAATCAAGTTGGTTAAAATGTATTGAGTCATAAGGTTAATCCTTTGAGTTTGTTCTGCGTTAAAAATGCATCTTACTACATTTCCGCTAATATCCCTTTCAACCAGATAGTAGCGTTGGGTCTTTTTGTACACTATCCTAAGCTAAAACTCACCAACATGAGATCTATGCTGAATTTAGTCCCAACCGGACATGTCCGGTTGTTGTCAAAAACCCCGCTGATCTGGTGCAAGGTAAAACTCCCACTAAACACCTTCATTAACACTTTGCTCTAAAACCAAAGTTGATGGGATATGCATAGAAATTCATACCCACTTGATATATCTAGTCATGACCTAAAACTCCTCATATCTAGTGGTGACTGAAAACCTCGCTTATCTTGTTGGTCGCCAAATCCCCATAAGTACCTAACAGTCTGGCATCGTACTCAACATTTATGGTGATTTACTGGGGGTATAAATGGTTTGAGATCCTTCATTCTACCTCATTTTGCATTTGATGACTTCTTGAGCTCTACATTTTCTAAGGTACTTTGGTTGATTTCACAATCTGTGTTGATTTCAAGTGCATTTGCTGACTGTGGATTTGATCTCCTTCATCTGCGTCTTCGCATTCATAGGTAGGTGGGTTTCAACTATGCATCTTGTCTTTAAATTCATGGTGTTTAAGGTTTAGTGTATTTGATTGATGGAGCATGCCTTTGGGATTTTGGCCTGGTTTCATCTAAATTTTAGTTTAGAGCTCCTTGAAATTGTCGACTTGGGGTTTTGAATCAGGGTTTTTGTTTAAAGAGATATATATGTATACATGTGCAAAGGCATCTTAATCATCATAAATTTCTACATTCCCCTCTGTAGAAACTTTGATTTCCCTTACAAATTTATGGCTGAGTCCTAAGTTGGAAAACCCCTTTAGAAATTCATCTTATGTAAAATCATTGTTTAAATCGACATATCTTATGTGTTGGCATTGGCATAGTTTGTCATTGATGTCAAAGGTTGTTGCAAAAGTTCATTCATTTTCAGTTCTTGATGTTCTCCATGGAATCCATGGATCTGAGAGAGGATGCTTCATCTCATGGTGATGACATGGATTGGTGTTGTTCTTTCTTTGCATGGGTTCATGATCTTTGCATGGGTTCATGTTGTTGAGGGATCATATTATACAGGGATTATATTATACTTGTTGTTAGATGTTGATCACATAAGTGGTGTTGATCCATCTAGTGATGTTATTTTGGAACAGGACCTCAGTCAAAGGTAATGTTTGGTTGAATTGATCAACTCTCATGCCAAGACTTGTCATACTTCAGATGTAAGGTAAGAGTCATGATGATATTACTTCATTTGGTCTTGAAGAGCTCAGGCTTTGAGATGGTATGTAGTCTTAGGTGACACATTTCTAAAACCCTAGAGAACTTCTAAAATCCCTAAGTTCTTTGTTCAAAGCCCTATATGTCCTCTACCTTAAAACTAGGGTTTGTGTAATTACATGTCAAAGGACCATCTTTGTCATTAAGGTTTATCATTATGTTTTGAAGTCCCAATTTCTATTTATCCAAAACCCTAAACCCTATCCTAATGTCCTAAAACCTAACCCGTCATTCAACCATTGCACTTTTTGTTTTAAAACACTATTGACTTGTAATTAAAGGTTAAAGTGACTTTAGTTATAAATTTAAGGGTCCTTGGTCCGTTGTAGAAATGGCCCCATCTTCCTTGGTAACTAGATCCTCAGGTAAAAGAATCTTAGACTGAGCGCCAGTTTTAAATATGTGGTCAAGATTTAAAGTTAAAAACTGAGAGAGAAAGAGTCGAGGGATGTAATTCAAACTTGGTTAAAAAATAAACGGTCATTCTTCAACCTTAAACTTGATAGGCATATGATGTCATTGTGCCCTAGTTTCAGTTACACACAGTTCTTGTAACTATATTTTGAACAGTAATAAATTGAAGAAGAAATGTAGTGTATTCTGGAGTGTGCATGATGGTCTGAACATCATGAGTGTTGAAGGTTATGGAGACTTGACAAAAACCCTAAGTGTTTTGAGAGTGGTTTGGTGATTGTTTGAAAAGGTGTGAAGTAATCATAATGGCACAGAATACAAAATAATTGCAGCGTTTTGATGATAGAGAACATATACATAAAGATTTAAAGAATGATTGAAGGACAAGGGAAATAGTTTTTATTGTATGTATAACAGAGTTTATTATACCATAGTCTATTTGCTTAGAGATAAGAAGTGGGATGATGGAGTTCAATGTGCTGGAAACTTGTAGAGATGTTTTTCTTGATGACAAGTAATGAGATTTTGAGTGTGAAGTTTTTTATTATGACCAGACTACTCATATAGGTGTGTTGATAGAGATTTTGTTTGACATACAAAGTAATGTCATGTATATCTATCTCATGAACGGAGGCAGAAAGATATCAATTGTAGAGAGAGATCATAAGGAAGTTTGTCGAGATTACTTGCAGAGAATGCATAAGAAAGTTTGCAGATAATGTTTGCAGAGGTATGCATAGGGTTAATGTATGTTTGAAAATATCTCTTTGCTTAGGATGTCCTTTATGATGATTTGATATAAGTGTAGAGATAGATATTTTTTTTAAAAGTATTTGAAATGTTAAGATTATATCAGGAAGATGTCATGAAGAATCTGATAAGGACAGTGTTATGAAGAGAAATAGAGAGATCATCTGTAGGTACTTTTCACTCACATTTGTGGTGTAATCCATTTTTACTAGTGAGGCATATCATTATTTCTAGTAAGGCATATCATTGTTGCCAGTGAGGCATGGTATTTTATGTCAGTGAGACAACATTATGTCAGGGAGACATCAAATGTACCTAGTGAAGGTCTTAGTTTTTTCCAGTGAGGCATAATAAAGTGTAGATTCAAGAGTGGTTTTTTATCCCTTTTTAATGGGTTTACACTCATAAAACATGTGTCATGGTTCTTTATTGATTGTCTCTATATTTGTGCCCTGATATCTTTCTTTTGATCAAGGTCTTTTCTATCACACTTATCATTGTATATGTATTTGATGAATCCTTAAGTTCTCTTTAAGCTTTGTGTCTACTGGATTAAAGGTGTAAATTTTTTTAAAGTTTATAGACCACTGATTCACCCCCCTCTCAGTGGTCCTGTACTCCAACATTATGCACTGTATTTCCTCGCTAAACCCCTAAGTAGGTTTTGTGCTAAATTCAAGGTAAAGTGGATATATCCTTAGCACCAATTTGCTTTGGATTCCTCTACCGAAATGAAGGTTTGATTGTTTTCAACCTTTGCGCTAAAAGATGCAACAACCTGACATATCCACTAAGCCCTAAAACACCCACAATCCTATGCCAGTCAAAATCCCCGCTAAAGCTCTCAAAATTGTTTGCGCTAAACTTGCCTAGGAGTGGATATATCCACTTGCTCCTAAGAATCCCACAAATCTACTTCCATTTAAATCTCCCTCTAAATGGCCTTTTATAGGGTTCAACGCTAAAAATCATGACCACTGGATTGTGCTAAAACATGCCCCGACCCGACATATCCACTTGACTTGAAATTCTCTGCCATCCAGTTGAAGCCGAAAACTCTGCCATAGGTATTTGTTATGTCAGAAAATGTCCCCTTGGGGGCTTTTCCCTCTTAAGGTTTAGCTCCTGGGTCCTGTTTATGCATTTAGAGCATCTTGCATGATAATTTGATATCCCGATGAGAAAACCCTAAAGTTTCATGGAAAATTGGACTCAGGGGATGCATTTAACAATAATCCTGCCTGAAATATGAGGACTTGGGGACATGTGCCCTAGTCCTGCCCTATTTTAGGTCCGGACTAATTTTAAAGTGTCAGTTTATGACCGTTATTTAGGTCCTATGCCAACACGATAAGTTTCAATTATGAAATTCTTGGCAAGAATGTTTGTAGTTGCATATATAAGCATGATTAGTGATTCATTTGTAAACTAGATGAAAATTTGATGGCAATTGTGAACTTTATGCATTCTTGTGATTAGAGAATTCAAAATATTCATTGTGTGGCAGAGAAGAGCATTGTTCTTATGTTTGTATTTACAGATTTGGCATCCATCTCCTCATGGCATGGAGAGCATCTTCCTTCCATGAGATCACTACAAGGTGATATCATTTATGTTTTCAATCATTTATCATTTGGATTTTGCCTCTATCCTGCAAGGATATGCACTCTTTACTTGACAACGGTGTTCGAAAGACTTCAATGTCTCTCTGGGGCTTGACTAAGGCAAGCCTCTAAATACCACAACCCAGAATCCATTTTTCTATGATTGTAGGTTACAGTTTGCAGGGGTAGAAAAAATGGAGTTGTAGGAGAGTAGTGTAGACTATCAGAATTGTAGATCAAAGAAGAAAATAGGGACCTAGACTCAAGCGCTCGCATATTAGTCCTCTGGATCCCGCAACAGGAAAATCTCTGGAACAATAGGAACAGGTTGTAGACAAGATTCCTAGATCCTGACAAAAATGGTGGAATTGGACTAGGGCGCTCACTCATTAGTCCCCAAATTCTCTATTTTCTAAACTTTGAAATCTGGTATGCATTTGATTGTCATTTGATATATCTGTGTGCGAGCATTTTCTGTAATTTGTCCATTTGTATCCGAATTTGCATAATTAGGGTTTTGAGCATAAGTGGCCTTAATTGAACAACAAAATCACATGATTCCAATCTTCCCCTATGTTCTGAGTGACCGAAGGCCTGTAGTAGACTATCTACTAGGCTGAAGTTCTTGAATGTTTAGTGGAGAAAGGCGGATTTACATAAACCATTGAAATCAACCCTAAACAAATCCTCTTCATTTTTCCTACTAAACATTTTGGTGAACCCATGTTTTTGGAATTTTTGGCACCTTTTTGAGTGTTGTGCTTCATATTTACATTCATCTAATTCATTCATATCATTGTTCATCTTATTGCATTTGAAAAATTACAAAAAATTTGATTTTTTTTTGGCATTTTAAGATTGCAGTTTCAAGTAATTTAGATTAATTGGCATTGAATTTCAATAAATTTTTGTCATTCTCATCATATCTGATTTAAAATACATAAATTTTTCATTCATCATTCATTTAGATTGTATTTTCATGATCAAATTGATGAAAATTGCTTAAAATTTTGCATTTTTCCATATAACCTAGTTTTGCATTAGCTAGGGTTTGTAGTCAAAATCTTGTTTTAGATTTTACTACCCTTTTAATACACTCATTAGGAATTATTTATAAATGTAGTGTTGCATCATAGTGGTTTTCTTGTAAAATTTCATGCCTAGGGTTTGAAAACCTTGATTTTTCACTAGATTTTGGCATTATCATCTCTCTAAATTTGCACCATAGGTGTGTTGTAAAGGATTTTTATGCACTAATTGGCTATTATTAGGGTTATTATCTGCTTCCCCTCCTCAAATTATTTACAACACCTTTTATTGGGCCTTTGCATTGAAATTTTTTTGAAATATTGCATATTTTAGCTATATTTTCCCTAGGGTTTGACCTTGAGTGGCATTATAAGCATGTTGTGATAGATTTTTTGGCATTAGCTAGATGTTATTACTGTTATATTTTTTTTCCATCATCATTTCCTCACAACACCCTTTGTCATTCTCTTTTACATTGAAATTTGGTGAAAAATTGCATATTTTAACTATATTTGCGCTAGGGTTTGACTTAGATTTACACTCCAAGTATGTTGTGATGAATTTTATCGCTTTAGGTGACTGATATTACTGCTATAATCTTCTTCACCTCCTAAAATTTTTTACGACACCCCTTTTATTAGGTCTTTGCATTGAAAATTTGTGAAAAATCACATATTTTAGTGTATTTTCACTAGGTTTTGGCTAGTCATCATTCTAGATTTGCATCAAAAGTGTGTCGTGAAGGATATTATTTCTATATTGGACTTATATGAGACATATTACTTTCTGTACTTGATCAATTTCCTTACAACACCTTTTCTTTCACTTATTTGCATTGAAAAAAGTTGAAAAAATCAAGCATTTTAGGTCATTTTCATACATAGTTTTGCACTTGTCTCTTGCATCAAATTTGAAAAGATTTTAAAATCTGATTTCACATTGATTTGACTACATATACACATGTCTTCTAATCACAACAACAACAATAGGTTCCCTCCTAAGCCTTACATGAAAAGAAAGGTCCTCGAACCTGAAATTGTGTTTACACGTCATGATAGAACAATTGGAGAAACTGAAGGACGTCTCTATATCACTATGAAAATAATGGGAAATCCTGTGGATGGAACCCTTATTGATTTTAATTGCATGACTAATGTGGCAATGGAAGAGTTTCTCTATTCACATCAATTAATGCAAGGCCTTTATGACCCTTCGGATATGATGATTAAGACACATAAGGGAACCTTTATAAACACTTATGGGAAGATATCCTCATTGGTTACTTTATTTGAGAAATCTGTAGAACAATGGTTTGATGTTGTCCCCATTTCTGACCTCTTTCGCATAAAACTAGGACATCCATGGCTAAAGGCTATGAAAGTTGTCCCTTCAACAATCCATAACTGTGTAAAATTTCCTTTGAATGGACAAGTGATTACTATTTGTCGCAATAAGTATAAACCTTTGGTTACAAGACAAAACTTTACACTTGATTACTTTTGGGAGAGATCTGAAGTGGAACTAGAGCCACAAATAGATTTAAACTTCTTGAGCTACAGAAATTGCAAAACAAAACTATTACATCAAGTGGCCGGTCCTTCTATGCAAGAAAAAATAAGAGACAACAACATGCATTTGAAGAGAATCCTAGACCGAAAGGAAATGGACCCTATGCTAAGGTTCCTCCCCACCATCCTTACAAGGATTAGGAGGTAGTCATCAACAACAAAACATTCCACCTAGACAAATGAGATTTGATCCAAGTGCTTCCTCCTCTAAAACACAAAAACCTATGGAAGAGCAAAACACTATCTTACAAGAGATAAGTGGTAAGACAAAAAAAAATAGACAAGCCAGAGAAAGGAGGAGGAGATCACAAGCTTATGCTCAACGACTTGCATCTCAACAAGAAAACATCTCACCAAACATTGAATCAAACCAAGAAGATCTTAAGAATGGAGAACTTGAAGAAAAGAATAAGAGTTGGGTTATGGTACCTTATGTCCCACTTTCCTCTAAAATTTGGGAGTGGGAATATGATGATGATTTGTTTGATGACAACCCTTAGTTAGGTTGTCCCTACAAGTAAGTATTTCTAACCCTTTATCTCTCATGATGTGTTTCACCTGTGATGTGTTATGTGTTGTTTAGGCCTCCTGGGATGACCCTTGATTCTCTTGTAAGGTCCAGGATACCAGGAGACTACCTCTGTTGTGACCCTTCTTCTATTTGTATCATCATTCTTCTATGTTGCTTCTCCTCTATTTTCATTATTGTGTGTTGTGTCTTACGGACATAGCATTGCGATTGGTGACTTGGGGGCACCATTCTACGTGATTGTCCCTAAGGCACTTGTTTCTCCTCTCTTGATTTGTTGTTTCCCTTCCTCTAGTGTTTCTATCTAGCCGACAGATGATGAAAAACATATTATACTGATACGGACCTAGTGTCCCTTTAGCAAGAAATCAAAAATTGAACTTAGTTCCTATATGATAATGGGGTTGTTATATATTATCCTACACTTGGCTAGTAGAAGCACTCCGTGTGATCTTGATGGTGTATTATTGCACTTACAAAACAAAACAATACTACTGCTCTGTACACTTTGTCTATCTTGAATCTTGCATTCCTCAGTTCTCTATGCATTGTTGTTTATCATGATTATATGGACGCTGACACTTTTCTTGCAGGGATGTGTTTGTGGGAACATTTGGTGATCATAAAGTACATGTCACCTCCGGGGGGCATGGGCTTTGTGAGAGCTCATGTTCCCTTGTGTGTTTTCTTCCTACCTTAACATGCTTGGTATCAGTACCTGATATCAATCACCTTAAGGTGGGGACATATATAAGGTAAGCTATTTGTTTTAGATGTTAGAAATGTGCTTGTTCTCAGGTGCAATCTTAAAGACTGGTGGCAATGAGTCCCTCCTGCACTCTGAGATTTGTTTGAAACCAACTTGAAATCATTTAAGCCCTCTGTGGAGACGAGATATCGCATCCTTTTCTTAATCCCTCTACGGAGACAGGGATGGTGTATTTCTTGTGAAGAGTGCACATCCTATCATTTTCAAAAAGTCCTTTGTGAAGGCGGGGAGTGGTTCTATGACTAACTCAACCCTTAAGCATGTGTTTGGTAGAAATAGGAACACTTCATCGCTTGTCTGTCGTGTTTTCTTCATGTCTTCCAAGTGTGTGTGTATTGCGTGTTTGTTCCCAAGAATAGTCTTAAAGATTGGTGGCGATGAGTCCCTCCTATGCTTTGGGATTTGTATGGCATGTTTGATTTGTTTGGCATTTTTTGCATGTGTGTTGCCCCATATGCAGTCTTAAAGACTGGTGGCGATGAGTCCCTCCTACATTATGGGTGGTGTGTTTACTTTCCTTGTACTTGCATTTGCATTTCATATATGAAAAGAAAAAGAAAAAGAAATCATCTATGTCTTCACTGCATTCACTATATTCACTATGTTTTTCGTGTCTTCAATGTTGTCTTCATGTTTTGTGTGATTGTAACTGTCTTCTCTGCGTTTTGCATGCCTATTAATATCTTCATTGTGACTGGTGTGTCTTCTCCGTGCTTGGCATGTTTGCTGTGTTTGTTGACCATACTTTAATCCATGTATTAGCCTTGTGTTTATACATACATTAAAATGGGGGCTAAAGGTTACGTCAGAAAATGTCCCCTTGGGGGCTTTTCCCTCTTAAGGTTTAGCTTCTGGGTCCTGTTTATGCATTTAGAGCATCTTGCATGATAATTTGACATCCCGATGAGAAAACCACGAAGTTTCATGGCAAATTGGACTCAGGGGATGCATTTAACAATAATCCTGCCTAAAATAGGGGGGAGGACTTGGGCACCCGCACCCTAGTCTTGCCCTATTTTAGGTCAAGACCAATTTTGAAGTGTCAGTTTATGACCGTTATTTAGGTCCTATGCCGACACGGTAAGTTTCAATTACGAAATTCTTGGTGGGAATGTTTGTAGTTGTATATATAAGCATGATTAGTGATTCATTTGTAAACTACATGAAAATTAGATGGCAATTGTGAACTTTATGCATTCTTGTGCTTAGAGCATTCAAAATATTCATTATGTGGCAGAGCAGAGCATTGTTCTTATGTTTGTATTTGTAGATTTGGCATCCATCTCCTCATGGCATGAAGAGCATCTTCCTTCCATGAGATCTTCACTACAAGGTGATATCATTTGTGTTTTCAATCATTTATCATTTGAATTTTGCCTCTATCTTGCAGGGATATGCACTCTTTATCTGACAATGGTGTTTGGAAGACTTGAATGTCTCTCTGGGGCTTGATTGAGGCAAGCCTCTAAACACCAGAAACCCTAACCCATTTTCCATGATTACAGGTTACATGTTGCAGGAGTAGAAAAAGTGGAGTTGCAGGAGAGCAGTGTAGACTATCAGAATTGTAGATCAAAGAAGAAAATAGTGACCTGGACTTGGGCGCCCGCTCATTAGTCCTCTGAATCCTACAACAGGAAAATCTCTAGAACAATAGGTATAGGTTGCAAATAACATTCCCAGATCCCAACAGAAATGGTGGCACTGGACTAGGGTGCCTGCTCATTAGTCCTCGACTTCTCCGTTTTATGAACTTGAAAATCTGGTACACATTTGATTGTCATTTGATATCTCTATGTGCAAGCATTTTCTATAATTGTCCTTTTACTTTTGAATTTGCATAATTAGGGTTTTTAGCATAAGTGGCCTTAATTGAACAACAAAATCACACAATTCCAATCTTCCCCTATGTTCTGAGTGACCGAAGGCCTGTAGTAGACTTCCTACTTGGCTGAAGTCCTTGAATGTTTAGTGGAGAAAGGAGGATTTACATAAACCATTAAAATCAACCCTAAACAAATCCTCTTCATTTTTCCCATTAAACAATATTAAGACATGTTTGCACTGAAATTGAGCTCCACTAGACATACCCTGTTGATGGTCAAATCCATGCTTTTCTAGTTTGAAACCAAATCCCCGCTGGGAGTATTAAGAGGGTGTTGTGCTAAAATCATATCCCATTGCATATATCCTCTTAAGGACTAAATCCCTGCTGAAGTCGTATGGGGCCGTTTAGTGCCTCAAACTTGACTTTGAATTATTCTCAAGTTTTTTTAGGAAACAAAAACTTTAATATCTTTTAGCCCACAAATGATCTTTACCTGATTCCTTCGCTAAAGGTCTTATTTTTCATTTATGAAGCTTGCTGTAAATTTTTGATTCCATACATGCTCAAATGCAAACTTTCCAAAAATAGCAGTTTGTAAAAACTGAAAGTTATATATCATTATTCAAGTGATTATGGAACCAAAAATACAAATTTTGAAAAGAAATGAAAACATCAACAATTTTGAATCATCTTTTTTTATGGGTGATGCAAGATTGCCCTTACACCACTGGATGCTCCTACATGAGACACCCAGGGTAATTTGAGAAGTGACCTTGTCACATCTCAGGTGTTTGTTTAAGGAAAACCCAAACAGTCAACCTCTACCTTAGACAACTAGGAGGAATCTGCAACATGCCTTCCTTTCCACTTCACCAGATATTCCTCATATTGCCTATTCCGAGTACTTCTTCCCACAAGGCTATTATATGTTCTAATTGGAAACCTCTCTTTTCTCAAGTGAACCATGACTGCATCTCCTACATGAAATTCCTTATATCTCCTCTTTTGATCCACCTTATCCTTGTACTAAAAATTCATCTTATTAATGTGATTTCTCACCTCTTCATGCAAATTCTTCAGGTGTTCTGCAAAGTCTTCAGCTTCGATACTTGCCTTTTCTCCCTTGTCTAGTTTCCTTAACTCTAAAGCATTTCTTGGACTACTCCCATATACAATCTAGAATGGTGATTTACCTATACTCCTATTGACATAATTGTTATAAGCAAATTCTTGATGTGGTAAAATTAAATCCCACCCGTTGGGCTTATCTCCTACTAAGCATCGTAGAAGGTTGCCCAAACTCATATTCACCACTTTTGTTTGTCCATCAGTCTGTGGATGGTGTGTGGACTGAACTTCAAATCTGTCTTCAACTTCTTCTATAATGTCCTCCAAAAATAACCAACAAACTTGGTATCTCAATCTGAAACTATGCTTTTAGGTAGACCATGTAGCCTCACCACCTCTTTGAAAAATAACTCTGCAATATGAACATCATTGGTTTTCTTACAAGGAAGAAAATGTGCCATCTTTGAGAATCTGTCCACCACCACAGAAATGGAATCATGTCCTCTCTATGTCCTTGGTAAACCAAGAATAAAGTCCATACTAATATCATCCCATGGCCTCTCTGGTACATGTAATGGCTGATACAACCCTATATTCTGACTTGTTTCTTTTGCAATCTGACACACTTTGCAACTCTGCACAAATTTCCTCACTTCTTGCTATAGTTGTGGCCAATAGTAATGCTCATTAACAATAGTAATGGTCTTACCTTGACCAAAGTGTCTAGCTAATCCCCCACTATGCTTCTCCTTAATTAGGTTCTCTCTCATGGAACTCTTGGGAATGCACAACTAGCTTCCTCTAAACAACATGACATCTTGGATTATGAAATATAACCATTTTGTCATGTCCAAAGTAATAGGTTCCAAACAAACTTTCCAAGCCTCTGCAAAATCTGGATCTTCATGATACAAACTTTTGAGCTCATTGAACCCAACAACCTCTATCTTCATTTCTATCAACAAATTTGGCCTTCTTCTTATGGCATTTGCAACTCTGTTGGACTTCCCACTGCTGTGCCTCAAAACAAAAGTATAACTCTGCAAAAACTCAACCCATTTTAAGTGCCTCTAGTTCAACTTTCCTTGACTATTAAGATATTATAAAATCTGATGATGAGTATATAAAACAAACTCTTTTGGCAACAAATAATGTCTCCATTTCTTAAAAGCCTAAACTATAGTATAAAACTCCTGATTATAAACATATTACTTTTTCTTGGCATCATTAAGCTTCTCACTAAAATAGGCAATGGGCTTACCTTCTTGGCTAAAAACAACTCCTATAAAACTACCACTAGCATCACAATCTCCCTGAAATACCTTATTAAAATCTGGAAGTACCAAAAGAGGTTGCTCTGTGACTTTCTGCTTCAATGTAAAAAAGCTCTTAGTTGCTCCTGTAGTCCATTTAAACTTTTTTCTATCCCCTCTCATTGTCTTACTTAGGGGTGCACAAATGCTATCATTGTCAGACTATCTATTATTTGAAGCAACGCTGTAAACTGCATTGCATCAAAGAGGGACCAAATGTATACGCCTAAAAATGACACAATTTGCATTCTTCCAAGTTAATTAAGTATCAAAATATTTAATTATCTCTTCTATAGTCAAAATTAAATAAAATCCTTTATTTAATTAATTTCTCCCAAACAATTAAATAATTCTTAATTATTTAATTAAATCAAATCGTTCTTCCAAATTTAAATAAATCAAATCAAATTTATTTAAATCCTCTCAATCTCCAAAAATAAAATATAATCAAATATTTTATTTATTCTTCCAAATCATGCACAAACAATTAAATAAATTTATTTATTTAATTGGATTTCTAATCTTCTAAATTAAATAATACCAATTATTTAATTTATTTCTTCCAATAATATCTTCTCTAAATTTAAATAAATCAAATATTTATTTAAGTTGCTTTTTCTTGTAAATTGAGTTATCTCTAAATATAATTCAAGCTTTCTTGCACATGCAATTAATATTCCTAATATTTAATAAAGCAAAATATCTTCTTATTCTCATGCAAATCCCTTCTTCTTGTTTTAAATCACTTAACTGATTATTATATTCTTTTAATTGCTTTAACTCATTCTTCTATTCTTAGCAAATCCTCTCATGCAAAAAGAAAGCAAGACACATGTCTTCTTCTTATTCGTTGCACGTTCCTCAACTATTCTATATAGTTGATCTTCTCAAATCTTCTATACCATTGATCTTCATTCTCTCAAGTCTATAAAAGCAACCTCATTCTTCCATTTCAATCATCCAAGCTTTAAGTATTGTTACTCTACAGGAATTACAGTGCGCCTTTGGCACCGATTCCTTCAGTGCTTGTGATCACATTCACTACTACGCACCATGCACTACTACCATCGTTGTGAAGCTCCTCTTCATTGTGGTATTATCATAGCCATTCTCAATCGACATTCTTGAAGCATAGCAAGGAAGTGCACTCTCTGAGGGCCTCATTTCATACATGCAAGAACGATTTAGATAGGCAATCAATGGAAGTTTCGAATTGAAGAAGGTTTGCTTTGTTGTTCATTGCTTTATTTGATTAATTTCCTTAGTTCACTATTTCATTGAAGTTTTTGGTATTTGATATTGATTATTATTGAATATTCATTGTTGATCCAATTTTTCCATAACATTTCTGGCGCCCACTGTGGGGCCTAGCCCCAAATTTAACCCAAAACTGAGTTTTTGTGTTTTAAAAAGCCATACACAGGAGGAAACAATGCATCTGTCACTTCCTAACATGCATCTATCAACTATTACGACGCTTCCATTTAAGAAGTGCATATGTACTCTGTTACAGCGCTTTTACCATCTGAAATGGTGCATCCGCTACTTCGACGCATATACACTGTATTTCGATGCTTTCATCCTCTGTTCCAATGCATATGTAATTGCGGTGCTTTTGTTGACTATTTCTACGCATTCAATCTCTGAAGCGGTGCATCTGTTGTAGGCAGTGATTTTACAATTTTCTAGGAGATTTTTGCTAACACTGACATCTTTGCAGGAACTCTCTTGATCTATTTTGCAGGCTAGGTACTGGTTTAGATTCATATAGTTGCACTTGATAGCTCACACTTCGATTTCTAACAGGAAAGTAAAATTGATGCTCATGCAAAATCTCACATAGTTTAACTAGGAAAGTGGTAATTGAATCATTGCTATCTTTTCAAAGTTATTGCTATCTGGATAAAATTGAACTCATCATTGCTATCTAGGTTAAAACTGAACCATTGCTATCTCGATTGAACATCACTTCAAAGTTAACAACTTATGCTATCATGGATAAAATTGAACTCATCATTGCTATCTGGGTTAAAACTGAACCATTGCTATCTCGATTGACCATCATTTCAAAGTTAACAATTCGTGCTACGTGGTTAAAATTGAACTCATCATTGCTATCTTGGTTAAAATTGGACCATTGCTATCTTGCTAATCACTTCAAAGTTTTGTGCTTGCCCAAGTAGATAGGTCATCTAGTTTTTTTCATTTTAACTAGGGGAAAAGAACCACTGTATACCGTGTTTTGGGAATGATACTAGGCCTACGCTCTCCCCTATCTTGGGTGATCAAAATGCCAGCATATTATTTTCACATGTGTTTTTCCTTTAGAGGAGCCTGCTCTTGGATACCGTTCATCCAAGTAGGAACGAGCCTAAGTGGTAACAGGGTACATGCCAAGCCCTTCCAAGCCACTATAAATAAATTGTGTTTGGAGTGAAAGCTTCAAACAATGAGTGAAGTTGTGTTATACCAACAGCTAACCTCCCCCAAAACCCTCCAAGGCGCAACCCTTGCAGGCTGGGAGACTCCATAATGGAGAGTAGTGATGCCGCATGTATAACCACTCGAATGGTTGCCTTCATTAAACACCTTTGTTTTAGTGGCCAAAAACCCTTGTTATCCATTTGAAGCCTAGGATTTGCACTTGTTTTTCCTTTTAGTCCAAAAAGAGTCAAAAAATCACAAAAAAATAAAAAACCATAAAAATTCTTTGTGTTTGCTATGTCTTCTTGCCATAATTTCAGAAAATTAGATCAAAAAAGACCTTCTTGCAACCAAAGTACCAAAAAAATCAGAAAATTTCCAAAAAATTGCAAAAACATTAAAAAAAGCTAGAGCGACGCATCCGTCCTCTGTTGTAGCGCATTTGTGCCGACTTGCAGTGCATTTGTGCCAACTTGTAGCGCATCTGTTCAAACTTGTCGCGCTTTTACTATCTGTTACAATGCTTTTGCCTTTTAGCAGTATGGCGCTTTTGTTGCAACTTATAGCGCATCTGTTTCAGCGCATACACGACAGTAAGCACTTGCACAGTTTGTGAGAGAAAAATTTTACCAATTTTGGATACCCATTTCAGTCTAGTTTTAGGTTTAGAGATCAGGTCTTACCTAGAAGTCCTTTTTCCATCCATTTCGAGCCAAAATCTCTCTTTCGCTAGTCATCTCATTCACCTTCTATCGAGTCTTTCTAGTCTAAGGTCGAAGTTTCCCATATCCGATCAACATAGGCCACTTTTTCATATCACTTTGGATTCAAGTAACCCCAGTAGGTCGCAGAACTTTGCTAGTGGTCTTGGTGCATGACTAGTCCCTACACAGTAAGACAGGTATCGAGTACCCTTACTAGTGGCTACCATCTTGTATCGACCGTCTTACTTGGAATCATTGATCGAGAAAGTCCTTTGTCCAAATCTTGTCATAAGTATCCCATTCTTAGCAATCTCCATCACCATCTTGCCAAAATCTCTAGTCCCATTCCACCTCATCCCTCGTCACCTTGCATGGTTCTTACTAGATCTCAATACCAAAAGCAACTTGAAATGGCCGAATCATCCAACCACATCATCACACCTCATGATAGTGATGAGGAGATCTCTAACGAAGATTATCAGGGAAGCCTCCAAAATCAAAAATTCCAACGCTTGTTAGAAAGTGCTCCATGATGATCCTCACAAGTACTTTTATTACCTTGCAAATCTTGGAATTAAACTCCCCGCGGATTTCGACATAAGCACAATCCAAGAAAATGTGGAGAATAATCATGAAGAAAGAGGAAAGAAAGCCATAGACCCACATGCGGAAGATAAGAATGAAAAAGAAAAGAAAGCCATAGAACCAAGCACTCCTATGGAAGAAATGAGGAAATAACTCGAGGGTCTAAAGCAACAAATGTCAGATCTTAAGACGGGTACAAATACTAAAACCTATTCTTTTGAAGATATTGCACCATACCCCTTTGATAAAATTTTGAACATGACACCATTTCCCTTTCGATTTGAAGTTCCTAAGTTTGACAAATACAAAGGGAAAGGGGACCCTAGAAATCACATTAGGGAATTCAACGCAGCATGTATGGAAGTAGCTCACAATGAGACTTACTTAATGAGACTATTCCCTCGATCTTTAGTTAGTCAAGCCATGGAGTGGTTCTCACGGCTCCCACCGGGCATCAAATCTTTTGATGAGTTAGTCAACAAATTCATCACGCACTTCTCTTACAATATCGAACACAAAGTCTCCATGCTAGACCTATGCAACACCAATCAAAAGAGTGGTGAATCATTCGCCACTTTCCTACAACAGAGGAGACAACTAGAAAGTAAGTACTCATAAGATGTACCAGAAAAGCAACTAATGGAGATGTTTGTCCATAACCTCAATAACGATCTTAGCTATCAATTACAAATCCAATGCCCTACTTCATTCTCAAAGGTCATAGAAATGGGATTATTCATCGAAAAAGCTATGATTGCCAAGGGGCAACTCAAGTTATACAAGGACACACCTACCTCTAATTATACGACTGACAAATCAAAATTTTAGACTAAAAACAAAAATGTCATCAACGATGGAGTAGTTGATGCCAAGGTGGCGACTCCCAAGCAACAACCGATATTCACTCTCAAAGGAGAGGCAAACAATGTTACCCCCAACAAAACATTCTCTCTGGAGCCAAGACCATGGATCAACTCAAATCCAAGGCGAAAGTTCACACCATTGGGTGAGTCCCAAGAATCTGCATTAAGGAAGCTATTGGCTAATAATGAAATCTCTCTACCGCCAACAAGTGATTATGAGCCTCAAATCAAACCTCACTATTGGAAAGACACCGACTATTGTGAGTACCATAGAGGAAGGGGACATACAACCAACAATTGCATCTGCCTCAAACATGTTATTCAAGATGTGCTTGATCAAAATCAAGGAGGAAGCCAACAACATACCTCCAATGAGACACATGTGGCTTACAAGGATCCACTTCTCAATGATGACAGTCGTACAACAACAATAACAACAATGGAAATAACAAAAATGGCAACAACAACAATGGTAACAACAACAACAACAACAACCGCAATAGGCAAAATTAGAATAGCAGGAATAATAATGCCAACTACGCAAGTGTGTCATTCGACTATACCATCAATTGCATATCACAGCATGTCCCATAGATCAATGTGGTCACGCCGAATCAACAATCAAAGCCTAACCAAAATAATTGCAGTATCACTACCCGTAGTGGAAAAGTCAGGTTGAATACTATCCCTCCAAGGTTGTCACCTTCTCAATCCAATCCTCATCAGTATAGTGTCATAGACCAACTTCGGAAAACTCCGGCCCACATTTCTATCTTAGAGTTGTTGCATCTATCTCCTTCCCATAAGGAGATTCTCAATAAAGCCTTAGTGGAAACCACAGTCCCCACTAACTTGGCCCAAGAGAAGTTTCAGGCCATGGTAGGTAATCTGACCTCCTCAAGTACCATATCATTTACCGAGCAAGATGACCTCTCAGTATCTCAACCTCATAACACCCCTCTTCACATTGTCACCTTCATCCACAAGCACCGCATCAAGAGGGTTCTCATTGATGGGGAGCCAGTTTAAATATTTGCACGTTAAAGCTAGTCCTTACATTGGGGTTCTCTGAAAAGGCAGTCAATCCAAGAAAGAAGATAACTATCAAAGCCTATGATGAAGAGGAGAGAACTACAAAGGGAACAATGGTGTTGCCCATACAAGTGGGACCGATAATAAAAGATGTTGTGTGCCAAGTCCTAGATAGGGAGCTCGCCTATAATATTCTGCTAGGTAGACCATGGATTCATGCCATGAAAGTTGTTCCCTCTACTTATCACCAATGCATAAAATTCCCGCATAATGGCAAGCAAGTCACCATCCAAGGTGACCCTGACCCCTTCCAGCATTGCAATTCTGTCCTTTCAAAACCTGGTTGCATCATACTGAACAATAGAGCATCTACATCCCCTACCCCACAGAATGATCATACCTCTGAAGCTTCCTCATCAAAGCCCAAAGAACAGAAAATTACTATCAAAGAAATAGGAGTTGGGGAATACTCCATTGAGCATAGCCTAAATCTAGCCAAGATGCCTTTATCTCCTAGATCCTTTGGTCGACCCAAGCATTTTCCAAAGCCATCTGCTCCTCCTATAGCTCCCACAGCTCCCTTTGTAAAATGGGGGACCTTATCCGATGAAATAGAGGAAAGAGATGTCCTACAATGGCTTTATACCAAAGAAGAAGAGAACATACAAAAGGAACCACCTAGGTTCCTAACATAACTCTATGGGCGAGGAGAAGCTATCCTACACAAAATGGGTTACGAAGGACAAGGCCCTATCAGCCTAAGAAAAGAAGGAATCATAGAACCCATTCAACCTTCTTCATCCTCATTGGCTAGAAATACAAATGGCCTAAGATATAAAGGCAAGGGCAAGGCTAAAGAAAATGCTTGTCTTGTAGAAATGATCCATACGCTTCAAGTAGACAGTGACACAAATTCTAATGAGTATGAGTGGGATGAGCTAACAAAGCATTCCTATGATGACAAAGAGGTCAATACCATTCAAACTTATAGCCCCTACCATGAGGGACAAACGCTACTGAACAGACCACTAGAGTCTAATTTTCCTATCTCTGAGAATATGACTTTTGAGGAAGGTTCGAGTTCTATCGCAATAAACAACTTGGAGGAAAGTACCATCCCGAACACTCCCTCTACCAATACTCCTAGCATATCCATTCAAACTATCAATGAATCAGATCTATCCTCTGACTCCCTCCCCCTTATGCATCTTGAGCTCATTGACTGGGATCTACGAGGAACCCCTCAACTAGATATGTTCCAAAACAATGATGCTTATATTGATTACATGGAACTTAGGGACCACCTACCCAAAGGAGATCATAAAGTTGGTTTCTCTATAGAACTTAATACCGTGGCTTATTTTGGAGAGGGTGCCAAGCCTTCCAGTCGCAAAAATATCAAAATAAAAATTGGATCTGACAGTGAAAACCGCTCCGCGGCAGTGTCAGATCCCCAAATAGTAAAAAGAAAGGACGCATCCGAAAGTGAAAACCCAACTGTGCACCTGACGATGGAAGACTTGACACTCTCTCCAATGACATGCACCAGGAGAAGTCTCATATTTTTGTGGAACACACAGAGCCAGTTAACCTTGGAACAGAGGAACAACCTAAGATCATTCACTTTACTAAGTCTCTAACCCCACCAGAGAAGACTAAGTTTGTACCATTCTTCAAGAGAAAGCAAGTCAATTTTTCTTGATCATACGCAGATATGCTGGGGTTAGATCCAGATTTGATTCTACACCATCTTCCATTAGATCCAGGAGTGAAACCAGTGAAACAGAAGCTTAGAAAGATGCATCCACACATAGCACTGCTTGTAAAAGGGGAACTCAAGAAACTACTGGATGTAGGGTTCATCAGAGCTATAGACTATCCAGAATGGGTTTCCAACATTGTACCAGTGTCCAAACGAGATGGCCGAGTTAGACTATGCAATGATTTTAGAGATCTAAACAAAGCTTGCCACAAGGATGATTTTTCGTTGCCAAATATAGATATCATAGTCAATTTAACAGTAGGGCATACCATGTTATCTCTCATGTATGGCTTCTTAGGATATAATTAGATCAGGATAGCACTAGAAGACTAGCATAAGACAACTTTCACTTGTCCATGGGGCACTTTTTGTTGGAATGTCATGTCATTTGTGCTAAAGAACGCAGGAGCCACATATCAATGTGCTATGACCACTATATTTCATGATATGATACATGTCACCATGGAATATTATGCAGATGATATCCTAGCAAAGTCACTTACAAGAGAATCACACCTGGATGTGTTAGAGAAAGTCTTTCAGAGATTAGAGCAATTCAAGGTCAGGTTGAACCTAAAGAAGTGTGTGTTTGGAATCACCTCAGGCAAACTCCTAGGTTTTATTGTATTAGAAAATGAAATAGAGGTGGACCCCGCCAAGGTCAAGGCTATCATGGATATGCCACCACCCAAGATGCTTACTCAACTAAGATCTCTACAAGGTAAGCTACAAGCAATCCGTAGATTCATATCACAACTAGCAGACAAGTGTCAACCATTCAGTCATCTCCTGCACAAGAACATTCCATTCAGATGGGATGAGAAGTGTGAAGAGGCATTCAACAAACTGAAAGAATATCTTATGAATCCACCTATTCTCATGCCCCCTATCCAAGGAAAACCATTGATACTCTACATATCTTCTACACCTACAACTCTTGGGGCTCTTCTAGTGCAACAAGATTATGAGAATAAGGAAAGAGTCATCTACTATATCAGTCGCACATTGGTGGGCTATGAGTTGCAATACTCTTAGATAGAAAGATCATGTCTTGTGGTAGTTTTTGTTTCCCAAAAACTTTGACATTATATGTTTGCACATCTAGTCAAACTTATTTAAAAAATAGTCCATTGAAATTCCTACTAAGCAAAGCAGCTCTTACAGGTCGCCTAGCCAAATGGGTAATGCTCCTAAGTGAATACGACATTGAGTATGTAGACAGAAAAGCTATCAAGGGACAAGTCATTGCTGATCAGTTAGCAAATGCACCATTATAGGACACCACACCTATGCAATTTGAGTTTCCAGATGAATCCTTATTCAATATCTCAACACATTCTTAGAAACTATACTTTGATGGGTCCTACACAAACCATGGATCGGGGGCAGGAATCTTGTTTGTAACTCCTCATGGCAACACCATACCGAAGTCTTACCATTTACTATTTCCATGCACCAATAACATAGCAGAATATGAAGCCTTAGTCATTGGCCTCAAGATGGCAACAGATTGGAAAATCAAAGAGCTACATATCTATGGTGATTCTCAACTAGTGATCAATTAGGTCAATGATGATTACTAAACCAAAGATGAGAAGCTTGTCCCATACAAGCGCATGATAGATGACTTTAAGAAATATTTTGTGATTATATCTTTTGAGTAGATACTCGCATTGAGAACAAAGCAGCAGATGCCATGGCAACCATCGCCTCTCTTCTCGAGATACCAGAGAATGAGTCACGGTACGAGTTCTTAGTGGAAACTATTCGACAACCAGCTTATGATCTTCCTGAGACCCATTCCATATGCCTTTTAGTTGGATCTGATTCATCTTGGTATGGTAAGGTTTACACTTACCTCAAGGACAACACCCTCCCACCTGACTTATCTTCAAACCAACGATGAACTTTTATATGCCAAACCTCTTGCTATACCATTATTGCTGACACCCTATACCGAGGTGGCCTAGATGGTACTTTACTCCATTGTTTAGAACAAGAAGAATCCCTAACCGCCTTACAAGACGTGCAAGAAGGGATTTGTGGAACACACTCTAGTGGTCCTTCTCTATCTAAGAAACTCATGCGTTTGGGTTATTACTGGCTGAACATGGAAACAAATTCATACCAGTTTGTGAAGTGCAAGCAGTTCCAAATACATGGGAACCTGATACATGCACCAGCTCAAGAGTTAAGACCTTTAATGACACCTTGGCCCTTTTGCCAATGGGGACTTGACCTTGGGGGAAAGATCCATCCACCCTCCTCCAACGGCCACAAATTCATCATAACCACCACTGAGTATTTTACCAAGTGGATTGAAGCCGTTCCCCTCACCACTGTCACAGGTAAGCAAATCTCCTCATTCATCCTGAATTACCTCATCTACAAATATGGAATTCCCTCATCCATTATCATGGATAACAGAAGACCCTTCAAAAACTAGGATGTCCAAGAACTCTGTGACCGATTCAAAATCCAATACCATTTCTCCACACTCTACTACCCCCAAGGCAATGGTCAAGCTGAAGCATCCAATAAGACCATCTTAAAACTGCTCAAGAAGATAGTCAACAATGCTGGCCGTGATTGGCACATCCAACTCAATCCCGCTCTGTGGGCCTACAGAACCAGTATACGCACTCCCATAGGTGCTACCCCTTACGTCCTTGTCTATGGCTCAGAAGCTATCCTTCCCATTGAGGTTGAGTTACCATCTCTCAAGGTGTTGTTAAAAGGTCTCATATCAGATGAAGAATACAGAGTTTCCAGATTGCAAGAACTAGAATTGCTAGAGGAAAGGAGACAGAAAGCCTTTGACCATCTCAAAGCATATCAACAGATGATGTCACGAAGCTATAACCATAGAGTTCATCCAAGAACCTTTAAGGTTAGAGATCTAGTCCTTAAAGAGAATCCCCGCAATCAACAGGATAGGGAAAAGAAAGGCAAGTTTGAACCCAACTGGCTTGGGCCTTATGTAATTGTAGCTACCTATGGATTGGGGGCATATCAGTTAGCAACATCTGAGGGTGAGCTGTTAGATGACCCAATCAACAGCATGCATCTTCACCGGTTCTATACCTAGGAGAACCCCAATGTAAGGGGGGCATAAAAATACAAAAAAATATCAAAAAATTAGAAAAATACAAAAAAAACAAAAAAGTCAGAAAACTACAAAAAAATAAAAAAAGTCAGAAAACTACAAAAAAAATTGTCCTTTGGTGAAAACCTGGCAAATAGGCACCTTGGATAGGCATCATGATGAAACCCTGGCAAATAGGTGTCATGTGTACTTTCTAGCTTTTTGTGCAAAGCGTTACTTGTGATAAACCGCCTTCTCCATCTTTAGGAAACCAATCACCTTGTGTCCATTCTTCCTCGTGTCCCATTCAGCCCATATCCATTCCATAATAAAAAAACCTAACGATAACCTATCATGGCTTGATACTCTTATCTCTTTATTGCCTTGTCAACCAAGGTTTTGTCCCATATCATATCCATCGTGTCAGCCTAGTATGGTGTCTCTCGTTAGTATCCATGGTCCAAGTCCATGAACTACGTTGCCTCTACGTTGTCACGTAGGCAAGGCCATTTCTTAAATGTGCCCTTGAGGCTCCCACGGTCCCATCCGTCCCATTTCTTGTCATCTTTCTTCTAGTCCATCCATGGTCCATTAGGGTTTACCCCGAACTACGTTGCCTCTACGTCATCACATAGGCAAGGCCATTTAACAATGAGCCCCCAAGGCACTAGGTCAGCCCCTTAGGGTCCATCTCACCAATAAGGATTGTGGAATCCTCTCACCAGGCAAGCAAGCGCAAGAAAAACCCGCTTTCAAGCATAAATCCTGATGCAAGACATTAACCTATCCAAAGCAACACAAACTACTAAGGCATTCTAAATGATTTTACCCAAATTATGGCAAGAAACAAACACATCTAAATGCAAAAATGTTTTGTGGATTGGAAACATGGTTAAAATACAGAGTCTTGATTTTTGCTATCATGCCTTCCTATGCTACTCGAGGATGCCAAAAGCTAGAAATGCTATGATGGGGGCATGATTATTTTCTTTGTTTGTTTCTTGTGGATTAAACTTTAGTAATGTGAAACCTTGTCTAAAGACATGATCAGCAAAAGATCATCGAGGACATTCAAGGTCTAACATGAAAAGGGGCAATCCTTGACTGTTGATACGCAAGAAATACTCAAGTCATCTCGGTTCAATTATACCTCGATGCTTGTATTAAATTTCTAAATCAAAAATCCATGTAAGCAATGCTCAGGTCATCTCGGTTCAATTATACCTAGATGCTTGCATTAACTTATAGCATTTCAAAAAAGTACTAAAAAAAATCACCCAATGATGAAATAAGCACTTCAAAATACTTGCACCATAAAGATATCAAAATCAAAGCATCCATTATACATCCATCTATACATCCATACATCCATGTCCCATGCAATAAAAGATCCAAACTATGCGGAGTAACAAATACAAAGTCAAAGCTTGTGAAATCAAGTCATTCTTCTATCAATCAATCTTCTATCTATCATTCTGTCATTTCTGTGTCGATATTGTACATTTGGACATCACAAAAACATAGCATATAGTTGCATATCATATCATATGAGATAGTCATTCACATGGTTAAATCAGTTGCATAAATAGAAATTGCATTAGATCATCCATATACAGTTTGTTACAATCATCATATAGTGTCAAAACAGAAAAAATCAAAAACATAGATAAGTGCATCACATAATTTGCATAATCATATAGATACCATTTTGTGCACACACACATTAGTGACATATCAAGTTAACAACATCAAAGTCTGCATTTGGCCTTATAGCATCACATAGCATCATATGAAAATCTACATTAGACAAACATTGCATAACATCAAGTAAAAACATCTAAGTCTGCATTAGATAAACATGTGCATTGCATCAAACAATAGAAATGCATCATAACTCATAGAAAGCACCAAAATAGCTACATCATCATATAAATATCATAAAATATGTCCAAATATACAATATCAAGTAGTCCATCTCTGAATCAATGTCATATACAATAAGTACATCCTAGTGGATGGTGATACATGTCTCAAAATAAAAAAAATGGTACAGGTCTATCTGGCTATCTAAGCCATCAAAAAGGTACATGTAAGATCCAAAGTTAGCTAACCCCTGCTATCCCTGCTACTGTGAACCACTGCTACCAGTCGTATCTCCTGTATCCCCTCCTCTGCTAGCCTCGGACTACTGTGGGCCCATCACAGAGGCCCATGACCTCGATGGATCTGCTCTCTGGGAGGCTGCAGACTGGCTCCTGTAACTCGAAGCCCTCTGACTCGCCAGCATGGCACCATGATATAGACCCCGATAGTACTATGCCTGAGCCTGTGCTCTAGCAAGTTCACCCTATACCTGCGCTAGCTGTGTCTGTGCCTGTGCTAGCTGTGTTTGTGCCTGCACTAACTATGCTTGAGCCTGATGTACCTACCCAACCAAAAAACTACTTGCTGCATCTGTCCCCAGGGCTGCCACTGTGGTATCCCGCTCTACCTGGATAACTTGTATCCTCGCATCTGCCATAACCCTCTCTCTAGTAAGTCCCGCAATGACCTTTGCATCTATCTCTTGCTGACCATCGGCCCTCTTGAGCTGTGCCCGCAGCTGTCTAACCTCTCCCCTCAAGGTGGCTATGGTCCTCTCCTGAACATCTGCCTGAGCTGGACCCTGCTGTGCCTATACCTGTTGCTCTCCCTGTCTTTGTGGCTGATGCCCTACTGCTGTCCCACCTACCGAGGTGGCGGCATCTGTGCCTATTGTGGTACCTACTGTGCAACCTGTGATGGCACTACCTGCTCAGCATGGGAAGGTCCCTCCCCACCTCTCCTCCTCTATCTGGGTCAGCCTCCATCATCTCCATCGTCTCCTCCATCTCTGCCACCCCCTCAGTCTCCTCTCCCCCTCATCCTCCTCCTCCGGCCAACGTGGCCCTCATCATCTGAGTCAGCCTCATCTATCCGAGGCATCAACACCCCAGGCCTTGAGTATCTCAGAAATGGGTGTGTAGTAAACCAATCCTCATAGTCCTGTGTCACCTCGGTGTCTGTAATCCCCCTCCTCATGTCCTAGGTGACATATGGTGTTTGCCAAAACTCAGCCAGTGCCTCCTCATAGGATGCCATCGGTCCCCACTTGAGTCTCTCAGAGTGTGTCCTAACAAACTGAGCCTACCCCTGTGGCATGCCCTACCTCCTCCCAAACTGTCTCTGTACCTGGCTGACTATCTGCCTCTCCAGGATAAATCATGTCCGTCCTATCAGCCACCATGACTGATAGCAGTAAGGTAGCTCGTCTACCTTGTCCTCCCATGGCTCATAGTCTAGATATGGCCACCACTCGACCACATCTACTCCATCCAAAGCGTGTCGCCAGTACTCAAGCTTCCCCAGGCTATGCTAGAAAATCACTCCTACATAGCCATAGCTATATGGCTCCCCTCTCTATTTGTCAAACACACAGATTAGTCTCGTGATCGCTATGTGCTCCCATAGCGAAAACCGTAGCAATGACACGCCTACGGATAGGCTCGTGCTCCTATGATATACCACCTGATGCATATCGTGGTATAGGTGCGCAAGTACACAGACACCCCAAACATACCAGGTGCCCTCTATGATCATCCTCTCCATGATCCTACCCCATCCAATGGGGAACCCATGTGATCTCCTGTCGGGGCATACCATGCCTCCGATCAGTCCTGCTACAATAGCTGGGAAGTAGTCATAACAGTCATAGATATCCTGCCATGAGATAACCTGCTCAACCAGCTCAGGGTCATCAAACACTCACCTACACTCAGCAAGTCTCATGTCTCTCTGTGGATCATACTCCACCAGCTCACCTTGAATAGGCAAGTGAAGAATCCTGTAAACATCCTCCAATGTGATGGTCATCTCACTAGTAGGGAGGTGGAAAGTCCCATCCTCACTGTGGAATCTCTCCATTGCAGCAGTCAACAAACCACGGTTCACCCAAACCTTGGGTATGAAGCAAACATAGTCTAGTCCCATAGCTCCTAGTGCCTCTCTATCTATCTCTGTCAGCATGTATCTCTACAACATCGGCATAGGGAACCGCTCCCTAGACTGAAGCATATATCATATATCCTCCTGTAAGCATGCAAAGTAAGGCATCAACCTAAAGCTCCAAGTACCATACTCAACATATCTATAGAAACATATCAACTAACTTAGCATTTCAAAATTGATCAAAACAACAAACTACATCTCTTGACTAGATTCCTGTAGTCTCGGAGATAGCTTATCGATTGATGTGTCAAATAGGACACCAATCGAGTCAATTTCGCTAAGTAAACTGCCTATCTATAGCATATGCACCACAATAGGTGGTAAATGTGCCATTTTCTAATGAAAGCGTTGTTTCTAGACCTATGTGCCACTTCTGGCAAAAGCACTGCAAAATCACATGCATGCGCTATCCTATGCTACATATGCGCTGCTTCAATGCATGCACCGCTACATATCGTGCATGCGACGCAGGATTATGCATGCACCGTCCTATCCTATGCATGTGCCAATTTCACAAAAGCACCACCCTATATTATGCATGCACCGCAGAATTAACTATGCGTTGTTTCTCGTGTCATATGCGCCACTCTGCATTTCAGTACATCTATCTAAACTATTTTTCTCCTAGCATTTATGACATTCAAACTCGACCCTAGGGAAAAATTTTCAAGATACATACCGGGGGTCCTGCCTCTACTGGCTGGTCGAATCGACAGACGTGCTCGAATCGATGCTCCTCACATGGAATGTCCATCCTCATGCTGATTGCTCTATGCTCTATAATCTCCAAAGCTCTCAGAAGCAAATCAAACAAAGACAAGTGTGCAAATGAATTGTCTTGTGGACCCGGCTCCTATATATATCATGCAAACCCTAATCTGGCTAGGTGGTGACTATGACTACTTCCCGCACCCGTTTCTTCTAGTTTTCTTCCTGTTTCTTTGAAACGTGTCCTGTTTTCTTCAAACCTAACCAAGTTTTCCCTTTGTCTTCATGAGATTGTCCGTCTCACTCCTTCTGCCTTCTTCTTGTCCAACCTCCCGAGGGGGCATCCTATTGTCATAACCTGTACCAGGGGCAAACTAGGGCATGTATCATTGTCAGACTATCCATTCTTTGAAGCAACACCGTAAACTGCATTGCATCAAAGAGGGGCCAAATGTATATGCCTAAAAATGACATGATTCGCATTCTTCTAAGTTAATTAAATAAAGAAATATTTAATTATCTCTTCTAAAGTCAAAATTAAATAAAATCCTTTATTTAATTAATTTCTCCCAAACAATTAAATAATTCTTAATTATTTAATTAAATCAACTCATTCTTCCAAATTTAAATAAATCAAATCAAATTTATTTAAATTCTCTCAATCTCCAAAAATAAAATACAATCAAATATTTTATTTATTCTTCCAAATCATGCACAAACAATTAAATAAATTTATTTATTTAATTTGCTTTCTAATCTTCTAAATTAAATAATACTAATTATTTAATTTATTTCTTCCAATATTATCTTCTCTAAATTTAAATAAATCAAATATTTATTTAAGTTGTTTTTTCTTCTAAATTGAGTTATCTCTAAATATAATTCAAGCTTTCTTGCACATGCAATTAAATATTCCTAATATTTAATAAAGCAAAATATCTTCTTATTCTCATGCAAATCCCTTCTTCTTGTTTTAAATCACTTAACTGATTATTATATTCTTTTAATTGCTTTAACTCATTCTTCTATTCTTAGCAAATCCTCTCATGCAAAAGAAAACAAGACACATGTCTTCTTCTTATTCGTTGCATGTTCCTCAACTATTCTATACCGTTGATCTTCTTAAGTCTTCTATACTGTTGATCTTCATTCTCTCAAGTCTATAAAAGCAACCTCATTCTTCCATTTCAATCATACAAGCTTTAAGTATTGTTACCCTGCAGGAATTACAGCGCACCTTTGGTACCAATTCCTTCATTGCTTGTGATCACATTTGGTACTACGCACCATGCACTACTACCATCATTGTGAAGCTCCTCTTCATTGCAGTATTATCATAGCCATTCTCAATTGACATTCTTGAAGCATAGTAAGGAAGTGCACTCTTTGAGGGCCTCATTTCATACGTGCAAGAACGATTTAGATAGGCAATCAATGGAAGTTTCGAATTGAGGAAGGTTTGCTTTGTTGTTCATTGCTTTATTTGATTAATTTCCTTAGTTCACTATTTCATTGAATTTTTGGGTATCTGATATTGATTATTATTGCATATTCATTGTTGATCCAATTTTCCCATAACATCCAAAAATAGCAGTTTGGAAAATTTGAAAGTTGTACATCATTATTCAAGCGATTATGGAACCAAAAATATAAATTTTGAAAAGAAATGAAAACAACATCAACAATTTTGAATCATCATCTTTTTTTGGGTGATGCAAGATTGCCCTTACACCACTGGATGCTCCTGCATCATCCATAAATCTATTCTTCCACATGTGCATATTTCTATCCCTTTTCCTTTGGTTGTTTAAGACTTGGAAAAGCTCTAAACTCTCTAAAAATCACATCTCTAATAAATCATTTTCTAGGTTAGTGGGGGTTCCAAAGCTTATAATATTTTACATTCTCACCATATCTTGTGAAGGTGCATTTCTAAGTTTTGGATCCAATTTAGACCACTTTTCTTGAGGTGCATGAACATAAGCCTCACAACCAAAGACCCCTAAATGTGAAACATAAGGATTAGGGACAAGGATAGAAAAGGATTGGATGGATGGTTTGAGGGATTGTTAATAGTGGATGTGATGGATGGGAGATTCATGATGGATGGATGGATGGAGGGGTCCATGATGTGATCTCCAAGGATTACGTCACATAGGAATTATATGCTCTACTATAGATATGCCACTTATTATGTTGCATTACAAAGCTTGTAACAATATATGGTTTGATTAGTTGTAAAAAATTGGGTACATCAAGAGATGTCCAGATAATATTTCAACATTATGCCCCTATCCTTATCAAGATCAAAGGGAAATAGGGAGAACAAATGGGAATGATGGAAAGGATATGTGGAAATGATGGATCGGGACAATATTAGAAGGGATAAGATGAGATAGATGAGACAAATTCCCCCCAAGTTCAATGTGCATAGACAATCAATTTACACATGATGCCCGCGAATGGGTTTTTATCATGGTACTTATCCAAGGTGCATTGAATTGGTTTTCACCATTAGATGAATGATTTCTCTTTACTATTTTTATTTTTGAATTTTATTGTATTTTTTTGAATTTTTTGAGTTTTCATTTCACTGATTGGATGGCATTGATAATATGATATTCAGAGGGTCTTTGCATGCATCTGTCAATTTGATATGGTTGTTGTAGATGCTTTTGTCATAAAATGCCAGTAGTGACCTACCTAGAGTAATTGCTTTATCAGAATCATAGCACTCATGTACAATCCATTGATGTTGTGATCCTCACTGATAATGGAGTTGGCCTTATCTGAATGTTTACATCTTGATAGGGTACCTTCATAGACCTTATGATAAAATGTTGCTACTACAATGCGATGAATTTGGGTATTTGAGGTTTTTGGATTTGAGGCATGATATTAGATTTGGATGGGGGATGTTGGATGTGGAATGATGCAATCAAGGTTTGTTAGATTTAGACAAATAGATTAGCAATCTAGATTAAGTTTGAGGATTCCTAATTCTCCACACTTGGGATGGTGGGTTATGGATTTTGGATTGCAAATTAGGATGGCAATTAGGACCAACAATCTTATATAATTCAGGAGGAGGTGGACACCTATTATATGCATATTGCTTTGTACAATTTTGAGTGATTATTCGATTTGGACATTTAGAACCAACATTCTTATATAAGTTATAAGGAGGTACATACATCTATTATATGCAAGGTGATGTGGCTTCACATTTTGATTGTGATATTTTTCTTTGTTTGATTGACTTGGTCCATTTTTGTTTTGGACCTATATTGCTTTTATGTGTCTTTCTTGATTTTTGGATTCATACACCTTTGATGTTGTATTTGGATCTTCTACTTTGTATGCTTTAGAATTTGGTTGGTTCTGATTAATAGGTTTAGGATGTGGAAGATAGAGTTTGATGGTATGGATAGTGGAGGTGGAATGAATGTTGGTAGAAAGCTTGTTGTAGGGGCTGTGAATGGTCCCTATCTTGATGCTTTCATGACTAATGTAGGTTTGGATAGGCTCTAGGATGCCTTGACAATTACTGATGTAGATTGGGATAGGCTATAGGATGCCTTGCTCATGAAGGCCCAATCCTTTTCCTTGATAATTTATGCTTTTACATATCTTGCTTGCAATAGGATACTTGTTGTTTTTGAAGCATTATGTTAGCACATTGGTGTGTTCCCAAGAACTATTAGAACTATTGTCCCATCTATGAGAAATCCTAACTTGATAAAGGTGGCAAATCGTAGTTGATAAGATGCTTGTGCTTTATCAGTGTGTACATTTGTCATGTCTTGATCATTGTTTGTTCTTGTCATGCTTTGATCATTTGAATGCTCAGTGATAATTTGTACATTGATAGGCTTGATATGATCAATTTCATTTACTTGATCATCTATGTGTTTATGGGGATCAACTATCTCATCATGGGAAGTGAATGCTAATGGATGATGAATAGGATTAATATGGATCTCTTGACCATAGATAGGATCTTGGTCATAGATAGGATTAATGTGGATAGTTTGATATTGTTTTAGAATTCTTTGATCTTGATTTGGATGGGAACATGGTTGGTCATTCTTTGGAACAAGTTCTTGACATAGCTTGATTTGCTTGGATGACATAGTGGAGGAGTGTTATTTTTCTTTGACATCACCATTGGAAACTAATGTAGGGATAGACTCTTTTAGTTGGACACATGGATGGGTGAGGGATTTTTTATGCTTATGGATTTGGGATTTTATGGATGTGACAGACTTTTGAAAGGAGAAACATTTATTTTACCATATAGGTAGACTTGTAGGAATGATGGCTTTAGGAGGCTCTGGGGTGCTCTTGATAGGTGTGGGTTGGATGAATTTCTCATGGAAAACAAGCTTGCATGTGCTAGAGGGGGATGACATTAGATGAGTAGAGTTGTATGACCTCACTACTTCTCTTTTGCCTTTATGTTTAGGATCCTTTTCTAGTAGTCCTTGGAGAAAGAGAAAATTTTAATAGGACCATTTGGACATGTGACGACTAGATGGTGAATTAGATGTTTGCATTGGGTGACAGTTGGCTTGGTGGGAGAAGTTGGAGTGCAAAGGTTGTGAGAATGGAGGATATCCATAGGATGTAGAGGCTACAATGGTATTTACCTTATCAAAGGTATCATAAGGATGACCAATAGATATTTGATTTGGTTGTGAGGACTTGCTTATGCTATAATCATCGATATATTCCTCTTGATCTACATAGCTATCATCATCATTGGTATATTCCTCTTGATCTACAAGGCTATCATCATCATCAATATATTCATCTTGATCTACAAGACTATCATCATCATTTGGATAAAGGAGCTCATTTAATGCATGCATGGCCTTAGGTGAGCTTATGAGTGACTTTGGGTGGATAATTTTGATAGATGATCTTAATGGATAGGGTTATTGGAAATAGATTATTTGGATGGATTAGTTTTCTAAACTTGGAATAAGTGTATATCACATTGTTTTGGATCCTAAGGATGTGTTGGTATTTGATTAAGGTTGTTGGAATCCAAGGATAGTTGTAGAGTTTTAATTGATGGATTATGGGCCCTAGGATAGTTAAGGGTCCCAAGGATTAGATTTTAGGCCCTAGGATGATTAAGGGTCCTAAATGATGGATGGGGTGATTTTGAATAAATAGGGATCCAAATGTGAGATTTAAGTTATCCAAGGATTGCTAGGAGAGGTAATGGATTTGGATGATAATAGTTGTTATGGATAAGGTGTGTAGATGAGGGATTGGTTTGAATGGAACAAGGGATGGACTAAGGTGTAAAACAGATGGAGTGATTAGGATAAATGTGTGGTTTAGATTGATGTAAGAATATTAGATGGGGACTAATATGGCAAGGGTTATAGACTTGAATGAACAAAGGATTAAGGCTTGAGAAATGAGATAAGGGTTAAAAGGTAGTGGATATGGAGTAATTAAAAAGGAATGGACTTGTTTTGTTAATGAACAAGTGGATTTATGATTTGGACTAAGGTAAGATGAAATGATTTTTAGTTGAAGGTTGGACTTTGGGTTATGATTATTCTAACCTTGGCTACATTTTTGTTTCAAGGTGTAACGTCAGACAATGTCCCCTTGGTGGCTTTTCCCTCTTTAGGTTTATCTCCTGGGTCTTTAGTGTGCATTTAGGACATCTTGCATCATAATTTGGTATCCCGATGGAATGAATCCTAGGTATCATGACAAATGGGGCCTAGGGGGACCCCTTGAACCTAACCCTACCCAAAATAGTGGGGAGGACTTGGGTGCCCATGCCCTAGTCCTGCCCTATTTTGGGTCAGGCCCAAATTTCTAATGTTGGTTTATGACTGTTATTTGGTCCCTAGGCCGACGCGGTAAGTTTGAATTTACGAAATCTTGGTGGGAATGTTTGTAGTTGCATATAAAAGCATGTTTAGGAATTCATTTGTAAACTAGATTGTTATTGTGAACTTTATGCATCCTAAAGGTGATTTAAGGCTTTCATTGTGTTACAAGAGTAGATTTGTGTTGTCTATGTGTTTGTGTTTGCAGATTTGAGCATCCATTTCATCATGGAATGAAGAGTATCTTCCTCCCATGAGATCTTCACTACAAGGTGACATTTATCATGTTTGTGATCATTATTCATTTGGATTTTGCCTCTGCCTCACAAGGGCATGCACTCTCTATCTGACAAAGGTGTTTGGAAGACTTAAGTGTCCTTCTGGGGCTTGATTGAGGCAAGCTCCTAAACACCACAACCCCCTCCCAAAGTTTTATGATTGCAGGTTACAGGTTGATGATGCAGACCAAGTGAAGTTGCAAGAGGGCATGTTGGAGTGTCAGAATTGTAGAATAATAGGAAAAAGAGCACCCTGGACTTGGGTGCCCCCACATTAGTCCTCAAAGTTTTGTGACAAAAAACCTTCAGTCCAGCAGGAACAGGTTGCAGATCTTGTCAGCAGATCCCGACAAAAAGTAGGGCACTAGACTTGGGTGCCCGCTCTTTAGTCCTTGACTTTTCCGTCCTGGAACCCCAAAAATAGGTGCATAGTCATTTGTAATTTTATAGCTTTCTGCAAAAGCATTTTCTGTTATTCATCTGTTTACTGTTGTTTTCACATAATTAGGGTTTTGATGGATAATTGAGCATAAGAGAAGGAAAATTGATAATCAAATACCCTAATCCAAGTTTCCCTATATCTGTAAGTGACCAAGGACCTAATAGTGCTCTACCACTCGATCCATAGGTCCTTGAATGTAATTGGTGAAAGTAGGATTCAAACCAAAACTAAACAATCCAAATTTTATCCATTACATTTGGTGAACCCATGTTTTAATTGAATTTTACACCTTGATGATTGTTTTACTTCAGATTTGGGTTGATTTCATTCATTCATATAATTATTCATCTTATTGCATTGAGAAAATTTCAAAAAAAATTTAAAAAATTACATTTTAGGGTTACTATTTTGCATCAATTCATTCTAATTTCATCTAATTTATGATTTTTGCATTAGATCTGAGATAAATTATAGAAAATTACAAAAAATTCAATCATTTGCATTGCATTTTCATCATAAAATTGCTAGGGTTTTGTAGAAATTTTGACAATTTTCTTGTAGCCTAGTAATTCCAAAATCTAGGGTTTGTAGGCAAAATATTCTTTCATATTTTTCTACTGATTTTAGAGACTCATTCAAATTTACATTCATCTGTAGTCTTTCATCTTGGTGTAAATTTGCATTTAGATTTCAAATAATTGCATTTTTGCATAGAAAATTTCAACAAAAAACTAGCAATTTTCATGCATTTTCATTAGATTTGCACTTGCATTTTGCATCTTAGGGTTTGGAAATCATTTTCAGATCTGAGTATATTTAATTTTCATCATAAATCAGATTTCAAAACATTCATATAGCATTTTGTGTCAAGATCTCAAACCTAGGGTTTCAAAAACATTGATTTTCACTAGATTTGGCCTTATTGACCCCTTAGATTTGCACTATAGGTGTGTTGTGAAGAATTTTTTTGCATTAATTTGCTTTTATTAGGGTAATTATTTTCTTCCCCTCCTAAAAATATTCACAACACCCTTTTATTGGGCTCTTGTATTGAAAATTTGGTGAAAAACTACACATTTTCGCTATTTTTTTCCCTAGGGTTTGGCCTAGTTTGCACTCCAAGTGTGTTGTAACAAATTTTATGGATTGAGGTGACTGATATTATTGTTATTATTTTCTGTACCTCCTAAAATTCATTACAACACCCCTTTTTCTAGGTCTTGGAGTTGAAAAACCATGAAAAAGTGTCTATTTTGCTATATCACTAGGGTTTGACCTTGAGTGGCACTACAAGTGTGTTGTGATGGATATTTTAGCATTAAGTGTATGTCATTACTGATATAATTTGTTTTCCATCATAATTTTACTCACAACACCCTTGGTCATGCTCTTTTGCATTGAGATTTGGTGAAAAATCGCATATTTTAGCATATTTTCACTATGTTTTGACTTGTTGTCATCTTAGATTTGCATCAAGAGTGTGTTGTGAAGGATATTATTGATGTATGGGACTGATATCAAACATATAATTTTATGCCCCTGATCAAAATCCTTACAAGACCTTTGCTTTCATTCATTTGCATTGAAAAGTACAAAAAATCAAGCATTTTAGGACATTTTTGCATATAGTGTTGAACTCGTCTTTTGCATACTTTTGAAAAGATTTTAAATCTGATTTTGCATTGATGTTACAAGAAATTTCATTATGGCATATTCATCTCATTACTCTTTGATATCTTTACATGCATATATCAAAAACTTCGAGAGTTTCTACAAATTTCTTAATATGAATCCTCATGTGCTCACTTATTTACAAGTTATGTATCACAAGGATATATTTAAATGCTCTTCATTTGAAATCCTTGACTATGTATATGATTTTGACAACTTCACCTCTCTCATGAATACATACCCTTGGGTAGTAGAAGATTTGACGAAACACATTAAGAATGATAAGAGTGAAAATTCTCTTAATGCTTTGGATCTAATAGCTAAAATATATGATGATGACAGAAAATGATTCCTCCTATGAGGATATACTGGCACAAGAGGATGAAATCATTGACACATTCCTATACATTACCCTACCCTCTTTGGAAAATGAAACATTAGTGGATAAAGGGCTCACTGTCAAGAAGGATTCTTCATGGGTAGAGAAAGACTATTCACCTAATGATCATTTGGTGCATGAGACCTCTATGGATAATCTATTAGACCTTCCACCTTTGATTAAAAACTCAAGAACCTTCGATGAGAAGACTAAGGATAGCTCTAGTCTGACTAATGATACAGTACCTTCCTCTCATCCCATTGCTCTCCCTGGCCAAGATGTAGCTTTAGTGGATGAGAAAAGGTCTCTCACATTAAATCCTTTCGGGATGGATGTTGGGTGCAATCAAGAAGGAAACAATGTCAATTCAATATTCACTAATAGACTTTGTAGCAATAGTCCTAGGATGATTGTCTAAGGGGCACCTAGTGCAACCTCTTGTTTAAAACTGGTGATTATTGTCCAAGGTGTTCAACAACCACCTAGACCTCCCAATTACATATATGACTATGCAAAGCAAATTGCTCAAGGAAATCAGGGTGTTCAAAATGTGATTGCTCACATATACAACACTTGTAATAACAAGCAAAGTCAACAAGCACTGCATGTGCTTGTCTCTCTTCCATGTTCTCAACCTATGCTCCCTCCACCACCTCGTCTTACTCATAAAAGTGGTCAAGAGTATGATCTTGTCAAACAACTACTCCGGCTAAGATCTCTCTTTGGGATTTGATACAAATATTGCCTACATATCATGGAATACTCCAAGAAGCTTTACAGAAGGTGATTGTCTGACCTACTGCTAAGCTTAATGATGTAGTAGCCGTATTGGATAGTATGCATGCAAAAAAAATAGATACTCTTTCAACCACATGAATTACAGTCAATTGAAGTTCAAAACCAATATGATCCTCTTGTAATCTTTGTCACAATAAATAAAACATTGGTAAAATGAGTTATGATCGACAATGGATTGGCTCTTAATGTTTGTAGCATTGACCTACTACACCAAATTAAAGCTGACACATCACAAATCAAACTAGACAGCATTAGCATTCGTGGCTTTAATAATGTTGGATGACAAACCGTGGGTACTATAACTCTACCTATATAGGCAGGATCTGTGATTGTGCCTACCCTGATTCATGGCATGCCTTGTTCTTTATCTTACAACATGATTCTTGGTAGACCCTAGATCCATGCACTAGGGGTAGTTCCTTCTACTTTACATCGTTCAATTAAATTTATAGTCAATGGTAAACTTCATACTATTCACATCGATCCTGAACCAAATAACTATTTAAATATTGAAAAGAAAAAACCAGTTTACAATCATATGAGCTTAAATAGTTTACGAGCTAGTTCATCAATGCCTCTAGCCACGAATAATGTTGTCCAAGACTCTCAACCATCGAATGCACTTGTTGGTGATGATTGGGGTTCATTAGATTTTAATCCTTGTAATATAGGGGAGTATAAAAGTAATAGCCTTGACACATCAAAATTAGCATCGCTCTCACCTAAGCAATCTTTTGAAGCACCTACGAAACCGAAAGTCCCCTTGGTAGAAAATAAAAACAATCCTCTCACTTATACTAGAAATTACGATACCTACGAGGCTTCACCTTCTTCTAAAGAAATGGACTCTCTATATGGTTGTGGATTTCAAATCTTGTACAAAAATAACGACTATGTAGGTAATTGTTGCGGTGTAAACCAACAAGGAATTAGAGTACCTTTACAAGTTGCTGGAATTAACTACATGGCTGATATAGGATACCGCCCTTTGAAACCCACCAAAGCCTCTTGTCGTCCTAAACTTAATGTTAATACAAGACCAAAACAACATGACAAATATCCTAGATATGTATGTTCTTAATGATGGTGCTACTAGGTTAGTATCTCTAACCCTTTATCTCTCTTGTGATGTGCTTCCCCCATGATGTGTTATGTGTTGTTTAGGCCTCCTGGGATGACCCCTAATTCTCCTGTAAGGCTTGGGATACTAGGAGACCGCCTTTGTTGTGACCTGCTTCTATTTGTATCATCATTCTTCTATATTGTCTCTCTCTCTCTGATTTCATTATTGTGTGTTGTGTCTTATAGACATAGCGTTACGGTTGGTGACTTAGGGGCACCCTCCTACATGATTGTCCCTAAGACACTTGTTTCTCCACTCTTATTTATTGTTTCCCTTCCTCTAGTGTTTCTATCTAGCGGACGGATGATGACAAACATTTATACTGATGAGGACCTAGTGTCTCTTTTGAGAGCAATAAAAAAATGGACTTAGTTCCTAATATGTCGATGGGGTTGTATATCTTATCTAATGCTTGTCTAGTGGAAGCACTCGTGCTTTCCACGAAGTGATTTTCATGATGTTTTATCTCATTTACAGATCTTAACAATACTTCTGCTCTGTGCACCTTTGTTTGTCATTTGAATCTAGCCTTGGTGGTACTTGACTTGGAGAGCTTCATGATATAGCCCCACGGTTATCCTCAAACTCTGAATTTGTAGTATAACCTTGGCTCTTTGTGTGGTTAATCATATGCATTGATGTTGTTGTTTATCATGATGTTGTAGACACTAACATGTTTCTTGTAGGGATGTGTTTGTGGGAACATTTGGCGATCGTGAAGTACATGTCACCTCTGGGGGGCATGCGCCTTGCGAAAGCCTATGTTCCCTTATGTGTTTTCTTCCTACCTTAACATGCTTGATATCGATGCATGATATCAACCACCTTAAGGTGGGGGCATATAATGTAAGTTGTCTATTCTAGATGCTAGTAAAGTGTGTTTAAACAATCTTGAAATCTATTGTGTATACCTCCTTTTCACCATAAGGCATCTCCATGATGCAGGTAGGGTTGTATACTTTTGAGCTCATACCTCCTTTTCACCGTAAGGCATCTCCGTGATGCAGGTGGGGTTGCATTTTCAAAAGTCTTCTGCAGAGGCAGGGAGTGGTTCTGTGACTAACTCAACCCTTAAGCATGTCTTCAGTGATTGTTGTGGTGAAGGCCAATCATCAGTGTGTGCCTGTAATGTGCCTGAGATGGTGTTGGACCTAGAAATAGTAACACTCCATTGCTTGTCTGTCATGTTTTCTCCATGTCTTCAAAGTGTGTGTTTTGGCGTGCTTGCTTTGTTTGGCATGTCTATTGCCCCATATGCAATCTACATTATGGGAGGTTTTGCATGTCTTATGTGTGTGTTGCCCCATGTATGCAGTTTAAAGACCTGCATGATGAGTGCATCCTGCATTATGGGAGGTTTGTTTACTTTCTAGTACTTGCATCTGCATTTCATATATATGAGAAAAACAAAAGAAAAGAATCATGCCTGTCTTCTATGCATTAATGTGTCTTCTATGCATTTGTTGTCTTCTTCGTGTTCTGTATGACTACAACTGTCTTCTCCATGTTTTGTATGACTATAACTGTCTTCTTCGTGTTTTTCATGCCTGTTACTATTTTCTATGTGATTGGTGTGTCTTCTCCGTGCTTGGCATGTTTGTTGTGTTTGTGACCGTACTTTAATGCATGTATTGGCCTTGCGTTTATACATACATTAAAGTGGGGGCTAAATGTAATGTCAAAAAATGTCTCCTTGGGGGCTTTTCCCTCTTTAGGTTTAGCTCCCAAGTCTTTAGTGTGCATTTAGGACATCTTGCATCATAATTTGGCATCCCGATGGAATGAACCCTAGGTATCATGACAAATGGGGCTTAGGGGGACCCCTTGAACCTAACCCTACCCAAAATAGGGGGGAGGACTTGGGTGCCTACGCCCTAGTCCTACCCTATTTTGGGTGAGGCCCAAATTTCTAGTGTCAGTTTATGACAGTTATTTGGTCCCTAGGCTGACACAGTAAGTTTGAATTTATGAAATCTTGGTGAGAATGTTTGTAGCTACATATAAAAGCATGTTTAGGCATTCATTTGTAAACTAGATTTTTATTGTGAACTTTATGCATCTGAAAGGTGATTCAAGGCTTTCATTGCGTTGCAAGAGTAGATTTGTGTTGTCTATGTGTTTATGTTTGCAGATTTGAGCATCCATTTCATCATGGAATGAAGAGCACCTTCTTCCCATGAGATCTTCACTACAAGGTGGCATTTATTGTGTTTGTGATCATTATTCATTTGGATTTTGCCTCTGCCTCACAAGGGCATGCACTCTCTATCTAACAAAGGTGTTTGGAAGACTTAAGTGTCCTTCTGGGGCTTGACTGAGGCAAGCTCCTAAACACCCCAACCCCCTCCCAAAGTTTTATGATTGCAAGTTATAGGTTGATGATGCAGACAAAGTAAAGTTGTAGGAGGGCATGTTGGAGTGTCAAAATTGTAGAACAGCAGGAAAAAGAGCACCTTGGACTTGGGCACCCACTAATTAGTCCTCGAAGTTTCATGATGGAAAAACCTTCAGTGCAACAGGAGCAGGTTGCAGATCTTGTTCGCAAATCCTGACAAAAAGCAGGGCACTGGACTTGGGCGCCCACTCTTTAGTCCCTAACTTTTCTGCCTTGGAACCCTAAAAATAGGTGTACAGTCATTTGTAATTTTATAGCTTTCTGCAGAAGCATTTTCTGTTATTCATTTGTTTACTATCATTTTCACATAATTAGGGTTTTATGGATAATTGAGCATAAGAGAAGGAAAATTGATAATCAAATACCCTAATCCAAGTTTCCCTACATTTGTAAGTGACCAAGAACCTGATAGTGCTCTGCCACTCGATCTGAAGGTCCTCAAATGTAATTGGTGAAAGGAGGATTCAAACCAAAACTAAACAATCCAAATTTTATCCATTACACAAGGATACCAATTGGATAGTGTTTTCAAACAAGTAACAAAGGCTTTCAAAAATTTTACTAGGTATGAAAGGTTTAAAAAGAAGTAATTAGTATTCATAACACCCAATCAAAAGACACAACAACAATCCTAGAATTAATCAAGAAAGGAGTGTCAATTTTCGTGGGCCCACCAATAATGTTATTTACAAAGAAAAGGATAGCTAGGGAATGCAAGGTCATGTACCACCTATGCACCCATTATCATAGAGGTCAAAGCCTTGCCCACATCAAAATCTATCTCAACAACTGGAAGCATGTGTGTATCTTTGTTGAAGTGCACAAGACAACTGAGAGGGGGGTGAATCAGTTATCGCAAAAACTTAACTTCTTTCAAACATCAACGCATTAACCACTTAATTGTGATTTAACCATGAAAGCATATAATCAGAAACTTAAACACATTCACACATTCAACATATGATATACCAAATTTTTATGTAGAAAACCCAATAAGGGAAAAACCACGGTGAGTGTTAGCTCACAATATAAATGATATATCAAAATTTACAACAAGGATCACTACCTTAGAGATCACTACCAAAAGGGGCTCACTACCAAGTGGGTGAACTAAGATAGTAGCATCTACATCATGCCAGGGTTCAGTTCCATTGAAGCGCACTGATTCTTCTTCTTTTCTGCCTTCTTTACGCAACCACACTTATCTTCACATCTTCACATCATCGTACCTTATTTACAACTTTGATACATGTATTTATACAATTCATCAACCTTGGAATGTACATTAAGGTCAGCATTACAATCATCAACCATTGGAGCAATCTTCAAGGTCGGCATACATTAGAATAGGTCTAGACCTAAATAGATTTGAGAAGGAAAAGAATGAATGCATACCACACCACGCCTTAGCTGGGACTCAAATGCAATCTCCCTCGCGACAACATGCTATCACAAACTTCAAAGGATAACCGCAAGTAGTGAAAACAACCAGGTCATCCAAGACTGGTGTTAGCACTAAGACCTTTAGGAACATCCTTCAGTCACGATCTAAATTACACTTTGCAAACCAATCAAAAAGTAGGAACATGATCTAGAGACATCCACAAGCATGTTACAATCACCAAGAACATTCGCACAACCCCCAAACACTCTATCTAGAAGATTCTTCAAACCAAACCACTTAAACATTGTTGTTAACCTTTGTCATAAAGGAAAGATCGCTTGCAGAGCACCAAATCATGAACCATTGCAATTGTAGGCACATAACATCATCCCAAACTTAGTTCTAGAACTGTAAACCATAAAACTTAATTGCGGAGAAATGCGGAGCATAATACATTCTCACTATCACCAATAAATATTCAGAAAAATAGTTTTTACTCAAATGAACAAAACTCATTCAAATCTTCACACTGAAGGCTCAAACTTGAGACATAGATATTCAATCTATAGGATATGCAGAGCAAAACACTACACTGTTCTTGTAGATAGAACAGTTCTGCTCTTACTCAAACTTGTCCAATTAACTTTCTTAGGTGATGACCTTAAGTGTTGACATCAATGACAACACTTACTGCTTATACTTGCAACACTCTCCTCCTTTGTCATTGATGGCAACACATGATGTGAAAAACCATCAAGACAACTAATCTTGCTTTGCTTCTTTGCTCCCCCTTTATGCTTTCTCTGGTTACAACTTTCTCCTTAAGTTTTACACATGTACTTCTCTCCCCCTTTGACATCAATGGTAAAGGGTGTCAGACCTTCTCTCCCTCTTTAGTTGTCAAGGCTCAACTCATATTATACTATCAGTGCACTACTCCCCCTATTAGCACCACTGCAACACTTACTACTCTTTATCAAGAACTCATATTAGCAATATTTGCCTACTCCCCCTGAGGGGTAGCCTTCAAAACATCAATCTAGATCAAAAGATGAAACTTTGGATGCCACTGGACTGATGCACTTCCTATGCATCTTAGTTTAGAGTAGGAGGGATAATTGTAGGGAGTTCAGCTAGTTGTTTCTCCCAAAAGGCACACTTATCAGGAAATCGCTACCATCCCAGATAAGGACCAACGGAAGGCGGTTAAGCCATGTCATGAATCTCAAAGGGGGACACTGACTTTTTTGCCAACAATCCCCCCCTCAGCGTTACCCGAGGGGATTCAAACCCATGACCTAGCTCTGATACCACTTGTTGGAATTAGAGGTGACAACTGAGAGGGGGGGTGAATCAGTTGTCTTAAAACTTTAAAACTTGTAGCAATTAATTCCTTTTTACTACTTCATTAATAGATTAATAATGTTATCATGAAAAGCAAGAATAAACAACACATGAGCAGAAGTAGAAATAACACATTTGACACCAAGATTTTTGACGTGGAAACCTGGTTAAGGGAAAAACCATGGTGGGGGTTAACCCACAAAGATTATACTCTGTTAAAAGTATTACAATGGAGAATGCACATGCATTCGGGCTCACTGTCCAGAGCTCACTACTCAAAGAAAGGCTCACTGCCTACAGGAAGAAGATTACAATGTGTTTGAACTGATAGTTAGCATCTACCAATGCAAAGATTTAGTTCCGGTTAAGCACAGAATACTGACTTAATACACTTCATCTTGTTCTGCCCTATTTACTGCTCTGCCATAATCTGAATCTTAGATTTCTTCTCTTTCGCACCCTTTATATGTTCCTTTTGCATTTACTTCATATTGATACACACACACCTTCAACACTCAAATCCATTGGCTATATATATATATATATATCCACTTCAAGTAATTCAATCACTTTTCTGTCAGCCTTATGAAGAACTTAACTAACAATACAAATACTTTGTTCTGTCAGCTGAATCCCTACACCAATGATGATGCATACCAGAAATAACACTTTAAGGTCACCATTCATGTTGGCCACTAACATTATATCCCATACGCAACTCACCAAAACACTTCTATCAAATTCGCATAAGGATCCAACACAAGTTGGCCTGTTCTTTACTAAACTGTTCTGTCATATTATGACCCAATACTCAGATGCTCATAACTTTTACTCCCTTTGTCACCAGAGGATAAAATTCTAAATTTAGATTTCCCTAACAATCCTTATGACTTCTTCAGATCCGCAGCATACTTAGATTTACCACAAGAGAGATCCAGACCAAGATACCAGACCCTGTCACATGCTCTATTTTTAGCTACCCAGACTTAGATAAATTCTAATTCTGACTTCCAGTATGAACAAATTATGTTATGTGGATGAGTGGAATAGTCTTAGTTGCCATCAATGACAACACCTTTCATGCGAAGCAGTGTCTCTTGCCAACAATCTCCCCCTTTGGCATTGATGGCAACACTTAGTGAAAAATGACTAAGTGTTACTCCCCCTTACTCTATACTCTTATGCTTTCCACTGATTTTGGAACTCCCCCTTTGCTGGATTCCTCATTTTTCACTATTCTTGACTCCCCCTTTGACAACAATGGCAAAGGATGGGATCCGTAAGCCAAAATTCTCAAAAATACAGTGCCACATATGTACACCCAATCATTAAGTTATATTTACATGAACTTGAGAATATCTGTAAAACTATTTTTCAATTGCTCAAGTTCAGAGGCCCAACTTCTTTTTGTACCATCCAAAATTGAGATGTGTCCACTCAGAAGAAATGCATATGCTTTTGCCTTTGTCAGATCTGGAGGATCACTTGTCTGAACTACAGTTTGAGCTTCTAATAATGCATTAAACATTGTTTCTCACTTGGGGGCAATTAATTCCCAGAGCCCACACATTCTCTTCACAATATTTCCTTTTTCTTTATCAAGCTTCTTTATTTCATCGATCAAGCTGATTACTTGACATTCCTGACTTGTAGGAGAAACTGTTAGAGGATCAAAATTTTGAGATAGATTTGACAATTTTTGTTCTTTCTCCTTTATCTTCTTCTCAATATCCTTACTGACTTTGGGCCAGGATAGACAAAATTTGTATATATCACCTCCATCACTTAGAGCATTTTGAATACTCTCTATACTGATACTAGGTATCATCCTATAATTCCTTATTAGGCTCTTTATTTCACTAAATTTCTTATCCAAAAATTCACTTCTGACTTTACTTTCTGTGGACTTCTCAAAAGACTCAAAATGTGTACTTACGAAATTTGCAAGATTCTTCAGATGTCTGGAAGGAGATTCATAAGGATTCTTCTAGAAGGTTGGCATTATCTTCTCCAATACTCTGGTTGCAAGGCCTAGCAGCTCACTGTCCTTAATGTGAGATCTCAACATCTTTTCTCTTGCCTTGGCTTGTGTGAAGGATGCTATCTTCATTACTTGAATAGGAGAGAGAGCATCTAGATTGACTGGTCCTTGAAACAGCTCTGGATCATCAAACTCAAGCATTTCTTTACTTAGGAGACTTTTACTACATCTGCGGTGTCTCTTGACACAATTCCTAAACCACATTCCTTTCCTTGAGATTTGTCAAAGTTAGTATCACGACTAATTTGTTTAGATGCATCAACATTTGCACCATCTTCTTCTGTTTTATCTTCCTTACCTTCTTTTTCTTCCTCTGCATTACCTTTCTCTATACTATCTGCAGTGGGAGTCTTTTCTTTGTCTTCACCACTTGCTACCTATTCCGGAGAGCTTTGTGTAGTAGCAATATTATCTTCTTATCCGGATTGATCAGATGGAGTTAGAGTATCTCCTGCCTCATTAGTTTTGTCCACCATCTCTATGTCTTCTGTGTTTATTTGCTCCTCTTCCGAAATAGAGGAGTCATCAACTTCAGTTTGTTGCTTACTGATGTTTACTTTTTCAACATCCAAAATTGATGAATCAATCCCATCATTTGTCTCCTCATAGGTTTGCTCCAAAGGATCTAGAGTATCATCTTGGTCATCATTTCCTTTTCCAGTTTCTTCTTTTGATGTTTCTAGTTTCAAAACTATAGGATTACCTTCCTCAACTTGTTCCTCAAAGACAACATAATATTTATCTTTATTCAGGGCCTTCCTCAAGATTTTCTCTATTTCTTTTGCAATTTCCTCAGTTTCCCCAAGCATTATCTTGTTCATCCTTACCTTGCTTCTAAAATCATCTTTTACCCTTTTGAGTATTTTATTTGCTTCCTTTTTAGACATTATTGAACACAAAGTGGAGAGGACATATTCTCTAAGTTCTAGATCTTTAGCCTTGGCTTCTTCCTTCCTCATCTCCAGTATTTTCCTTAAACTTTTAGGAAGTTCTTGTAAAATTTCCAGTAGAGCTCTATTGAATTTATTCAAGTACATGATGGTGGCATCTTCCAAAATTTTCTTATTTGCTTGATCAAAATTATCATAATAATCTTTGATAGGCCTTAGATTTCCATGAACAATAATTATTTTTACAATTTCATTGATTGTCATAGCAACCTTACCAGTCTTGCTTTTTACTTGCCTTTTTGCTTTCGGAAGGCTAGTCCTTAGAAGCCTTTAAAGTCTTGGCTTTCTTGGATTTTATCTCTTTAACTTCTTCATCTGTCTCCATCTCCTCATCATCTTTTGTGCTCACATATGTTCTTGAGGCCTTTGTTTTCTTTCTCTTACTTCCTTCACCTGATGGTCTGTCTTCTAGTTTTGTAGGTTTAGGAGGAACAGAAGCAACAACAGAGCTCCTAGTAGTCCTTGAAGTGGAGGATGGTTCCACTGGAGCATCTTCTTGTTTCTTGTCCTGCCTTTCCTTTTCAACCTTTTCAATTCTTTCTTTGTTTTGCTTCACTGCTTCCTTGGTTAGTCCAATGCTCTTAGCATACTTTTCAACTTGCTTCTGCACTTTCCTTTTGGTCTCTGGCTATCTGAGCTCCACATGCAATTTTAGACTTAGCTCCTTATATGTTCCAAACCTTTCCACAGATGTGTCTTTTCATTTACTCAGGAGATGTTGAGCATACATTTCCAAAACTTTCTCATCAACCTCATAGCCCATTGGCATAATCCATATGGTTTTGGGTTCCACAGCCTCCATCAGGCACTGATCAGTGTTAACCATAAAGCATATTTTATTCTCATATTTCTCCACAACTGACTTAGGGATTCTCTCTCTTGCATGCATCATACTTTGAAAGTTTTTGAAGTAACCCCAAATGGCTTTGTTCGAATGCAAAGTGCTTCAAATGAGGAGTGAACACCTTTTTATGCTCCGCAAAACCTAATTTGTCTTTGTAATAAATTCTCTGCCCTAACTTCATTCGGTTACTCAGTTTCATGAATTACTCCGCAAATTTCCATATCAACATCTTTTCTTCTAGAAATCCTTCCAAAAGTTCTAAAACAATTCAAAATATCTTCTCTCATTGTGCCAAATCTAGGCACCCACTTACTAGCTAGGGGAATTTGATTTTCAATGTAGCTCCCCCTGAGCTAGAGCTCCAAATTCAATTCCTGGAGGAATTATCAGCACTAGATTCTGGTGCAGACTCATTACTATTGTTCTCAATTGTTTTCTTAACCCATGTCTTACTCATTTCATTTTGGATCTCATTCACATCAATTTTTCCTTTGCCTTTGTCTTGTCTCTGTTCATCCAGTTTTCTGTTTGTCAAACCTCTTCTTTCATTATTCCTACTTCTGCATAATCTTACAATATGATCAAATCTATTGCAATTAAAGCACTCAACATTTCTTTTCTTATATGCTTGATTTCCTCTTGATCTACACTGATTAGCCATGTGTCCATATCTATTGCAAGTAAATCAGTAACCATTAAAAGAGTTGCCATTTTCTCTAGAGTTATTCATTATCATACTTTTGCATTCATTTGATCTATGACCATACCTCTTACACTTGAAGCATTGACCGGAGAAGGATGGACCATTTTGATTTACTCTGCTTCTGCACTGAGTATCTCTATGACCAAATTTCTTGCAATTAAAACAATTTCCATTGAATGATGGATATCTTTGAGCATTAGGTTGTCTTACCGGAGGTCTTCTAGGTCTATTTCTCTCATTCCTTGGTTGAAAATTTCTTTGTCCAGATCCAGAGCTTTCACCTTTCTCATATCCAAGACCATGCTTGTCATCAGCCTTTTTCTGTCCTTCAAGCAGTGCTTCAAGTTTAGCTGAGCTTATCTTGAACTTCTCCTTGTATTCATTTGCAACTTCTAGGTCATGTCTGAGAATGACAATTTGCCTTTCAAGTTCTCTCTCACTGTCTCTACTTTCTTGTAGATTAGACTCTAGGAGGCCAGCGATTCCATCCAATCTGTAACATTCTTCAGTTCTTTCTTTTAGATTTTGATTCAGGTCTTCTTCAGTTTTCTTTCTATCTTCAATTTCTTTGGTTAGCCTCATCACCCTGGATTCCATCTCATGTTTTAGGACAACAACTTCTTTGGCTAACTTCTCACATTCCTTTGTCTTCTCTTTCAGAGCCTCATCCTTGTTGTTGTTCTCATAATGATTTCCCAATTGAAGAGGTTGTTCCTTCCTTTTCTCTAGATTTGGTCAATTTTTCTTTTAAAATCTCAATGAAGTCTTTAGCATTTTTGAGGTTCTCTTGCAGCTCTTGGACTTCTGCTCTGGACTGCTCAAGATCTTCCAGAGCGAGATCAAGTTGCCCTTGGAGGTTATATTCATCCATTTTACTGCCTTCCTAGATCTTCCTCAAGCTGTTAAACTTTTTCTATCTGCACCAGCTCTTCTTTTATAGCTTTTACCCAACTTTTCATCTTTACAGGCTTCACTTACAATTTTAGGTTCAATCTTTGAAAGTAAATAGAGATTTACCTGTTCATCTGTGATACCTTTGCTCTTATCAACAATGATCTTGTCTTCAGTGTGATGCTTCTGCACAAACCCTAGGGGTCTTAGGAATCCTTTCCAGAGCTTCTTCAACTTGCACGTTCTTCATCTTTTTATTCTTCACCACTTGAAGACTCGTCTGATTCATATCCATTTGCCTCTAAGTTCATAAATTACTTTCAATCGTCATGAAAATTGCTCTGTACTAGAAACAACTATGTTCTGTCAACTCAAACTTCTATTACTCATTACTCTCAAGCCAATTATCAAAATCAAATGAACTTCTAGATGTAGATGTAACCAATGATCAATAACCATATGCCAGAACCACAGAGCATTATCTTCAATAGTAGAGCAATGCGGACCAAATTACTAGAACATTGTAACTTAATCTTATCAAATAGACACTTAGCCAAAATTTATAACCTATCTTCTTTCCTGATCAAATCTTCTTGCATAACATACTTCTTAATCTGCACAACTCCTCATTTATAATATCTTAAACCTTTGTTGCTTGACCTTGTCTCTTCATGCTAAGGCATCGGCATCAATTCTTTGGTAGCGGAGAAAAGATTTCCAATAAGACTTCCCCTCAGCCAAAGCTTTAGTCTCATTTTCTAGAGGTATCATTTGCACCAGATACCAGTATAGGCTCATCCTTGATCTTTGTTGCATCCTTCTTCACCCAAATCTTATTCATCTCCTTCTTGGTCTCTGCCGCATCAACCTTTTGTATTAGTTTCTTCCTTTCTGCCTAAATATTCTTCTTCAGGTTCTTGCTTCTGTAGAACTTTCAAATATGTCCAGGCCTATTGCAATTATAGCACACCACATTCCTCTGACTATTGTTCCTTTCATTCATTCTAGACCTACATTGATTAGCCTTATGTCCAAATCTATTGCATGTAAAGAAGTTACCATTGAAAGATGGAGGATTCCTTCCATTGTTGTAACTATTCCTTATCTGACTTATACAATCATTAGCTTTATAACCTATTTTATTGCAAGTGAAATGCTGATTGGAGAATGATGGAACATTTTGATTTATTCTGCTCCTACACTGAGTAGCCTCATGACCAAACTTATTGCAATTAAAACAATAGCCATTGAAAGATGGGTACCTTTAAGCATTTGGTTGCCTGACTGGTGGTCTTCTAGGCCTATTTCTTTGATTCCTTATTTGCTTGCCTTTGTCCTTCTTGTTCTCAGTGTTCGTTGCTTGTCTTGATTTGGAACTTTCACCTTTCTCAAATCCCAAGCCTCCTTTGTCATCAGGTCTCTTTTGACTAGCAATTATCTCATCAAGCTTTGTTGAACTTATCTTAAACTTTTCTTCATAGCTTTTTGCTTTCTCCAAATCTGACATCAGGTTCCCAACATCCTTTTAGAGCTTAGCACATTCTTTTGATTTGCCTTCCACCGTCAGATTTAGGTCCTCTTCTACTTTTTCTCATTCTACAACTTCCATGTTCAAATCATTCAAGGTTTCATTTGCTGATATCAATTGTTCACTAACCTCCTTATATTTTTCTTTGAACTTCTTGACTTGCTCTCTTAATTTTCTGATACATTCATCTCTGCTTCTTTGACATTCTCCTTTAGATCTTTGATTTCTTCTTCAGTTCTTTCTAGGTCTTCAAGAGCAACCTTCTTGTGCGCCATCTCAGATTTACCTCAAGCTGTTAGGCTTTCTTCCGAGGAACCCTCTCTCTAATACCAATTGTTGAAGTGCACAAGACAACTGAGAGGGGGGGTGAATTAGTTATAGCAAAAACTTAACTTCTTTCAAACATCAACACATTAACCACTTAATTACAATTTCATCATGAAAGCATATAATCAGAAACTTAAACACATTCAAACATGAGACACATGAGACACTAGACTTTTACGTGGAAAACCCAATAAGGGAAAAACCATGGTGAGTGTTAGCTCACAATATAAATGATATATCAAAATTTACAAGGCTCACTGCCAAAATGCTCACCGCAAAGGAATGGGCTCACTGCCAAAATACTCATTGCAAAGGCAAGGGCTCACTACCAAGTTGTTGAACTGAGATAGTAGCATCTACATCATGCCAGGGTTCAGTTCCATTGAAGCACACTGATTCTTCTTCTTTTCTACCTTCTTTACACAACCACACTTATCTTCGCATCTTCACATCATCATACCTTCATCAACCTTGGAATGTATGTCAAGGTCAGCATTACAATCATCAACCTTTAGAGCAATCTCTAAGGTCAGCATACACACATACATTAGAATAGGTTTAGACCTAAACAGATTTGAGAAGGAAAAGAATGAATGCAGACCACACCATGCCTTAGCTGGGACTCAAATGCAATCTCCCATGCAACAACACACTATCACAAACTTCAAAGCATAACCGCAAGTAGTGAAAATAACCAGGTTTACCAAGATTGGTGTTAACACTAAGACCTTTAGGAACACGCCTTAGCCACGATCCAAATTACACTTTGTAGACCAATCAAAAAGTAGGAACATGATCTAGAGACATCCACAAGCACGTTACAATCACCAAGAATATCCACACAACCCCCAAACACTCTATCTAGAAGGTTCTTCAAATCGGACCACTTAAACATTGCTGTTAACCTTTGTCATAAAGGAAAGATCACTTGCGGAGCACCAAATCATGAACCATTGCAACTGTAGGCACATAACATCATCCCAAACTTAGTTCTACAACTGTAAACCATAAAACTTAAATGCGGAGAAATGCAGAGAAGAATACATTCTCCTTGTCACCTACTTAGAAAAAACAATTTTTACACTATTGAACAGAACTCATTCAAATCTTCAAACTGGAGGATCAAACTTGAGATATAGCAACTACAGGCATCCCTTCTTCCAAACTGCAGACAAAGATATTCAATCTACAAGATATGCAGAGCAAAACACTACACTGTTCTAGCAGATAGAACAGTTCTTCTGCACTTACTCAAACTTGTCCAATTAACTTTCTTAGATGTTGACCTTAGGTGTTGACATCAATGACAACACTTACTGCTCATACTTGCAACAATCTTATTGGGCCTAATTGGTATTTGATGTACCACAAAAAAAGGATGGCTGAAAGGTTCCTATTTAGGATTAACAGGCTTCTAGGCAATACCCTAGAGTTGATGTCACTCAATCATAATGTATGAACGGGCACACTAGGCATACTATAGGAGTTTCAAGGTGCAACCTCAATACAAAACCCATGCAACTTAATGACATCATGTCATGAACCTTCAAACAATGCCCATAGAATTTAATGGAATATATGTCATTAGACCATTTATGCAAAAGTTATACAATCATATGCACAAGAGTCAATGTCACTCAACCTTGAAACAAAAACCATAAAACACAATGACATATTTAATTAGACCCTTCATGAAAATCATACTCACTCAATTGATGCAAAAACAAGCATTCTTGGCACACCATATGAGTTTGGTGCAACCTTAAAATAAAACCCATACAACTCAATGCCATTAGAAGCTTCAAACAATGCCCATTTAACATAATGATATGTGTTATTAGACCCTTCATGTAAAAGCCATACAATTATTATGCACACTAGGCACGCTAAAGGAATTTGATGCAACATTCAAACAAAACCCATACAACTTAATATAATATATTCATTATTTTACCCTTCATGCAAAAGCCATACAATAATTATGATGCATGAACTGCATCACATATATTTTATTAGACCCTTCACTCAAAAGACATACAATCATCATGCATGAGATTCAATGTCACTCAACTATGCTGCATGAACAATCACACTAGGCACACCATAAGTTTGATGGAACCTTCAAAACAACCCACACAACTTAGTGACATAGTCATCATTAGAACCTTTACACAAAATCCATACAATCATCATGAATAGAGTCAATGTCACTCAGCCATAATGTATGAACAAACACACTAGACAAACCATAGGAGTTTGATGCAACCTTCGAAGAAAACTCATACAACTTAGTGACATATTCATCATTAGACCCTTTACACAAAAGTCATACTATAATTCATGAACAAGCACACTAAGCACACCATAGAAGTTTGAAGAACTTTCAAATAAAACCCATGCAACCTTCACACGAAAGTCATGATCATGCACAAGAGTGAATGTCACCAACCATAATTCATAAGAACACTAGGAATATTATAAGAGTTTGATGCATACACAATAACACTAAGCACACCAAAGGGGTTTGATGCAACCTTTGAAAAAAACCCATATAATTCAATCTCCTATATTCATCATTCACCATTCACCAAAAAAGTCATATAATAATTACAATTCATGAACTCCACATATATTTTATTAGACCCTCCACTCAAAATACATACAATCATCATGATGCATGAACAATCACACTAGGCACACCATAAGTTTGATGGAACCTTTTAAACAACCCACACAACTTAGTGACATAGTCATCATTAGACCCTTTACACAAAATCCATACAATCATCATAAATAGAGAGTCAATGTCACTCAACCATAATGTATGAACAAACACACTAGACAAACCATAGGAGTTTGATGCAACCTTCGAAGAAAACTCATACAACTTAGTGACATATTCATCATTAGACCCTTCACACAAAAGTCATACAATCATCATGAAAAATATAGCTAATGCCCCTCAACTATAATTCATGAACAAGCACACTAAGCACACCATAGAAGTTTGAAGAACTTTCAAATAAAACCCATGCAACCTTCACATGAAAGTCATGATCATGCACAAGAGTGAATGTCACTAACCATAATTCATAAGAACATTAGGAATATTATAAGAGTTTGATGCATACACAATAACACTAAGCACACCAAAGGGGTTTGATGCAACCTTTGAAAAAAACCCATATAATTCAGTCTCCTGTATTCATCATTCACCATTCACCAAAAAAGTCATATAATAATTACAATTCATGAACTCCACATATATTTTATTAGACCCTTCACTCAAAATGCATACAATCATCATGATGCATAAAGATTCAATATCACTTAAAATCATGATGCATGAACAATCACACTAGGCATGCCATAGGAGTTTGATGCAACATTCAAAAGAGCCAATACAACTTAGTGACATATTCATCATTAGACTCTTTGCTTAAAAGCCATACAATCATCATTAATAGTCAATGTCACTCAACCATAATGTTTGAACATGCACACTAGGCACACCATAGAAGTTTGAAGAACCTTTGAAGAAAACCCATACAACTCAATAATATATGTCATTATGCCATTATAACTTTCAGATGGAAGTCATGATCTACAAGAGTAAATGTCGCTAACATAAGAACACTAGGAACATTAGAAGTGTTTGATGCATGAACAAGCACACCAAAAGGGTTTGATGTAACCTTCAAACAAAACCCATACAATGCAATGTCACATATTCATCATTATACCCTTCACATATATTTTACTAGACCCTTCACTCAAGAGGCATACAATCATTATCCATAGGATTCAATGCCACTCAACCATGATGCATTAATAATCACAATAGGCACACCATAAGAGTTTCATGCAACATTCAAAAAAACCCATACAACCTTGTGACATATTCATCATTAGACCCTTCAAACAAAAGCCATATAATCATCATGAATAAGAGTCAATGAAGCCATATAATCATCATGAATAAAAGTCAATGTCACTCAACCACACTAGGCACACCATAGGAGTTTGATGCAACTTTCAAAGAAACCCATATAGCTTTGTGACATATTCATCATTAAACCCTTCACACAAAAGCCATTTAATGGTCGCGAATAAGAGAGTTAATGCCACTCAACTATAATGCATACAACTCAATGATTTATATTCCATTATACCCTTCACACAAAAGTCATGATCATCATGCACAAGAGTGAATGTCACTAACCATATTGCATGCATAAGAACATTAGGAACACTATAAGAGTTTGATGCACACTAACCATGATGCATAATTCACAAAAAAGCCATGACACTTGTATGATACTATGTCACTAACCCTTATGTACACCATATATGCCATATTCCATTAGAACCATCACACACCAAAGTTAATGTCACTCTACCATGATTCATTAACAAGCACACTAGACACATCATAGGAGTTTGATGCACCCTTAAAAGAAAATTCATACAATCATGCACAAGTGTGAATATCTAATTAAATATAGGCACATGGATAAACACAATAGGGACATTAAATATAGTAATGTAATTGTTTAATTATAAATAAATAAACTACATTTAAAACATTTATTTGATTAAAATCTTTAAAAATAGAAAAACTAAAAATAGCATAAAAAGAATGAGACCTCTTCACGAAGACACATGGTCATACTTAAAGTGTTTATGGAGGAATATTTCTGCCCCTACACAAGTTGAGCAATGTAAATACAAAGAATTTAAGTCTTCCTTTAAAGTTTATGTTTAAGTTTTTACCACTATACAAAAGCATTTCCAACTTAATTATCAAATTTATTATCCAAAAGTGTAGATTTATTGATATATTTTAAATTAAAATAGACTTCAAAAGTGTAGATTTATTTCATGCCTAAATTTAATGACTTTACATGAAAATCATCAAATTTATTATCCAAAAGCACTTCCCTCAACTTGCTATTTATATTTTTGGTAAACTTTTACATTTTTGAGATCAACAAAAATCAACAATAGAACCAATAACATCACTAAATAGCATTCACAATCTAAATGAATTCTAATCAATAAACATTTCACACCTAGCATCAATAAAAGTTCAACATTAAAATTATCAAACAATGTGTATGTTTACCATCTAAAACACGTGTATGTTTACCATCTAAAACACTTCTTTTAACCTATTATTTATTTCTTATAGGAAACTTTTATATTTATGAAATGAATTAACATATATTTCAAAATGAAATCAACAATGAAATCAATAACATCATGAATACAATACCATGAACATACCAAATAGTTTTAGAGGATGCAAAATCCTCCATTTTTAAGAAAAATTTAAAAAGACCAATTTTTTTTCCATAATAAGAAGGTTAAATTACATACAAAGGCTAAAATTACTAAAACTATTAAAATATATGCACAAGAGTGAATGCCATTAACAATAAATGGTGCATGAATAAATGCAATAGGCACACTAAATATAGTTATGTAATTGTTTAATTACCAATCCATAAACTAGTTTTAAAACATTTATTTGATTAACATAATAATTTATTAACTTTAAGAATAGAAAAACTAGAAAAACCATAAAAAGATTGAGAGACCTCTTCAAGGATGTCCATGGCCATCCTTAAAGAGTGTTTATGGAGGGATATTTCTATCCCTCCTTTAAAAATAAATCTTTATTAATTATAATTGTCCAGCAATGTTTACAAGGAATTTAAGTCTTCCTTTGAACTTTAAGTTTTTACCACCATTCCAAAGCATTTCCAACTAAGATATTGATATGTTTTAATTAGAATAAACTTCCCAAGTATAAATTTATTTCCTGCAATCCAAGTGCAATTCAAGTGAACCCTGCACGTTGTTTCACACCTAAAGTTAATAAAAAAACTTCACACCAAAAATATCAAATGAACCGTATACATTTACTATCCAAAACACTTCCCTCAACTAGCTATTTATATTTTTAGTAAACTTTTACATTTTTCAGACCAACAAAAATCAATAGTAAAATCAATAACATCACCAAATAAGCATGCACAATCCAAATGAATCCTATGCACTATACATTTCACACCTAACCTTAATAAAACTTCAACAACAAAATCATCAAATCATGAATACCATAAGCATAACTGCAAACTCCTCCTGCCTACCCTGCTCATTTTGGGAAATGATGACAATTTTGTTCAAGTAGGGGAGCTTGAAAACCAGGGTCTACTGGTTGTCCACCTCCCCTGCTCATTCAATTGAATGGAAAGGTGTCCTACAGATTTGATAACCTTAGAATCTTGACAAACAGAGTTAGCATGTTGGCTATCCACTTCCCTTGCTCACTGAGTTGAATAGAAGTGCATCTTAGAGATTCTATAACCTTACAATTTAGTGATGACTTTCTACATCAATAAAAATGTAAGAGACAATTGCAGAGATGGCCTTACTCAATTGCCATTGTTCCCAATCCCATACACCACCATTTGAAGTTGTTTGTCAGTTCCCAATAATTCTCATTACACTGTTCAACGCTTCAAAGCTCTCAAGTTGTTCTAAAACTGTGAAACTGTGGCTTTAGTAGTTCAATCTGAGCTGCCTCAAGTGAACAGTCCACCATGGAGTTGGGTCGGTTGTCCACCTCCCCTGCTCATTCAATTGAATGGAAAGGCGTCCTACACATTTGATAACCTTAGAATCTTGACAAACAGAGTTAGCATGTTGGCTATCCACTTCCCCTGCTCACTGAGTTGAATAGAAGTGCATCTTAGAGATTCTATAACCTTACAATTTAGTGATGACTTTCTACATCAATAAAAATGTAAGAGACAATTGCAGAGATGGCCTTACTCAATTGCCAATGTTCCCAATTCCATACACCACCATTTGAAGTTGTTTGTCAGTTCCCAATAATTCTCATTACACTGTTCAACGCTTCAAAGCTCTCAAGTTGTTCTAAAACTGTGAAACTGTGGCTTTAGTAGTTCAATCTGAGCTGCCTCAAGTGAACAGTCCACCATGGAGTTGGGTCGGTTTGCATTCTTTATTCTTAGTGGGAACCACACATTTATGAAGCTCCCTTTTCTGATTGGCCACCTTGGGACCCCCACATGTTTGAGCATTGCATAAAAGACAATTCAAAAAAAAATTGAGTGCTTCCTTCCTCATAATCACCATTGTTGAGGGCCACATTTGATTCCCAAAACTCATGATTGAGCGCTTCATTCCCCACTGCTGGGACCCATGGGGCACTCAGTAAGAAAGTTGTGAATAATAAAATATGATGCAGTTGTTACACGTCAACCAGTGGCAGCTCCTAATCTTGGCAGGAATAGTTTAATCACAACAAATTCAATATTTAAGGATCCACTATTTGGGGCAGTTACTACCTAATTTTAGGTGGCGACTTCTGTAGCAGTGTTTTGGCAACTATAGCCTATAAATAGAACATGAACGTTGCTGCCAGAAGCAATTAAAAGGGACCTCTAATCGCCTTGAGGGACACAAGAATCCCTCCAGACCTGAATGAGCATAATGTAGTAGATTCACAAGGGATCAAGAATGAGATTCAGGGGAGCGTTGGCTAAGACAAATTAAGATTCAATTGACCAGTTTAAATAAAGGAGGCATCTAAGATGTAATCACTGATATATGCCAGGCCTATCAAGTGCTGAGAGGAGGAGGTTTGAAAGAAGAAAAACATTGTGTTATTTATGTAGATGACATAGTAACCAATAAAGAAAATCCCAGGCCGGGTACTATCATCAATCATTCTTAGGGGTCTGATATATATGCAGGTGTGCCGAAGGACTACACAGGTGAGAGTGTTACCATGCAAATTTATTTGTTGTTCTTCTTAGGGATAAAAGTTTGGTAAAAGGTGGAAGTGGAAAGGTTGTTGACAGTGCTCCTATGATCATATTTTCATTTAATATCAGACCGTGCAACATGTTGGTCCTTAGATATAGGCTTGTGGAGAGTGGATGAGGTGGAGGCAAGAGGATGTTGAATTGCTTGCACTGTCCGAGTCCCCTTTCAACTCCTCCTGCAGTGACTTTCTCTTAATCCAACTGGAGACCAAACCAGAATCCAGAATACATGCTAGCTTACTTCCTGGTGACATAGCCTGGATAGGCTTGAGTTTTGGCTCCTTCACTTTAGGCATCATTGCTGCTCCCTGTGAAGCAGAAGAAATCCGGAGTGGAAATGGCAATGGTAGTGGCAGTGGCCGTGGCCGCATTCCTCCATTTGCAGGAAGATGGGTCGCAACAGCAGTGTCATCGGTCCATGAAACTGTTTAAGCATTTTATGGAATGATTTTTGTCTGTGTAGATTTCCAGATTACGCATACAAGTCAGTGCAATTAGAATTACAACATCTAACCAAAATCGGCTTCCAATTATTATGGATATCCATACTATTCAAGAACTGTCATTTAGGCACAGGCTCTAGTGGATACTACCAAAAGTTTCTGTTGTTGGCTCCAAGCCTGTCATTGTATCTTTTTGAAAACATCACGAGCTTTTCATCAAGCCCATTTTGTGCACATTCCATTCCATTCCATTCCATAACATGAAATTACATTAAGACATTTGTGAAGCAATTCACTTTCCTTCAGCACCATAAATACTAAAGAAAATTGTAGCACTATTTTTGGCCATCCCATTCTTCTCTGTGACAATTATGCCTAACAGCCACCTAGTTTAACCAATTTTGTAAGACAACACAGAACAGAACCTAGAATAGCAACAGTTATTTTTTTATAGAGATCATTTTCTAAAATCACATGTTCATTGTTTCTACCGTGGAAAAGTCAACATTAGTTCTGCTATTGGAGCTAGATCAACATAAATTTGTAAAGGTTGAGGCCCATTTATCATATTTTACTTTCTAAAAAGTATGATTTGATATTTAAAATGGAATATTTATACTGTGTTCAATTTTTAAGTATGTTGTTTGAGGTTTTGAAAGAATTGGGGTTATAAATTTAAACATGTATTTAATTGCAGTCATTACACATATGAAAAAACTAATGAACTTGACAAACTTAAAGACCGGAAAAAGCTAGCAACTAAAGATCATTAATCAATTTGAAGAACATCCTTTGCTATCTAAACAATACATGGAAATATGCAAGTAGTGACATCATTACATCCATTGCTATCTAAACAATACAAACTGTCAAGAAGAACATTGTGGATATAATATTCTTTTAGCATTCTCTTAGCATTTGTTCAAATTTTTTACAGTTATAGTTGCAATCGAAGATGGTAAGAAGGAAATTGATGGTAGTTTTCCAAATTTGTAATGGTCTTGTATATAATATATGACAACTATTTGGGGATATGCCCAGAAAGCTTGCATTCAAATGTACCTACAGAATAAAGTAGATAACAATTTTTACAAATTTTGAGATGGACCTATATCTAAGATATTGGAATGAATATGGATATTTTCACATGTTTATCACTATTATGTTTGGAAAAAATAGAACAAATATGCAATATGGTAAATCATCTCTAGTATGTGCTAAAAAGAAAGTAGAACCACACCTAATATATTTAAGGCTTTTCTTCATCATATGAAGCTAGTTGCAGAAAAAATAGATGCCAGTTTTCTAAAATCCTGTTGCTATACTCCTTCTATGACCTAGACATATCTGTGAAGATTTGTCCAGAGCTTGTAATTACAGTTGTATAACTAGCATTCAATTATAATTTTGGGTTGTATTGAAGGGATTTTTTCATCACATAATGTTGTGCTCCAAGTAATGTATGGCAACCAGAGCTTCAGTATTCATGCTAGCTTTGTCAAAGAAGAAGCATAGTTTCATTCTTATTTAGTTTTAGTGAAACACGGCTCAAATGCTAGTCAGCAGTTAATAAGACTCATCAGAGGAAAATTCTGAAGGGGATACACACTAAGTCCAGAAGTAGATGAGCTTAATATCACTAGGGATTCACTTCATATGGTGAAAGCACCAAGTCTCCTTCAAAAACTCTAAAAGAGGACAGTAACCTCTAGCTGTGAATTGTCAAACCCTTTGTGTAGATTTTCCTATCAATGTATAAAGGAAAAATTCAAATAATGCCAGTGTTAATGCAGAAACAAGGAAAACTTACCTGAGAGCACAAATTAGTTTTTTCCTTCTCCACCTCTTTGTTAAGGTTCTTCTTAGGTCTTTCGAAAAGTCTTCACAGCCACACCAGCAACCTTCTGACCAAAATCTTACTCAACCGTTCTTCCCTCCTGAATACGAGACACACCTGGAAGAAACCTTCTGACCAAAATCTTATTCAATCCAGACTCTGACATTTGGAAACACCTTTCTTCCCTCCTCTGCAGTAGCCCTCACAAGGCTGGATACGAAACCAATGGAAGAAACCTGTGATGAAGCCCTAGAATTAGACCTATTTGCAGGAAAGGTAACATTATTTTTGGCTAATTTCCATGCAAAAACAGGGCGCTTCTCAATCTTGCTACCTTCCACTTTAGCGGGATAATTGTCCGATGGTCCCAAAAATAACAAAGAACACTAAATAGTACAAAAGATCAAAAAAATTCACATAAAAAATGTAGAGACAGAAAATTAAACAAAGAAATTCATTAACACATTCCAAAAGCACACGAAAAAATTAACTCACAGAGTCCAAAATATACCAAGAAATTCACTAAGACAGTCCAAATGCACAGAGATAACTGCAAATAAAAATTGAAAACTAACACAGTGCAAATAAAAGAAATTCACTAAGGCAATCCAAGTTCACATACAGATAACTGTGAACAAAAGTTAAAAATGAAAAAATGGGCACACAGAAAAACAATGAATACCACAAACAGAGCAGTGAACGAACAAATAAATCAAAACAACAATGAGCACCTTCTATTCTTCAACTATTCCGCAAACGGTAATGTAGCCTTCAAACCGCAAACGGTTAAAACATGCATCCACGCACGTGTAAAAAATGAAAACGGTTAAAACATGAACCAGATTGTTTTTTTTCCATCCCTTTCCTTGGAGCAGCCTATTAAAAAATTATTTCCGTTAAAAAATTATTGCTTTTTTTTCATCCCTTTCCTTGGAGCGGCCTATTAAAAAATTATTTCCGTTAGGAGTGGCATATTAAAAAATTATTATAAAATTATTATTTCCGTCAGGAGGAGTGGCTTTTTTTCATCCTTGGAGCGGCCTATTAAAAAATTATTTCCGTTAAAAGGAGCGGCCCCTTAAATAACATTTATACGAAATACTAGTAGTGTACATACGCTCCAAGCTTTATGGAATGAATCTACACTTTACATTGCCCGATTAACTCACTTAGTCTGCCTCTCAATGTTTGTCTTTGTTTTTCTCACTTCAAGTTTAATGTTTGTTTAAAATATTCATTTATTTCCAACTATTTTAAATTCATTAAAATTTTATTTATTGATTGTAGAGTGGCTATCATTTACAATTTAGTCTTAGAAAAAATATTTGATTGCATATAGCATGAAAATTTAAACTCATAACTAATGTAAATATTTTTCTATCAATGCATCTCTTGAAGCTTCCATTTACAAATTTAGAAATCAGAAATTGGTGAGCAATAATGAGTAGGACACCTTTGCTATGAATGCCAATAGAGCAACTAGATGACTTGAAGTTATCAAATTACCACTATGTAAGCAAAGCTTAATGTGAGAACATAGTCTCGCTTACCCCATCAACACAACAAAGAGAGAATTGCATTTCCCTGCCAAACTTTGTGCTTAGATTTGTAGAGCACTTCTATTAATATTGTTGCTACAATCTATAATCTATGACAAGTATTGTATGGCCATCACTATTGTAACGTCGGAAAATGTCCCCTTGGGGGCTTTTCCCTCATAAGGTTTAGCTCTCGGGTTTGTAGTGTGCATTCAGGACATTTTACTCTATAATTTGGCATCCTGATGGAATGAGCCCTAGGTAACATGACAAATGGAACCTAGGAGGACCCCTTGAGCTTTACCCTGCCCAAAATAGGGGGGGGGGGGGGCTTGGGCGCCCGCGCCCTAGTCTTGCCCTATTTTGGGGTAGTCCCAATTTTTGGGTGTCGGCTTGTGACCGTTATTTGGGTCCTATGGCGACATGGTAAGTTTGAATTACGAAAATCTTGGCGGGAGTGTTTGTAGTTGCATATAAAAGCATGTTTAGGCATTCATTTGTAGACTAGATTTCAACTAGATGATTACTAGCAAGCTATTGTGTTCTCAAGGTGATTCAAGGCTTTCATTGTGTTGCAAGAGGAGATTTGTGTTGTCTATGTCTTTGTGTTTGTAGATTTGAGCATCCATTTCATCATGGAATGAAGAGCATCTTCCTCCCATGATATCTTCACCACAAGGTGACATTATATTGTGTTTTCATCATCATTTCCTTTAGTTTTTGCCTCTGCCTCACAAGAGCACGCGCTCTCCATCTGACAACGGTGTTCGGAGACTAAAGTGTCCTCCGGGGCTTGACTGAGGTAAGTCCTTAAACACCACAACCCCCTCCCAAAGTTTTGTGATTGCAGGTTATAGGTGTCGCATCTGGAAAAAATGGAGTTGCAGGAAGGATCAGTAGACATCAAGGATTCAGGATCTGAAGAGAAGCAGGACATCGGAGCCTTTTCGGGACTTGGGCGCTAGTCCCTGTGTCCTCCGCAATTGAATTTATGGAAATAGAAGTTACAGTGTAGATCAGTGTCGAAAGGAGGTCAGGTTCCTGCAAAGAAACTGGTACCTTGGACTTGGGCGACCGCTCCTTAGTCCCCAACTTTTCCGCCTCGAAGCCCCGAAAATAGGTACTCTATGATTTTATATTTTACTTCCCTCTGCAAGAGCTTTCTCTGTTATTCTTCTGTTTACAGTCATATTTGTGAAACTAGGGTTTTAATGGTTAATTGAGCATAGGAGAAGGAAATTTGATAATTAAACACCCTAATCCAAGCTTCCCTACATCTCACAGTGACCTAGAGTATGATAGTGCATGGCCACTCGACCCTAGATCCTTGAATGTTAAAGGTGAAAGGAGGATTCAAATATCTAACAACTAAAACAATAAACAATCCAAATTTTCACCTAAACATTTTGGTGGACCCGTGTTTGGGTAAGTGCAAAAAGATGAGGGGCCAAAAAGTGGCAAAATTGTTTTAAAAAAAATTAATGCATATCGCGAGCGCGTTATGACTTATTATAAATAAAAAAAGCTTATCATCTCATTTCATTTCTTTTTTCTCCTCTATACCTGCGGCCTACAAACCCTAGGAAGCGCGCTCGCGTTTTGGAAAAGTCAATTCAACACCAAAATCTTACCAATTCGTCACCAAAATACCACCACGACGTCGAGCACGCCAAAGGAGTGAGTTTTATTTATTTTTTGGTTTGAATTTATTTCTAAATAGGTAGGTTTGAGTTAATTTTTGATATAAATTTCGTTAATTGTCAGGAAATGTTAATGCACCTCCTTTTCCTCCTCAAAATCCACAAAATCTTGAGAAGGAAATACCTGCGGAACAACAACCTTCTCCATCCATTCCTTGACATGCCCCTAAAACACAAGAAAATATAATGGGGCAAATTGAAAACAACAAAAAAGAAATTGAAGATATAATTGCAAGGTTGAAAGATCCTTTCACTTCAACCTTGCATAGGTCCACGCTTGCTGAATCTCTTGAATCCATGTTATCAAATGTAGATTCAATTAGCAAGCAACTATCTAGTTGGACAGATAAGAGGAGAGAGTTTAGAGACTATTATGCAGACACACTGTCATACCAAGATGTGAAAAAATTACAAATTACAAAATTAAACTTGTGTTCGATTTTCACAAACCCACAAACAAATCAACCTCCACCCATTACATGCAAGAGGTTCCCTATCCATTGGTGCAACAACCAAGCGATAAGGGACAATTTTGGGCAGAGGTGGTGGATGGTTTTTGACCATCCTCCATGCAATAATAATGAGGTCCCGCAATACTTTTTGAGGAAACTCTACTGTGAGTTTGTCCTCAATAAAGTGCCAAACTATTTTGATATGCGGGACTTCCAGGGTAGAGGTGGGGGGTCAGCACAAGATAGACCAGAGGCACGTGTTGACCCATAGCGGGCAGTGAGACGAGTAATCAGCAAACCAGCCCATGAGCATGTTTCTATCCCTTCCATTGTGAAGGAGAGTGTTGAGGTCGATACACTTCAGTCCATTAATGCCTTGACCCAAAGCATCATAGAGCATGCCAGTCTTGCAGCACAGAGTGGGTTGGGAGATAGTGCAAGGAGTAGGGTCCCACCCCATGCTTGTTAGACTTGCGGGTCAGCCTGTGGTTATGACCCCATCGATAGTCAGGACGCAAGTGCACAGGCTACATCTGCAGTTGAGCAGATAGTGATGACAGATACCCTCCTGAGTGAGACTTTTGGCCTTGATACTCAGGTAAATATTAGCAAGTTTATTGAATTTAATTTATTAAATTTTATTTTTGAAATGCAAGATTAACTAATTTAGTTTGATGATTTTAATGAAATTTCAGGGTCATAGTGTTGATGCAGTTTTCAGTGGTTCTCCACCTGCATATTACACTAGATCATCTATTGTCGGGGTATGTAACTAATGAACAATTATAAATATTACATGTGAATAGCATCGTTATATGACTGGTATTCTAATATATGATTTTAAATGTTGAATAAGTTAATATTGGAGATTTCACGGCAACACCTGCCAGCGGTGGTGGACTTCAAAGCTTTATGGAGGTAATAAAATAAATAGTTTAATGAATGAATTGTACTTATTAGATTTTTGTATGTGACTTGTGTGCTTTATTATGTGTACTTCCATGTTTAGATGAATGTGTGTGTGTATGTTAGGAGCCATGATTTGCATCACTATTATAGTTTTCGTCATTGAATAATATTTTATTTCCAGATGATGCAGGCTGCGGAGACACCTCCCGATGTTCATAGCGCAATGGAGCATGGTGTGACCTTTGCGATTCATAGCTCCATGGCATTGACAGGGGTATGAGACAGATTAGTAAATTTCAATTTACATTCATTGTTATAGTTGTTTATTTTTGAAAAATCAAAAGATTATTGATTTGAAGTTTAATTTCTATCTGGATGGTTTCTATAGGACATGACATCACCATGGCCTATTCCTACTACTGAGGCAAGTGAGGAGACAGATTATATGGTAGCGGTAAGTGATTATTTTGTTAAATGTTTCATTTTTTATAACATGTAATTTCTATTTATTAATGTCTATACTTTTCATTGTAACAGCTAAAGATGCAGGAAGAACTAAATAGGAAGAGCAGCCCTTGAGTTCATAGTAGACCACCCACATGCGCGTCTCCATCCCCTAGAAGATCAAAGGCTGCCCGTGATCTATTCTCTTCACCAGCCAGAGGGAAATGACTTTTTATTATGTTTCTTTGTTGTATGCCTATATGGCATTTGTGGACATATATTTTGTATTGCATATAGTTGACATTGTATGCCTATATGGCATTTTTGTAAGCCTATATGGCTATTTTGTATATATGTTATACTTATATCGACAGATATTGATGTATGCCTATATGGATATTTGGTTAATACAAATATTTTTTATTGATGGCATCCATACTTGCATTATAAATCCATGTTTGAATGGATATTTGTAGATGGCTACTTCAAATGTTTAAAGTTTAATTGTATTACATAGGATGTTTGTTGATCCAATAAGCTAGCTATTGTTATTCAAGTATCACCTAAACCTCATTTTGGAACTAAAAAATAAAAGTTGTATTAAAAAAAAAAATGAATCATCATGTTGAATAGAAAATATTAATATTCTTTATGAGTTGTTCAATTGAAAATATTCAAATGAGTATGCTGATCCATATTATTTATGAGTTGGTCAATTGAAAATATTTCTTAATTTCTTGTTATTATTCCATATTGGGATGCAAAGAGTATGTTTGTTGTTTTTAATAAGATAGTCAAAATCATATGCTTATGAGCACCTGATGACCATTGTGGTTATTAAATGTAATTCCTCTTGCATATAAGGCGAGGTTATGGGATTACATTGAGTCTTACCTAATTTTAGTATGCAACATAACATTGGGGCTATATGCTTCCATAAGTCATACTTCAGGGATTTTCAGTTTTAGGCACAAATTTGCTTTAAGACCTTAGGCGCATTTCTGTACTTGCACAACCTCAAAACTCCGCCTAGAACTCAAGGCACCTTTCATCATCCAAACAACCTCAAAATTGCGCCTTGATATTGAAAGGATGTTTCAAAGTATAAAGGAGGGCGCCTTAAGGGAGGCAATTCATCTTGACTATCAAAGTTGATCAAACACATCAAACTCTAGGTGCATTTTTGCCTCTCTCTAAACCATCCATTTTGGTGCCTTGATGTAAAGTGAAGTCTAAACTTAGTGAAGATTGTGCCTAGAAAGATATCACCTTGGATATGCGCCTAGAGTCATCCTAGATCATCCATTTGCACCTAAGGGTCAATATAACATAATATAACTTAGAAAGACTTTAAAAATCGTCAAAAGAAGCCTAGGTGCCTTTTCTGTCTCCACCATCCATTTTGGGCACCTAGAGGAAAATGAACTTCAAATCACTTCCAACTACAGCGCCTAGTGTTAGAACCTTCAAAATGATTAAATCTTACCAAAGGAAGTCTAGGTGCCTATTGTCACTTGGATCATCATGAATGAGTGCCTAAGTGGAAGGAGAAAAAGCATCTTGTATGGAGGCACACTTTTGTGTCTAAATAACCTCATTTTGGCACCTTGAAGGAAGATGTTCTAAATCCTAAGATCTAGCACCTAAGTGTAAAATGGTCTCCTATAGGTTTGAACAAGTGATTGAAGCCATCAAATTTCCAAGAAATGAGCTAAGTATACTAAGGTGCCTTTTCTTGTCTAAACTATCCATTTTAGCACCTAGGAGGAAGGAGATTTAACATCATGAATCAAGGCGCCCTTTTCCATCAAAACAACCTCACATTGGCGCCTTGGAGGAAATCAACTTAAAACTTGCGCCGTAGAGCAGGACAAAAGTTACACCCCTTTGCAACTTTACACTGCCTCCTTCTGACGATTTTTGGGGCAGCAGAAAACCTTTCATCATGGGCAAATACCTCAGAGATATAAAAAACTGAGAGAGGCTATTGTAGAAGCACTCTACATGATCATGTTTCCTTAGACAGAATGCTTCTAAATGACACGGTTTTTGAGTAACATCTCATCAAAGATTGCTACTTTTTGCACTTTCGACTCTTCAGGGATATCGTCGATACAATGTAGCTCGGACTGTTTCGACATGTTTGGGTGAAAAATCAGACCATGCCTAATGTAAATGTACCCATCCGGACGCATTGGAATAGTCATTTTGGTCACATCAGGAGCAAGATGAAAGTTACACCCCTTTGCAACTTTACACTACCTCTTGACAATTTTTGGGGCAGCAAAAAACCTTTCACCACGGGCAAATGCCTCAGAGATATAAAAACATGAGAGGTTAGTGTAGAGGCACTCTACGTGATCATGTTGCCTCAGACAGAATGTTTCTAAGTGACACGATTTTCAAGTAACATCTCATCAAAGATTGCTACCTTTTTGCACTTTGGACTCTTCAGGGATATCGTCGATACAATGTAGCTTGGACTGTTTCGACATGTTTGGGTGAAAAAAAGGACCATGCCTAGCGTAAATGTACCCATCTGGACGCGTTGGAATAGTCAGTTTGGTCGCATCAAGAGTAGGACGAAAGTTACACCCGTTTGCAACTTTACATTGCCTCCTTCTGACGATTTTTGGGGCAGGAGAAAATCTTTCACCACGGGCAAATGCCTCAGAGATATAAAAAATTGAGAGAGGTTATTGTAGAGGCACTCTATGTGATCATGTTACCTTAGACGAAATGTTTCTAAGTGACACAGTTTTCAAGTAACATCTCGTCAAAGATTGCTACCTTTTTGCACTTTGGACTCTTCAGGGATTTCGTCGGTACAATGTAGCTCAGACTATTTTGACATGTTTGGGTGAAAAATAGGACCATGCCTAGCGTAAATGTACCTATTTGAATGTGTTGGAATAGTTAGTTTGGTCGCATTAGGAGCAGGAGGAAAGTTACACCCTTACACTGCCTCCTGACAATTTTTGGGGCAGCAAAAAAATTTTCACCACGGGCAAATGCCTCAGAGATATAAAAAACTAAGAGATTTTATTGTAGAGGCACTCTACGTGATCGTGTTGCCTTAGATGGAATGTTTTTAAGTGACACAGTTTTCGAGTAACGTCTCGTCAAAGATTGCTACCTTTTTGCACTTTGGACTCTTCAGGGATATCGTTGGTACAATGTAGCTTGAACTGTTTCGACATATTTAGGTGAAAAACAAGACCATGCCTAGCGTAAATGTACTCATCCAGATGCGTTGGAATAGTCATTTTGGTCACATCAGGAGTAGGACACCAAAAATGCAAAAGTTGCTTTGTGCAACTTGATAACATTGACATTTTTTTGCAACAGGACTCAAAAACTCAAACTGACCCCAAATGACTCAAAGTGACTTAAAAAGAAATGAAATGGTCTTAGAAGACCTTATTATATACAATTGACTCAATCAAAATAAAATTTTATTTTTTGACCCCTTTTGGAGGCATGACAACCTAGGTGCCCCTGCACCATTAGTGCAACTGAAGGACTATGGTGGTGGCATGAAATGAGAGTGAGTTGACATTCATTTGCATCTAGTTTCACATTTTGAAACAATTCTAGAGTAGAGTAAGACTCATTTTCCTGAAAATAGTTTAAGAAACCCTTATCTAGGGTTTTGGTAAGAATCATGCATTTTTTGGCCATTCCACTGATTTGATTCATTTTTTATCAGTGGAATGGGTTGTAGTAGGTCTGTTCTAGTATGCTATGATGAGTTTTTGGTAGGAAATCTGAGGAGAAGAAGTTTTCTTTGAGGAAACCTAACAAAACCATGTGTTAGGTGATGTTTAGAGACATAGAGAAGGAACCATAGAGGCATTTTTGGGAACAACAGATTGTAGGAGGACAAAACCCACAAAATTCATAGTTTTGGCATGAATACTAAGTGTTCAAGTCATTGTTTGAGTTTTGTGTGTGAATTTAATGGGGGTCTCTTTGTATTTTAGGCCTAACTGGGGCTCTAGGTTATTAAGAGGAGTTATAGGTTAGGGTATATCATCCAAAACAACCTATACCTAGTTTTGGATATGTGATAGGGAGTCCAAATGGGTATCTACTGATTGTCCAATTTCTGTGTTTGAAGATTTGTATCAAAAGTTATTAGGACTGTTCTCTTTTTTTAGGGCTACAAACCATTTCTTGGGTTTGTGAAGGAAGTGTTAATCCCGAGTTTGGTTTGCCTTTGGCAATGATTGGAATGGGTCCCATACCATCTAAAATCACCTTTTCCATAAGAATTCAAAGTCTCTAATTGTTGTTCCCACTTTTGTATAATGATCATGAAATTTGGGCTTTAGAGCATAAGGAAACCTTATCTAGTTTGCCATCCTCCAACTATCCCATTGCCTCTACATCACAATTAGAGACACCTATTATCTAGTTAGAAACCAAGATACATAGAGAAACCTATATTTTATACATTACCTAGATTTTATACATTATTCTCAGGATCAACTTCATCCATCACTTAGGTCTAACCTAATGAAACATAACATGATTATGTAAAAATGTGTATATGTGTAAAAGTGCAGTAGGAAATAAAAAAAGACAAACCATACAAATTAATGTGCATACTTACAACTGAATGTAACATGACTTTACAAAATTAATGTGAATACTTACAAATTAATCCAATGAACCATCCGGGTCTGCTCTACTCTTTATTGTGTCGAGTCTTGCTTCATGGTCAGACTCACGCACCTTCTACAAGATTTTGTTCAAAGGTCTACCCTGATACTGTATCAAATGAACATTGGATGCCACAATAAGGTTCAAGTAATGAAGAATCTTCTGATGCGTGTCAAAGTCCTGAAACAACCAAACAGTAACACTCTTATGTGGGTACCTTCTAAGCCATGTTCCAGTAATAACCACTGAGCCTATAGGGTATTCGATATTTTTTCCATATGTAACTAGGGCCTCCAATTTATTTTTGGCCTCAACACAATGACATAAGTAATAATTTGTTCCCTCTTCATTATCTTCATCTGCAATAACTGCATATACGTGCCCTACATTGATATGTGTAGCAAATTAGATGAAATTAGTCAACATTACAAAAACACTACAAAGTAAGATGACATTAGGAATTTCAAAAACTATGCAAATAGATATATTACCTGGTTGAACTAGATCTGATATGTGGTCAAAGTCAACTGATGATTCCATCTGTGTTAGTTCCAGTGCTGTCGGGGGTTGATACGTGTCATGTGGGCTAAGATAACTTAACTGTCATTCGTCAACCCACTACTTTGACTTGCACTCGTCCCAGGCTTGAATTGTATAGGAAGAATAAAAGCATGACATCTTTTACATATGGATACTCCATGAACCTGCAATTGAGCTTCTGAAAGAGTGCATCTCATTTGATCCTATCAGTGTACAACAATCCTCATATGGTGCAATGTTAGTATCATTTATCAACCAAAAAAATCTACGAACTGAAGACTTACCTTCATTACCTGGACCCATGGAAGCATTACACCACTCGATAATCGATTTTGCATCTGTCAACTTTGCATTGTCTTTATACTTTAACTTTTCTCATGCTATGGCTCTTTTGATACATGCTCTTGCACCATCATGCTCCCCCTTTCCATGTCCGGCCTCACAAAAGTTCCACATATGTTGAATACCTATAAAATTATGCCTCCTACTTAGCCAATAAAAATTCTGTGAGTTCTTGAATTGTGATGCACAGTTATCTGACCATATGATATGCTGACTGAATGATATGCCCCTTCTAGCCAAATCATTGTAGAACACCTGAAAGCAACCTCGCACGAACTCCATAGAATGCATGCAATCATCACTAATATAGAAATTATACTCCCTTATGATCTTTCTGTCATCCTTTGTACTATCATTCGCATGGATGAATGCGATGTGCACAAATATAGAAACCTGTGTGGAGTTTTAATATTGTGATTGCACCTCATGTTGTGGCTGTAGATTGTAGTTCTCTACAAAGTCGACGACTGAAACAATGGTACCAACCAGAAATGTGTCCTTGCATAACTTGAATTGCAAGTCCAACCATCGATCTCTATGGGCATGTCTTGCATACTCATACACTATGCTATCACGAAATATAGGCATAAACTGATACACTAGAATATTTTCAATAACCAATTCACACCTCTTTGCTTCTTTACCATATTTTGTATTGTATGCCACTGTTTTATACTTGCCAAACTCTACTAGTTCATTTCCAACCGCATGTGTTCTTTTCATATGTTCACATATTGGCAAATGTTGCAATCCACCACAATGATGACATGTGCCATCCAAGCATAATTTCTTGTAGAATATTTGACCTTCCTCTCTTTCACATAAAATTCTTGATATGGAGTCTCTTGAAGATGTTGGTGGGGCACGTATGGCACAACCCTACAAAACATTGTTAGTATGCATATCTAAACATATAGACCTATAAACATCAAAATGGTTAGAAAATTTAATATGTAATCTACAACAACAAGTAGTGTGTGTGTGATTTATCTTGACATAGAAAGGTTTTAGCATTTCAAAATATCTTTAAAAAATTTTAATTTGAGGATACTTCTCTAGAAATTTACCATAAAACTGTGTTTGAGTCTCATCCAAAAAATGCTTTGGATGTGGCTCACAGTTCTGACTACCGATTCTCCTTCTTACCACATTCCTTTGATTCGAAGATACCCTTGTGTAATTCTTTCAAAAGTCTTCAATTAGTTATCTCAATGCTTCAACAATTGGTTTATCTTTTCGTGGTAGTCTCCCCGAGAATGCCCATAATTTATTGGCATTAGTGTCCTCAATTCTTTGGTATCTTCCAACAGCTCTTGATAAAGTTTTCCTATTAATTCTCAATTCTTGACTTATCTTTCTAATGAGACAAGATTTCCTCATTTGACTACTTACTATAGTCGATGTAATCACACGCCGTGTTGCATTACTATTTTTTGTGCGTGAGGTATTACCCACACTCTCATACGCACTCATTAGATTCTTGACAATAGATTTTTCACTTGAAGCCTCTGATGTTATTAACCCAAGAATCTTCATGATGGACCTATACTTTATACTTTGCATCATTTCAAAGAATAGTTGACATCTTGCAGTCTCATTTAACTTTTCAAAGAATAATCTCCAAATCTTATGAGCATATCTTCTACAAGTGCGTTTTAGAATCTTACCTTCCATTGGCTGCAAAATATTCTTATTAATATCAATCAAATACTTTGGCTTTCTATGCAAAATTCTAGGTGGTGTTAAGTTAGATAAATTCATCTCAACATTAGGAATTTCATGAATATTTAAATGAGATGGGCTATATGGCATACCTTCGATCAAAGATGGAATAGATGATGTACCTTGAGGTTGAGGTGGGAACGATGGCATACCTCCTTCATCACATGTGAGTGATGATGTACTCTCAACTTGAGATGTGATAGATGGTGTCCCTACATGTTGACTTGCGGTAGAGGACGTGTCTCCAACTATGGTATTCAAATCTCTCATAGCATAAAGTTTTTGCATTCATTCTCTTTGTGCCGCCAATAGCATATCTCTTTGTGATGGTTGTGGTTCCTCTTTAATTGGCATGTCTTCATTTATCATGTCCAATTTCTTTTTCTCATGAAGTTCCCTCATAGCCACTGCTTTCTTTGCATTCTTAGCTTCTATCTCTTCCTGTGTTGGTTTAATTCTTAATCGTTTCCTCGGCATGATGGAGAATTTGTCTGTAGCATGATAAAGAGACCAATATTAGTTCTTAAGAAATGAATCCATACAAATAACTAAAATATATGTCATTCAACCCTTCATAGTAAATGTACATACAATCATCATGTAAAAGAGTAAATGTCACTCAACCAAAATAGGTACAAAGCATACAAACAAAATTATTGCACCCATGAAAAGAGTACATGGGACTTCATGCTTGAAAAGGTTGAGGCAGACCCAATTTGACATGTTTGTTGTTACTAGGGCTACTAGGATTTAGAATTGAGAAGGTGTTTTGTTGGTACTAGGGATACTAGGATTTGGGTGGCTTGTGAAGGAATAGACAACAATTGTTGTGTCATGTGCATGTACAAATCATCATGAATAGGTGCATAAGGAATGTCCTAGCCCAATATATGTGCATACAAATCATAATGTCATGTGCATACTTGTATGATCTTGGCACCTGTTCATTTGTATTTTAACTTGTTAATATGACAAGATAATAGTGGGATTGTATTTTTATTATGTTGTAAGGATTTATTCTTGTATAGTTTGACATCATGGTATGTTAAGGTCTATTTATTACACATAATTATTAAAGAGCCCAAGTGTAGAAAATATACATGGCATCATGTGAGATTGTAGGATACTTTCTTGATTGGGAATGTGTCTATTTTAAACATGTATGATAAAGCATGATAAAGTAATTCAAATAGAATTAAGGAAAATGTAAAGAACATGCATGTAAAGACTTGGCATACCTAAAAAATGAAGATTCAAATGGAGAGAGTACCCAATTATGTAGTGTTTTTTTCTTCTTGCATCAAACTCCTCAACAATTTGAGTTTTTCACCACTTGCTTCCTTTTCAATGTTAAATTGAATAACACTCAAATATAATTACTAACAACAATACTATTAACCAATCTATAATGTTAAATTCCTAAAATTGAATCATAATTAACATTGCAACACTACAAAAATTAAAACTTGAATAGATATATATCAAACTTGGTGTGAAAACTATGTTATTTCCTCCTTCTCAAGTTGGCAAAGCAGAAAAGGTGGTGGAAAGATCATGCAAAGGTGGTAGAATGTGTAAAATGTGCATGTGAACTTCCCAACAACATGAAAACACTTCTTTTTTATCAGAGCACGCACATAATCATCATGAAAATAGAGCATGTGGGCCTAGAACATAGGGGTCAACACTTTTTTACCGTTTCTATAGAAGGACAAAACGTGAACACGTTATAACGCGCTCGCGTTTTGTCCTGCTAGAGATTGATCCATAAATATTTGTGCCTATCTCACCTTTGATAGCACCTTTACAATATCTCACCTCTAGTTCCATTAGCTCATGTTCTATATCTCACTTATCTCTCCCCCTCACCTCTCTACCTCTCCCCTCTCTATGTCTCTTAGTCATTCCTTATCTACCTCAACCCTAAACCTTATCCCTAAACCCTAATCCCTCAACCCTCAACTCTAATCCCTCATCCCTAAACCCTAAACACTATCCCTATTCCTAAACCCTCAACGGGCTCGATACTATACCTTAAACCCTAATCCCTTATCCCTAAACCCTGCAACCCTATCCTTAATCCTTATACCCTCGACACTCTACTTTAACCCTAATCCCTCAACCCTCGAACCTCAATGTACTCAACCCTCAACATCAAACCCTAATCCCTCAACCCTTAATTCTAATCCCTTGACCCTCAACCCTATCCCTCAACCCTAAACCCTAAAGCCTCAACCCTCAACCCTCAATGTCAAATCCTAATCCCTCAACCCTTAACTCTAATCCCTCAACCCTAAACCCTATCCCTAAACCCTAAACACTATCCCTATTCCTAAACCCTCAATAGGCTCAATACTATACCTTAAACCCTAATCCCTTATCCCTAAACCCTCCAACCCTATCCCTAATCCTTATACCCTTGACACTCTACTTTAACCCTAATCCCTCGACCCTCAGCCCTATCCCTAAACCCTTGACCCTCGAACCTCAACCCTCAACCCTCAATGTCAAACCCTAATCCCTCAACCCTTAACTCTAATCCCTCAACCCTCAACCCTATCCCTAAACCCTAAACCCTAAATCCTCAACCCTCAACTCTCAACGTCAAATCCTAATCCCTCAACCCTTCACTCTAATCCCTCAACCCTAAAACCTATCCCTAAACCCTCAACACTATACCTTAAACCCTAATCCCTCAACCCTCAACCCTCAACCCTAATCCGTCATCCCTCAACTCTAATATCTTATCCCTAAACCCTAAATGCTATCCCTATTCCTAAACCCTCAATGAGCTCGATACTATACCTTAAACCCTAATCCCTTATCCCTAAACCCTCCAACCCTATCCCTAATCCTTATACCCTTGACATCAAACCCTAATATCTTAACCCTTAACTCTGATCCCTCGACCCTTAACCCTTAAAACTTGAACCCTAAAACCTATCCCTACACACTCGACACTCGACACTATATCTTAAACCCTAATCCCTTAACCCTCATCCCTAAATCCTTAAACCTTCAATCCTAAACCCTATCCCTAATTCCTCTACCCTCGACACTCTTCTTTAACCCTAATCCCTTGACCATCAACCCTATCCCTCAACCCTCAACCCTCAACCCTCAACCCTCAACTCTCAACATTAAACCCAAATTCATCAACCCTAAACCCTAATCCCTCAAACCTAAACCCCATCCCTAAACCATCAACCCTCAACACTATACCTTAAACCCTAATCCTTATCCCTCAACCCATAACCCTTAAAACTTGAACCCTATCCTTGCACCCTCAACACTTGACACTATATCTTAAGCCTTAAACCCTCATCCCTAAAGCCTCAACCCTCAATCCTTAAACCTTCAACCCTAAACCCTATCCCTAATCCCTCTACCCTTGACACTTTAACCCTAACCTCGACATTAAACGCTAATCCGTCAAACCTAAACCCTAATCCCTCAACCCTAAACCCTCAACCCTCAACTCTATACCTTAAACCCTAATCCATCAACCCTAAAACCTAATCCCTCAACCCTCAACCCTAAACACTATCAATAAACCCTCAACCCTTGACACTATACCTTAAACCCTAATCCCTTATCCCTAAACCCTAAACCCTATCCCTCAACCTTTATACCCTCGACGTCAAACCCTAATCCCTCAACCCTTAATTCTGATCCCTTGACCCTTAACCCTTAAAACTTGAACCCTAAAACCTATCCCTACATGCTCGACACTCGACACTATATCTTAAACCCTAATCCCTTAACCCTCATCCCTAAAGCCTCAACCCTAAATCCTTAAATCTTTAACCCTAAACCCTATCCCTAATCCCTCTACCCTCAACACTCTTCTTTAACCCTAATCCCTTGACCATCAACCCTATCCCTAAACCCTCAACCCTCAACTCTCAACATTAAACCCTAATTCATCAACCCTAAACCCTAATCCCTCAAACCTAAACCCTATCCCTAAACCATCAACCCTCAACATTATACCTTAAACCCTAATCCTTATCCCTCAACCCTTAACTCTTAAAACTTAAACCCTATCCCTACACCCTCAACACTTGACACTATATCTTAAGCCTTAAACCCTCATCCCTAAAGCCTCAACCCTCAATCCTTAAACCTTCAACCCTAAACCCTATCCATAATCCCTCTACCCTTGACACTCTAACCCTAACCTTGACATTAAACTCTAATCCGTCAACCCTAAACCCTAATCCATCAACCCTAAACCCTATCCCTAAACCCTCAACCCTCAACACTATACCTTAAACCCTAATCCATCACCCTAAAACCTAATCCCTCAACCCTCAACCCTAAACACTATCAATTAACCCTCAACCCTCGACATTATACCTTTAACCCTAATCCCTTATCCCTAAACCCTGAACCCTATCCCTCAACCCTTATACCCTTGACGTGAAATCCTAATCCCTCAACCCTTAACTCTGATCCCTCGACCCTTAACCCTTAAAACTTGAACCCTAAAACCTATCCCTACACGCTCAACACTCAACACTATATCTTAAACCCTAATCCCTTAACCCTCATCCCTAGAGCCTCAACCCTAAATCCTTAAACCTTAAACCCTAAACCCTATCCCTAATCCATCTACCCTCGACACTCTTCTTTAACCCTAATCCCTTGACCATCAACCCTATCCCTAAACCCTCAAACCTCAACCCTCAACTCTCAACATTAAACCCTAATTCATCAACCCTAAACCCTAATCCCTCAAACCTAAACCCTATCCCTAAACCATCAACCCTCAACACTAAACCTTAAACCCTAATCCCTATCCCTCAACCCTCAACCCTTAAAACTTAAACCCTATCCCTACACCCTCAACACTTGACACTATATCTTAAGCCTTAAACCTTCATTCCTAAACCCTCAACCCTCAATCCTTAAACCTTCAACCCTAAACCCTATCCCTAATCTCTCTACCCTTGACACTCTAACCCTAACCTCAACATTAAACGCTAATCCATCAACCCTAAACCCTAATCCATCAACCCTAAACCCTATCCCTAAACCCTCAACCCTCAACACTATACCTTCAACCCTAATCCATCAACCCTAAAACCTAATCCCTCAACCATCAACCCTAAACACTATTAATAAACCCTCAACCCTTGACACTATACCTTAAACCCTAATCCCTCAACCCTCAAACCTAATCCCTCAACCCTCAACTCTAATCCCTCATCCCTAAACCCTAAATGCTATCCCTATTCCTAAACCCTCAATCCTCGACACTATAACTTAAACCCTAATCCCTTATCCCTAAACCCTAAACCCTATCCCTCAACCCTTAACCCTTAAAAATTAAACCCTAAAACCTATCCATAAACCCTTGACACTCAACACTATATTTTAAACCCCAATCCCTTAACCCTCATCCCTAAAGCCTCAACCCTTAATCATTAAACCTTTAACCCTAAACCCTATCCCTAATTCCTCTACCCTCAACACTCTACTTTAACCCTAATCCTATGACCATCAACCCTATCCCTAAACCCTCAACCCTCAACTCTCAACATTAAACCCTAATCCCTCAACCCTAAACCCTAATCCCTCAACCCTAAACCCTATCTGTAAACCCTCAACCCTCAACACTATACCTTAAACCATAATCTCTCAACCCTAAACCCTAATCCCTCAACCCTCAACCCTAAACCCTATCCCTAAACCCAACAAAACGGCTTTGCCTTATGCTAGGTTGTTAAACCCATCATTTTTGACACTCTTCTCTTAAAGATATCTGAGTTGCAAGAATATGTCAGAAAAATGGCTATGAACTTTTTTAATGTTAGTAATGTTATATGGCATGTTTTTTTGGCCCATCTGGGGTTCATTATGACAATAGGTGTACACACTATGAGAAAAACTTTGCGTATGGTACATCCATAGTGAGTAATTAACAGTTGAAATCAGAAGGATGATTATTATGAGAAAATCTTTGCATTGGGGTACATCTATGTTTCTTGCTGTCCACCCCGCACTTAGGGGAGGTATATTGTTATGAAACAGGTAAATAATCTCCCATTGTTTACTAGCTCTATCCAGAAGAACTACTAAACTTTTTTCTCTTGGTAATTGTAGAGGACATTCACCTATTTTTGGCAATTCCTGCATTCCCAAACCATTACAAAAACTAAGTTATTTTAACCCAATAAATAGCTGATTGCATTGATTTAATACTCTACTATATTAAAGCTTAGCATTCACACAAATGCAGATGTTCATATTATAGAAGACTGCATTATATTAGACTATTAGAGATCCCTTAGAAAAATGTAATAACAAAACTACTTTGCCTTATGTTAGCTTACAATTAAACCCATTCTTTTTGACACTCTTCTCTTAATAAAGTAAGAGTAATAAGAATAGAAGGTAGAGAATTTGATCTTACTAGTATGCATGTTCGGTTTACATTCCATGACTTCATTTTCATTGGGTAAAAAGGTAAATATCTGATTTGAAAGGTGGGGTAGAGTTCACTATCATGTGCTTTTCTAGATGATAGGGTCCATAATGTCCAGGGTTCTTCAAAGAAAGGCTTGTAACATAATTAAGTTTTTGTTATACCAATCCTCTAGGTAAAGATACAATTCAAATGCCTGCTTTGAAAGTTGAAATAAATTAAATTAGACTTACAATTTTGATTTTCTTCCATTGCTTCAACAACATCATTGTTTTATTCATCAGAAACCAATTCAAGATCAACAACTTGCTCCCCATTGGTTGACTTGAATTGCATCCTCTGTTAGAAGAAGGGCATTTTTTATCTGTATCAATGTTGGTATTCATAAGCTGAAGAGCATTGATATTTTTCACACACCCTGTTCTTTGAAATATATTAACCTTAAAATATGACTTGGATATGTACTTGAACACAACAAAATCTCCAATCTCCAACCCATGATGATTCACAAAATTTTCCCAACCCTACCTAAATTCTAGTTTATTTATGGTACCCCTTAATTGTACATCCCACTCCTACCCACCTAGGCCTTGAAGAAGGAGGCATGCCCATTAAACCAACTCATTCGACAACTTGTTGCCCATCAGTTCACTTGAACTGCATACTCTGTTAGAAGAAGGGCATCTTTTATCTGTATCAATGTTGGTATTCATTAGCTAAAGAGCATTGATGTTTTTCACACATCCTGTTCTTTGAAATATCTTAACCTTAAATTATGACTTGGATATGTACTTGAACACAACAAAATCTCTAATATCCAGCCCATGATGATTCACAAAATTTTCCCAACCCTTCCTAAATTCTAGTTTATTTATGGTACCCCTTAATTGTACATCCCTAAACCCTAATCCCTTAACCCTAAACCCTAATCCCTAGTCCCTAAACCATAAACCCTAATCCCTAATTATAATTTATGGTACCCTAATCCCTTAACCCTAAACCCTAAACCCTATCCCTAAATCCTCAACCCTCAACACTTAAACCTTAAATCCTAAACCCTATCCCTAAACCCTCAACCCTCAAAACTATACCTTAAACCCTAATCCCTCAACCCTAAACCCTATCCCTAATCCCTCTACCCTCAACACTCTACCTTAACCCTAATCCCTCAACCCTTAACCCTAAATGCTATCCCTAAAGCCTCAACCTTAAACCCTAATCCCTCAAGGTCCTAAACTCTAATCCCTTATCCCTAAACTCTAAATCCTATCCCTAAACCCTCAACCCTCAACCTTAAACCTTAATCACTCAATCCTTATCTACCCCTCTCCTCCCCTATCTGGCTCACTCCCATCTCTACCCTCCTCTACCCTCGACACTATACATACATATAGGCATACATAGATGCATACATACATACATACATACATGGTTAATAACCTTGAACATAAAAAAATTCAAGGGGAACATAATGCGAGCGCGTTATAACGCGCTCGCATTATAATGTGTTCGCGTTATCTAAAACATGATAAACATGAAAAGGGAAAATGCAAAGCAAACAATAACATGAGCGCATTATAACGCGAGCGCATTATAACGCGAGTGCATTATAATGTGCTCACGTTATGTTTTGCTTTGGGAATCCCAAGCCTTGGGCTTGGGATTTGCTTTGGATTTCCAACCCAAAGGCTTGAAGTGCCTTTTCAACATCCACAGACGTGTTTTTCCATATTCTTCAAGATTTCACATAATTTTGTTTGTGTTAACCCTCATATTTGCACGTGTTTCAAGGTCAAACAAATTGAACACCTGGGTAATGTTAGGATTTCTCTTAGCTATTTGACGATGTGATTTTTTTCACATTTTAACAATGTTAAGCCTTTCATCTTTAATTTCTTTTGTTTATGTGTCCGTTTTTGGGCAAAAACCACTATTTGGTCTTTTTTTCATTGTAAATTAGCTATTCATTGAAATTTCAAAAAAAATACATATTTAGAAACTAGACTCCATTCTATACATATTAAAAAAAGAAAAAAATGATTTTCAATTAGTTTTCAAAATTTATAAGGGTAGCACGGCCAAAATTTTGTTTTTTAGGATGTGTCCACTTTGAAAATTAGTAAAAAAACAAATATTCATCAAAAAATAATCAGAAAAATCAGGCATAAACTACATACTATTAGCTAATTTCTCACTGAAGAGATTTTAAAAATACCAAAAAAAAAGTTGACCTTTTGAGGGAGCCACAAAACATGCTATGTTATGTTTTTTTGATAGAAACAACACCAATTTATGTGGCTCCCTCTTTTGAACCCCTTAATCTATGCCATTTTAAAAAAAAAAATAGTAGTTTAGAAAGTAGACTTGGAGCACTATGAACAATGTTTTGGTTGCATCTCTAAATTTTGAGTGTAACTATGCTCAATTTCTCATCCAAGGCCAACATTTCCTGATTTCAGAAAAAAAGTGGCCACTTAAGACCCCTTTTTGGCCCCCCATCTTCTTGCACTTATCCATTTTTGGACTTAAATTGCAACTTGCTGAGTGTGTGTCTTCAAATTTGGATTGATTTCATTCATTCATATAGTCTTTTATCTTATTGCATTAAGAAAATTACAAGAAAAATGAAAAATTTGCAAAAATTTGAAAATCGTAGCTTGCATTTTCATGTAGATTACTAAATTGCATCAATTCTTTCTAAATTTCCCTAATTCATGATTTTTGCATCAGATCTGATATAAACTACAGAAAAACACAAAAAATCGATAACTTGCATTGCATTTTCATCATTAATTTGCTAGGCTTTTGTATAAATTTTGACAATTTTCATTAAACCTAGTAATTCCAAAATCTAGGGTTAATAGGCAAAATCTTCTTTCATATTTTTATACTGATTTTAGAGGCTCATTCAAATTAGAATTTGGTTGTGGTCTTGCATTTTAGTGTAAATTTGCATTTAGATTTTAAATATTTGCATTTTTGCATAGAAAATTTCAAAAAAAAAATAGCAATTTTCATGCATTTTTATTAGATTTGCATTAGCATTTTGCATATTAAAACTTGGAAATCATTTTCAGATTTGAGATTATTTCATTTTCATCATAAATCAGACTTCAAAACATTCAAATAGCATTTTGTGCCAAGATCTCAAACCTAGGGCTTTAAAAACACCGATTTTCACTAAATTTGGCTTTATCGACTCTCTAAACTTGTACCATAGGCATGTTGTGAAGGATATTTTTGTATTAATTGGCTATTATTAGGGTAATAATTTTCTGCCCCTCCTAAAAATCTTCACAACACCCTTTTAACGGGCTCTTGTATTGAAAAATTTGGTGCAAAACTACACATTTTGACTATTTTTGCCCTAGGGTTTGACCTAGTTTGCACTCCAAGCATGTTGTGATCAATTGAGGTGACTGATATCATTAATTTTATTTTCTACACCTCCTAAAATTAATTACAACACCTCTTTTGATAGTTCATGGAATTGAAAAACTGTGAAAAATAGCTTATTTTTGCTATATTTTCACTAGGGTTTAACCTTTAGTGGAAATAAAAGTGTGTTGTGTTGGGCATTTTGACATTAAGTGACTGTTATTACTGATATAATTTTCTGTCCATCATCACTTTCCTCACAACACCTTTTGTTATGCTCTTTTGCATTGAGTTTTGGTGAAAAAAGTGCATATTTTGACTTATTTTCACTATAGTTTGACTTGGCATTATCTTGGATTTGCATCAAGAGTGTGTTGAGAAGGATCATATTGCTGTTTTGGACTGATATCAGACATATAACTTTCTGCCCCTAATCAAAATCCTTACAACACCATTTGTTTCACTTATTTGCATTGGAAAAAGTACAAAAAATCAAACATTTAGGTCATTGTTGCATATAACTTGGCAATTGTCCTTTTACAAGCTTTCAAAATATAATTTTACATTGGTTAGAGAATATAACATGGCCTCTCAGTGATCTTTGGAATCCTTACATGAATATATCTCAAAATTTGAAAATCTTTACAAATTCATTAGTACACATCCTTATGTCATGCCCTACATACAAGCCATTTATCACAAGGATATATTGGTGTCATCTTCTTTCGAGATCCTTGATTATGTATCTAATCTTAACAACTTCATAACTCTCATCAATACATACCCTTGGGTAGTAGAAGAACTGATAAAACACACTTTGGATGAAGAGCATGACACTCCTCATAATAGTTTGGAATTAATAGCTCAAACATATGGTGATAATATTGACAATGATTATGGGAGTGATAACAAATTCATAGGCTACCCTACTGATCCTACAACTAAACATTCAGATAACTCAGATGAAAAGACTAGGGTTATCTCTAGTAATTCAAACAACCCTCCTAACCAAAATGTAGCATTAAGAGATGACATTCTGACAACACGACACTGTTTTGATTATCTTGAACTATTTGGTGTGATTGAGGTGGATAAGGAACAGTCTCATAAACCACCTAGTCCACTAAGAAATGATACTTATGTCAAGGTCCACCCTTTGATATCCCTCTAGGGGTTGGGAAGTGATCAAAATACATTAGACAGATAAATGGAACAACCAATACCTCTTTCTAGCATTCGAAATTGGGAAGATGATGACCTCCTCGATGATGACCTCTAGCCCAATAGGGGCCCTACATGTAAGTATCTCTAACCCTTCATCTCTCTCGTGATGTGCTTCCCCCATGATGTGTTATGTGTTGTTTAGGCCTCTTGGGATGACCCTTGATTCTCCTGTAAGGTCCGGGATACTAGGAGACCGCCTTTGTTGTGACCTTCTATTTGTATCATCATTCTTCTAAATTGCCTCTCTTTGATTTCATTATTGTGTGTTGTGTCTTACAGACATAGCATTGTGGTTGGTGACCTGGGGGCACCCTCCTACGTGATTGTCCTTAAGACACTTGTTTCTCCTCTTTGATTTATTATTTCCCTTCCTCTAGTGTTTCCATCTAATGGGCGGATGATGAAAAACATTTATACTGATGCGGACCTAGTGTCCCTTTCAAGAGCAATCAAAAAATGGACTTAGTTCCTAATATGACGATGGGGTTGTATATCTTATCCGATGCTTGGCTAGTGGAAGCACTCGTGCTTTCCGCATAGTGAATTTCATGATGTTTCTATTGCATTTACGAACCTTAACAATACTGCTACTCTGTGTACCTTTGTTTGTCTTTGAATCTAGCCTTGGCGGTACTCGATTCAGAGAGCTTCATGATATAGCCCCACGGTTATCCTCAAACTCTGAATTTATAGTATAACTTTGGCTCTTTGTGTGGTTAATCATATGCATTGATGTTTTTGTTTATCATGATTTTGTAGACACTAACATGTTTCTTGCAGGGATGTGTTTGTGGGAACATTTGACGATCGTGAAGTACATGTCACCTACGGGGGCATGGACTTTGCGAAATTCTGTGTTCCCTTGTGTGTTTTCTTCCTACCTTAACATGCTTGATATTGATACCTGATATCAACCACATTAAGGTGGGGGTATATATAAGGTAAGCTATCTAGTGTAGATGTTAGCTATGTGCTTGTCCTCAGATGCAGTTTAAAGACTAGCTTGATGAGTGCTTCCTGCATCATGAGTTTGTTTGCAATCAATCAATCATGTAAGCCCCTCTGCGAAGGCAGGATATCTCGTATATCATTTTTATCTTAAGCCCTCTACGGAGGCGGGGATGGTGTATTTCTCGAAGCAAATTACATCATCCTATCATTTTTAAAAGTCCTCTGCGGAGGCGGGGAGCGGTTCTGTGACTAACTCAACCCTTAAGTGTGTCTTTTGTGATTGTTGTGGTGAAGCTCAATCGTCAATGTGTGCCTGTAATGTGCCTAAGATGGTGTTGGACCTAGAAATAGGTACACTCCATCACTTGTTTGTCATGTTTTCTCCATGTCTTCAAGTGTGTGTGTTTGGCGTGCTTGCTTTGTTTGGCGTGTCTGTTGGCCCATGTGTAGTCTAAAGACTAGCTCGATGAGTGCTTCCTACATTTTGGGAGGTTTTGCATGTCTGGCATGTGTGTTGCCCCATATGCAATCTAAAGACTAGCTCGATGAGTGCTTCCTGCATTATGGTAGGTTTGTTTACTTTCCAGTACTTGCATTTGCATTTCATATATATGAGAAAAAGAAAAGAAAAGAATCATGCCTTTCTTCTATGCATTAATGTGTCTTCTATCCATTTACTATCTTATCCATGTTCTGCGTGACTGTAACTGTCTTCTCCATGTTTTATGTGCTTGTTACTGTCTTCTATGTGATTAGCGTGTCTTTTGCGTGCTTGGTATGTTTGTTGTGTTTGTGACCTTACTTTAATGCATGTATTGTCCTTGTGTTTATACATACATTAAAGTGGGGGCTAAATGTAATGTCAAAAAATGTCCCCTTGGGGGCTTTTCCCTCATAAGGTTTAGCTATTGAGTTTGTAGTGTGCATTTAGGACATTTTACTCCATAATTTAGCATCTCGATGGAATGAGCCCTAGGTAACATGACAAATGGGACCTAGGAGGACCCCTTGAGCTTTACCCTACCTAAAATAGGGGGAGGACTTGGGCGCCCGCGCCCTAGTCCTGCCCTATTTTGGGGAAGTCCCAATTTTTGGGTGTCGGCTTGTGACCATTATTTGGGTCCTATGCCGACATGGTAAGTTTGAATTACAAAAATCTTGGCGGGAGTGTTTGTAGTTGCATATAAAATCATGTTTAGGCATTCATTTGTAGACTAGATTTCAACTAGATGATTACTAGCAAGCTATTGTGTTCTTAAAGTGATTCAAGGCTTTCATTGTGTTGCAAGAGCAGATTTATGTTGTCTATGTGTTTGTGTTTGTAGATTTGAGCATCCATTTCATCATGGAATCAAGAGCATCTTCCTCTCATGATATCTTCACTACAAGGTGACATTATATTGTGTTTTCATCATCATTTCCTTTGGTTTTTGCCTCTACCTCACAAGGGCATGCGCTCTCTATCTAACAACAGTGTTTGGAGACTTAAGTGTCCTCTAGGGCTTGACTGAGGCAAGCCTCTAAACACCACAACCCCCTCCCAAAGTTTTGTGATTATAGGTTACAGGTGTCGCATCTAGAAAAAGTGGAGTTGCAGGAAGGATCAGCAGACATCAAGGATTTAGGATCTAAAGAGAAGTAGGACACCGGAGCCTTTTCAGGACTTGGGCGCTAGTCCTTGTGTCCTTCGCAGTTGAATTTCTAGAAACATAAGTTACAGTGCAGATCAGTGTCAGAAGGAGGTCAGGATCCCGCAAAGAAACTGGTACCTTGGACTTGGGCGCCCACTCCTTAGTCCCTGACTTTTCTACCTCAGAGCCTCGAAAATAGGTACTCTGTGATTTTATATTTTACTTCCCTCTACAAGAGCTTTTTTTGTTATTCTTCCATTTATAGTCGTATTTGTGAAATTAGCGTATTAATGGTTAATTGAGCATAGGAGAAGGAAAATTGATAATTAAACACCCTAATCGAAGCTTCCCTACATCTCACAGTGACCTAGGATATGATATAGCATGGCCACTCGACCCTAGATCCTTGAATGTTAAAGGTGAAAGGAGGATTCAAATATCTAACAACTAAAACAATAAACAATCCAAATTTTCACCTAAACAACTATGATAGTGTTCCTCTACTTGGTGATGCATAGAATTTCTATTCTTTTCAATGTTTGCACTTTGTTTTAGGTGAATTTAGTGTGAAATGATATTTTCCTGGTTTGTCTAAATAAGCTATGTATTGTAAAGAGGGGTAGAGTTTTATAGTTATCTGTTGTATTTTTGAATCTCATTTGTTGGGCATTTAGATGTTTGAGTACTAGGATCTTCCCTTTGTAGAGCAAAGATTTTTTGTGGAGTTTAGATAGTTGTTAGTGCTTAAGGTATTTAGATAGAGCAAAGTTTATTTCTAATGGAGTCATACCAATTATATAGCTTGCAAGTCAATTGTGGGTTGTAATGGATTTTAGTGTAAAGGCCTAATAGAGGGGAGTTACAATTTGTGAGCCATAATACCCATTTTAATAGTTTTTGCTGCAATTTTCAATTATGGGTTTTAATAGTCATTTCCATAGTACAAACACTTTTGGCAGGTACTTAGATGTTTGCCTATTGGGCTTTTCCTATTGACAAGGGAATGTCTTCTTATGGAATTTAGACAATTGTCTCTTAGGAAGTTATGGTTTTAGCTTTTGAAGGATTTGACTGAGTCAAGTTTAGTTCTTGTGTACACAAGAAAATGAGCATAAAAGAGAACAAACTAAACTAATATTAGCCTATTATACTCGTTAACTAATGCAACCTCATGATTGACCTAAATGAATGCCTACATATGAAGTTAAACAACCTAACTACATGCAAACCTTGATCATTGGATGTGCTCCTTGATGTCTTGATATGTTGATTTCTCCTCAAATTGACAACATAACCTTGCATAACATGGAGACTTGAAAATGGCTTGGGATGATGCTAATTATAGATTTTTTGGATGGGGGATTGGAGGGATAGGATTGATTTGGAAGATCAATGGTTGAGGATTGTTGGGAGGATTCAATTGATGAGAAGCCACCAAGTGGCATGATAGGATTGGAGGACAAAGACGGTCCTTGGATCAAGGAGAGATCAAGGGTGGATGATGGTCTTGGATAAAGTGGATGGAGAGGATTGAAAAGGGACAAAGGGACCCTTTTTAGAGGGATGTGCAAGGTACGTTCTGTTGATGATGTTTTTGTGACAACAACAATAGAATAAAACACCAAGTATCCTATCCTCTCTTGAACAAAGCTTCTCAAATGTTGAACTATGTGATCAAACAAGAGCACTCCAAGGTTCCTTATGCATGATTTGCAATGGATAGACTTAGTAATTTGATGTGATCTTGCTGGTAATCACAAAGGGACTTACGCTAAATTCCTCCTTTGCGAACATGGATGAGATTCCTTACTCCTTGGATGTGAATGAATGAAACTTCTTTTAACCGGCTATAAAAAGAAAAGGAAAAAGGAAAGAGTTTAGAGAGTCAATCTAAGAACAATGAAGTAATGAATGATGTGAAGATAGACAAATTCCTCACGAAACCAAACTCTGCAAGTCACTATGAGAACCAATAATTACATGAAGTAGGTGCAATCTCCTAAGGTAACCCAATGATTTTCATATTGTGAAACATCCATCCAAACATCCACAACTTGAACAATCTTCACAATTGAACTAAAGCATATGAAGGTTCAGACTAACTTTACAAAGTGAGTTGCCTTCGACAATCCACAAAAGGTATGAACCAAGAAGGAATTCATCAAATATCTTTGCATAAACTCATTAGACCAATGAACTTCTAATCTACTATCTAAGCTACTTGGAAACATTTCTCAATCATTTGCGAGAATTTGAAACCATGTGAACATTCCATAATCACACAAAATCACCATGAAAAATTAACAATGAGCTTGTATTGATCCAGGAAGTATTTTACAACAATTTCACAATATCTCTTCAATGACTTCGAAGAGCTTCCTCTACTCTACTTGCTATTCTACTCACCTACAACAACTCTAATTCTAATTCTAATCCCCTTACAAATGAGAGAAGCGAGCCTTTTATAGACTCTAAGAATTACAATGAAGGGCCCAGGTTGATTTTGGAATCAATGGCCAAGATTTGGACAACACAAGGTAGTTACAACAACTTGCTAATTTTAGAACATGAGAGAGGCAATGAAGGCATGTTTCCCAATGTGATAAGCTTGAAACAAAATCTTTGGAATCTTCTAGATAAGCACTCTCTTTAGCCTCTTGCTTGTTGTAAATACATTGAACTTGAATGTGTGATGTGATAGGATATGATTGGACTAGTGGTGTGCAAATGCCACCTTAACATTGAGTGAACCAGTTTGATCTTCTCCCTGTTCACACTGCTTAGAATACTTTCCCAAATTATGTCATTTTTCTTCAAACTTGGATTTTCACCTTTGGAACTTAGCTTCTTGAACTTGAAACTTGGGAATTTTGAATTTCCTCATGTAATTGATGGACTTTCTTGATGCTTATTCTCAGGCTTCATCTTGTGACATTTGTTCTTGTGCAGGATTTTGGCTCTGGACGGTGCATGAAGTAGAAGATATCTTGTGCGTGAATTCTTGGAGTAGATTTCATGATGGATGCTTTGTCCTTCTAGCATATGAAATTAATGACTCTGGAACTTGAACATGAAGATGAATCCCTAGAAATGAACCTCTAGATGGATGTTCCTCTTGTGATGCTAGATTCTTGAACATGCAAGGTGGAGTGATCTTCTTCATTTTCAGATGATTGAGCTTGCAAGATGATGATGAAGCTCTTCTCTTTATGGATGAAATTTGATAACATCTCCTTCATGTGGAATCTCCTTTAATGAAGTCATCTCCTCTGAATGCTTTGGATGCTCCTTGAAGTGACCTCCTCTTGACAAGTGCCTATCTCGCCTCCAGATCCTTTGATATCTACAAAATAAATTATTACAAGTCATAGCATTTGATCATGAGAGCATTACATTAACATCTATGAGAAATTGAAAGTTATTTATTGCAAAATTAAACTCAATTTCTTCTCCTTGAGGCCAACTTATTTCTTACACAAAGCAAATTTTGGATTTTGATGTAAGTTGTTGAAGGTGGAAATTGTTTATGGATGGTAAATATGCACCCTAGGAAGGGCGCATAATGTTCATGGATGAACATTTTCTTTCATTTTGAATTTTGAACACTTAGAATTTTTATTTTTTTCTCCCTCAATTTCCTCTTGGCAAATAATTTTTTTGTATTGGATCTTGATTAAACCTTGTTGAAAATGAAATCATTTTCAAAGTTGTTGATGATTGAACAAATTGTCTTCATCTCCTCATGTGAAAGGGTTCTTATTGCATGGGTGCATAATGTTCATGCATAAACATTTTCCTTCATTTCTTGGGCACAAATTGTTGATTGATGAACAATTTCCCTAATTTTGTCTTTGATCAAACTTTGGCATTTTCCTTGAAATTTCAAATTTCTTCATTTTGGTGAATGGAGATTGAAAAGTTGTTTGCTGATTGGAAGATTTTCTATGTGCTTGATGTTGAGCACATTCTCCTTGCCCATGAACATCTTTGCAATCAAACGTTAGTTCTAATCTCAATTCAAACTTTTGAGCAAATTTCTTCCAAGCTATTAAAAATTCATAAAATTATATCAACTTGCAAGAATAGGAAGTTTTTCCAAGTGTAAAGATCCTCCTCTGGAAGGGCGCAAATTTTTCATTAATGAACATTTTCCTTCCATGCTATACTTAGATATTTTTTTGAATTTCAAAACTTTTAGGACTTGTCTAATTTGCAAATGGTTTCTAATGAAAATGATTGTTTGATGAAGTTGATGATAAAACCTAAGGCTCTTTCCACATTGATGAAGATTCTCTATTTTCCTGGAGCGCATAATGTTCATGGATGAACATTTTCCACCTTTCCAAATCACAAAATTTCTAAGTGTTAAAAATGACTTCTTCAAAGGATTTCCAAGAGTTTTCATCATTCAAACCTTCATTGCATGATAATCTTCACTTCCAAATGCATCATCTCCCAGGGTGCATAATGTTCATGGATGAACATTTTCCTCAATTTTGAATTTCCCATACTTAGTCAAATTTTCAAAAGATCTCACTTTCATCAACTCTCTTAAGCAATTTGACATAATTTCCTCATACATTTCCATAAATTTGACTAAGGAGAGTAGCATTTGATCATCTTTACTCGAAAAATGAAATCCTCATTAGGGCGCATATTGTTCATTGATGAAAAATTTCCACACTTGACTTAGAAAATTTTCCCATTTTCAATATTTTTCTTTCTGGCGAATTTCATATCATTTGAATGATTTTGCATTTTATGAATCAAATCCTTTTGGAGGGCAAATTGTTCATGGATGAACAATTTGCCTCATTTGCATTTATCATACTTAGTCAAATTTTCAAGTTTTGATCTTGGGCGCATATTGAATGCTCATGAGAAATTTCTGCCCAAGGTCCAAGACTTCGACTTTTTTCACCTGATTTTGACATGTCCTGGATGGAAGTATATTTAAAAATATATTAAAGTATATGCTTAGATATTGAATTTCCTATGCTTTAAATATTTTGAAATATACTTCCAGGATGTTTGAGATAGGTCTTGGATCCATGAAATTTCACATGCATATTCTAGATTTTCGAGGATCCACTAGATTTCAGGCTTAGTCAATTTTAGGGCTCAAAACATCAGACTTTAGGACATTAGACTTAGTCAATTTCAGGGCTTCAGGGCATGCATCAGGATAAGAAGATACGGACTCCTTAGCAAGAATTTGGTGAGACAGGCAAATATAAACACTCCCAGACATACAAACTCAAAGAAATATAAACCCTAAAGCAAAACGAAGCCAAAAAGTAGAAAAAGAGGGGGTCTACTTTCTAAACTACTATTTTTTTTTAAAATGTTATATATTTTTTGAAAATGGTATAGATTAAGGGGTTCAAAAAAGGGAGCCACAAAAATTGGTGTTGTTTCTGTCAAAAAAACATAACATAGGGTGTTTTGTGGCTGCCTCAAAAGGCTAAATTTTTTTTGGTATTTTAAAATCGTTTGGGTGAGAAATTAGCTAACAACATGTAGTTTATGCCTGATTTTTCTGATAATTTTTTAACGAATATCTAATTTTTTACTAATTTTCAAAGTGGATACATCCTAAAAACAGGATTTTGGTAATGCTACCCTTGTAAATTTTGAAAACTAATTGAAAATTAATTTTTTTAATAGGTGTAGAATGGAGTCTAGTTTATAAAAATGTAATTGTAATTTATTTGAAATTTCAATGAACGGTTAATTTATAATGAAAAAAGACCAAACACTATTTTTTGCCCAAAAGCGGACACACAAACAAAAGAAATTAAAGATGAAAGGCTTAACATTGTCAAAATGTGAAAAAAATTACATCATTAAATAGCTAAGAGAAAGCCTAACATTACCTAGGTGTTTGATTTGTTCAACCTTGAAACACATGCAAATTTGAGGGTTAGCACGAACGAAATTATGTGAAATCCTATAGAATATGCAAAAACACGTCTTTGGACATTGGGAAGGCACTCCAAGCCTTTGGGTTGGAAATCTAAAGAAAATCCCAAGCCTAAGGCTTGGGATTCCCAAAGCAAAATACAACACGAGCGTGTTATAACGTGCTTGCGTTATGTCTCCCTTTGAATGATTTTGTTCAAGTTTCTTAAGTATGTTTGATGTATGTATGGTTGTATGTATGTATGTACATGTATGCATGCTTATATGTATGTATATATGTATGCATGTTTGTATGTATGTATGTATGCCTGTATGTATGTATGTACATGTATGCATGTATGTATGTATGTATGTAAGGATTTTGGGTTTAGGGTATATAACGACCTAAGCCCATATAGTTTTTAGGGTTGAGGGTTGAGTTTTTTGGGTTTAGGGTTTAAGGTATAGGGTTGAGGGTTGAGGGATTAGGGCTTAAGTAATAAGTAGAGGGTAGAGGGTTGAGGGTTACAGTTGAGGGATAATATTGAGCTTGTTGAGTGTATAAGATTAAGTGTGTAAGGCATGGGGATTAAGGTTTATGATATTGGGTTTAGGGTTTATGATATGGATTGAGGGTATATAAGGCATAGGATGACTTGGATTGAGAGTGTAAGGTTGAGGTTTTAAGTATAGTGTTGAGTCACAATATTCAAGGTTTAGGGTATAAGGGTGAGGTTATAAGGTATAGGGATGAGGGTTTGTGGGTGTAGGCTTCAGGGTTTAAGGTATAGGGTTGAGGATTGAGGGATTAGGGCTTAAGTATATGGTTGAAGGTATAGGGTAGAGGGTTGAGAGTTTATAGTTGAGGGATAATGTTCAAGGTTGAGTGTCTAAGATATAGGGTTTAGGGTTTAAGGTTAATGGTATAAGGCATATGGATAAGGGTTGATGGTTTAGGGCATAAGTATAGGGTTGAGGGTTTAGGGCATAAGTATAGGGTTGAGGGTATAGGGTATAGGGTAGAGGTTTGAAGGTTGAGGGATAATGTTCAAGGTTGAGTGTCCAATGTTAAGTGTATAGGGTATAGGGTTTAAGGGTTTAAGGTTTGAGGGATTAAGGGTTTAAGGGTTGAGAGATTAGGGTTTAAGGCACAGTGTTGAGGGTAGAGGGATTAGGGATAGGGTTTAGGGTTGAAGGTTTAAGGATTAAGGGTTGAGGCTTTAAGACTGAGGGTTAAGGGATTAGGGTTTTAGGTATAGTGTCGAGGGTAGAGGGTTTAGGGTTTAAGGCTTAAGGGTTTAGGGTTGAGGTTTTAGGGATAGGATTTAGGGTTAAGGGTGAAGGGATTAGGGTTTAAGGTATAGTGTTGAGGGTTGAGGGTTTAGGGATAGGATTTAGGATTTAAGGTTAAAGGGTTGAGGGTTGAGGATTTAGTGATAAGTGAGAGACCTAAATGGCTAAGGGTTGAGAGATAGGGGAGAGATGGGGTGATGCAGATAGGGGAGGAGAGGGGTGGATAAGGGTTGATGGTTTAAAGCTTTAGGGTTGAGGGATTAGGGTTTAAGGATTAGGGTTTAAGGTATAGTGTTGAGGGTTGAGGGTTTAGGGATAGGGTTTAGGATTTAAGGTTTAAGGGTTGAGGGTTGATGCTTTAGGGATAGGTTTTAGGGTTTAGGATTTAAGGTCTAAGGGTTGAGGGTTGAGGCTTTAGGGACAGGTTTTAGGGTTTAGGGATAAGGGATTATGGTTTAAGGTATAGTGCCGAGGGATGAGTATTTAGGGATAGGGTTTATGATTTAAGGTTTAAGGGTTGAGGGTTGAGGCTTTAGGGATAAGGGTTTAGGGTTTATGGATAAGGGATTAGGGTTTAAGGTATAGTGTCGAGGGTTGAGGGTTTAGGAATAGGGTTTAGGATTTAAGGTATAAGGGTCCAGGGTTGAAGCTTTAGGGATAGGGTTTAGGGTTTAGGGATAAGGGATTAGGGTTTAAGGTATAGTGTCGAGGGTTGAGGGTTTAGGGATAAGGGATTAGGGTTTAGGGTTGAGGGATTAGGGTTTAGGGTATAGTGTTGAGGGTTGAGGGTTTAGGGATAGGGTTTAGGATTTATGATTTACGGGTTGAGGTTTGAGGCTTTAGGGATAAGGTTTAGAGTTTATGGATAAGGGATTAGGGTTTAGGGTTGAGGGATTAGGGTTTGATGTATAGTGTTGAGGGTTGAGGGTTTAGGGATAGGGTTTAGGATTTAAGGTTTAAGGACCTTGAGGGTTGAGGATTTAGGGATAGGGTTTAGGGTTTAGTGATAAGGGATTAAGGTTTAAGGTATAGTGTCAAGGGTTGAGGGTTTAGGCATAAAATTTATGATTTAAAGTTTAAGGTTTGAGGGTTGAGGCTTTAGGGATAGGGTTTAGGGTTGAGGGATTAGGGTTTAAGGTATAGTGTGGAGGGTTGAGGGTTTAGGGATAGGGTTTAGGATTTAAGGTTTAAGGGTTGAGGGTTGAGACTTTAGGGTTTAGGGATAAATGATTAGGGTTTAGGGTTGAGGGATTAGGGTTTAGGGTTGAGGGATTAGGGTTTAAGGTATAGTGTGGAGGGTTGAGGGGTTGGGGATAGGGTTTAGGATTTAAGGTTTAAGGGTTGAGGGTTGAGGCCTTAGGGATAGGGTTTAGGGTTTATGGATAAGGGTTTAGGGTTTGGGGTTGAGGGATTATGGTTTAGGGTTGAGGGATTAGGGTTTGAGGTATAGTGTTGAGGGTTTAGGGATAGGGTTTAGGGTTGAGGGATTAGGGTTTGAGGTATAGTGTTGATGGTTCAGGGTTCAGGGATAGGGTTTAGGATTTAAGGTTTAAGTGTTGAGGGTTGAGGCTTTAAGGATAGGGTTTACAGTTTAGGGTTGAGGGATTAGGGTTTAGGGTTGAGGGATTAGGGTTTGAGGTATAGTGTTGAGGGTTGAGGGTTTAGGGATAGGGTTTAGGATTTAAGGTTTAAGGGTTGAGGGTTGAGGCTTTAGGGATAGGGTTTAGGGTTTAGGGTTGAGGGATTAGGGTTTAGGGTTGATGGATTAGGGTTGAAGGTATAGTGTGGAGGGTTGAGGGTTTAGGGATAGGGTTTAGGATTTAAGTTTTAAGGGTTGAGGGTTGAGGCTTTAGGGATAGGGTTTAGGGTTTAGGGATAAGGGATTAGGGTTTAGAGTTGAGGGATTAGAGTTTAGGGTTGAGGGATTAGGGTTTGACATATAGTGTTGAGGGTTGAGGGTTTAAGGATAGGGTTTAGAGTTTAGGGTTGAGGGATTAGGGTTTGAGGTATAGTGTTGAGGGTTGGGGATTTAGGGATAGGGTTTGGGGTTGAGAGATTGGGGTTTGAGGTATAGTGTTGCAGATTTAGGCATAGGGTTTATGATTTAAGGTTTAAGAGTTGAGGGTTGAGGCTTTAGGAACAGGGTTCAAGGTTTAGGGATAAGGGATTAGGGTTTAGGTTTGAGGGATTAGGCATAGGGTTTATGATTTAAGGTTTAAGGGTTGAGGGTTGAGGCTTTAGGGATAGGGTTTAGGGTTTAGGATTGAGGGATTAGGGTTTGAGGTATAGTGTTGAGGGTTGAGGGTTTATGGATAGGGTTTAGGGTTGAGTGATTAGGGTTTGAGGTATAGTGTTGAGGGTTAAGGGTTCAAGAACTATTATGACCTAGCTCATCCCACAGCTGATGTCTACTACTGCTGATCATTGTGTGGACCCTGCTAATGCTGCTGTAGAGGCCTAGGAGGTAGTGGTGCAGAACTAAAACTGTCCCTATGAGGTGGTTGGGGCCTACAAAACCCCTAGTCCTGATGATGGCTGCGATCCTAGAACTGTGGCCGTGTTCTGTGACTTTATCTATAAACCTCCTCTACAATGAGTGCCTTCTTAGTGGCCTCGCTCATAGTCTGTGGGTCCGACATGTGAACAGGTCCTGTGATACTAGGATTAAGCCCTCTGATAAAATGACTAACTAGGAGCTTCTCATCTTGTAGGTACTCAGCATAACACGGTAGCTCCACACACTTGCACTCATACTGTGCAACTATAGAACCCCTTGGCTATAGATCATGAAACTCGTCAATCCTGCACTGTCTGAAATGCTTTGATAGGTATCGAGTCCTGTAATGCTCAAGGAATGTGTCCCAAGAGAGCTTGTCTAAAGAGAGGTAGTGCTTGCGCTCCTTAGTGCGCCACCATGTCATTGTTGCATCACACAGTAAGTGAACTGTGACTCGTGCCTTCGTGTTACTCCCATAGGGATGCAACATGAAGCACCTATCAAGACTAATGAGCTAGGCCTCAGCCTCAGTTCCCTATGCAGTCTTGACAAAAGTGGGTGGATTTAGTCTGAGTAAATCCCTTATAGAGTCCCCCTAGTCTCTATGTCCTCTAAATGGTGCATCCACCTCGTCTCATCACCCGTAGTCAATGGACCGTCGTAGATTTGCTCTATCGTCACTCCCTCCTCATGCATCGCATGACATGGAGGGCTCCTACTGCGAGCTCTATGCATTGACGTGATATCCTCTGCTCTAGTGGTTGGTATCTCTACATGCGGATTGACAAGTGGCTCAACATGTGGCTCAACACGTGGCTCAACATGCGGCTCAACACATGGCTCAACACATTGCTCAGCTGCAGCCTATGGTAATCTCTCTAGAATTGCCTGTAGCGCCTGACGAATCTACGGTCATAAGTCAGGTGCTTGTGGTGCCTGTGATGCCTGTGAAGCTTGTCTAGATGATGAATCACTACGTATCTCAATGGACTCACTAGTGCGTGAGCTTGCTCGTCTTGATCTAGGAGGTATCCTACACAAACAAGATACTTACAAATTAATTGAACTTGTAGAATAAATAATGTGCCCAAACAAGCCCAATGTTTAAACTTGGGCTCTGACACCAAATGTCATGCCCACATTTCCCATGTGGTCACAACACACAACACACGTGTCATGTCCACATTTGTCATGTGGTCATAACATGAAATATCATTCATAAGATTCATTATCTACTGCATTTCTAATTATCAATTCAAGATCAAGATTGCATAATAATTTCATTCATTAACTCAACCACTAACATTTTAATTTCATCAAAATCAAATATCGCATATCACTATAAATTCAAATGAAATCTAACATCTGAACTATAATCAACATCAGAGCACAGTCTATCTAATCCAATCATAGAATAAGAAATAAATCCTAAAGGTCTGCAAAACAGGATCAACAGTCCCAATGTCCGTATGTCATCAAAATGTAAATGTGATGTAAGCAAAATATAGGAGTGAGATAAGTAGGCCATCACTATGATAGTGTTCCTCTACTTGGTGATGCATAGAATTTCTATTCTTTTCAATGTTTGCACTTTGTTTTAGCTGAATTTAGTGTGAAAAAATATTTTCCCTATTTGTCTAAATAAGCTATGTATTGTAAAGAGGGGTAGAGTTTTATAGTTATCTGTTGTATTTTTTAATCTCATTTGTTGGGCATTTAGATGTTTGAGTACTAGGATCTTCCCTTTGTAGGGAAAATATTTTTTGTGGAGTTTAGATAGTTGTTAGTGCTTAAGTGTCATGTCTCTCGATGAGCACATTCCAATTAAAGATTGAAATGACCAAGATCAATGCCAAGCACAATTAATTCATGTCATATGCCAATTCCTATATATGTCATGATGAACATGAATAATGGAACTAATTATCTATGTAAGTAAAAGCAACATTTAATATGAAATACAAGAGAAGCAGTTGAGAATTCCAAGGTAGTGATCCATAATGGCTAAGCACATAGTAATCATTGCAAGAGACACACGATTTGGAAGATAGCATGGCACTTACGTAGAAGATAAGACAAACATCAATAAAACAATAAATTGTCTAAGAGGCACGGGCTGTAGTTAAGAATGAAACAATGATAACTAAGGGACATCGATGATCCATGAAGAGACGCAACCTATCATAATATCTTGGAGGATATAAAGAATGATCAAACAACTGATCTTAGCAACATCTCAACGAACCTCATATCATCCCATAGTTATTACACATGAATTTAGAATTAAGTTCATTTATAGCCAAGAAGTAGAATTCCAATTCAATTAATCAAGGGATCTAATTATCATAATCACAGATCCTCCATCAGCATCTAATACACAGTCAGCATTACAATTTAGATCCAAAATTCATCTATAGGTAGATCAAATAACTAGCCTAAGGAAATACAATACAAGTTATATCAAATAAGCAATACAAGGCATCTTACCGATTGGAATCATCTCAGCAATTCAAATCATATCTACCATTCGATAGGTAGCAGCGAATTCCAATCTTCACAAATTGAATCATCTATATCATTCAATATTTCATTTGTGAAGGTAGTGAAGTATAATCAACTCGACCAATACAAGAGCAACAATCATCCATCTAACACAAGAACAACATCTATACCAGATTGGGCATTGATATCACTCAGAATTATATTCATCTTATCTAGCAAATTGAAGTTGTCACTGCAGATTGATTACATCAAATTGTGATAGCCATTTAAAGGTATGCAATAATGCTCTTTCCCCATATAATGCCAAAATCTGATATATATGTTATGCTTTGTCTTTACGAATAACATATGCTAAATATTGATAATAATAAGGATAAGGGAATATATCTTGCTGACTGTATTATCAATTCATAAATGCATTAGAAGTAATGTTCACATTTCTAATTCTTCATATTATAAACATAGATAGACTTACAAATATAAATGATTCTGTTTATGATTAATGATTGATCTTAGATATGTGATCATGAATATGCATAGAACTAATAGATTAATATGATAAATGAATATGATTATGCATAAGGAATCAATGATGATGATAATGGAATATGATCATGTGGATATGTGATTGGCCAATTATGATATAAGGCCAAGATATCCTAATTAGAAGGCATCATGTGCAAAAATGTTAATAAGGACTTAGAAATCATAGGATTGTGCCATATCCGAAAGGAGGATTAGCCTCATCATTAGTCATCTCGCCATCCTAGGTGTATGGGTAAGTTAGGAGAATGTTATTGGACCTAGGTAACCCCAAGAAGATGAAGTACCTCTGAGTGTGAGGCGAAGTCTCTTGGGCCAAGTGTCGAAGTACCTCTGGGTGTGAGGTGAAGCCTTGGGCCTATGGTATGATGAGCTCATCAATGTGATTTGTGCCCTACAATGGGTGACTCTTCGATAGATGAAGTATGCTCATGTGTAGCATGAAGTCTTTGGAGCCGATTGGTGAGCTGGGAAGCCATCAGACCTCCATATGGGATGGTTAGTGTCTCTTTAACAAAGCATGCCTATGGAGTTAGAGATGGATTAATGATAGGGCGTCACATGATCCAATCGAGGATAAAAGATAAGGCTTATGAATATGAATATGAACATGGATATGAATATGAACATGAATTTGAATATGAGTATGAATATGACTATGAATATGAATTATGTGATTATGGGATTTTAAGTTCAAGGATAAATGTGGAAAGAAAATGGATGTATATTAATTATGATATGAAAAGAGAAAAATTTGGAGTACTAATGCTTCCTTTTTGTAAGTTGAAATTGTGCAAGGTTGAGAACAATTTGAGCTTACTAGAAGGGGACATTACATTAAGGTATTTGGATAGAGCAAAGTTTATTTCTAATGGAATCATACCGATTATATAGCTCGGAAGTCAATTGTGGGTTGTAATGGATTTTAGTGTAAAGGCCTAATAGAGGGGAGTTACAATTTGTGAGCCATAGTACCCATTTAAAAATATTTTGTTGCAATTTTCAATTATGGGTTTTAATAATCATTTCCATAGTACAAACACTTTTGGTAGGTACTTAGATGTTTGCCTATTGGGCTTTTCCTATTCGCAAGGGAATGTCTTCTTGTGGAATTTCAACAATTGTCTCTTAGGAGGTTAGGGTTATAGCTTCTGAGGGATTTGGCTGAGTCAAGTTTAGTTCTTGTGTACACAAGAAAATGAGTGTAAAAGAGAACAAACTAAACTAATATTAGCCTATTCTACTCATTAACTAATGCAACCTCATGATTGAGCTAAATGAATGCCTACATATGAAGTTAAACAACCTAACTACATGCAAACCTTGATTGTTTGATGTGCTCCTTGATGTCTTGATATGTTGATTGCTCCTCAAATTGACAACATAACCTTGCAAACATGCAGACTTGAAAATGGCTTGGGATGATGGCTATTTATAGATTTTTGGATGGGGGATTGGATGGATAGGATTGATTTGGAAGATTAATGGTTGAGGATTGTTGGGAGGATTGGATTGATGAGAGGTCACCAAGTGGCATGAGAGGATTGGAGGACAAAGATGGTCCTTGGATCAAGGGTGGATGATGGTCTTGGATAAAGTGGATGGAGAGGATTGCAAAGGGACAATGGGACCCTTTTTAGAGGGATATGCAAGGTACATTCCCATCCCTTTGTAAGAAGGTCATGTGATTATGTACAAAATCCCATGCTTTTGTACATGTTGGAGGATGTGAGGGTTTTGAATGGGTTAATGAAAGATTTGGAATGTTCAAGCATGTGATTAAGTTGATTAAGTGGATTAGTCAACTTAATCAAAAGTGCAAATAATAAGAAATTGAATAAATAGAAATATTAATTTAATTTTGTATGGGGATAAGGATATTAGATAAATGAATATTTATCTAATTTTAGACTATAGAAAAGGACCTAATTAATTGAATAAATGATTAAATTTATTTAATTAATGCTAGGAGATGGTACTAATGAATAGTGATTTAATAATAAAATATTGTTTAATCACTGTTGGAAAGGGGATTGGATAATTAACTTTCTAAATAGGTTTTTATGTAGTTAATTGTGGAGGAAAGTGGTTTAGTGATGTCTGTATTAGGGCTAGTAGCGGTGAGTGGTTGATTTTAGGTGTGTACGTTTTGCCCCTCTTTGAGATGGTGATGTGAAGTAGCATCATTGCAAAGAAAGATAAAACATAGCACTTGATTGGATTAGAAGATGGTTGGATTAGGGATGATGATGCCCCAACCAAACAAAGCAAGAGGCACAAGGAGGAAATGATGGTAGGGATGATTCCCCCTCAAGAGGGCAAGTGGCTTTGAAGAACATGGGTGTTACTTCGAAAGGAATAAGATAGTTGGATAGAGGAGATAGTGGATAGAGGAGACATGATGTAGGGTGTTGGAGAAAGGGGATGATGGGGGACTAAATGATTGGATGAAAGAGATGAAAGGATGGAGATGGATGGATGGATAGATGCAAATTGATAGATGGAGTTATGTGTTATGTTGCACTAGATGGGAGAAATCTTATTTGATATGGAACGACACATTATGCACCAAGGTATAAGGAACTAGGGTGACAATGTGTCCCATGCATAAAAGGATGCCCCAACACATCACACATCATTTGACGACCTTGGTGAGTACTGTGATGAGACAACCGACAAGGTCATAAGAAACCCTATGTTTTATAGCACCATGATATCCAGAAGACCGTGATACTGTTGTGGCAAGTAGGTTATAGAGATTGATGCAAAAGTAAGATAAAATGATAATGCACGCACACAAGCAAGCACACATGCAAAAAATTCTACAAAAACAAACATGATGCTGCCCCTGGTCAAGCTGAAAAGCTATGGATTGATGATGTTGGATTGTGTGTAATAATAAGAATGACATAAGGATTAAGAATGACATATCCCAATGATGATGATGGATGTTTGATCAAGGCTTGTCATAAGGCTTGGAACAAGACCATGGATGTGATTGGATGATTTTGTGTAGATTTCTTAGCTTATGCTGCATGGATTAGGATTTTTCTTTTGATCTTTGGATGTTTGGGAGATTTGGATCACTTGAGGGATTGTATTGATTTGCATTTGGAGTAGCCCTTAGATAGATACCAATGACAATGGAAAACCATGTATATCGAAAAGGGATATTATGGTGATTTGGATGGGGTGATTAAGGGATTGGATGATGGAGGGATAGATTGATAGATGGTGGAACAAAGTTCTTAGACCCTACCCATGGAGGTAAAAAATGTGTCAAAGGGTAGGATAGGGGGATAAGAGGAGGATTGGGATAGGGGGTTCATGATGGATTAGAGGATTTAGTATAGGTGGATGGAGGGGGTTTGAATGTGATCTCCAAGGACTATGTCGTATAGTACAAGAAGTCCCACTCTAGATAGGTGTCTCTTATGACAAGGTGTTGGGGGGATGGATGTTTGTAAGATATGCTTGGAAGGGATGTATGCAAAGAGGTGTTCAAAGCATGTTTTAAATGTTTTGTCCCTGTCTTTATCAAGATTGTAAGTGGGAAGGGAGGATGGGCTGATGATAGGATAGCTAGGGAGATATAGTGGATGGAATGGATGGGAGACAATAGGATAAACATGGATATAGTGGATAAGAGTGATAAGTGAGCTGAGACTTGCCCCAAAGTGTAGGGTGCAAATGTATGGGGGATTGTGCATGATGCTCACAAGGAATTTTATCATGGTATTTTCTCAAGGAGCCATAGAAATGGTTTTCACTATTGGAGAATTTTTTCTCTTTACTTTTTTGCTTTTTGCTTTTTTCTTTTATTTTTAATTTTCATTTTGGACAATGTTCTAAATTTTTGGGAATTTTTTAATATTCAGATGTGATGGATAGGTAGATAAATGGGTTTGGAGGAGGATGGGGACTTGAACATCTATTTCCATGTCAAGGTGATAGTGTCCCAATTAAGATAGTTGTTGTACATGGACCATGTCAAGTGTCATTACACATATGGATGTTGGTAGATCATGGTTGAGTGAGATGGAGAAGAAGTGGATGGGATGGATGGTAGATTGGATGGAGGATGAATGGATTATGTAAATGCATGGATGAGAGGGATGTTATGGGAGGTATATATTGGATAATGGATATAGGAGGGGGGAATTTTGTGGGGTTCAGGAGAATCAATACCAATGTTTGCACACATCGTTGTGGATTTTAAAGCTTACATTTTTATGGGGAGTGAGGAGTAACGGGGATTTAGGATTCATGGTGAATTCTTTATTATGGGATCGGGATGGGGTGTGGTGGGATTACTGATTTGGGGACCCAAATGAATGTAGGATTTTGGGGATTTTTTTATTTGGTGTAGAATGGGGGATAGGGGATTTGGGATTTGGAGGGAATTTCAATTCTCCATTCAGATTTATTATTTTTTTCTTGGGGACCCACATTGTGTTTGTTTTTTCTTTTGGAGGTGTGGGATTTTCTGGCATTTTAGATGGATTTTCTTGGCTTTTTGTGTATCAATGCCCTACGACATGATTGTTCTTAGGCTTTTGTTGATTTTTTATTTATGTGTGGATACACCCAAAGATGATGTGTACATTTGTTTTTCATGATTAGGGATTTTAGGGGATAGGGAATTATGGTGTTTAGGGGTATGTGATTTGTGGATGGGGGTGTTGAGGATAGGGATATTAGGAGTTCGGAGGATGGGGGGAAGAGTGGATTTAGGGATGGGACAACATTTAGATTTATGGATGGAAAGACATTTGGGATAAGATGGAGGAGGAATAGTTGCATGCTTTTTGGATTTGTATGATGATGGAGGAGGGATGGAAAAAAATGGTTTGGAGGTGCAACAAAATACACCTATGTTAGGATTGGAAGAAGTTGCCTTAGGAGACGTGAAGGTGGTACCAACATTCTTGGATTGTTTGTCTTAGGATATAGAACCAAGGGCATGTGATTGCATGTTGGTTTTGACATGAATGGGCTCCAATATTCTTTGTTCATGAAGGCCTAAGCCTTTTCCTTGATAGTTCATGTTTTAGAGCATGTGATGGGCAATGGGATGTTTGTTGTTATGGAAACAAGACACGAGTCCATTATTATATGGTTGAGGATGGGTGTTGGATATAAGTTTATCCTATCCTATGAGAGAACCATCATGGATAAAGGTGTTGGGACCAAGAGGATAGGATGATGGATTTGGGATGGTGTCAATAGGTGATGGTGAGGAGTGAATAGGTATAGTAAAGGATCGATAGGGGATGATGGGGGGTCAATAGCAGATGAAGTGGGATTAGGAAAGGGATGAGTTGGGATGATTGGATCTTGATTGGGATGAGGGTTGGATGTTTTGACATACTTTGGAGTAGGCTCTTGACATAGCTAAATTTGTGTGGATGGTGTGATGGTGAAGGAGTTTGTAACTTCATTTGTTGTTTGAATAGGCTCCTTAGATTGGGTAGATGGATGAATGGGAGATGTTTGGGGTAGGATTTTGGATAGAAAGGAGGAAGGTGATAGTGTGGTTTTGATGGGTGTTTGGTGGGTGATGACATCATCAACAAAATATTTAGGTTATTTTGGATTGGTGGGGTGGCATGACTCCACAAGTTTGGTTTTACGATTTTGCTCATTGTCCATAGCTAGGAGTCCTTGGAGAAAACTCAAGAAGAGGGATTTAGATTTAGTGGGACAATTGGATGATGGATTGGATGGCGAAGTGGATAGCACAGTTGGTGGATAAGGGTATGATGGATGTGTTTGATGAGGAGATGAAGGATGTGGCTAAGAGTTGGAGGTAATAGGGACCTTAAATGAGAATGGATGTTGGGATATAGATGGGGGATAGAATGAATTTCCCTTGTCAAGGGTAGTGTAAGGATTACCATAAGGTATGAAATTAGGTGTGGGGGAATATCTTGTGCTAGCCAATGCATGGTCATAAGGTGCTTGCATATGCATGGATGAGTAATGGAAGTTTATGGCAAGCTTGTTTTCAATGATTTCATCAAGGTTTTCAATTTTGTCGTGGTCAACAAGACTATAATCATCATTGGAATTGTAATATGGATTCATGATTGGTTTTTGATTTGGGATGATGTGATGTAGGATAACTTGATGATTTTGATTTCTAAGGTTTAAGACTTGGAATTGCTTTGATATCAAAATGACCTTAGATTTGGATTTTGGATTAGAGGGGATGGATTGATTTGGATTGATCAAGATCAAGGATTCATGATGCTTGATACTAGTATGGATGATTTGAATTTGATTAATTAAGGTCAAAAATATATGACACTTGATCATAGTTGGATTTGGATTGATTGGGTTTGATTTTGATTAGGCCTAAGGCTCTTTGATGGTTGGATAAAATTGGATTTGATTAGGCCAAAGGACCTTTTGATGTTTGATTGGAGAGATGGGGATGATTTATCTTGTTCTAGAAAATGTGCTTATGTAGGAAAAAAGGTGCTTGTGTATTACAGAGGTGTTCAAGTAGAACAAAGGCGCTTGTTTAGGACAAAGGTACTTGTTTAGGAATAGAGGTGCTTGTTTGTGAAAATATGGCCTCAAGTTTGATGTTATGGCTTGAATTTGCCAGATTTTGAGTGGATTTGATGGGGAATGATTATGGATTAGGTATAGGACCCTTGGGTGATGGTTTGGATGATGACTTGGATAAAAATTGATTAGGTTTGGATGAAATTGGATGGGGTTGAAAGGGGTTAAGTTCTTAATGAATTTTTATTTAAAAGGATGATTTTGATTAAGGATTGGGATTAGATGTTGATTGAGATGGATATATGGATAAGGGATGATTAATTTGAGATGGGGGTGTAGAGACCTAAATTTGTCCTAAGATCAACCTTTTTTTAAATTAACTAAATGACCAAATTAGTTAATTTACCCCACTTAATGTATACCACTTACTAATTAAATAATAAATTTAATATTTAATTAGCCATTTTCCCTCTCACACATAATTAAATAATTTTATTATTTAATTATCCACCTTTTCCACCTCATAACACATGGCTATTTTCTCTCGAACATGTTTCCACCTTTTTCTAGGTCAAAAGACACGTGACTATTTTTCCTCCAACATGTTTCCTCCTTTTTCCAAATAAAAAGATAAATTTTACATAGTCATAACACATGGCTATTTTCTCTTCACTTCATCTCCATTGTTTCCTAAATTAAAGGGGACACTTGTTGCGTGACTACAACAAACTCTCCTTAATCCTAGGAAAAACCTGTCATGCATCCTCCACTATTGATCTTTTCATACATTCTCCAATGTTGATCTTCTTTCCTAAAAATCTATAAATAAGAGCTTCATGCTCTCATTTGACCATCCACTTTCATGCTATCCATATGCTATCATTTTTTTAATCCATTTTCATGCTATCCATGTGCTATCATTTTTTAATCCATTTTTATGCTATCCATATGCTGTCAAAATAGTAATAATCACGCAAAGAGTTCCACATCATAAATATTTTGGAGAAAATCCACTTTCAACAATGGAGATTATAGTAACTTTATTTTATTTTTTCTTTGATTTCCATTTGTATGCTATATTTGAGGTTTGTTGTAGTTTAAAGTAGAAAGCTCTCATATTTTGCATTTGTTTTCTAGTTTTAAATCTAAATTATCACTCACATTTTGGTGACTCAGATGGGGAGATTTATTTGTCTTTAACCTTGTCACTTTGTAGTGTTTCTTGTTTTAGTTTTGTAAAGTTTACATGCATTTTATGAAAAATCCAGAGGTGAGATTTCACAAGAACCTTGTTGGGAAAAAATCAAGGTCATAGTTACACTCAGAGCAGTCGAGAGATAAAGAAAAACATATGAAACACAATATTTTGGGATAAATTTTTTTGGTGCCCCTTATTGCTCAAAATTTGTACTGTTCATACCCCCTTCTCTATGCTGGCTTCTAGTAAAAAAAATATGTCAAGTTTACAACCACTTTTTTAAAAATTGGAGTCTTTCATTGTTGTGAAAAGAAAAAGAATTAAAATGTTTATTTAAATTTGGAATGCAAATGTACATAGAAGGCATTTAAAAATTCTTCCAAATCAATTTAAGGCTTTGTTTTGAAACAATTCATTGTTTTTGTTTAAGTTAAAATCACAGTTTTAAAAGATTTCTAGTTTTTTAAAAGTTTAAAAGCTCTAAATTAAATTCAATTTAGAGTTTATTTCGAAGCTTGGGGTTTTTCTTAAATTCATGGTTTGAAAGTTTTAAATTACTTAGCAAAAATTTAAAATCTAAAATCCATGGTTTAATATCAAGATTGCATACTAATTTCATTCACTAACTCAACCACTAACATTTTAATTTCATCAAAATCAAATATTGCATAACACTATAAATTCAAATGAAATCTAACATGTGAACTATAATCAACATCGTAGCATAGTCTATCTAATCCAATCATAGCATAAGAAATAAATCCTAAAGGTCCGCAAAACGGGATCAACAGTCCCAATGTCCATATGTCATCAAAATGTAAATGCGATGTAAGCAAAATATAGGAGTGAGATAAGTAGGCCTCACAACTTGAAGTTATCAAATTACCACTATGTAAGCAGAGCTTAATGTGAGAACATAGTCTCGCTTACCCCATCAACACAACAAAGAGAGAATCACATTTGCTTGCCCAACCTTGTGCTTAGATTTGTAGAGCACTTCTATTAATATTGTTGCTACAATCTACAATCTATGACAAGTATTGTATGGCCATCACTATGATAGTGTTCCTCTACTTGGTGATGCATAGAATTTCTATTCTTTTCAATGTTTGCACTTTGTTTTAGGTGAATTTAGTGTGAAATAATATTTTCCCTATTTGTCTAAATAAGCTATGTATTGTAAAGAGGGGTAGAGTTTTATAGTTATTTGTTGTATTTTTAAATCTCATTTGTTGGGAATTTAGATGTTTGAGTACTAGGATCTTACCTTTGCAGAGTAAATATTTTTTGTGGAGTTTAGATAGTTGATATTGCTTAAGTGTCATGTCTCTCAATGAGCACATTCCAATTAAAGATTGGAATGACCAAGATCGATGCCAAGCACAATTAATTCATGTCATATGCCGATTCCTATATATGTCATGATGAACATGAATAATGGAACTAATTATCTACGTAAGTAAAAGAAACATTTGATATGAAATACAAGAGAAGTGGTTGAGAATTCCAAGGTAGCGATCCACAATGGCTAAGCACATAGTAATCATTGCAAGAGAGACACACGATTTGGAAGATAGCATGGCACTTACATAGAAGATAAGACAAACATCAATAAAATAATAAATTGTCTAAGAGGCATGGGATGTAGTTAAGAATGAAACAATGATAACTAAGGGACATTGATAATCCTTGAAGAGACACAACCTATCATAATATCTCACAAGATATAAAGAATGATTGAACAACTGATCTTAGCAGCATCTCAGCGAACCTCATATCATCCCATAGTTATTACACATGAATTTAGAATTAAGTTCATTTACAACCAAGAAGTAGAATTCCAATTCAACCCATCAAGGGATCTAATTATCATAATCACAGATCCTCCATCAGCATCTAATACACACTCAACATTACAATTCAGATCCAAAATTCATCTATAGGCAGATCGAATAAGTAGCCTAAGGAAATACAATACAAGTTATATCAAATAAGAAATACAAGGCATCTTACCAATTGGAATCATCTCAGCAATTCAAATCATATCTACCATTCGATAGGTAGCAGCGAATTCCAATCTTTACAAATGGAACCATCTATATCATTCAATATTTCATTTGTGAAGGTAGCGAAGTAGAATCAGCTCAACCAATACAAGAGCAACAGTCATCCATCTAACACAAGAACAACATCTATACCAGATCAGGCATTGATATCACTTAGAATTATATTGATCTTATCCAGTGAATTGAAGTTGTCATAGTAGATTGATTACATCAAATTGTGATAGTCGTTTAAAGGTATGCAATAATGCTCTTTCCCCATATAATGTCAAAATCTGATATATACTTATGCTTTGTCTTTATGAATAACATATGCTGAATACTGATAATAATAAGGATAAGGGAATATATCTTGCTAACTGTATTATCAATTCATATATGCATTAGAAGTAATGTTCACATTTCTGATTCTTCATATTATAAACATAGATAGACTTACAAAGATAAATGATTGTGTTTATGATTAATGATTGATCTTAGATATGTGATCATGAATATGCATAGAAAGAATAGATTAATATGATAAATGAATATGGTTATGCATAAGGAATCAATGATGATGATAATGGAATATGATCATGTGGATATGTGATTGGCCAATTATGATATAAGGCCAAGATGTCCTAATAATAAGGCATCATGTGCAAAAATGTTAATAAGGACTTATAAATCATAGGATTGTGCCATATCTGAAAGGAGGATTAGCCTCATCATTAATCATCTCGCCATCCTAGGTGTATGGGTAAGTCAGGAGAATGTTATTGGACCTAGATAACCCCAAGAAGATGAAGTACCTCTGGGTGTGAGGTGAAGTCTCTTTGGCCAAGTGTCGAAGTACCTCTAGGTGTGAGGTGAAGCCTTGGGCCTATGGTATGATGAGCTCATTAATGTGATTTGTGCCCTACGGCGGGTGACTCTCCAATAGATGAAGTATGCTCAGGTGTTGCATGAATTCTTTGGAGCTGATTGGTGAGGTAGGAAGCCATCGGGCCTCCATATGGGATGGTTAGTGTCTCCTTAACAAACCATGCCTATGGAGTTAGAGATGGATTAATGATAGGGCATCACATGATCCTCTTGAGGATAGAACATAAGGCCTATGAATATGAATATGAATATGAACATGGATATGAATATGAACATGAATATGAATATGATTATGAATATGACTATGAATATGAATTATGTGATTATGGGATTATAAGTTCAAGGATAAATGTGGAAAGAATATGGATGTATATTAATTATGATATGAAAAGAGAAAAAATTGGAGTACTAATGCTTCCTTTTTGTAAGTTGAAATTGTGCAAGGTTGAGAACAATTTGAGCCTACTAGAAGGGGATGTTACAAGTGGTATCAGAGCAGTCATCCTACCATCCTGTGAAGAAAATTGATGCAACATTATACAAGACACTCCTCACAAAACAACAACAATATGGAAGTGATCAGTGAATTCAAGGCCTTTATGGAAATGACAACCAAAGCTATGATGGATCAAACCCAAGCTATGGTGGAACAAACCAAGGCTATGATGGAACATAATGAAAGGTCAAACCAAGTACTTCATAAAACATTACAAAGCATGGGACATGCGAAAACTCATTCATCCAATGAAAAAAGAAGTGGGATCCAACCACTCTGAAAATAGCAATACGTCATCAATCCCAAAGATTCCTATACCCTCCTTTCTTCCAGAAGGGGAAACATCAAGAATGGAAGAATCTACTCCGGATTCAATGAGTAAGGATGATATTGCCCAAGCTTATGCAAGTTTAGAACCCAAAGTAAGAAGGGTAGTATCATTTAATGACTACAACAATTCAAGAAGAAATGAGATAGCCAAGAAAGAAGACCTATGAACAAGGATCTGAAGCACAAAGAAAACAAGGTCCATCTACCAATTTTAATGGCTCAAGTAAGATCTCTGCCCATGCCTAGCTAGAAAATCTCAATGATTACTTCCATTTGAGTCCCATGACCGAGAAGGATGCACTACAATTTGTCATCCTACATTTGGAAGGGCTGGCCTATGAATGGTGGCACCATGGGAAACACACCCTAGGCTAGGAAAAGATAACCACTTATGAAGAGTTTTCACCCAAGTTCATAAAAAGATTTGATAAGAGACATGCACAAGAAGACTTCAAAGAATGCACACATCTAAGGCAATGTGAAACAATGGAAGATTACATCCATGACTTTGAGAAGCTATCCGTAAAAGTCTCTGGAATCGAAGAAGATCAACTCACATATATATTTGTGGAAGGTCTAGATGAATCTCTAAGGAACTTTGTAAGTGCTTTCAAACCTACAAACTTAGAAGATGCCATAGACACGGCATTAAGACTAGAGAAAGATAAGAAACCAAAACCCCTACATAAGAAAGAGAATTTTCCCAAAGACTTCACTTCCAAGGGTAAACCTGTCATAAAGGAGGATGGACACAAGAAACCATATCTTTTCTTACAATGACTGTGAAGAACTAAGAAAAAAGGCCTTTGTTTTGATTGCAAGAAAAAATGGGAAAGAGGACACATTTTTGAACAGGCGTGTTTTAATTGCAAAGAAGTATGGAAACCAAGACACAAGTGTAAAGACCCCGCAAAGGGAAACATGTGTTTTAAATGTAATGAGAAATGGGAAACTAGGCATAAATGTGGGAAAAAAGCTCAAGAACACAATATAGAAGTCATACCCAAAGAAATCTAGGAAGAAGGTGAAGTAAGTTCAAGTAAAAGAAGGAAAGAAATTGATTCTAGAATCAAGTTTTCAAAAGAAATTGACATTGCTTGAGGACAAGCAATCTTAAGAGGGGAGGCTTGTCATGTCTCTCGATGAGCACATTCCAATTAAAGATTGGAATGACCAAGATCGATGCCAAGCCCAATTAATTCATGTCATATGCCGATTCCTATATATGTCACGATGAACATGAATAATGGAATTAATTATCTATGTAAGTAAAAGCAACATTTAATATGAAATACAGGAGAAGTGGTTGATAATTCCAAGGCAACGATCCATAATGGCTAAGCACATAGTAATCATTGCAAGAGAGACACACGATTTGGAAGACAACATGGCACTTACGTAGAAGATAAAACAATAAATTGTCTAAGAGGCACGGGTTATAGTTAAGAATGAAACAATGATAAATAAGGGACAATGATGATCCATGAAGAGACGCAACCTATCATAATATGTCACAGGATATAAAGAAGGATCAAAAAACTGATCTTAGCAGCATCTCAGTGAACCTCATATCATCCCATAGTTATTACAAAGGAATTCAGAATTAAGTTCATTTATAGCTAAGAAGTAGAATTCCAATTCAATCAGTCAAGGAATCTAATCATCATAATCACGGATCCTCCATCAGCATCTAATACACAATCAACATTACAATTCAGATCCAGAATCCATCTATAGGTAGATCGAATAGCTAGCCTAAGGAAATACAATACAAGTTATATCAAATAAGCAATACAAAGCATCTTACCGATTGGATTCGTCTCAACAATTCAAATCATATCTACCATTCGATAGGCAACAGTGAATTCCAATCTTTGCAAATTGAATCATCTATATCATTCAATATTTCATTTGTTAAGGTAACGAAGTATAATCAACTCAACCAATACAAGAGCAATAGTCATCCATCTAACACAAGAACAACATCTATACCAGATCAGGCATTGATATCACTAAGAATTATATTCATCTTATCCAGCGAATTGAAGTTGTCACAGAAGATTGATTACATCAAATTTTGACAGTTGTTTAAAGGTACGCAATAATGCTCTTTCCCCATATAATGCCAAAATCAAATATATACGTTATGCTTTGTCTTTATGAATGAAATATGCTGAATATTGATAATAATAAGGATAAGTGAATCTATCTTGCTGACTGTATTATCAATTCATATATGCATTAGAAGTAATGTTCACATTTCCGATTCTTCATATTATAAACATAGATAGACTTACAAAGATAAATGATTGTGTTTATGATTAATGATTGATCTTAGATATGTGATTATGAATATGCATAGGAAGAATATATTAATATGATAAATGAATATGGTTATGCATAAAGAATAAATGATGATGATAATGGAATATGATCATGTGGATATGTGATTGGCCAATTATGATATAAGGCCAAGATGTCCTAATTATAAGGCATCATGTGCAAAAATGTTAATAAGGACTTATAAATCATAGGATTGTGCCATATCTGAAAGGAGGATTAGCCCCATCATTAATCATCTCGCCATCCTAGGTGTATGGGTAAGTTAGGAGAATGTTATTGGACCTAGGTAACCCCAAGAAGATGAAGTACCTCTGGGTGTGAGGCGAAGTCTCTTTGGCCAAGTGTCGAAGTACCTCTGGGTGTGAGGTGAAGCCTTGGGCCTATGGTATGATGAGCTCATCAATGTGATGTGTGCCCTAGGGTGGGTGACTCCCCAATAGATGAAGTATGCTCAGGTGTAGCATGAATTTTTTGGAGCTGATTGGTGAGGTGGGAAGCCACGGTCCTCCGTATGGGATGGTTAGTGTCTCCTTATCAAACCATGCCTATGGAGTTAGAGATGGATTAATTATAGGGTGTCACATGATCCTCTCGAGGATAGAACATAAGGCCTATGAATGTGAATATGAACATGGATATGAATATGAACATGAATATGAATATGACTATGAATATGACTATGAATATGAATTATGTGATTATGGGATTATAAGTTCAAGGATAAATGTGGAAAGAATATGGATGTTTATTAATTATGATATGAAAAGAGAAAAATTTGGAGTACTAATGCTTCCTTTTTGTACGTTGAAATTGTGCAAGGTTGAGAACAATTTGATCTTCCTAGAAGGGGACATTACATTAAGGTATTTGGATAGAGCAAAGTTTATTTCTAATGGAGTCATACCAATTATATAGCTTGCAAGTCAATTTGGGTTGTAATGGATTTTAGTGTAAAGGCCTAATAGAGGGGAGTTACAATTTGTGAGCCATAATACCCATTTCAAAATATTTTGTTGCAATTTTCAATTATGGGTTTTAATAGTCATTTCCATAGTACAAACACTTTTGGTAGGTACTTAGATGTTTTCCTATTGGGATTTTCCTATACGCAAGGGAATGCCTTCTTGTGGAATTTCAACAATTGTCTCTTAGGAAGTTAGGGTTTTTAACTTTTGAGGGATTTGGTTGAGTCAAGTTTAGTTCTTGTGTACAAAGGAAAATGAGCATAAAAGAGAACAAACTAAACTAATATTAGCCTATTCTACTCATTAACTAATGCAACCTCATGATTGAGCTAAATGAATGCCTACATATGAAGTTAAACAACCTAACTACATGCAAACCTTGATTGTTGGATGTGCTCCTTGATGTCTTGATATATTGATTTCTCCTCAAATTGACAGCATAACCTTGCATAACATGGAGCCTTGAAAATGGCTTGGGATGATGGCTATTTATAGATTTTTGGATGGGGGATTGGATGGATATGATTGATTTGGAAGATTAATGGTTGAGGATTGTTGGGAGGATTGGATTGATGAGAGGCCACCAAGTGGCATGAGAGGATTGGAGGACAAAGATGGTCCTTGGATCAAAGGTGGATGATGGTCTTGGATAAAGTGGATGGAGAGGATTGCAAAGGGACAACGGGACCCTTTTTAGAGGGATATGCAAGGTACATTCCCATCCCTTTGTAAGAAGGTCATGTGATTATGTACAAAATCCCATGCTTTTGTACATGTTGGAGGATGTGAGGGGTTTGAATGGGTTAATGAAAGATTTGGAATGTTCAAGCATGTGATTAAGTTGATTAAGGGGATTAGTCAACTTAATCAAAAGTGCAAAAAATAAGAAATTGAATAAATAGAAATATTTATTTAATTTTGTATGGGGATAAGGATATTAGATAAATGAATATTTATCTAATTTTAGACTATAGAAAAGGACCTAATTAATTGAATAAATGAATAAATTTTTCTAATTAATGCTAGGAGATGGTACTAATGAATAGTGATGTAATAATAAAATATTGTTTAATCATTGTTGGAAAGGGGATTGGATAATTAACTTTCTAAATAGGTTTTTATTCAGTTAATTGTGGAAGAAAGTGGTTTAGTGATGTTTTGATTAGGGCTAGAAGTGGTGAGTCGTTGATTTTAGGTGTGTACATTTTGCCCCTCTTTGAGATGGTGTTGTGAAGTAGCATCATTGCAAAGAAAGAGAAAACATAGCACTTGATTGGACTAGAAGCTGGTTGGATTAGGGATGATGATGCCCCAACCAATCAAAGTGAGAGGTACAATGAGGAAATGATGGTAGGGATGATCCCCCCTCAAGAGGGCAAGTGGCTTTGAAGAACGCAGGTGTTATCTTGAAAGGAAGAAGATAGTTGGATAGAGTAGACAAGATGTTGGGTGTTGGAGGAAAGGGATGATGAGGGAATAAATGATTGGATGAAAGAGATTAAAGGATGGAGATGGATGGATGGATAGATGCAAATTGATAGATGGAGTTATGTGTTATGTTGCACTAGATGGGAGAAATCTTATTTGATATGGAATGACACATTATGCACCAAGGTATAAGGAACCAGGGTGACAATGTGTCCCATGCATAAAAGGATGCCCCAACACATCACATGACATTGGGCGACCTTGGTGAGTAATATGATCAAAAAACCAACAAGGTCATAAGAAACCCTATTTTGTATAGTACCATGATATCCAAAAGACCATGATACTGTTGTGGCAAGTAGGTTATAGAGACTGATGCAGATGTAAGATAAATTGATAATACACACACATAAGCAAGCACACATGCAAAAAACTCTACAAAGACAAACATGATGTTGCCCTTGGTCAAGCTGAAAAGCTAAAGATTAATGTATTGAAGATGTTGGATTGTGTCAATGATAATAAGAACAACATAAGGATTGAGAATGACATATCCCAATGATGATGATGGATGTTTGATCAAGGCTTGCAACAAGACCATGAATGTGATTGGATGATTTTGCATAGATTTCTTAGCTTATGCTGCATGGATTAGGATTTTTCTTTTGATCTTTGGATTTTGGGAGATTTGGATCACTAGAGGGATTGTATTGGGTTGCATTTGGGGTAACCCTTAGATAGATACCAATGACAAGGGAAAACCATGTATATCAAAAAGGGATAATAAGATGATTTGATGGGATGATTAAGGGATTAGATGATGGAGGGATAGATTGATAGATAGTGGAACAAAGTGCTTAGACCCTAACCATGGAGGTAAAAAATATGTCAAAGGGGAGGATAGGGGGATAAGAGGAGGATTGGGATAGGGGGTTCATGATGGATTAGAGGATTTAGGATAGGTGGATGGAGGGGGTGTGGATGTGATCTCCAAGGACTATGTCGTATAGTAAAAGAAGTTTGACTCTAGATAGGTGTCTCTCATGACAAGGCATTGGGGGATGGATGTTTGTAAGATATGCTTGGAAGGGATGTATGCAAAGAGGTGTTCAAAGCATGTTTTGAATGTTTTGTTCCTGTCCTTATCAAGATTGTAAGTGTGAAGGGAGGATGGGACGATGATAGGATAGCTAGGGAGATATAGTGGATGGAATGGATGTGAGACAATAGGATAAACATGGATATAGTGGATAAGAGTGATAAGCGAGGTGAGACTTGCCCCAAAGTGTAGGGTGCAAATGTATGGGGGATTGTGCATGATGCCCACAAGGAATTTTATCATGGTATTTTCCCAAAGATCCATAGAAATGGTTTTCACTATTGGACAATAGTTTCTCTTTACTTTTTTCCTTTTTTGTTTTTTGTTTTATTTTTAATTTTTATTTTGGACAATGCTTCAAATTTTTGGGATTTTTTTAATATTCAAATGTGATGGATAGGTAGATAAATGGGTTTGGAGGAGGATGGGGACTTGAGCATCTATTTTCATGTCAAGGTGATAGTGTCCCAATTAAGATAGTTGTTGCATGTGGACCATGTCAAGTGTCATTACACATATGGATGTTGGTAGATCATGGTTGAGTGAGATGGAGAAGAAGTGGATGGGATAGATGGTAGATTGGATGGAGGATGAATGGATTATGTAAATGCATGGATGAGAGGGACATTATTGGAGGTATATATTGGATAATGGATATAGGAGGTGGGATGGGTGCATGGGGGAATTTTGTGGGGTCGAGGAAAATCAATACCAATGTTTGCACACATTGTTGTGGATTTTGAAGCTTACATTTTTATGGGGAGTGAGGAGTAATGGAGATTTAGGATTCATGGTGAATTCTTTATTATGGGATCGGGATGGGGTGTGGTGGGATTACTGATTTAGGGATTTGGGGACCCAAATGGACTTAGGATTTTGGGGATTTTTGTATTTGATGTAGAATGGGGGATAGGAGATTTGGGATTTGGCGGGGATATGGATTCTCCATTCAAATTTATTATTTTTTTCTTGGGGACCCACATCGTGTTTGTTTTTTTCTTTTGGAGGTGTGGGATTTTGTGGCATTTTAGATAGATTTTCTTGGATTTTTGTGTATCAATGCCCTACGACATGATAGTTCTTAGGCTTTTGTTGATTTTTTCTTTATGTGTGGATACACCCAAAGATGATGTGTACATTTGTTTTTCATGATTAGGGATTTTAGGGGATATGGAATTATGGTGTTTAGGGGTGTGGGATTTGTGGATGGGGTTGTTGAGGATAGGGATATTGGGAGTTGGGAGGATGGGGGGAAGAGTGGATTTAGGGATGGGAGGACATTTGGATTTATGGATGGAAAGACATTTGGGATAAGATGGAGGAGGAATAGTTACATGCTTTTTAGATTTGTATGATGATGGAGGAGGGATGGAAAAAAATGGTTTGGAGGTGCAACAAAATTTACCTATGTTAGAATTGGAAGAAGTTCCCTTAGGAGGCATGAAGGTGGTACCAACATTCTTGGATTGTTTGTCTTAGGATATAGAACCAAGGCCATGTGATTGTATGTTGGTTTTGACATGAATGGGCTCCAATATTCCTTGTTCATGAAGGCCTAAGCCTTTTCCTTGATAGTTCATGTTTTGGAGCATGTGATGGGCAATGGGATGTTTGTTGATATGGAAACAAGACATGAGTCCATTATTATATGGTTGAGGATGGGTGTTGTGTAGGAAACAAGGTAGATAACTAAGAGGGGGGGTGAATCAGTTATCTCAAAAATTCTTTAATTGTTTCTTTTGTTATCTGAATAAATAGTGTAGCATCAAATCATATAAGCATATAAGAATAGAAATAAAATCAACACACATAACACAAGGATTTTTACATGGAAAACCTTGTTAAGGGAAAAAAACCACGGGGTGACTAACCCAAGAATGTATTCTCTGTTAAAAGAATATGAAGTACAAAATGGCACTTGCCAATTAGGGCTCACTGCCCGAGCACACTGCTCACAAGAGGCACACTGCCTACAAGAACTTAGAGAAGGTAATCAGATGTCTGAACTGATGAGAAGCATCTACAAATGCAAGAGTTCAGTTCCGGTTAGGCATAATACACTAATTTGATGCACTTCATTCTTCCTCTACTTTAATACTGTTGCTATGTCACATACCGGACTTGATCTACAACTTTCACACTTGTCCCTACTTTTCTTCGCACTTATTACTTCATTTCAATTTTTCCACACCCCTACATACTAGAATCCATTTGGTATAAATATCTGCATCAAGGATTTCATCAACTTTCTAGTCAGCAACAAGAACACTCAAGATATTTACAAGTTATTGATCTGTCGGTTGAATCCATGCTTGTGTATCAAAAGCATAGGCATAGAAGTCATTAATCATGTCGGCCAACAATGTATAATCCCCAAAAGAGCTTGATCAACACCTTTTACTCATCCAGATTGAAGTTTGATGCTCTACCGGTCAATTCTTCCTCTGTATGCTCTACTTGACTAGAACCCAATGCTCAGATGCTCATATCTTTTCCGTACTTTACTACCAGAGGCTAAATCTCTAGAATATAGTAGTCATGATACTCCTCTTGACTTATCCAAGTCCATAACTTTCTGAGTTACACCATCTGAGAGATCCAGACCTGATTGTCAGACCTTGATGCATACTCTATTCTTGTTCACCAGACTAAAAAAATCTTCAATCTAACTTCCAGTATAGGCATACTATGTACTATGGATGTGTGGGATAGACTTTGTTGCCATCAATGACAATGCTCATGAAGCCACACAGTGTCTCTTGCCAACAATCTCCCCCTTTGGCATTGAGGGCAACACTTAGTGAAAAATGGCTAAGTGTCGCAGTAAACTCCCCCTTGGCTGATGCTTTGTATTTTGCACTATTTTACCAGAGCTCCCCCTTAGCTAGATTCCACATTTTTCACTACTCCTCACTCCCCCTTTGACATCAATGGCAAAGGGCGGAATCTGTACACCAAAATTTTTCAAAAATTAATCTATACAAGGCTGCATAAGTATATATACATGTTATACTTACATATACTTAAGTATATCTACAAAAGTGGTCTTCAACTATATAAACTCTGTGGCCTAGCTCTGCTTCATTCTGTCCAAAATGGAGATGTGACCACTCAACAAAAATGCATATGCTTCTACCCTTTTTAAATCTACCAGATCACTGGTCCAGGCTGTGGTCTAGGCATCTAACAAGGCCTAATGCATTGCCTCTAACTTAGGGATAATTATCCCTCTGAGTTCACTCATCCTGTTTATTATATCCTTCTTTTCTTTGTTTAGCATCTTTATTTCATTTATGATGACAATCACCTAGCATTCTTGATTCATTAAAGAGGTAATGAGGGGATCAAAATTCTAAGATAAACTTGATAGTTTACCTTCTTGTTCTTACACTTTCTTCTCAATGTCCTCTATTACTTTGGGCCAAGATAAGCAAAATTTATATATATCCCCACCATCTTTAAGAGCATTTTCAAGGCTCTTTATTCCAATGTCTAAGGTCCTCCTGTTGTTTGTAATTAGTCCTTGCACCTCAGAGAATCTTTTTCCCAAAAACTCCTTCCAGACCTTTGCTTCAGAGAATCTTCAAAATGAGTGCCAACAGAATTAACCAAAGATTTTAAGTTACCAGATGGAGAGGCTGAGGGATCCTTTTGGAAGGATGGCAAGATCTTCTCCAGCATCCTGAATGCAATCTCCAACAACTCACAGTCTTCCATGTGAGATTTTAGGAGTTTTTCTTTTGCTTTGGCTTGGGCAAAAGATGCTATTTTCATTGTCTGGACCAGAGAGAGAGAGAGTCAAAATTTAGTGGTCCTTGAAATAGCTCAGGTTCATCTATTTCCATCATTTCTTTGTTCAAGAAATTCTTCACTGCCTCTGCAGTGTCTCTTGCTAGAGATTGAGTCTTCTTTTCCTTTTGGATCTCAGAACTATCATCATAGGTCTTCTCTGCTTGTTCTTCTTCTTTTCCCTTGACCTCCTCTTCTTGACTCACTTTCTCCTCTTTTCTTCCTTCTCCTTCAGCTCCTAAATTTGGAATGTCTGCAGTGGGATCCAGAGGAGAGATGTTACCTATGTTTAATGCTTCATGAACTTCCTCTTCTAGAACAAAGGAATCCAAGTCCTTAGACTTCTCTTCATCTATCTCTTTTGATCCTTCTACATTTTTGTCAGAAGATTCTTCATTGGTTACATTTAATCCTTCAACATCCATGGTAGAAGGTTCTACATCTATTTCCTCTACAATAGAAAGATTGAATCTTTTGAAGGCATTCCAAAGGATGTCTTTTGTTTCTCTTGCTACTTGGTCAGTTTCTCCAAGAATAAGTTTATTCATTCTTGCTTTACTCTAGAATTCATCCTTATAGTCCTTAAAGATCATTTCCATTTGCTTTGGAGTAATAGAAGGATAGAGCTAAATTACAATCTATTCTCAGATCTCTAAGTCTTTTGCCTTTGCATTCTCTTTTCTTAGTTCAAGTACCTTCTCTAGACTTTTAAGAATTAATGATATAATTTCAATGAATGCTTTAATGTAAATATTTAGGTACCTGACAGTAGCTTCTTCTAAAATCCTCTTGTCTGTGTCACTGTAGTCATCATAGAACTCTGTTACTAGCTGCAGGTTCCCATCCACAGTGACTGCCTTGATGATGTCGTCAATGGAAAGAGTAGGCTTTTCAACAAATTCTTTTGCCTTTTCTTCCTTATTTTTACTGGCAGAGTGTTCTCCAGATATTTTCTTCTTCATTTTATTGATTTCCTCATTAGACTCTATTTTTTCATCATCTTTGAGGCTTGTATATGACCTTTTGGCTTTGGTCTTTGTCCTCTTTTCTCCTTTTCCAGATGTCTTGACTTCCGATTTGGTGGCCCTTGAGCTTTTAGGAGTGGCAGGTGCAGAGCTCTTGGAGGATCTAGTCCAGGGGGAGGCTTGTACTGGAACACTTCCTTTCTTTGCTTCTTATTTTTCTTTCTCAGCCTTCTCCATTTTCTCTCTATTTGCATCTACTGCCTCATTTGATATGCCAAATCTTTTGGCAATTTCCTCAACTTCCCTTCTAACTTTCCTCTTTATCTCCGGTTGTCTTAGCTCAACATGTATTTTTACACTTAGTTCTTGAAAGGTTCCAAACCTTTCTGCTTCAGGGTCCTTGGGCTAGCTCAATAGGTGTTGAATATGTAGCTCCAAGATTTTCTCATTGACCTCATATCCCATTGGCATTATCCACACTATTCTGGGCTCAACTGCCTCCATTAGGCATTGATCAGTGTCAACCATGAAGCACACTGTATCCTTGTATTTCTCAACTATGGATTGAGGTATCCTCTCTCCGGCTTGCATTGTGCTTTGGAAGTTCTTAAAGTAACCCTAGAGAGCTGTGATTTGAGCTTTAGCATCACCAAGTCCATACATATAGTCTCTAATCTAGATTGCAACCGATTTGTCATTTTGCCAAACCTAACCACTTGATCCGGGTAGCTCATTCATGTAATAGAAGAATAGACACAGTATTAAACAACCATACTTAAAGGAGCTTTTCTTATCCTTCTTGATCTTTTGCAGGTTTTATAACAGTTGATTTAAGAGAAGATGACATAGGTCATAATCTGCATGTTCCCTCAACATCTGATATGCTGCGTATATTACAGTCCCAGACATAGAATTCTCCCTACTAGAATGATAGATCTTATACCCAATTATCATTGAGGCAAATTTGACATCCAGATCTGTGATATCATCTATGGTCATTGCTCTCTTGTCAAACTTAGATCCGGTGGCTTCAGTTACTATCTAGTTTTTGATAGATTTAAGTGTAGGTAACCCACCGGATGAGTGCAGCCCAGTCACTGCCCTGATGGCATCTTTTGTTATCTTGAAGGGCCTCATTAACGATATGAAGTTATCATGCATCCTGCTTAGGACATACCAGACCCAATCATCTTCTGCAAAATAGGGGAAGTGTATGCAATGTCTGAAGTGTTTATCTCGGAGGGCCTTGTATTGAGGTTTGAGTTCAAAACTCTTATCTATTAGCTGTTTGTGATGGATGTCCATCAATTTAGAGTCTCCAAATTCCTCAATGTTGGCATGACCCTAACATCTTCTACATGCAATACCCCATGTGGAATGCTAGAAAATGCACCTAAAGGATCAACTTCTAGAGATTTATAGGGATGTTTCTTGAATTTAGGGTGCGGCCTATTAGTGATCTTAACAACCATTGGAGTAGCCATCTTGCAAAAGATTCAGAGAGAGATTTTTAGAATAGAGGTACCTTTTTAAGCTTTAGGGTTTGAAATAGGAGCTAAAACAAATCGCTGGTTGAGTTCAATTTTGCAGTTGATCTTTGAGTGAGTTGTAGAAACTTTGATGCAGAGCTCTTCTTGTCTTCTTCTTGAATGCAAATGTGCAAATAATGAGTGAATGAACCCTTTTAACCTTGCACAAACCCTAATTTCCTTTTATAATAAATGCACAACATAAGTTATCCAGTTGCCCTGTTTTGAGAGAGATCTTCTCGAATCACTGTGCTGAACTTAGAATCATTGTCAGTGAGGATTGACAATGTATCTTCTTTTCTTCAATCATGCCATGGATCCGCAGATCAAAGTATTTCAATTTTGAATCATACCGGATCTGTCTTTGAAAATCCTGCTTTATGGGATGATTGTCAAACTGAATCAATCTTGAATGATTAAACTCTTGCAAAACTCCATGCGGATCTTTCATATTTTTACCAAGGGTTATTTAGATATTTTTTTGAGAACCCTTTAATTCGCAGCATTCCATGTGCCAATTTAGGCACTAATTGACTGGCTGGGGGAATTTTTTTTGACTCCCCCTAAGCCAGAGCTCATTTGTTTAATTTTTGGAAGGAATATCAACACCTGATTCTGATGCGGATCCATCCCCAATATTTTCTGTACTTGTCTTCACCCAAATCTTGCTCATCTCCCTTTGAACTTCATCTAGATTCACTTTGCCTTTACCCTTATCTTGTTTTTTATTATGATGCACCAGACCCTTTTTATACTAATTTTTACTTTTGTAGAATTTGGCAATATGACTGGATCTATTGCAATTGTAACAAACAACATTTCTTTGCATATTTGATTGATATCCTTTTGATCTGCATTGATTAGCCATATGTCCCATTATATTGCATGCAAAGAATCTACCATTGAATGAATTATTTATTTGCATATTCTGCATTCATGAGATTTGTGACCATATCTTTTGTAGTTAAAACATTGTCTGGAGAAGGATGGATTAGTTTGATTCATTCTCCTTCTGTACTGAGTTGTTTTATGACCAAAATTGTTGCAATTGAAGCAGTATCCATTGAAGGATGGATATCTTTAAGCATTTGGTTGCCTGACCGGAGGTCTTCTAGGCCTGTTTCTTTGATTTCCTGATCCAAAGTTCTTCTAACTGGATCTGGAGCTTTCACCTTTCTCATATCCCAAGCCACACTTATCATCTACCCTCTTTTGGCTTTCAAGAAGAACTTCAAGTTGGGCTGAGCTTATCTTGAATTTCTCTTTGTATTCATTTGTTGTTTGAATATCTTGTTTAAGAGTGTCTATCTGATTCTCAAGTTGTTCTTCATTGTCTCTAGCTTCTTCAAGATCTGATTCAAGATGCCTAATTATTCTATCCATTTTGTGGCAGTCCTCTATTTTCTCCTTGAGGGATTGTCTTAGATTATCTTCAATTTCTTGGGTGAATCTCATGACCCCTGATTCCATTTCATGCCTTACCATAATGACTTCTTTTGACAATTTCTCACATAGCTTGCCTTTTTCATTTAGATCTTCATTAGTATCATTGGCTTCACTCTGATTTGCTAATTTTTGAAGTAGTTCCTTTCTCTTTTTCACAAAGATACTCAGTTTTTCTTTTAGCTCATTTATGAAATCATCATCTTGTTTGAGTCTTTCTCTCAAGTTATTGACTTCAGAGTGGGATTATTCAAGATCATCTAAGGCAGACTGAAGTTCTTCCTTCATACCATATATATCCATTGAGATTCCCAGATCTTCCTCAAGCTGTTAGGCTCTGTTTAGAGGAACTTAGCTTTGATACCAATTGTTTGAAACAAGGTAGATAACTAAGAGGGGGGGGTGAATCAGTTATCTCAAAAATTCTTTAACTATTTCTTTTGTTATCTCAATAAATAGTGCAACATGAAATCATATAAGCATATAAGAACAGAAATAAAATCGACACACATAACACAAGGATTTTTACGTGGAAAACCCTATTAAGGGAAAAAAACCACGGGGTGATTAACCCAAGAATGTATTCTCTGTTAAAAGAATATAAAGTACAAAATGGTACTTGCCAATTAGGGCTCACTGCCCAAGCACACTGCTCACAAGAGGCACACCGCCTACAAGAACTTAGAGAAGGTAATTAGATGTCTGAACTGATGAGAAGCATCTATAAATGCAAGAGTTCAGTTCCGATTAGGCACAATACACTAATTTGATGCACTTCATTCTTCCACTGCTTTAATACTGTTGCTCTGTCACATACTAGACTTGATCTACAACTTTCACACTTGTCCCTGCTTTTCTTTGCACTTATTACTTCATTTCAATTTTTCCACACCCCTACATACTGGAATCCATCTGGTATAAATATCTGCATCAAGGATTTCATCAACTTTCTAGTCAGCAACAAGAACACTCAAGATATTTACAAGTTACTGATCTGTCGACTGAATCCATGCTTGATTTGAGATGCGTATCAAAAGCATAGGCATAGAAGTCATTAATCATGTCGACCAACAATGTATAATCCCCAAAAGAGCTTGATCAACACCTTTTACTCATCCGAATTGAAGTTTGATGCTCTGCTAGTTAGTTCTTCCTCTATCTTCTCTACTTGACTGGAACTCTATGCTTAGATGCTCATATCTTTTCCATGCTTTACTATCGGAGGCTAAATCTCTAGAATATAGTAGTCATGATACTCCTCTTGACTTATCGAAGTCTGCAACTTTTTGAGTTACACCATCTGAGAGATCCAGACCTGATTGTCAAACCTTGATGCATACTCTGTTCTTGTTCACCGGACCAAAACAATCTTTAATCTAACTTCCAATATAGGCATACTATGTACTGCGGATGTGTGGGATAGACTTTGTTGCCATCAATGACAACACTCATGAAGCCACACAGTGTCTCTTGCCAACATGTTGGATATAAGTTTTTCCTATCCTATGAGAGAACAACCATGGATAAAGGTGTTGGGACCAAGAGGATAGGATGATGGATTTGGGATGGTGTCAATAGGTGATGGTGAGGAGTCAATAGGTATAGTAAAGGATCGATAGGGGATGATGGGGGGTCAATAGAAGATGAAGTGGGATTAGGAAAGGGATGAGTTGGGATGATTGGATCTTGATTGGGATGAGGGTTGGCTGCTTTGACATACTTTGGACTAGGCTCTTGACATAGCTAAATTTCTGTGGATGGTGTGATGGTGAAGGAGTTTGTAACTTAATTTGTTGTTTGAATAGGCTCCTCAGATTGGGTAGATGGATGAATGGGAGATGTTTGGGGTAGGATTTTGGATAGAAAGGAGGAAGGTGATAGTGTGGTTTTGATGGGTGTTAGGTGGGTGATGACACCATCAACAACATATTTAGTTTATTTTGGATTGGTGGGGTGGCATGACTCCACAAGTTTGGTTTTATGATTTTGCTCAATGTCCCTAGCTAGGAGTCCTTGGAGAAAACTCAAGAAGAGGGATTTGGATTTAGTGGGAGAATTGGATGATGGATTGGATGGTGAAGTGGTGCAGGGCACCTAGGAGCACCTTGGTTCCTAAAGTCACTTTGTTTGCATTTTTTTTTAAAGTTGTGGTTTTGATTGTAATAAGGCTTTAGCCATGAGTATATGGTCCTTTTTGTGTGGTCAAGATGATTGAGGTGACCATATAACCCTCAATCATGCTTAGTCCACTTGGATCCTTGTTATGCCACTTAGGCCTAGAAGGTCTAAGGATTGGTTTTTGAGTTTTTTTTTATTGTTTGTGTGTTTTAGCATGTTTTGGGAGTATGGAGGATGTTTTGATTCCATTGGACAAGAAAAACAAATCACCATCCTTTGGAAAATGAAAAAACTCCATAGTGTCAAGTGTTGTCAATGGTGTCAATGACACATTGACCAGTTGCAACTTCATTTTGGTTATTAAAACTGTTTGGAGAAGTTGTAAACTAACTTGGATAGGTTGATATGGAGGACATCTTTCTCCAGTACAGAGGAGAAAGTTTTTGTACAGATTTTGGGCACAAAAATCAAGAATTTAACTATTTTTCTGAAGAAAACATGTTGCTGTATAGACTGTATAGATTTTCTAGGCGTGTAAATGTACTTTTTCTGAAAGTTATTGGAGTTAGGGTTCCAATGCAACTAGTTTGAGGTCCTGAAGTGGTCGGGATCAAAAGTTATAGATTTTTCTTTCAAAATAGGTCTAGAAACCCTATTTTCTAGGGTAGCCATAGAAATTCGGCCCTAGAATGCATTCGTAAAAATTGGTGAAATGTAGGCTAGGGGTATGTACTATAAGATTCTGAAAGCTTTTTGTTTGAAAATGCAGTCTTCTATTTTTAATTTGATGCCCTAGGTCAAGTATTACCATGTATTTAGCCTGTTTTATGCTATTTGCTGTTGTAGGTGACAAAATCCAGACAAGGTGAATGAAAGGATGGTGGTTTTGTGTTGTAGGGACCTGGTAGAGACATTCTAAATTCCTACCCCTGACCTATGAACCCAATTTGAACCCTTTGCTTTGTAACCCAGGCCTAAAGTGATCAATTAGGCCTAGAGACCTAGTGGGGGTTTTGAACTGCTGGAGTATAGTTGGGATTGGAGATTTGGAGGTTTGTTAGGGTCCCCTAAAGGGTGTTCAATTCCATCATTTGTTTGCCTAGTCCTTTGGGATTTTGTCATTTGGTGTGAAGAAAACTAGTAGAAGAGGGCTAGTAGCCTCACTAGGCCTAGTCAAGGTTAGAGGGTTGTGTGAAGTTGGGAACCAAACCAACTGTCAAAAAGGTGTTTGCAGACCTGCCTTGAGGTGTGAAAGAAGCCTTGGAGGTTAGACAATAGCCTAGACCACAAATCCATAATTTGCACTTGGTGAGTGACTTAGCTTGGTTGAAGGCTAGGTGAGTGGGTGAGTGGGTAGTAAACCATTGTGTTGTTGCTTCCCTTGTGCCACTCTGCATCAGGTGGTATCAGAGCCATCAAAGAGATGGGAGATAGAGAAGAAGAGGAGGAAGTCCCTTCAAGAGTGACTAATGCCGAGTTGGCAAAGATAGTGAGAGAGCAAGCAGCCAAGAACAGAAGGATGGAGGCTGAGATAGAAAAGTTGAAGAAAGACAAACACAAGAAGAAGAAGTCAGAAGTCATCTTGGATTCAAATGAAGAGGATGAAGATGAGGAAGAAGAAGTGCCAATGGAAGAGCCACAAGGAGGCATGTCAGAGAGACAATTCCTAGATGCACTTGAAAAGTTGAGTAGGAAGGACACTAAGGCAAACTTACCTATGTTTCCTGGCAAGATGAATCCAGAGGACTGCCTTGATTGGATTGAGGCAATGAAGAACTATTTTGAATGTGAAGAAGTGGTAGAAAATCAGAAAGTGAAGATTGCCAAATCAAGAATGAAAGGGCTAGCCTTGAGTTGGTGGAATTTTATTCAAAATGAGAGGATAGAAGATGATAGGAATCCTATCTCTACATGGAGGAAGATGGTACTTGAGATCAAGAAGCAATTTGTCCCTGAGGATTATGAGGTCAACTTGAACAAGAAGTTGCACAACTTGAGACAAAAGGACATAGATGTGAGCACCTACACAAAGGAGTTTCACAAGATGACATTGAAAGCCAAGATGCCTGAGAATGAAAAATAGAAGCTTGCAAGGTATCTCAATGGCCTTAAGTTCTCCATTCAAGATGAATTAACTCTCTTTAACCTAGAGACAGTCCATAAGTGCTTCCAAATGGCACTGAGGATTGAGGATAAGCAAAGGAGAAAAGGTGATTCTTGCAGCAGTAGCAGAGGTAGAGAAAATCAAAACTTTAGGGGCAGAGGCAGATTTCAAAACAAAGATAACTTTCCTAGATACCAAGACAACAGATCACAAGAAGGCAGCCAAGGGCAAGCTGATAAAAATAGTGCAAATCAGGGTCAGTTTAGAGGGAGAGGTAATGGCAGAGGAAGAAGTGGGGGTAGAGGTCCCAATGTGTTTACTAGAAGGTGTTTCTCTTGCAATCAGATTGGACATTAGTTCTTTAGGTGCCTGGAGAAGATGGGAAACACTGCTGCAAATCAGAAAGAAAGAAGAGTACAACTCCTTCAAGAAGAGGACTGTCAAAGCACCACAAGTTACCAAACAGCCTCTTCCAATTCTGCAGCACCTGAGAGTGGAGAGTGCATCATGTTTAATAGGTCACTCATCATGCCAGCCACCAAGGAGCAGCCCCAAAGAAACAACTTGTTCAGAACCACTTGCAAGGTGAAAGGAAAAGTTTGCAAGGCAATAGTAGATTCAGGTTCTTCTAAAAATTTGGCTTCTAATGAAATGGTGACTAAGTTAGGATTGGAAAGAATGCCTCATCCTAACCCCTATAGATTCTTTTGGCTAACCAAGGAACAACAAATTGTGGTGAAAGAGCAATGTTGGGTTGAATTCAAGATAGGTGAATATCATGATAAGGTTCTTTGTGAGATAGTGGATATGGATGCATGCCACCTTCTCCTTGGAAGGCCTTGGCAACATTACACAAGTGCCCAACATGATGGTAAGAACAATGTGATTCATTTGTCCAAGAATGGTGAAAAGTTTACAATGACTCCTATGATTGATGATTGCAAAGAGAAAGTCATTTCTAGTTTAGTTATGTTGGTAGGTGAAAAAGAGTTTTTGGCTAACCTCAAGGAAGAGAAAGTGCCATGTTTTGCAGTAGTCATCAATCCCAAGGATGTGAATCCCAAGAAGGTCAAAGTGCAGCAACCTTTTACGAGGATTGGACCAAAAGAAGTGGAAGAACTATTGGAGAAGTTTCAGGATGTGATAGCCGATGAAGGCAAGGATGCCCTTCCACCAAAGAGGGAGATTAGTCATTGCATTGATCTCATCCCAGGATCCACCCTACCAAACCAAGCAGCCTACAAGTTGACTCCAGAGCAAAATGCTGAAGTGGCAAGATAAATCCAAGACTTGTTGGATAGAGGACTTATCGGGAGGAGTATTAGCCCATGTGCAGTACCTGCAGTGCGTGCACCCAAGAAGGAAGGAACATGGAGACTATGCATTGATTCCAGGGCTATCAACAAGATTACTATCAGGTATAGATTTCCAATGCCTAGAATAGCAGATTTAATGGATTACTTGGGTAGGGCTAAGTATTTTACCAAGATAGATCTAAAAAGTGGTTATCACCAAATCAGGATAAGGGAGGGGGATGAGTGGAAAACCACCTTCAAAACCAATGAAGGACTATTTGAATGGGTTGTCATGCCTTTTGGCTTGTCAAATGCACCAAGCACCTTCATGAGATTGATGAATGAAGTGCTAAAACCTTTCCTAAACAAGTTTATTGTTGTATATTTGGATGATATACTAATTTTTAGTGACAGCAAGGAAGACCACATAAGGCATATCCATCAAGTGCTCAGGAGGCTTCAAGAGGAGAAGTTGAGAATCAATCTTGACAAATGTGTCTTCCTACAAGAGGAGTTGATATTCTTGGGGTTTGTCATCTCCAAGGGCAGCCTAAAAATGGATCCAAGTAAGGTTGCAGCCATTCTTAATTGGCCAACACCTACAACAGCCTTGGAGGTAAGGAGTTTCCATGGTTTATGCAGCTTTTATAGAAAGTTCATTAGAGGGTTTAGTGGCATTTGTGCTCCACTTGTTGACACCATAAAAGGGGGCAAGAAATGTGTATTTGTGTGGACAAATGAGGCCACTCAAGCCTTTGAACTGTTAAAGAATTTTTTTTTAGAAAAACTAGTCCTAGTGCTACCTAATTTTGACAAGGTCTTTGTGGTAGAGTGTGATGCAAATAAGAGGGTTGTTGGGGGAGTCTTAAGTCAAGATGGGAGGCCTGTAGCATTCTTTAGTGAGAAGTTAAATGAGGCAAAACAAAACTACTCCACCTATGATCTAGAGTTATATGCCATGGTTCAGTCATTGAGGAAATGGAGACACTACTTATTGCCAAAGGAATTTATAGTTTTTACTAACAACCATGCATTAAGCTTCTTGAACAGGTAGCAAAAGTTGAATCACAGACATGTCAAGTGGATGGAGTACATCCAAGCATACACCTTCTCCATAAAACACAAGAAAGGAGTGGCCAATAAGGTAGCCAATGCCTTAAGTAGGAGGAATCTTGTTGTGCAGACCATACAGTTGGAAAGTACAGGTATTCAAGCCATCAAGGATTAGTATGCAACAGATGAGGACTTCAAAGAACCATACCTCTCTTGCAAGGCCATGACAGGAAGGTATAATACTGATTTTTCTCATTTTTTGTTGCAAGATGGATATCTTTTCAAGGGTAGCATGTTGTGTATCCCAAGAGGATCTGTTAGAGAGAATATAATCAAGGAAAAGCACTGTGGCAGCATGTCAGGTCACTTTGGTATTGATAAGACCCTAGAATTGGTTAGGAGGTACTATTTTTGGCCAAAATTGCCAACCAATGTAAGGAAGTTTGTTGAAACTTGTCAAATTTGCCAAAGAGAAAAGGGGCATACATCCAATGCAGGTTTATACACTCCTCTACCTATTCCTTCAAAGCCTTGGGATTCCATAAGCATGGACTTTGTACTTGGTTTGCCTAGAACAAAGAATGGGTATGATAGCATTTTTGTGGTTGTAGATAGGTTCTCAAAAATGGCTCACTTCATCCCATGTAAAACCACACATGATGCCTCACACATAGTAGGTCTTTTCTTCAAAGAAATAGTCAGGTTACATGGTTTACCTTTTTCCATAATCTCAGATAGAGATCCCAAGTTCATAGGACACTTCTGGAGGACACTGTGGAAGAGACTAGGTACAAACTTGTCATTATCATCTGCCTATCACCCTCAGTCTGATGGACAAATAGAGGTGATTAATAGGTCACTTGGCAACCTCCTAAGATGCCTAACAAAGGAGCAGGGTGCTAGTTGGGATTCAATTTTGGCCCAGGCAGAGTTCTCATACAATGACACTATCAATAGAAGCACCGGCCTGTCTCCTTTCCAAATTATTTATGGCACTCACCCAAGGGGTATTTTTGAACTTAGGGAGGTTAAAGGACTGGAAAATAGCAGTACCTTGGCTAAAGACTTCATTCAAGTCATGAAAGATGTCCATGAACAAGTACAATAGAAATTGCTGTCCACTTCACAGAAGTACAAATAGTTTGCTGACAGGAAAAGAAGGGATTTGCAGTTCAAGGAAGGTGATTTGGTAATGGTCCATCTAAAGAAGGAGAGGGTCCCTATAGGTAAACATACCAAGCTACTCATGAAGAAGATTGGGCCTTGTGAAGTGCTCAAGAAATGTGGAGAAAATGCATATAAAATTAGACTTCCAGATGGCATTGCTTTGTCTCCAATTTTTAATGTTTCAGACCTTTATCCCTATAAAGGAACTGATCCTTAGACTGCTGTTGCAGTAGATCAAACTGATCAGACACTCCAGGAACTCATTCCTTCATCTCCAAATCAGATTGAGTGCATTTTGGACAAGAGGATTGCAAAACAAACTAGAAGGCACACCTATCATGACTATTTGGTGAAGTGGCTAAAAAAACCTCAGAAGGATGCCACTTGGATGAGTAGATCAGACATTAAGAAGGCAGGTTTCACCTTTGACAACATTCCAACTCAAGAGACTTGAGTTCTCTTTGACAGTGGGTGTATGGTGCAGGGCACCTAGGAGCACCTTGGTTCCTAAAGTCACTTTGTTTGCATTTTTTTTGAAAGTTGTGGTTTTGATTGTAATAAGGCTTTAGCCATGAGTATATGGTCCTTTTTGTGTGGTCAAGATGATTGAGGTGACCATATAAACCTCAATCATGCTTAGTCCACTTGGATCCTTGTTATGCCACTTAGGCCTAGAAGGTCTAAGGATTGGTTTTTGAGTTTTTTTTATTGTTTGTGTGTTTTAGCATGTTTTGGGAGTATGGAGGATGTTTTGATTCCATTGGACAAGAAAAACAATTCGCCATCCTTTGGAAAATGAAAAAACTCCATAGTGTCAAGTGTTGTCAATGGTGTCAATGACACATTGACCGGTTGCAACTTCATTTTGGTTATTAAAACTATTTGGAGAAGTTGTAAACTAACTTGGATAGGTTGATATGGAGGAAATCTTGCTCCAGTACGGAGGAGAAAGTTTTTGTACAGATTTTGGGCACAAAAATCAAGAATTTAACTATTTTTCTGAAGAAAACATGTTTCTGTATGGACTATATGGATTTTCCAAGGGTGCAAATGTACTTTTTCTGAAAGTTATTGGAGTCAAGGTTCCAATGCAACTGGTTTGAGGTCCTAAAGTGGTCGAGATCAAAAGTTATAGATTTTTCTTTCAAAACAGGTCTAGAAACCCTGTTTTCTAGGGCAGCCATAGAAATCCGGCCCTAGAATGCATTCACAAACTGGTGAAATGTAGGATAGGGGTATGTACTATAAGATTCCAAAAGCTTTTTGTTTGAAAATGTAGTCTTCTATTTTTAATTTGATGCCCTAGGTCAAGTATTACCATGTATTTGGCCTGTTTTATGCTATTTGCTATTGTAGGTGACAAAATCTAGAAAAGGTGAATGAAAGGATGGTGGTTTTGTGTTGTAGGGACCTGGTAGAGACATTCTAAATTCCTGCCCCTGACCTATGAACCCAATTTGAACCCTTTGCTTTGTAACCCAGGCCTAAAGTGATCAATTAGGCCTAGAGACCTAGTGGGGGTTTTGAACTGCTGGAGTAGAGTTGGGATTGGAGATTTGGAGGTTTGTTAGGGTCCCCTGAAGGGTGTTCAATTCCATCATTTGTTTGCCTAGTCCTTTGGGATTTTGTCATTTGGTGTGAAGAAAACTAGTAGAAGAGGGCTAGTAGCCTCACTAGGCCTAGTCAAGGTTAGAGGGTTGTGTGAAGTTGGGAACCAAACCAACTGTCAAAAAGGTGTTTGTAGACCTACCTTGAGGTGTGAAAGAAGCCTTGGAGGTTAGACAATAGCCTAGACCACAAATCCATAATTTGCACTTGGTGAGTGACTTAGCTTGGTTGAAGGCTAGGTGAGTGGGTGAGTGGGTAGTAAACCATTGTGTTGTTGCTTCCCTTGTGCCACTCTGCATCATGAAGTGGATAGAAGGGTTGGTGGATAAGGGTACGATGGATGTGTTTGATGAGGAGATGAAGGATGTGGATAAGAGGTGGAGGTGATATGGACCTTCTATGAGAATGGATGTTGGGATATAGATGGAGGATAGAAAGAATTTCCCTTGTCAATGGTATTGTAAGGGTGACCATAAGGTATGAAATTAGGTGTGGGGGCATATCTTGTGCTAGCCAATGCATGGTCATAAGGTTCTTGCATATGCATGGATGAGCAATGGAAGTTTGTGGCAAGCTTGCTTTCAATGATTTCATCAAGGTTTTCAAGTTTGTCTTGGTCTAATCATCATGAGAATTGTAATATGGATTCATGATTGGTTTTTGATTTTGGATGATGTGATGTAGGATAACTTGATGATTTTGATTTCTAAGGTCTAAGACTTAGAATTGCTTTGATATCAAAATGACCTTAGATTTGGATTTTGGATTAGAGGGGATGGATTGATTTGGATTGATCAAGGTCTAGGATTCATGACACTTGATACTAGGATGGATGATTTGAATTTGATTAATTAAGGCCAAAAATATATGACACTTGATCATGGTTGGATTTGGATTGATTGGGTTTGATTTTGATTAGGCCTAAGGCCCTTTGATGGTTGGATTGAATTGGATTTGATTAGGCCAAAGGACCTTTTGATGTTTGATTGAAGAGATGGGGACGATTTGTCTTGTTCTAGAAAATGTACTTATGTAGGAACAAAGGTGCTTGTGTATTATAGAGGTGCTCAAGTAGAAAAAAGGCACTTGTTTAGGACAAAGGTACTTGTTTAGGAATAGAGGTGCTTGTTTGTGAAAATATGGCCTGAAGCTTGATGTTAGGGCTTGAATTTTCTAGATTTTGAGTAGATTTGATGGGGAATGATTATGGATTAGGTATAGGACCCTTGGATGATGGTTTGGATGAAATTGGATGGGGTTGAAAGGGGTTAAGTTCTTAATCAATTTTTATTTAAAAGGATGATTTTGATTAAGGATTGGGATTAGATGTTGATTGAGATGGATATATGGATAAGGGATGATTAATTTGAGATGGGGGTGTAGAGACCTAAATTTGTCCTAAGATCAACCTTATTTTAAATTAACTAAATGACCAAATTAGTTAATTTACCCCACTTAATGTATCCCACTTGCTAATAAAATAATAAACTTAATATTTAATTAGCCATTTTCCCTCTCACACATAATTAAATAATTTTATTATTTAATTATCCACCTTTTCCACCTCATAACACATGGCTATTTTCTCTCCAACATGTTTCCACCTTTTTCTAAGTCAAAAGACACGTGACTATTTTTCCTCCAACATGTTTCCACCTTTTTCCAAATAAAAAGATAAATTTTACATAGTCATAACACATGGCTATTTTCTCTCCATTTCATCTCCATCCTTTCCTAAATTAAAGGGGACACATGTTGCATGACTACAACAAACTCTCCTTAATCCTAGGAAAACCCTGTCATGCATCCTCCACTGTTGATCTTTTCATACATTCTCCAATGTTGATCTTCTTTCCTAAAAATCTATAAATAAGAGCTTCATGCTCTCATTTGACCATCCACATTCATGCTATCCATATGCTATCATTTTTTTAATCCACTTTCATGCTATCCACGTGCTATCATTTTTTAATCCATTTTGATGCTATCCATATGCTGTCAAAATAGTACCAATCATGTAAAGAGTATCCACATCATAAATATTTCAGAGAAAATCCACTTTCAACAATGGAGATTATGGTAACTTTATTTTATTTTTTCTTTGATTTCCATTTGCATGCTCTATCTGAGGTTTGTGGTAATTTAAAGTAGAAAGATCTCATATTTTGCATTTGTTTTCTAGTTTTAAATCTAAATTATCACTCACATTTTGGTGACTCGAATGGGGAGATTTATTTGTCTTTAACCTTTTCACTTTGTAGTGTTTCTTGTTTTAGTTTTGTAAAGTTTACATGCATTTTATGAAAAATCTAGAGGTGAGATTTCACAAGAAGCTTGTTGGGAAAAAATCAAGGTCATTGTTACGCTCAGAATAGTCGAGAGACAAAGAAAAACATATGAAACACAATATTTTGGGATAAAATTTTTTGGTGCCCCTTATTGCTCAAAATTTGTACGATTCGTACCACCTTCTCTATGCTGGCTTCTGGTAAAAAAAAATATGTCAAGTTTAAAACCAATTTTTTTAAAAATTGGAGTCTTTCATTGTTGTGAAAAGAAAAAAAATTTAAATGTTTATTTAAATTTGGAATCCAAATGTACATAGAAGGCATTTAAAAATTCTTCCAAATCAATTTAAGGCTTTGTTTTGAAACAATTCATGGTTTTTGTTTGAGTTAAAATTGAGGTTTTAAAAGATTTCTAGTTTTTTAAAAGTTTAAAAGCTCTAAATTAAAATCAATTTAGAGTTTGTTTGGAAGTTTGGGGTTTTTCTTAAATTCATGGTTTGAAAGTTTTAAATTACTTAGCAAAAATTTAAAATGTAAAATCCATGCTTTAAGTTAATTTTTGTGGTTTCTTTTAGATCCATGGTTTAGTGTTATAGTGTTTTTCATTTGAGCTTTATAAATTCGCGATTTTTTGTTATAGGCTTTAAAATCTATGAAATCCATTGGAAAGTCTTTGAAATTCCATTTTAAAGTCTTAAAATCTACCTTAAAGTCTCTAGGGAAATTAAAGTTATTTTCAAGCCAACAAAAATTGTTTGGATGTATACCAAAAATCTTCTTTAAATCTGTTCCCAAAGGTCTAGTAAATTGTTTTTGAAACTTTCATAAATTAGTAAAGAAACCACTCCTAAAACCACTTGAAATCAGTTAAAACTACCCTAAAAATCATCAAAAGTGCTTTGAAATCCTTAAAACCTCCATTTAAAGAGTCAAAACTGCTTTAAAACTGTCCAAACCACTCTAAATCCTTCAAAACCCACTCTTAATTCACCGAAAACCACATGTCTCTCTCAAAACCTCTTTCAAATATTCTTGTTCAAATATTCTTGAGCCATTGTAAAAATGTCAAACCACCTTCCCAATACCTAAAACTACCTACAAAAACTGTGGTTTCATTTTAAGGTTGTTTTCCTGGTGGCCTAGCTCCTGATCATATGAGCAACTAGGGGTAGTTGCTCCAGTCCTAGTGACCAGAGGCTAGCCTATAGGGGGCTAAGCCTTAACCCCTCTCCATTGAGCATTTTGATCAAGTGGGTCATTTTCAAACCTCATTTTCTTGGCCATATTGAGGTTGATTTGAGTTTTTTTTTAATAGGCTAAAACTTTCCTCTACATCATGGTTATATTGGTTTCTTCTTAAGATTCTTTGGTTTTCTAGAATTTTTATTTTATCACCATTGTCTTTGTAGGTCATTTTCAAACCTCATTTTCTTTGCCATATTGAGGTTGATTTGAGTTTTTTTTAATAGGCTAAAACTTTCCTCTACATCATGGTTATATTGGTTTCTTCTTAAGATTCTTTGTTTTTCTAGAATTTTTAGAGCTTCTGGGCTTCATAACTTTCATAAACGGACTATGATTTAGTTGATCTTTTTTGTTCTCCCTATAGTGGTATTATTAGCTTATGATTTTTTTTATTTTTTTAGTGCACAATCATTGGCCCATCATCAATCTCTAATTTCAACACATGCTAACATCTTATTTCAAAGTTTATCTGTAGATTAGATTATCAAATAAGGTAAGAATACAAACTAATATGCAATAAATCACAAGACTTATACCTCACTTGAAGACCCAATCTCATCAAGGGAGAGGAACCATGCACCCAAAACAAGTTCCTAAGACAAGATTATCCCTAGACAATGGATTCTAATGTGAAATGCTATTCAAATTGTGCAACTCACTATCCTAGCTCAAGAGTGATTTCGGCATTATGACTTTGCATAGACTTGGATGATGAAAATGGCTTGGGAGAGGTTCTATTTATAGATTTTTAGAGGGGATTTTGATCCAAGGGTGGAGATTGATTTGGGAGATCAATGGTGGAGGATAAAAGTGATGTGGAGGGCCTAGATTTAATCTTGAATGAATGGAGGGCTAGGAATAAAAGTGAATCTTTTATTCATTTTGGGAAAAGGGATATTAAGTAAGGTTGGGTGAGATGGATTATTTTTTAATTAAAGATTCATATGGGGGAATGGAAATGAATTAAAAATTCATTTGGGGAAGAGGAGAAATAAATGAGGTATGGGGGTGTAAGGAGAATTAAATGTGATGTGGGATGTTTATAAATAAAAAATTGACTTATGTGGATTTAATTCAATTTTTTATTTGGAGGATGTGGGGAAGGGTGTTAAACAAGGTTTGACCACCCAAATGAAGGGGTTAGGATTAATTAAACATAGGTTTTATTTAATTAATCCTAGGGCTATGATGAGGTAGGCTAGGGTAGGAAATTAAATAATAGTTATTTAATTGTTTAGGGTAGGGATAGGTTGGATTATAGGCTGAATTAATTAGTTAACATGGTTTTAACTAATTAATTGTATTTAGAGAAAAAGGGGAAATTGATTCAATAAATATTGCATATTTATTAAATCAATTGGCTAAGGTTGGGACTATTGAATTAATGAAATTAATTCAATTTTGGGGATAAAATGATAGAAAAATAGGAAAATGAAGGGATAATTAATTAAATAAAATTTAATTAATTGGTTTGGAGGGAAGTTGACATGATTAGGGAAATCGGGAGTCAGTTTGATGGCAGGAGACATTTTTATGTGTCTACATTTGCTCCTCTTTGACGTGGCATCAGGACCTAGGAGGGAAGTGGCGTCAGGTCGAAGAAAAATATGCCCCAGCTACCGGGAAGGTATGAGATGGATAAGGAATGCCCCCTCGAGAGGTCGGTAGGAAAATAAAATTTTTTTGGGTGAGTTCTCGAAAAGGATGCAACGGGAGTGAAAGTTGGATAGGTGATGGGAAAAGATGATGATAGGAAGATAAATAGAGAAAAAAGGTGTAGATCTGCACCCTGAAGGAAGAAAAAAGGGGTGGAAGGATGACATGGCCCACTATATTAGGCAAAGTGAGCCCTAAGAGTGCCACATTTGCACACTTTTGACTTTAGAGAAGAAAGGAGCAAAGGAGAGATGGCTGACAGTAACCCCCAGTCCCATGACTTCGACACATCTCTGAGCGGTTCCGAGAGTTTGGCTGATCACCCAATACTGGACCTCAAGTAGGGCCTAACCTGGACTTTGTAATTTTTTTGTTTAATGTGCATTTTTGGGATTTGGGGTTGGAGCGCGTAGCGCCAACGGTAAGGCGGATTGGCACCATCCGCCAGGGTAGGGTAGGGCGGTTTTGTTGCCATTTGGAAAGGAATTCAGCGCTATTGTCTGGATTAGTGCAATTCCCTAGAAGAATATGGGCCAGAGTTTGTAATGCCAAATAGGGGTTAGATTATCGCTATCCTTTGTAATGGCGCTAAACAGTCAATTGGTGCCATTCATTCAAACAGCGCTAAACGATGTTTTGGCACCATGTTTCAAAATGATGCCAAAGGTAGTGTGCAGTTGCGCTATCCTTAGGTTTAGCGTGAAAGGGGGGATTGATTGGCACAATTATTTGAAATGGCGCTAAGGGTTTTTTATTTTAGTGCCAATGATGTTGGCTTTAGATAGTAGAAGAAAAAGGGGAATTTTTAGAAACAGATAGGTTAATGTCTAACCAGAAAGTTATGGATGTAGGATATGTAGCGATTCATATTACAGTCACAGGAGTGACGCGTGCCATCCGTGATGGCACTATTCGATGATTTTGATGACGCTATGCAGGCTCAACTAGCGAGGTTGGGGCTTCTGATGGTGGCGTCAATGCCAGTTCTGCGAGCTCATAGAGCTCTGATGACGGCCATGGTGGAGCGATACGGCACTGAGACTTGCAGCTTTCTATTGCTGACAAGAGAGATTACCATCACACTTGAGGATGTTTATCGCATCCTCAAGCTACCTATCCGAGGCCGACGTGTTAGATATGACATGAAGAGAGGGTAGAGTGCATTAGTCAGGGTGATTGGTGTGGATCATCTTGTACTCTCTCTAGGTGGGAGGGAGATGGACTATGAGGGGACACTGGCTGCGGGTGTAGACCCATTTGTCTTGTTCCTTTGCGCATTGATTGGAGGCATGGTGATGCCTGATAGGTGAGGCAGGGGTTTTTCGGTTGGCTGGGGAGGGGTGATAGAGGGGATGGTGATGCATGGGATTGTCTATGCCTAGGGGCTAGTGATGCCAGCATAGTTGTACCATGAGATGCACATAGTCGCCTATCTGCATGATAGAGCTTTGTCCGCTGCAGTTACTCTGCTACATGTATGGATTTGGGAGCATATCCCTGTCACTCGGTTGACATGTGGGTACTATTGATGGCAGTTTGAGGCCTTTGTGTTTTTGTATCAGGATACAGAGTACACCTATACTGGCCGGGTGCTATATTGGCAGAGGATGCTGGATGACATGATTAGCGTGGTTTGGTGACCATACATCAGTGTAGAGGAGTGGCCAGATGATGTTATTCATCTTCCATTTACCTTTCAGCAGAGATACCTTATGGGTCGAGGAGACCGTACCATAAAGATGTACCTACCCTCACGGGTTATGCAATAGTTTGGTTTGGTATAGGACACCCCTCAGTAGATGGTGATATACGCGCGGACCCCGCAAGATGGACCTTACTAGCCTGCAGCCCTATAGCCACAGGTTGCTTTGAGTGACTTTGCAGTGCTTCGGCTAGTACAGTGGGATTGGAGGAGCACGGTTAGAGATGCAAGGACTACGGCTAGATATGATATATGGTGGCATATGCATCGGTCCACTCGGTTGACAGATCCTACAGAGGAGGCAGCAGGGGTAGAGGGGGGTGATTCAGGTGGAGATGGAGATGACCCTGATGGGGATGGAGATGGAGATGAGGTTATTGAGGACTACCTTGTGGAGGTGGGAGATGATGGAGAGGAGAGATTGGTTGGGAGGGATGACTAGCCGATGGATGTGTTGGTAGCAGTGGTAGCAGGACAGGGACAGTTGGGGCAGCAAGTTCTTGCGCAGCATGTTCCTGCGCAGTAGGCACAGGTTGTAGCAGGGTTACAGCCTAGAGGACCTCGGTGGCGTGGGGGACATTTGCCACCACCACAGGTGGAGCAGCGGCGGGTTGCAGGCATGATGCAAAGGCAGGGACCTCAGGGACAGCTAGAGAGGGTGAGGGTGAGAGGCTTACACCTCATCGGAGGTGACGAGATGAGGAGGAGGATATGGAGACCCTAAGAGCACAGGTGGTGAGCCTATAGGAGGCACTAGATGGCCGGGATGCAGAGTGGGGGGCACTGGCCTTATTAGATGGGGCAGATGGACAGGTGGCTGCATTGCAGGCACAGTTGGCCTAGGCGCAGGGTGATATAGAGGTGTTGACCTAAGAGCGGGATACAACACTTGCTAGGGCTCAGTAGGCAGAGACTACAGTGGGTAGTCTCCAGGTGTCAGGTAGTGGACTTGCCCTAGTTTTGACAGGGATGCATGCTCAGCTGTCTCAGGTGCAGACACAGACTTATCAGCTGCAGGCACAGTTGAGTCAGGCACAGGGGCAGGTGATGCAGGTACAGGGGGATTTGACAGAGGCCAGAGCACAGGTGGAGTACTATCGGGGCCTATATTATGCAGCCGTGCCAGCAGAGCAGTGAGCACCGAGCTCCAGCCAGGTCAGCAGATCAGGGGCATCGAGATCACATAGATTGAGATCTATTCAGTCCATTCAGAAAATGATGCCTCCTCCCTCATACGTGCCCCAGCAGGTTCCTCAGGTGCAGGCATAGCCACAGCCATAGCCGCTGACAGGATCACAGGTTCGACTAGGGTCAGAGTCTCCTACTCCATCAGAGAGGGGTTCTTCCATGTGATAGGCATATCATGTTAGCCCTTGGAGGCAATTTGTATCAGGACACTTTTATTTTTTTGTATACATGAGCGATGTACACTTTTTGCGGTGATTTTATATGATGCAATGCTTTTTGGTGTTTTATGATGCTATGATTTATGATGCTCTATTATGATGATGCCTATGTGATGGATGCAGTATTTCTTTATAGATTTTATATGCTATGGATGTGTTGTGTTTATGCAATGATGTTTTTGATTTTATGGATGCATTGATGATGGATATATGATATGTAATGTAAATGAATGTTTCAGAAATATTTATTATGGAAATGTAAAAAATATGCATATGCAGCTAGATGTTTATATGACGATGTTTTGTGATGATGTAATTTAACTAAATGTTAATGGGTGATGTTCAATGTGATGTATGATGTTCAACTAAATGATTCTAGAATGAACTTAATTTTTATGCAAATGTAAATGGATTAAAATGAACCTAAGTGATATGCAAAAGGATTAAAATGAACCTAAATAACATGCAAAAAGGATTAAAATGAACCTAAATGACATGCAAATTAAATGGATTAAAAATGCACCTAAATGATATGCAAAATGGATTGAAATGAACCTAAATAATATGCAAATTAAATGGATTTAAAATGCACCTAAATGATATGCAAATTAAATGGATTATAATGAACCTAAAATGACATGCAAATTAAATGGATTAAAATGAACCTAAATGACATGCAAATTAAATGGATTAAAAATGCACTTAAAATGACATGCAAAATTAAATGGATTAAAATGAACCAAAAATGACATGCAATGAAATGATCATGACATGTAGCTAAATGGTATGCTTAGGTGCAGTTTAGGTGATAGGTGGTATGCAAACTAGGTGATAGGTGAGATGATCCAGTCCTGATACACATGATGTTCTTTGTTTAACCCGGAGTGGTGAGGCTGTGGGAAAGGGAATTAGGTGGGGAGAGGATAGGGGTGGGAGCGTCTAGAGGTTGGCGGTGGGGAGATGAGAGGATTGTTTGGTTTTAAGACACCACGTCATTGAGGGGAGACTTGCTTCGATTTAGGATGTGTTGAGTGGAAATATGGTGGGGGAGTGGGATTAGTGATGGGATTAGGTTGGTGGGGGGGGTTGGGGAAAATGATGATCAAATCTAGGCCGAGATGGGAGTGTTGATTAAGTGATTAGGATGGTGATTTTGAGCTAGTAACAGTAGTTGCAAAAGATTAATTGAGAGCATTTCTTAGTTTAATGTAGCAATGTAGGATACAGTTCATAAAGGTATGAAATGACCTAGGTGATTATGTATACCCTACGATTGCATGGACTAGACCCACAAACAATAGGTTGATTTCATGCATGCCCAAGGTAGTATAATCTTGCCTAGCCAAGGAAGGGGACTCATAGCAATGAGTTCGAATAATGCATATAAGGTTTTGATGCATGTATATACAAATGGGACACATCATGCTAGAACCAACCTAGGCTTTAAGATATGAATACTATTCTTGGAGTAATGAAACCAACCCACAAGCATAGCATGCAGAAACAATGACTATGTCTACTCTAGGTGCTATCCGCTACTTACCATGATATAATGAGATCAAGGTAACTTTGGAGATGACTTAGAGTGAGACAAAAAGATAAAAATTAATAATCAAAAAGACCAACGAAAAGATACAAATAGCCTTTGTGTGCTCTTGCCAAGAGACGTGATGATAGAATGATAGATTTTTGTCCATTGTAGGAAAGATATATCCTAAGACATAGATCCGTTGGTGTTGATTTGAGAATTGTTGGAAGATGGGCAAAAGAACCGTCTGGCCATAGGTAGGATTATAGTTGGTATGTTGATTGATGATTTCTACATTTAGGGAGTATGTTTCAAGTGTATACGTAGTGTGTGTATCATTTCTGAGATTCCATAAAGCTCAGTGAAGGGGGACCATCCAAACGGGTTGGATGGGTGCATCTTATATACCTGAGTACTGGAAACATCCTTCGTATTCCAGATTGCCTACATACCCTATGTCCATGGGATCAAGGTACTTTTTAAGATGCGGGTGAAATGAATATGTAGTTCTGGCAAGACTTGATGATGTGGGAATGGTTCGGGATGTGATGTGTGATGATTGCAATGAGATGTGTTTGGGGTTTTCTGTATTTTCTATTGTTTTTGTATTTTATGATTTTTTGATGTTTTTTGTTTTTTTGTTTTTTTGATGTTTTTGGATTTTTGGATTTGAGATGTACAAAAGGGGAACTTACAAAGATCCTCATTTCATGAGTTGACTTTGGGATGGGATAGGATGGGTTGGGTGATAGGACTTGATGTTTTGGAATTCCAAGCCATGGGATGCGTGAGATATGGAGTGATGTGACAGAAAGAGGATTTATTAGATGGTAGAACTGGCCACTACGCATGGTGCCTGAAAATAGGTTTTCACCATGGTACTTATCCAAGGCATCGCCGAAGTGATTTTCACCATTGGAAGTTTTTTATTGCACTCTGATTTTTCTTGATTTCTAATTTTTTGGTGTTTTTGATTTTTTTTAATTTTTTTGATTTTTTTGACTTGGGGTACCAGATGGGTTATGCATAGAATTTCTTGAGATGCAAGATGTTCATCGGCTCTGCTAGAGGCTACCCCTCAGATGTTGCAAGCTGATAAGCGCCTGACCCATAATCGGCGGTGACGACATTAGGTCCTAGCCAATTGGGTTCAAACTTTCCTTACTTCGGACGCTCTTGCAGGTTCTTCTGATTTTCCATTAGGACAAGGTCACCTACCTCAATTTTTTTGGTTCTAATCTTTTTGTTGTAGCTTCGTCTGAGGCAGTTTTGGTATGCCTGTAGGTGATTCAATGCATTCAGGCGTTTCTCATCCAGTAGTTCCAGTTGATGCAACCTTGCGACGCGGTAGTCCTCATCAGAGATAATGTTTTCCAAGGACACTCGGAGAGATGGGAGCTCAACCTCTATAGGTAAAATGGCTTCAAATCTGAATACTAGTGAGAATGGGGTGGCTCCTATAGGAGTGCGGATGCTTGTGCGGTAGGCCCATAGGGCAGGGTTAAGTTGGAGGTGCCAGTCACGGCCAGCTTCATTGACTGTCTTCTTGAGAATGCAGAGGATGGTTTTGTTAGAAGCCTCTGCTTGACCGTTTCCTTGAGGGTGATATGGGGTGGAGAAGTGGTGTTTGATGTTGAATTTTTTGCACAAGGTGCGAACTTCTTGGTTTTTGAAGGGCTTTCCATTGTCAGTGACGATGGAGTGTGGGATACCATATTGGCAGATGATATAGTGGAGGATGAATTTTGAGATTTGGATGCCTGTGGTGAAGGTGAGAGGTATTGCTTCCACCCACTTTGTGAAGTATTTGGTAGCAATGATAATGAACTTATGGCCATTGGAGGATGGAGGATGTATTTTTCCTACGAGGTCGAGTCCCCACTGTGAGAAAGGCCATGGTGTTGTGATCGGTTGCAGTTCCTATGTTGGTGCGTGGATGAGATCGCCATGCTGTTGGCATGGGAGGCATTTCTTGATAAACCTATGGGAATCTTGTTCCATTGTGGGCCAATAATATCCGATCTTGAGGATCTTTTTAGAAAGAGTGGGTCCACTTGAATGCGCCCCACAGATGCCTATGTGTACCTCTTCCAAGGCTACTTCAGCTACTTCATGGCTCTTTGATAGGTGGCTCCTACATTCTTCAGGCTGAATGGCATTACCACCCAGCAATATGTTCCCCATGGACATATGAAGGCCATTTTGTGCTGATCCTCTTTGGCGATTTTTATTTGGTTGTATCCTGAGAAACCATTCATGAGGGATAACATTTCATATCCTACTGTGAGATCCACTATCATGTCGATGTTTGGTAGTGGGAAGTCATCTTTTGGGCAAGCCTTGTTGAGATCCCTGAAATCAGTACAATAGCGGATCCGGCCATCTAGTTTAGCGGTACAAGGTTTGAAACCCATTTAGGATAATCGATTGGGCGAATGAACCCAACATCTAGTAATTTCTTGAGCTCTGCTTTGACGAGGAGAGCCACCTACGGATTCATTTTTTAGAGCTTCTGTTTGACTGGTTTTGCATCCGGGCATACTGCAAGGTGATGAACCACCAAAGCAGGATCTAGCCCTGGCATGTCTGGATAGGTCCACGCAAAGTTGTGATTTCTATGTGTGAAGAAGGATAAGAAGTTCTCCTGTTCTGGTATGCTGAGAGATTCTACTCTATATGTGATTTTTGGCTCTTCCTCTGTCCCAAGATTCATTTCCTGAGCTGGTTCTACCAAGATGGGTGATTTGTCTAGATAGACTTTGTCAATCTCAGGGAGGCCCATGCTTCCATCTCCTGGCGCCTCTTGGAGGTTTTCACCAGGAGATACGTCTTTCATTTTTACTATTTTGGGATCTAATACTGCCATAGAATGGTTTTCACCATCATATCCATTTTTTCTTTTTGTGTTTTTGTGACTCGAAGCAGGGGTTGTCTCCCCGAAATAGGCATCCGGATTGAGTTCCATTATGTATCCTGCTCGATGATCTCCCAAGGGGAAGTGATCTCTTACCCCCATCATTTCGGCGATGGCCTTGTCATTAGGTGCGATGTCGAAGACAGGAGGTCCCTGTTGGTCCCAATCAATGAGGTCAGGGTAAACTAGTGGCAAATCATTGGAGGGTGAAGCAAGAGTGGTGACAGAGTAGATGGTACAAATGGATGAGTCGAAGAAGTTGGCAAAATCACTAAAGGAGTCATGAAGGCCCGCTTTGTTAACATTGTCGACATCTAAGGAGACCGTAGCGACCTCGGCTAAGATACACTCACCGGTAGTGAGGATGCGTTGTGGTTGACCATACCCTAATCCTTGAGTATAGGGATTCTTTGTTGCTTGCAGTGGTTCTACGATTCCCTGTTCATGAAGGCCTATACCACCTTGTCCATTATAGCCCATGCTTTTGACAATTTCAGAACCTTTGCCATAGATTTCTGTGGGGATTGTGGGGGCTTCTTGCTCAAGCTCTTCATCTTTGTAAAGCCAAGATGAGATATCTTCGAGTATATCTTGATCCAGGAGATGCTTCTTCTCGAAGATGGGGGAGGGTTTGCACTTGATGATGAATGTATTGGTTGCCTCTATTGTTGGGATGCCAAATGTCTTAGGATTGGGTAATGTGCCCACACAAAAGGTGTTGTGTAGGTCATATTCCCCACATCCCCTATCGGATAGCTTGATCTGGACCTCGGGTGGTGGAGTTGTTTGGGATGAAGTGGAGGCAATGTTTGTGGGGTCGACATATGAGTTTAATGTTGTTGGATTGGCTTCAGTGGTGGCTTTATTATATGGGCAGAATGTTTGATTGTGACCTTCTAGAAAACTGCAGTACTGGAAGGGACGAGGGTCAGCATAGACTGTGACTTCTGTGCCGTTGTGGGGGAATTTGATGCATTGATGGAAGGTGGATGGGACGGCTTGCATGGCATGAATCCATGGTCTACCGAGAAGGATGTTGTAGGGGAGGTCAAGATCGAGAACCTGACATTTAGTTTCCAATATTTTTTGTCCCACTTGTATGGGAAGCTTGATAGTGCCTTCAGAGAGCCGCTTAGTGTCATCATAGCCTTTGATCATGATGCACTCACTGGTGTCGACAACCACATCGGAGTACCCCAAGTGTTTTAACAGTTTTAGAGTGCATATGTTGAGGCCAGAACCACCATCTATTAAGACTCTTTTAATGGTGTGCTTGTGGATGTGGACTTCAATGTACAAGGCATCGTTATGTATGTGATCAGAGGCAGGTAGGTCCTTTTCTGAGAAGGTGAGATGATGGGGTGCAGTGATGTGTCCTACCATGGCTTGGAATTGAGTTACATTCAAGTTGGCAGGGACTTGTGTTTGCAAGAGTGCTTTATCGAGGACGTCCTTATGAAGGGGAGATGTGCGAAGCAACTCAAGGATGGAGATTTGTGCGGGTGTCTTTCCTAGGTGTTCTAGGAGGTTATACTAGTGAGTAGGTGATGGATTTGTGGTTGGACGAGGAGGTAGGGGATCTGACGTGGATGTAGGTGTTTGTTCAGTGGGAGGGGCTATGCGGATAGATACACGGCCACGGTGGGTTGTAACAGCGCACTTGGTTTCTTGTGCCGGAATGGTGATGGTGTTGACATGATGGGATGATGCTTCTATACATCCTACGATAGAGTCGTAAGATGCAGGTGGTGGGGTGACATTGTATGCTTGGTTGGATGAGGAGGCTTTGTTATGATTAGGTAGGGGATCTTTGTAAGCTCTGAGGTTTGCATTTGGTGATTGTTGGGCACTGTGATCAAGACTAACTAGATTTTGTTCGATAAGGTCTTGAATGCAATGTTTTAGTTGCATGCAGTCAGCTATTTTATGACCTGCCATGCGGTGGTATTCACAGTAGTCATTCTCATTGTACCATGTGGCTTTTAGTTCATTCTCTTGATGGGGTCTGACGGGTGGGAGCGTGAACAAATTTTACTTGAGACATCTATCAAGGATGTCTTCAACGGGTTCCCCTAGGGGTGTGAATTGTCTGTGTGGTTTGTGTGGTTTAGTTGGGCCCCTCTGATTATTGACATTTGTTGTATATGTATGTGCAGGTGTTTGGTTTTGTATATGTTGGACGGCTTTCACATCCATGACTCTGTCGTTCAAATTGTTCTTGTTCTTCCCCCAATAACGTGATTTGTCATTTGATTGTGTGTTGGTGTTGTTGTTGGTATTGGGGGTGTTGTTATTAGATTTGTAGTAGTAGTAGTTGTTGTTGTTGGATTTGTGGTCGTACAGTTTGATGGAGGCCTTGGCAATGAGGGCTCGTTTGATGGTGGTGCCTTTGTCAATGGCCTCTTCAAAGGTAGATGCACAAAGTATTTGTAGATGAAACCCTAATTCTTGATTGAGGTTGGCCACCAACATGGTGACGAGTTGTTTTTCAGGAATGGGCCATGGGAGTTTGCTTGCTAAGCCTCTCCACCTTTGCAAGAAGGAAGTGAAGGCTTTGCCATTCTTTTGTTTGGTGTTGCAAAGGTCTGTCATGGACATTTTGTGCTCAAAATTGTAGGAGAAGTGGTTCACAAATTTCTCTGCAATCTTAGGGAAAGTCCTAATACCTGGGGGAACGTGTGCGAACCATTCAGCGGCTTGACCGCCTAGGCTTCTTGGGAACAGTCTCATTAGATAGGTGTCGTTATTAGAGACTTCTAAGCAAGCTATGTAGAACTCCCTAAGGTGGTCCCTAGGGTCTCCCTTTCCCTTGTATTTGTCGAATTTAGGTGTCTCGAAGTTCTTGGGGAAAGGGGCCATGTACAATGTGCGATCAAATGGGTAGGGGCAAATATCCTCAAAGCAATAGTGTTTGCATTTGCCCCCAGTTTGTAGGTCCTCTACCTTTTGGATTAAGCCTTGTACAATAGTTGTGATATCCTGTGGTTGCTGTGGTTGTTATATGTATGCCTGTTGGTTGGTGAGATGTTGGAGATGGGGTGGGATTTGATGTTGGAGATGTGTTTGATTGAGATGTTGGTACTGTGGATTGGTGCTTGGGTTGATTGGTGCCTGATGTTGTGGGTGCGCATAGAGTTGTTGGAGGACATGTGGTGGTATTTGGGGATTGGGATTATATTGATTCATGGGATTATGTGGGTAGGTGACATTAGATGGATTGACGTTGGGTATGTGGACATTGGATGGATTAGATGTGTTGTAAGGTGGTCGTGAGAATAACTATCACAGATATGCAATGGTGTGGGAATTGGGTGGAGGCACACTTGTGGATGTACTTGCTTGCATGATGTTGCCTTGTATGCCCATGGTAATTTGTGGCATGGAAGGGTTTATTGTGGTTGTGGTAGCGGATGTGGTGACGGGTTGTGAAGTGGTGGGGTTAGGGATATTTGTAGAAATGGTAGATGTGGTAGCGGTAGAGGTTGTGTTGGCGGTAGATACAGCAGGTGTTGATGTTTGAGAGATGATGGGTTGGGTGTTGGATGTGGATGCTTAGTTATTTGATGGGGTAGGGGTGATTGTAGAGGTGGATGGTTGTGATGATGTCGTGATGGGGGGTAGTTGAGCACCAATTTTGAGAAGATGATCTAGAAATCTATTTGGATCCAACCTTAGGACTTTGTCAAGCATGTCCATGTTATCGTCGTCTTGTGTGAAGGTTAAGACATCGAGATCATCTTGGGATATGATGGGGATGTGTTGTGGTGGAGGCGGTGAAGGTCGTAGTTGTTGTAAGTAATGGGAGGGATTTTCGTTGGGACCATATGAGGGGATGTAAGAGTACGTAGGTTGGTTGAAGGATTGGTTGATGGGTATGTTGTTACTATCGGTATTAGGCATGCTAAATTGCCAATGTTCTGTCATTTCTTGCTTCTTTTTGCTTTATGATCTCATGATGGGCATGCACGTATATGTAGTTGATTTCTAGATGTAGGATGAGATGGGGATGGAGACCTTAGAGAATCTAATTGAGTATGTTGGACCCAAAGATGGATGTGGTAGTGAGATGGAGTAGAAGAGATGATGTGGTGGAAGATTGATATGTATTTCTAAAGGTTTCAACCTAAAGGTGATGTGGATGAATGATATTGATTTTGCACAAATTTTGGACCGAAGAGATAGGTGATGGATGACGTTTTGTTTTGAAGAGATTTTGGTTGATGTTTGATTTTTGATTGTGATATGGATGATTTTGGTAGTCAACAAATTGAGCTTAGGTAGGACCTAGATTTGTGGTTGCACAAAAGGGATGTTTTTCTTTGTTTGGGGTAGACTAATGACCTTACACAAAGAGGGATAATGATTTCACTTGGAAGGTAGACTATTGACTTTCCAAGCAAGATATGACGTGTGTAGGATGAAATCTAGATCAAATTTTTAGCTCAAAAGGATGACAAATTTTGATGATGTTTTGATTTGGGAGATTTTGGGGATTTTTGGAATGGTTTTCTTATGACAAGGATTTTGGTTTGGTCCAAAAGGTATGCAAAAAATCAATGAAGACAAGCGGATATGAATTTGAATGGGTTTGATGTAGCAAATGGTCCAACAATGATGGTGATTTAATTCTCTAAGGTCAAAGTGAAGGTATGATTTTGGAAAATTTGGAGAAAAATGGATGGACTGTTGTCAGATTTTGGGATGTGAATATGGATTATGGCAAAGCAGATGGTGTAGATCACAACTAACTAGGTCTCTATTTTAGGCAAGTCAATTTGAGAATAGCACCAATCCACAGGTGAAATAGCACCACAATCAGACAGAGATGGTGCCAAAACAAGGCAGTGTCTGTCAAGGTCCTAAAAAGATAGATTTTTGATGACAACCTTTGATTTTTCTTTGTTTGGAATGTGATCAAATGATTTGTTTTGTCTCCTGGAAAAGTTGTTGCAAATAATTCAAGCACAATAATCACACAATAATCAAGATTTTGCTTTGTTTTGAAAAAAAGATGTGTGATTTTATTTAACAAGCACTTTGAACAACCTAATGTGAGAATGTGATAGTATTTGTTGAATCCCCTAGTTGCGCCTATTCAAAGCGGGTAGCTCCAGGATCTTGGTAGCACCGGCTCCTCCTTACAATTGCACACACTTCTCATGTATACCAAGATCCAAGTTTCTTATAAAGCTTGTCCCTCACCAAACCTTTAGATTATCCCTACTACCTCGGCTAAGAACCGCATGAATCAGGGCCGCTTCAAAGGTTTCCCTTCTGCACCAACAAATAGAAGGATTTTGGCTTGCTAAACAATGGTTCATAGTAAGGGCATCTGTTCAGGTGGTTATACATGTAGTAGCACTACTCTCCATTATGGAGTCTCCCAGCCTCCAAGGGTTACGCCTTGGAGGGTTTTGGGGGAGGTTGGTTGTCGGTATAACACAACAACACCTGTCGCTTGAGACTTTCATCCCAAATGGCTTATTTTATATAGCAGCTTGGAAGAGCTTGGCTTTAGCTTGATGCCGCTTGGGTTGTTCCCACCTTTCAAAGCGGGGTGGCAAGCCCTCTAACGTTTAAAAAAGCAATACAATCATGAAAACACTTTTGATCCCAAAGTTCATACAAAGATGTGAGGGGAGAGCATACATATCTTCTATGATTGCATCACACTAAACATGGTTCAATTTTAGATCTTTGGATTAAATGGGGTGTGATTAATGCAAGTTTTGTGATAAGATTTTGATTCCCAAGGTCACCAAAATGGTGCGAGGGAAGAGCATATGCTTTCACACCACAAGCAGAAAGAGCACAAGACACTTCACACAATTAAAAATGATTTTATTGATTATATGCATGAGAAATGCAAGTTGTTCTTTTTAACCAAATGCTTTCAATTTATGCAAGTTGTGGTTCTTTTAGAAGCCCAAATTGAAGTGTTTGGATTTGTTGTTGTTGGCACACAAATTGTAGATTTTAGAACACCAAAGTAAATGTTTTGGCACACACTTCACACAAAGGATTTGTTTGTTCAATTTTAATTGCACCAAATTGAAATGTTTGACTAACTAACATGCAAACGGTTCATTTTAAGTTGTAAAATCAAACTAAAAATCAAACCACCCTACAAAAAAGCTTGTTAGTACCTGCAATATGACCTGCAACACACTTGTTAGTACTTGCACATACTGGTCAATTTTTCAAAATAGCGCTAAAACAGATATATCATAGCGTCACTGCGAGCAGAACAACCCAACTTACGCAGATGGTGCTAATTAAAATTATAGCGCTAATAACAGACCCTAATAGTGCCAAAATAGAGGATGGCATTACAATAGTACACTTAAAGTGCTAATCCAGATTTTAGCGCTAATACATCGTATGGAAAGTGAGAAAACAAAAGATAGTGCTGATATTTGTATGTAAATGCGTCACTGTGCAACTTTCCAGAGAGTCTGTTTGTCCTACGGATAGTGCCAATCTGGGTGATAGCGCTGATACAGCCCTGAACATGTCTGACCTGCAAAAAAGTGATTTTATAATAACCTAGAGGATTAGGTTGCATGCATATGACGTCCTGTTAGCCTTGTTAGTCTATACAAATGAAAAACAAGACGAAAAACAAAAGCCAATGTGTATTTTTAGATTTTTACAAAAATTTGTACATAACCTCCCCTTGTATTTTATAGATCTCTATGGAAATAGAGAGCACCTAAATACTCAAACAGCAAGGAGATCATTAAAAAAATAAATAAAGAAAGATGAGTGAGTTAGTGTAAAGAAAATGTGCTGCGCAAAAATAGCACCAAAACAGGAAAATAGCACTAAAAACACCCTGTGATGGCATCGCTACATAGGTATGATGGTGCCAGACCTGTAAAAAACATGTATCTTGCACAAAAACTCAACAAAAATGATTAGATTTGGACCTTGTGGGTCCCACCGGGTGTGCCAATGTAGCTTAGATTATCAAATAAGGTAAGAATACAAACTAATATGCAATAAATCACAAGAGTTATACCTCACTTGAAGACCCAATCTCATCAAGGGAGAGGAACCATGCACCCAAAACAAGTTCCTAAGACAAGATTATCCCTAGACAATGGATTCTAATGTGAAATGCTATTCAAATTGTGCAACTCACTATCCTAGCTCAAGAGTGATTTTGGCATTATGACTTTGCATAGACTTGGATGATGAAAATGGCTTGGGAGAGGTTCTATTTATAGATTTTTAGAGGGGATTTTGATCCAAGGGTGGAGATTGATTTGGGAGATCAATGGTGGAGGATAAAAGTGATGTGGAGGGCCTAGATTTAATCTTGAATGAATGGAGGGCTAGGAATGAAAGTGAATCTTTTATTCATTTTGGGAAAAGGGATATTAAATAAGGTTGGGTGAGATGGATTATTTTTGAATTAAAGATTCTATTGTTCTCAAAATCAGCTACACTCGTTTTTGTAGACAACCCCCACGAAACTTGTCCATTTTGTGAATCTACACTCTAAGCTTGCAAATCAAGACGAAATTTCCTTGATCTCATGTGAAGTCGTTTGACATTTTAGACTAGTTTATGACCTCCCTTTGAATCATTTTCTCAATATGCATGAAGATCGTTCAAATCGTAAATCAGTAAAAAAGTCAATTTGGGTCATTTTTAGGAGTTAGTAAAATTTTTTAGTGTTCCCATGCAGTGGCAGCATTTTTTGGCACTCCTGCATATCTTTTTGACTTGTTTTATCACATGTGTAATGGCAGTGAAATTGGCCGCTCTTACATGTTATTCTCAGTCTTGTGCATTGTCGGCGATTTTAGCTGCTTTGACATTTGTTGTCCTTCGTGCGAAGTCGGCCAAAACACTCGCTCCAATAAGATCTCTGGATCTTTTAACTAGAGTGACATTAATGGTCACTCATGCCAGGTATTAATGGTTTTGTTTTCAACCTTTTAAGGTATTATAAACCCATGGTCTCATCATTTCTTTCATTTCAAAATAGAAACCATTTAGCCTACTCGCTAATACCATCTTTGACCACCAAATCACGTGCTTTTGAATTATAGTGGATTTCGTGTTGTAGATTGGCGCTTAGGGTTTTCTGCCGACATCACAAGTAGACCTTTCTTTTGAACATGTTCCTCTTGCTAGAGATTTTTGTTTAAACGCAACTATTGGTTTAGGTTTTGATTAGATAGATTTTTGTTAGGTTTTTATTCTTTTTGTTTTGGTTATGTTTGTGATTTGTGTCTGGTGTGTTTCTGCCCATACATCATAGGTTGCCATTAGGGTTTTTATTTTGAGGACGCTGTGTTTTCACCATTTAAAACCTTCATTGTTGATACAACTTTTGAAGAGATGCATCAACGGCCAAATTCGCCGCTTAGACCTTCCAAACTTTGCAACTTTCATTATGTGCAATGTCGACGGATTTTTCTGCCCTTACATAGAAGACTCTGAAATACCCTATGCAGTGTTGGCGTTTATCACCAACCGAACACTACAAAGACAAGTGTCAATCCCACATGCGGTGTCGGTGGAAATCACCGCTCCAGTATCTTCAACTTTAAGTTTTGATTCACATGTAACAACGGTCGATACACCCGCCCCTACACCAAAACTTGTTTGGTCACTTCCCTGCTGGAGCGGCTGATACACTCGCCTAAGCATTTGTTGGTAACGAAACCCATTATATGCATAAGCGGCCGATACCACCACCCAAACACTTGAGATTTTCACTCATTACATGTAATAGCGGTAATATTAACTGCTCGTGCATGTTAAACCAAAACTCCCAAAATACATGCAGTAGCGGTGTTTTCACCCGCTCTTACACCTGATAACTCTCCCAACCTGCAATGGTGGTGAAATCACCTGCTTAAGCACATTTTCCTGAATTTTTCCCAACACTGGGAAAATTTGCCTTTCAAAACTAAAAGCCCGCTTTCACCTTCGCCTTGATTTGCGCACTCAAGCCCTTCAAATGCATGCCTTCCTGGCCATGATCATCAAAGCGCAGTTGACCTAGTTTATCCAATTTTTCCCCTAACTGCGAGATCATGGTTTTTGCAGTTCTCAATCAGTGTTCGTGGTGTTCAAATTCACAGTTTTCTCTAGAGCTCATGTCAGAATCATCTCCGTCAAAGTCCAGAGTCATGAAGTACAAGTACCAGGGTGTCTTCCCGGTAACGGCAGTGCAGTCAAACGTTGATGAAATCAAAGACACAGAAATTGGGCATGTGGACTTGGCCGAGTTCATAGATAGAACTAAACAAGCAAATCCCTCCAAGCCTATGCATAAAATCATTGACAGCAGTATTCATTTGGTTGTGTCATTTCCAGTCAGTGCACACAATCCTGAACTTGTTCTACAAGTGGCCAATCATTACAACAGGGATACTAGAGCTGTGACGGACTCAGAGGGAAATGTAATCATGAGATTGGATGCAGAATTCATGGACAAAATCTTCATGTGTCCACCAATTGAAAATGTCAGGTGGATTGACTTTGCTCAGGGTCAACAGGACTATGATAATGATGTGGAATCTACTAGGAGGTATATAAACACCAAATGGTTTAAGATTCCTAGGGGAAATTTGACTAGATGGCCAAAGGACCTTCACAGGAGTGATTTTGTGGAGGAAGCGTGTGATTTGATTACTCTCTTGAGTCGCATCAAAGGACTCCCTTCTGCCTCCAAATTTCAGGACTAGATGTACACTTACATCAAAGTGATTCTACGGGGTAATCAAAAGATATTCTGGGGTGAACAAATCAGCAATGCTTTGCACGAGCAATTGATAAGGGTCAACACCACCTTCAAATTTTACATGACTTCTTCTCTTGTCTATGCTGCTGCAAGCATGAGGAACTTTCCAGGTTTAACCCAAGTAGGAGACAGGAGATTGGTCCCAGTGTATGAATATTACCCCCAAATCACTCTGAAGGGGTCAATTCATCATTTCAGAAGAGTCAATGATGCTTTCTTCTTAGTTTTCATGTGCTTGTGGGATGGTGAACTGGTTTAGAATAGAGTCTTAGATGAAGCCTAGCAGGTTGTAAATTCTTTTGTTTGCTTATTCTTACAATTTTCCACCTTCACATATCTTCGGGTAGGATACTATCCTGGTTACCCTTACATGCTGCCATGGTATCCCAGTGATCACATTGTTCTTATGGAGCTTTGTAGACAACTGATTGTGGTACACAACAAACAGATGGAGCTGAAGAAGTCAAGTATAAAGTTTCCCGTTGAAATTGGGAGGTACTCGGTTCAATCTGCCAACAAAGCAAAGATAATTGACTCCGAGTTACAGTTGGTCACCATGAAAACCTACAAGAAAAGAAATCATTTTGACTTCAGAAGGGTTCAAGATAAAATCAAGAGGAAGTTAACTTTTCATGTGCCAATGGTCGAAGATATATGGGCGGATCTCAGGACTCAAAATGAGATCAGAAAACTAGATTTCTGTAGACTTCATGTAAGCCAAATTGAGGAAATAGGACTCGCTGATATTCCAGATGGAATGGAGGATGATGAGGATGTCCTAGATCACAAATATGAGGCAGAAAATGTGGAGGCTTCACCTCTCCCGAAGGCGAAATGGTCAGTCAAAGAGGAGACATCCATCAGGAAAAGATTCCAACCAATACTGGCAAACACCAACTTGTGGTTAAGAAGTAAGGGAATCAAGTTGAAAGAATTCCTTACAGGGTTTGAAGAAGAGACATAGGATCAAACAGGTAAGAAGGTAGAGAACCAAACTAAAAACAAGAGTGACACCCCTTCTTCCTCCAAGGTACACAAACCAAAGATCAAATTTGTATCTAAGGGAGGAAAGAAGAAGGAAACCACAGAGGCTTTTGACGCCACTAAGTCAGATGTTGAAGATACTAATGATGATCAGATGGAAGTTGAAGATGTTGAGACTGAAGAACAAAATGTTCAAAAGTCTAGGGCAAAGGTATCTGATGAAGCTGAACAAGGGGTAGATGAAGATATAGAGGTAGAATGGCTTGATGGTTCCCCTCAGACTCCTATGAAAGATCTTCCCTCTGAGACACAAGTTCTTACACCTCCTCCTCATGTTTCAGTTTCTAACAGTTTGCCAGCGATGTCAAGTGTTCCTCTTTCTCCAATTTTTGTTGTTTCTTCTGACAATACTCCTCCATCCATGAAAGCTAGCTTTGGAACTATTTTTGATTCTTTTGGTTCCATTCCAAGCTTATCTTCCCCTTCTTTTGATATTGGGGAACAAACTATTTTAGAGAACCTTCTGGATGCTTCACAAAAGGTTGTTCATACAGGTGTTGTGTTTACCAACACAAGTCCAATTGTCACCATCACTGGTACAAACATGGAGCCAACCAAGCAAGTAGTGGATCCCCCTCCAACTGTTGATGCTTCTATACTTCCTCCATGGCTATCTGCCTATACTCCGAAGAGGAAGAAGCAAGCCATCTCACCTGATGAGATTGACATTGAAAAGCTGTTGGTCATGAAAGCAAAGAACTAGAAAAAGAAGCCTAAGACTGTTTCTAGGCTGGTCACTGAAAAGGGGATTAGATATGCTGAAATTGCCAAACCTCTTGAAGATGCCACGGTTAACACTTTTGACATGAGTAATTATGTCATCTCAAGGGTTGAGCTTGGTAAAGTGACTCATGAAGGTGTTAAGGCAGATTTCCAGACTATTGCCAGTACTCTACTCGAAAAGTATGATGAAGCCAAGAGGGAGAAGGAGCAGTACAAAGCAAAAGCAGAACAACTGGCCGCTATCCTTCAGAAAATAGTAAAGTCATCAGAGATAGTAGAACCAATGGTAGTGACAGTGGAAGATCCCCTGATACAGAAGGTTGAAAAAGCCCAAGCCAGAGGTAAGATAGTGGGGGATGTAGTGGAGCAGTTGTTGGTTCAAGGACGAGTTCTGCTAAAAACTGCTGTGGAAAGGAAAGAGAAAATGGACAAAGCTAAAGCTGAGCTAGACAATCTAGTAGATCTACTTTCACAAGAGCTGCAAGATCAAGAAGAGAGCCTAGAAGAGTGGATAGACATGAAGAAGATCAAGATAAAGAATCTGATCACCATTGGGGTCATCACCAACAAGGAATCATATCTTAAGACTAAAGAGACTCTAGCTCATTGTATTTTCATAATAAAGAGTCTACTTGAAGATCTGTGCCAAGCTTGAGAAGCCAGCGAAGATAGTGATGTCACACTCCTCCACCGGCTAGAAGAACTTCCTTGCACCTTGACAAGGGAAGATCATAGTTTCCTCACAGCACAGGAAATGATAAGTTCTTTTGAAGAAATGGTACAAAAGAAATTTGAAGAGAAAGCTCCCTCAGTGCTCTCAATGGATAGCCTATATGATCAACATTCGACTCTGGAGAACCTGAAGGATAATTTGGACAAGCATGAAAAGGCGGTAAAGACAGTGAAAGATTTAATTCTCCGAGCTCGCACCATCTCTGAAAACACAGCAAAACCAGATGCATGCGAGATGTCAGTCATTCAAACTATGTACTAGAACTTCCTGAGGAAAAAAGATGGAGGAAGCTAGTGCCTTAGCTTGTTTTTCTTAGATGTTATGTAAATTGAATTTTGTTTTGGACACCTACACGTGTAATTTTCCAAAATATAATTACATGTGAAACAAGAGAAGTCATAAGTCAAATAGGACTCTCTTATTGAATAAGTCAAAGTAGTTGTAGATTTCCTAAATTTTCTCAAGGCCTTTCCCTATAAATAAAGGGGGCCTCTTTTGTAAATATTATCTTTTGTCTATTGCAAGAAAACTCTGGCGAATTGAGAAGCAAATCAAGACTTTGTGCTTTTTGTGAAAATCAATATTCAAATATTTATCAATACAAGAAAGCAAGTTCAATTCCAATCTTTGTCTTGGGATTATTTGTGTTGTGATAGTTTTGTTCTTACGTCTTGCTATCATAATCTTATTTGATAATAATTGAAGTGTGGAGTTTCTTTCAAGTGATTGAAGAGCGCTCTTAATTTGATTCTGATAGACTTTGTGTTATCAAATCATTTATGGGTTATATGTTCATGTTTGTGAGGATACAATAGTTTGGAGACTTTGTGCTGCAAGTTGTTATATTTGATTTACTTTTATCATCTTGAAGAGGAGTGAAGACTTTGGGCTGCATTCTACTTCAAATAGTTCCGTTTACAAGTAGTAAGTGAGGTAACAGAAAACTTTGTGTTTCTGTGATTTTGTGATAATTTATAAGTCTTCTATCAAGAGTTTGAAGTATAAACATCTATTCTGAAAAAAGAGAATGAGATGAGATGGAACCACCACAAACATAATTTTTAGTGTACATAAATTTTATAAGTTGTTTGGTTTGCAAAAGTCAAGTAATTAGAGGGAACCTCCCCTTGCTGAGAGGAGAGACTGTGTCTCATCATAGCTGTGGCTGATATACCCATCTTGCCATTAGTGAGTTAACAACAAAATATTCACCCAACAGATTCATATGGGGGAATGGAAATGAATTAAAAATTCATTTGGGGAATGTAATGGAAATGAATTAAAAATTTATTTGGGGAATGTAAATGAATTAAAAATTCATTTGGGGAAGAGGAGAAATAAATGAGGTATGGGGGTGTAAGGAGAATTAAATGTGATGTGGGATGTTTATAAATAAAAAATTGACTTATGTGGATTTAATTCAATTTTTTATTTGGAGGATGTGGGGAAGGGTGTTAAACAAGGTTTGACCACCCAAATGAAGGGGTTAGGATTAATTAAACATAGGTTTTATTTAATTAATCCTAGGGCTATGATGAGGTAGGCTAGGGTAGGCAATTAAATAATAGCTATTTAATTGTCTAGGGTAGGGATAGGTTGGATTATAGGCTAAATTAATTAGTTAACATGGTTTTAACTAATTAATTAGATTTAGAGAAAAAGGGGAAATTGATTTAATAAATATTGCATATTTATTAAATCAATTGGCTAAGGTTGGGACTATTGAATTAATGAAATTAATTCAATTTTGGGGATAAAATGATGAAAAAATAGGAAAATGAAGGGATAATTAATTAAATAAAATTTAATTAATTGGTTTGGAGGGAAATTGACATGATTAGGGATATCGGGAGTCAGTTTGATGGCAGGAGACATTTTTATGTGTCTACATTATCTTTACCTATTGTTTGTTGTGTTCTAACCTATTCGTTTTTAGACTCACTTATCCAAGAAAAATCTTTATCAAACTACTAACTTGGTGGTTTTATAGGACATTTTAAAGAAGACATTGATTACATACACTTTCTATTTTTGTATGCTTTGTCTTCTTTTCTGGTTTTCTCACATTGGAATTTGGGATTAAAATTAACCTTCACACTTCAATTTGAATGAATCAATTTATACGTGTCTTTCAATCCCAAAGTGATATCTTTTTTATGCTCTCCTCTCACATCCTTTGGCAAATTTGAGGATCAAAAATAAATATCTTCTTCCAAATTTCTTTTTAGGGGGCCTACCTTGGATTTTATCACCAAGAGGATGACTTCAACTTTAGCATCTTTGATGTTGGGAATTAAGGTGTCTCAACCTTGGTAATTCCTTGTATTATTTCATTGTATTTATTTATTTATTGCCTATTGTATAATTTGGATGCAAATCCTATGTTGTCATATTGTGAGAGTTGGTACGGTGATGTGTCATCCTACATGGCATATGACCACATGTAAAATTTTCCTCACATGAGGAGATAGGCGTCCCACTTAGTGGTAGGAATATTTTCCTATGTGTCGGCATCTTAGAATGTGTGTAAGGGAATATTGACCGAAATGGTCATGACAGATTGCTATGACAACGTTATGACATGTAAGAGTCAGAAATAGAAGATCTTATGACAGGTATGGACATGTGTTGAGAAGCATCTTTGAAAAAGGCATCTTTGGGTGCCCCAAGGTGGACTATGCCATGTTGTAAGAGAATATGCTATTTATAGCCTGTGTATGGAAGTTTCTCTTACAACTGTAAGTTATGACAACTATAACAGATTCTATGATGGTTGTAAGAGTCGTAAGAGCATCTGTCATAGTCCATTTTGGAAATAGGTGACATCCTTGGGATGGGGTGACTTGATAAGTGTCAGGAGCATCCTACAGTGTTGGACAAGTGTCCATAGGCATGGGGTTTGGGCCATGAGGCGATGTTGGATGCCCATCTAAATGTGGAGCCATTTTTGCCTTGTATTCTCTTTATAAACATGTGCTTTGGAGAGGAGAAGTACTACAAGTTTGATAGGTGCTGTTATGCTACCGAATCATCTCTATATATGAGTGTTGAAGACTCCTATAAGAGCATTGGCTCTGTGATTGTATTGTAACCTTCTTTGTTTACGTAATACATTTGAGCTGTGTTTTGGAGTCTGGGGTTTTTCACCCGTAAGGGTTTTCCCCATGTATATCTTGTGTCTCTCTTCTTCTGTCTTACATTCTTGTGTATGTATTTGCTACAATAACTCTATTAGTGGGTTAACATAGTTGTAACTATAAAGATAAAATTGAATTTGCACTCTCCTCCCCTCATCAGATTAGTGTAGGAAGCGATTTCCGCACACCTAGATTCATTTCATTTGACACTCACGTCCTCCTATTTCAAATTCTAAATTTTTCTAAACAACTCCAATTCATAAGCTCCAAGAATAGATTTTTTAAAACCTGGTAACCATTTGATTCCACTGGGTTGTTCTTAATTCATTATTTGCTACTCTTTCTCTCTACAATTCTCTCCACTAAAGTGTAACATGTCCCTTAAGTTTTTTTGTGCTAATCTTACCTATTGTGGGTCACAAATGTTTTCAAATTTAAAATATTCTTCCAATTCTCCTATCCAATCTATTAATTCTTTGGGGTTTAACATACCTGAGAAATTTGGAACCTCCATTTTATGAACTCCACTAATTCTAGCAAGCACTCTCAAGAAATGTTCTCCTTCATCTACTAATTGCTCCAATTCATAAGCTCCAAGAATAAATTTTTTTAAACCTGGTAACCATTTGATTCCACTGGGTTGTTCTTAATTCATTATTTGCTACTCTTTCTCTCTACAATTCTCTCCACCAAAGTGTAACATGTCCCTTAAGTTTTTTTGTGCTAATCTTACCTATTGTGGGTCACAAATATTTTCAAATTTAAAATATTCTTCCAATTCTCCTATCCATTCTATTAATTCTTTGGGGTTTAACATACCTGAGAAATTTGGAACCTCCATTTTATGAACTCCACTAATTCTAGCAAGCACTCTCAAGAAATGTTCTCCTTCATCTACTAATTGCTCGTTCTCTCTTTCTTGTTCGTCATTTACAACTTCTTCATCATCTACATGTTCATATGCACATTCGAGTTCCTTCTCGAACTTGCAACTAAAGTTCTTACATGAAATTACTCAAACATTTCCTCTATTCTAGGATTTCTCTGTCTTGAGGGTATTTTCTCTATTTTATCATAAAATAATGAATATTACCTTTGTTATTTTCCATATAAACTTATCTCTCTCACGAATTCAACATCCCTCTCATCCTCTACAATTGCAGGACTCCTTCTCACGCACCTGCAATTATCTCTAGAGCCTTTGAGATATTGCTTACTGCTTCAACTCTCTATAACTTAAACAACTCCTAGTAAGAAAACCTCTCTGATACCACTTAACATAGTCAAGATAGGGGGGTCTTGTCAGACAACCCAGTCTTGCAACCAACAACACAAAAATTCAATACCACAACAATAAACTTCAACAGTTTTATTCATACGGGTAATATAATTTAGAAATACATTATTACAACTTTTCAGTCAGTTGAGTATCCTTCTAAGACAATTTTCAGCTTTACATACTACTCCTTAGCCAATCAACTCTGCACAATACTTATCTATTATGTTTTATTCCTCGCGGCTTGAGAAGTTGAAGCACTCCAAATGTTAATAGATCAAACTATGATTTCATTATAATGGTTCAACAGTTCTTAAAACATTCAATATTTACTTTAGAAAGGATCTTGGTTGATCATTCACCATATGAACATGGCCTTCAACACCTTTCAATGAATTGGAACCTTTGAGAGTTCTTATGAATTGGCATTGGTGGATTATGGAAAATTTAAACTTTCTATTCAACACCCTTTCGATAAAACAATACCTTTGGGAACTCTTTATCATTGAAAATTTGAAGCTTGTTGAAACTTGAACTTTTTATTGCACGTATATCAGCATTCGGGTTAGCCCTCAAGATTTTATTTCATTACTTTAACAATTCTTTGAACATATTTCTTGACATCACTCCATGAACCAACACTTAATTGACCATTTAAAATGACTAATTTTAGTCTCTTCATACAATGCCTTTCTATAAATTTGGCCATTTGATGAATCAAACAACTATTGAACTATATTTCCATATTATATATTTGTATTTGCACCTTTGAACTTTGATTTCAGAAGTTTAGTAAATATGAGAACTTAGGAACTCCTTCGTCAGCATGAAGATGAGTTCAAGAACTAAGGATATCATCGAAACACCTTTTTGTGAAGTCTTTTTGGATGCCTTTGACTAGTGACAAAGTTCAAAATCTTGAGTAGTCACCGAAAAGACATAGGCTATGGGTAACTTCGGTTATAAACAAAGTTCATGAACTATAAAATTGTTGACACACAATAGAAATGTCATCACATTTGTCCAAGTTACCTTTGGTGCTTAACAAAATTCATCACCTAGTTTTGTCAGTGAATATTAGAGTTCAAGATCTTTAATAGGTGCTGAGATACTCCTTTGAACTCCTTTCGACACAAGATATGGTTCAAAAAATATGAATATTTCTTAAAAGCAAAGCATCTTTGGAGGAAATGAAAATTCATGAACTATGGACTTGGCCAAATTGTCCCAAAATTTACCAAATTGCTTCCAACTTAACCAATTTAAAATTGAAACACCCATTTAATGCTTCTACAAGATAGTATTCTAAACTTGACCAATTTTGGATCTGACAATGCTCCGAAAGCAAAGTTACCCAAAATAACTTAAATGAGCAAAATTGAACGGAAACAAACCTAAAATGTTTTCGGTCAATGCAGGATCATGCATGCACCCAAATGATCCTACATCAAGTTGTATGGGTTTTGTTTGAAAGTTGCATTAAAATATGATACTCTATTATAAGATAGCAAATAGTTTAACCTTTCTAATGTGTACTAATTAAGCTAACAATTAGATTACATTCGTTAAGGAAAAAAGTACAAAAATATGATTTGAAATTAATTTAACTAATACTAGAGATTTTCTTTATTGAAAAAAAAGTTTTTAAAATGAAACTACACTATGAAAGGAAAATTCTTAAAAGATGAAGGAAGATGAAGAAAATGTCCTTGATTCAATGTTTGAGAAATTAGAAGCCTATAATGATGCTATACAAATCAATACAATAGAAATAAGAGCCCACTAGTTAGATATAGACTCATGATAATAGAGTTGTGATAGCATCCTAATATCAAAAACCAAAGTTGCTTAAAATGTCAGGAAATGTAGGTAGGACAAAATTTGGAAGAACCATGGTCGCATCTATTTATGATTATGGTCATGTCCTATTTTACAACCTTTAGATTTCTAAAACTGGTGCACCTTGGCCTGTCGGAACCTATAGAGTTTTTAGAAGTGGAATCTAATCTATTTGTAGAGAGAAATGTAGCCTAGACCTATAGCTTAAAAAAAAAAGGAAAAGGTTAGGACTACTTGGAAGCCTATTTTAGTTAGGCTAATGTTTGGTACATCTCAACACTACATGTAGTCAAATAAAAGAAATATGGTTTGTGATATTATCCTAGTTTACCTTATGTTAGGAATAATAAATAAATTGATAGTGATGCAAGATCAACCTAGACCTATGAGCAATCTTGCATCAACCAAAAATATTTCATTTCAATTTATTTTTGTTTTACAGTTCATTGGTTTCTTTTCTAGTAATTTTGGTGAAAGTCTTTAGTTGAAGACTTAGACTAGTAGATTGAATAATTTATGTTTACTAATATTATTTAACTTTTTTGTTTACTGGTATTATTTTTAACTTCTTATTTAATTATTTACATGTTTTACATATTGAGGACTATTTAATTTGTTTATTGAGTGACTAAAGTAAGTAATATTTATTTGTGGCTTTGTTTTACCACAGGATGAATCTAGAAAAAGAAAAATATATCTCACTGAAAAATCAAACACCACAACTCCCCTATTGTAATGTCCCTTACCTAATTACCCTAGAAAATTCAAAGTCACAATTTAGGGTTAGGGTTTTAGAATTACCATTTATATTATCTTCAAAACTACATAATTCTTGTGCTTGAATTCTACAATTATGATATAGGAAAACACATATATACAAAATATAGATTTACAAATATACATCTTTAACCATTAGGGTTAGATAAGATTTTTCTTGCATTCAAATTCATAAATAATATCACTATTTGAGAAATCATACATTCATTGTCATGTAGATAAATCCATTTGTTTACAACACTCAGCCATAAAAGAGGAGGTATAGGGAGACATGGCAGGGTTCCTTTTGACAACAGTCCTCCCTCCAAGTAGTCCCCTCACCATTCTTCTTTGACTAGTGAATCTTATTGTACGAATAAACCCTCAACATGGGTATTAGGGAGAAAATACTGCCCTTGGGTCCCTTTATCCATTTTTCCCTTTTATATGACAGTAGGGTGCCCTACTAGCTGTTCTCCATACATGTCAATGTAAGGGTGCCTTTAGCTATTCTCCCATAATGCATATTTCCCCTCTTCTCCATGTTGACTGTTTATTGCAGCAATTTTATGTATTTTAATACATGCAAGTGATATGCAATAAGTAAAGATAATTGATAGACAATAATGATCTAACCTATTGTTCCTTATTCTATTTCTGCATGTATCTATGATAATGATTCTTATTGAACTTCTAGTTTAGTTTAGAGTTTGCAATGTAATCCTTGCTATCTTTATTAGTCTATATGACTGGATAAAATAGATATATTTCTGCAGATTGAATATCTTCTATTATATTCAATGATCTAATGATCCAATGATTCATAATTTCTTGATTATTCATGTTCTCTATATGAGACTGTTGTGTATATATATATGTTATCTTCTGGCTGGTCCCTACCTGATATATTCTTCACTCTCTTTATACTTTCCAAGGGAGGCAATTCTCTTCTAAAGATTGTGTCTTTTACAATAGACAACCCCTCACAACAGTCACACCTTTTACTAATTTACATCCTTTGTTAATGGTAATAAAGATAATTTCTACCCTTATTAAATCGTTGCTTTGAAGTATCTTATTATCCACACCATATTTAATTTGCATCGTTTAGTAACAAATCACCTCCCATAGCATCTTTTTGTCTTATTCTAAATTCCATAAATCGCACCTTTTAGTATCTTATACAAATTGCATTTCATAGTGTTTAAACGATGCCTTTTAATAAATAGATCATACTTCTTAATGAATTTAATTGCTGTAGCCCTTATAACTTCTGTTGAATCACATATCTTAGTATATAATAAACATGTCATATGTTATTTAAATAAGACATTTTGTCTTATATGGAGTCTACCATAAAGTCATCGATGTGGAGTAAGTCGATGGAGGATGAATCAAATCTTTAATTTAATTTATTAACTCTTACTTGATCTCCTTATACACTGTCTGGTGGGGTATATTACAGTCTGACCTGCCTAAGATTGATTGTCCTCAAGCAATCACAAGCCAGAAAACTCTTGAAATTACCAAGATTCTAAATCAACGTTATAGATTTGTATTCTTGTGAGGTCATTAATGTTTATTGATGCTTTGATAGGAATTGGAAATTTTAAACCAAGGGATGATTATTTTTGTTATGTTTGACTCTATCTTTGGAGAGTATTTGTGGTGTAGAGCACCCTTATGTTTCCATGGTCTTGTGCAATTTGTTCTCATGTACCATGTATTTTGAGTCTAATAAAATGTCCTAGGGAGGTCTAGGACTAGGATAAGTATGGTTTTAGCATCTCAAGCTTTATAATAAGCTTTGTAATAAGGTCTAAACATGATCAAATTCTGAATAGTGGTGTATAAACATCAAATACCAACCTATGTTGGCAATTCCATGTTGTGGCTTGAATGGGAAAGTAGTTTGACAGTTGGTGAGTGACCCAACTAATTGGAAACTGATCAAAACATGTATAAAACTCTTCAGAAACATTGAATGAGGAGGGATGATACAGTTTTTGGTGGAATTTCTCTTTATTCTCTATTATTTCTATTAGTTTATTGTTATTTTGCAAGTTATAGGCCATACTTTTCCCCTGTACAGAACTATCAAGAGGGCATTTGGTCATGGGCTAATAGAATAAGGAGTTTACTATCTGTTGCATGTGGTTTGAGGTCTTGACAGTGAAATTTAAGTGAGTTGTAACAGATTCTTCTGAAAACACCTTAAACCCCAAACTAGGGTTTTGCTCTCCTAATGATGAGTGTCTAAGCCATCCACCGACTTTGTCAAACCACAATCAGTGGAATGGACCAAAGACCAGTAGCTTGTTGTGTTCCAATCCTCATTTTATGCATTGGTGGGAGTTTTGTTACTATTTGGTGAATGGGAGCCTAATAAACCCATGTATTAGGCTACTCAAGAGGGACAACAGCTATAAATCTCTTTAACTAACCTTAGGAGCCCTAAAACCTTTAAAATCCATTATTTGGACATAGACCCCACATGTCCAAGTGGTTGGTAGAGTTCTACAGATCCGTTAGAGGGTGGCCTCTTTGCAAAAGATGGCTAATTGAGCCCCTGCCCAACAGTAATAGTCAACTTTTGGGGCACACACTCAAAGGCAACCTATAGTCACTTTGGGATATGTGATGTACCAATCAAATGGGTACTCCAATATGGTTTTGGTTTTAGGAAACAGTGTCACAGTAGAAAGTTATTGGGTAAAAACTATCAAATGAGGGCTACAAGGAGCTAGGCAGGGTTGTGAAGGAAGTCCTAGTCCTTAGCATGCAAGATCCAATTAGAGGTGCTTGGGAGGTTTGTATTGGTGTCTCAAGTTGGTTTAAGTGACTACCCCAAGATCTTAATTACTTTCAAGGCTTACTCCATGTTGGGCTCCTTGGCTTAGGTCTAGGAAGAATAGTGAAACAGGGTATTGGAAAGGTATAACTTACCTTCATGCCTAATAATCTTGGAAGCCAAATGATTCAGGATTACTTGTCCAATCATCAGATTGGTATCAAAGCCAGTTCTGATTTGTTGAAGTAGTTGTGGGTTTGTGTTAAAAGAAGTTGAAGGTTGTGAGAGAAACAACGTGTCAAGATGCCTCCAAAAGGTGGGTCAGTGGTTGCTAGGGAATTGAAAGCCCTAAGAGAGGAGATAGAAGCATTGAAAGCCAGAGAGAGGAGCAAGGAAGGTGAAGAAGACAGCACCACCTTAGAAGAAGAAGAAGAGGGAGATGGTGGAGACCTAGAGAGACCTCAAGAATAGGAGATAGCTCCTGAAGAGAGAAGGTTTATAAATGCTTTGAAGTTTGTAAGAGGGGAGACTTCTGATGCAAAAATGGACCTACCAATGTATGGGGGAAAGATGGATGTTGAAGAATTACTTGAATGGATAGATACCTTGAACAATTATTTTGAATACAAAGAGATTGCAGAGGACAAGAAAGTAAAATTTTCCAAGACCAAGTTGAAGGGGTCTGCTTTGACATGGTGGAATTACCTTCAAGGAGAGAGGATGAAGAATAACAAGTCCATGATCAGTTCATGGAGTAGACTGGTATCTATGTTGAAGGCACAATTCATGCCTGCTGATTATGAGGTACAAGTTACAAAAAATTGTAGAACTTGAAATAGAGAGATATGGATGTGGCTACCTACATTGAGGAGTTCCACAAGCTTAGTTTGAAGGCTGGCCATGTGGAGAATGAAAAAGAAAAGGTGGCTATGTATTTGAATGGTCTCAGATATAGCATTCAAGATGAGATGAGTCTTATTACACCCAAGACAATAGAGGAGTGTTTCCAAATTGCATTCAAGGTTGAAGAAAAGTTGAAGAGGAAGCAAGAACAACAAGGTAGATGAAGGGGCAGAAATTCAAGAGGAAGAGGAAAATTTGGTGGCAGAAATCAGTCACAAAGATCACAAGGAGAGTCAAGCTCAAGCCAAGAACCTATCCAAGACTCAAGAGGAGGTTTTAGGGGTAGGATACCCTTTGGAAGAGGAAGATTCAATGGGAAAGGGAGGGGAACCAATACATTTTTTGGCAAGTGTTATAACTGCAATCAATTTGGGCACCCTGCTTTTAAGTGTCCAGAGAAGCAACCATCACATTTTCAAGGAGGAAAACATAGGAATTAGATTGTGCAAGAGGATGAAGAGAGTTCAACCTCACCATTAGTGAATGTGACCTCAGAGGTAGGAGAGTCCTTGATGTTTAGAAGGACATTTCTCAAGATACCAGTTGTCCAAGAGCCACCACAAAGAAAGGCACTATTCAGGATCAATTGCAAGGTACAAGGTAAGGTGTGTAGAGTAGTAGTGGATTTTGGTTCAACTGATAATCTTGTAGCATTAGAGACGGTTGAGAAGTTAAAATTGAAAAGAACCCCTCATCCTAACCCATACAAAGTTTCATGGCTTAATAAGGGGCAACAAGTACTTGTAAATGAACAATCTAGGGTAGAGTTCAACATAGGCCCATACAAGGACAATATTTTATGTGATATAATTCCTATGGATGTATGTCATCTTCTTCTTGGAAGACCTTGGTAGTTTGATAGAAAAACTAAATATGATGGGGAGAAGAACACCTATGTGGTTACAAAAAATGGTGTCCTCTTCAAGAAGGAGATAAGGTAGAGCATGAAGGGCCTAGTGTGATGGTGGTGAAAGAAAAGGATTTTTTGAAGGTCATGCATGAAGAAGGAGTGGGTTTTTCTATTGTTTCTAAGGCTATCTTAGACCAAGCAATAACTGATAATTCTGAGATTCCTCAAGAGGTGCAGTCCTTGTTGAACAAGTATGATAATATAATGGAAATAGAGTTGCCAAGTGCCTTGCCTCCTATGAGGCCTATTAGCCATCAAATTGATCTTATTCCTAGTGCAAGTTTGCCTAATAAGGCAGCTTATAAGCTGATCCCACAACAAAAAGAGGAGGTCAAAAAGCAGATTCAAGGATTGTTGGATAAAGGGCTGATAAGGGAGAGTTTGAAACCTTGTGCCGTACCTACTATTTTGGCACCAAAGAAAGTATGAGAATGGAGGTTATGCACTGATTCAAGAGCCCTCAATAAGATTACAATAAGATATAGATTTTCTATACCAAGGATAGAAGACCTCATGTATAGCCCTGCAGGGGCATGCTACTTTTCAAAAATTGATCTCAAGAGTGGCTACCACCAGATAAGGATAAGGGAAGGTGATGAATGGAAGATCTCTTTCAAGACTAATGAAGGCCTTTATGAGTGGTTGGTAATGCCTTTAGGCCTATCCAATGCCCCTAGCACATTCATGAGACTCATGAATGAAGTTCTCAAACACTTCATTGGTAAGTTTCTGGCAATATATCTTGATGATATTCTTGTATATAGTAAGACCAAAGATGATCATTTGCAGCACTTGGACAGAGTTTTCAAGAGGTTAGATGAGGAGCAATTGGTCATCAATCTCAAAAAGTGTGAATTTTTGAAAGAAGAACTAGTTTACCTTGGATTTGTAGTATCTTAAGGCTCTCTCAAGATGGATCCAGCCAAAGTTGAGGCCATACTCACTTGGCCAACACCTAGATCAGTGGGAGAAGTGGAAATATTTCATGGATTAGCCACATTTTATAGAAAATTCATAAGAAATTTTAGTCACATATGTGCTCCTTACACAATTAAAGGGGACAAGAGGAATAGATTCTAGTGGACAGAAGCAGCAGCTCAAAGCTTTGAATACCTCAAATCAAGGGTGGCACAAAGACCCATACTTGTTGTTCCAGACTTTAACAAGGTGTTTGTCATTGAATGTGATGCTAGCAATCAAGCAATTGGGGCAGTACTCAGCCAAGAAGGCAAACCAGTGGCATTTTTCAGTGAAAAACTTAATGATGCTAAGAGAAAATACTCTTCTTATGACCTTGAACCATATGCCATGGTGCAAGCACTCAAGAAATGGAGACATTATCTTCTGGCCAATGAGTTTATTGTTCACACAGATAATCATGCTTTGAGTTACCTTAATAGTCAAGACAAGCTGAATCACAAGCATATGAAGTGGGTAGAGCAGCTGCAAGCCTACACATTCACAACTAAGTATAAGAAGGGTCAAGAGAATAAAGTTGCTGATGCACTTAGTAGAAGGGTGTTGATGGTACAAGAAGTACAATTCCAAAGTGTGGGTATTGATTCCCTCAAGGACATGTACAAAGAGTATGCTGACTTTAAGGAAGCTTTTGAGGTATGCAATCAATTTTCTGATTCCTTTCATGGAGACTATGCTGAGTATGTTTTACAAGATGGTCTTTTGTTTAAAGGAGCCTAATTATGTATCCCAAAATGTTCTATGAGGGAGAACTTAGTGAAAGAGAAGCATAGTTGAGGCCTGGGAGGACATTTTGGTTATGACAAAACACTAGATCAGGTGAAGAGGTTTTATTATTGGCCTAAGATGCATTTAGATGTTAAAAAGTTTGTAGAAGAATGTGTCATCTATCAAAGAGCCAAAGGGACATGTTCCAATGCTGGTTTGTATCAGCCCCTACCCATTCCAAGCAAGCCATGGGAAGCAATAAGTATGGATTTTGTCTTAGGTCTGCCTAGGACTGTAAGAGGATATGATAACATCTATGTTGTTGTTGATAGGTTTAGTAAAATGGCACACTTCATTGTATGTAAGAAAACCAATGATGCATCCCATATTGCACATTTGTTCTTTAAGGAGGTTGTAAGGATTCATGGACTGCCATTGTCCATAGTGTCTGACAGAGATACAAAGTTTTTTGGCCATTTTTAGAGAACATTGTGGAAGAAATTAGGCACTAATCTAACCTATAGTTCTGCCTATCACCCTAAGATAGATGGGCAAACTGAGGTTGTCAATAGGTCCTTGGGAAACCTCCTAAGATGCCTCACTAAGGAGCATAATCAGGCTTGGGATCTAATCTTATCTCAAGCTGAGTATGCCTACAATGATTTAGTCAATAGGACTACTAGAAAAACTCCATTTGAGATTGTTTATGGGACACATCCAAGGGGTGTTTATGAACTCAGAGATTTACATGGAATGGAAAGAAGAAGTGCTCAAGGTGAGGACTTTGCAGTAGCTATGTCTGAAATACACCAATAAGTCAAACACACTCGTGAAAGGAATGCAGACAAATATAAGCAGGCTGCAGATAGGAAGAAGAAAGAGGTACACTTCAAGGTGGGTGATCTTGTATTGGCCCACTTGAAGAAGGATAGGTTACCAAAGGGGAAGTACACCAAGCTCATGATGAAGAAAATAGGGCCCTGCAGAGTGCTTCACAAGTATGGCAACAATGCTTATGAAATTGAACTCCCACATGGAGTGGCCATTTCTCCAATTTTTAATGTCTCTGACCTCTATCCATTCAAGGGGTTTATTGATATAGGTCAAACGGTAGGTAGTCCTGATGTTACAGATGAATAATGGGTTAGAGATTTGCTACCCAATCAACCTATGCAGCTTGAATCTATCTTGGACACCAAGGAGGTTAAAAGGACAAGAAAGAAGGTCTACAAGGAATACTTGGTCAAATGGGCTAGTTTACCAGCTGAGGATGCAACTTGGATGTCTAAGGTAGATATTGCAAAATGGAGTCACTGTTGCAGACCTCATTCCATCAGGAGATTGATTTTTCTTTCACCCCTGAGTGTATGCTGCAGAGCACCCTTATGTTTCCATGGTCTTGTGCAATTTGTTCTCATGTTCTATGCATTTTGAGTCTAATAAAATGTCCTAGGGAGGTCTAGGACTAGGATAAGTATGGTTTTGGCATCTCAAGCTTTATAATAAGCTTTGTAATAAGGTCTAAACATTATCAAATTCTGAATAGTGGTGTATAAACATCAAATACCAACCTATGTTGGCAATTCCATGTTGTGGCCTGAATGGGAAAGTAGTTTGATAGTTGGTGAGCGACCCAACTAATTGGAAACTGATCAAAACATGTATAAAACTCTTCAAAAACATCGAATGAGGAGGGATGATATAGTTTTTGGTGGAATTTCTCTTTATTCTTTGTTATTTCTATTAGTTTACTATTATTTTGCAAGTTACATGCCGTACTTTTCCCCTGTACAGAACTATCAAGAGGGCATTTGGTCATGGGCCGATAGAATAAGGAGTTTACTGTCTGTTGAACATGGTTTGAGGTCTTGACAGTGAAATTTAAGTGAGTTGTAATAGATTCTTCTAAAAATGCCTTAAACCCCAAACTAGGGTTTTGCTCTCCTAACGATGAGTGTCTGAGCCATTCCACCGACTCTGTCAAACCACAATCAGTGGAATGGACCAAAGACTAATAGATTTTTGTGTTCCAATCCTCATTTTATGCATTGGTGGGAATTTTGTTGCTATTTGGTGAATGGGAGCCTAATAAACCCATGTATTAGGCTACTCAAGAGGGATAACAGCTATAAATCTCTTTAACTGACCTTAGGAGCCCTAAGACCTTTAAAATCCATTGTTTGGACATAGACCCCACATGTCCAAGTGGTTGGTAGAGTTTTTCAGATCCATTAGAGGGTGGCCTCTTTGCAAAAGAGGGCTAATTGAGCCCCTGCCCAGTAGTAACAATCAACTTTTGGGGCACACACTCCAAGGCAACCTATAGTCACTTTGGGATATGTGATGTACCAATCAAATGGGTACTCCAATATGGTTTTGGTTTTAGGGAACAGTGCCATAGTAGAAAGTCATTGGGTAGAAACTGTCAAATGAGGGCTACAAGGAGCTAGGCAGGGTTGTGAAGGAAGTCCTAGTCCTTAGCATTCAAGATCCAATCATAGTTGCTTGGGAGGTTTGTATTGGTGTATGAAGTTGGTCTAAGTGACTTCCCCAAGATCTTGATTACTTTCAAGGCTTAGTCCATGTTGGGCTCCTTGGCTTAGGTCTAGGAAGAATAGTGAAACAGGTTATTGGAAAGGTCTAACTTACCTTCATTCATAATAATCTTGGAAGCCAAATGATTGAGGATTTCTTATCCCTGCATTAGATTGCATCAATTTGTTAGTATACTTGCCTCAACTTGACTACCACTAAGGTCAATACTATCCTCTAAAGTATGAGGACCATTCTTCTGGCTCATGTACTTCAATAACCCTTAAAACCAAGATTTGGCAAGACAAGTTTTCTCTTATTTCATCACCTTAAGGATCCTAGGAAATGATATAAATGATAGAAAAATGTTGCATCTTTCATTGGGAGTATTGTGAATAACAATATCCTTTACTACGGTTTGTACCCTTTTTCCTATACCATCATCCCGAAGTAAGTATATTTTATTTCACCTAATCATTCAAGCAAAGCTTGAGACAAGATTGAGAGTGTAATAAAAAATATCTTATAGGTGATTGCAACACTTAGTCAAACATATATCATCTTGTCATAGACTCATTAATAACATGTTATAACCTTTTGAGTATATATTCTCAAGTATAAATTATTGGATGTGCTATCACTTACGAACACTTCATAGAACTTGAATTTAGAGATTGACACTAATATCTAATTTCTATATCAATGGGAGGTTGTCACTCTTGTAAATATTTGACATATTCCCATGTTAATACTAGGATGATTTTCATACCTTGAAAAAGTATTGTTTTATTCCATCTATTTTAACAATCTTAATTTTTCTCAAAGTTTAAGAGGTGAAAATGATCCTGGGATTTGTGGGTTATGGGCCCATAGACTTATGTAACTAAATTGGTATAACTTGATGTGTATCAAATTTATGTGCCTAGTACTGATATCTTTAATCATGAATGACGAGTTAATCTAAGAAGAAGAACTTAGGAGAAGAAAACCCTTGGATGAAATGATCTACTCTAGGTATTCATATAGAAGTGAATTTGGTCCACAGACAAAGTCCACTAGATCAATTTTATAGGTTACAAGATAGATCATATGTGCTATTGATTGGATTGTATTGCCATTGTTTCGATGAGTGTGGGATATATCACTTGATTGTACATTTGATCTTGTTCCAAAGGAATAGAATAATTTATTCTCAAAGATGTTCCTCCTCCATGAATGTATCTTATGATAGATTTCCAACATTTCTCTTAAGATTTATCAGGAGTCCAAATTTGTAGGTTCCTAAAGAATTGAGTTGTCTTTGTTACATTCTCTCAAAAATGTTGTTTTGGATTTTAAGGGATTGACCATCCTAGGTCAAGATGATACCTCAATGTACCTAAATCTTGATGTTTGAAAGATAATCTTAATCCATCTTTGTATTTTTAGTTATGCTTAACCACTAGTGGTGGCAATGTGTGAATGTCCTTTTGAGATTTGGAAATCAAATCACATTGTTAGATTCAAGTATGTTGAGTGGTTATGATTGATTGTTCCTTTCTTGGGAAACTTTTGATTTCCTGATGAATAGATGAGTGATGATTGCTCGATTTGAGTGATGATTGCTTATGTCAATGAAATGATTTATCCTTTATATCTATTTCTAAGAGTCACTACCCTTCATGATTGCCTTTTTGAGAATACTTTACTTTCGAGTTAATTGATAGATTTATTTACTATTGATGGTTTCTTCACAAGGAAATGATTTCCCTTATATATCTTATTGTTAAGGGAGTCCTACATTTGTAGGGTCACAACTTTTCGTATTTGGGGTTTCATCCTTCCTTGCATCATCATTATTCTTGAGAACCTAATTTAATTTCCTTGTAAAATTACTTAGGGTTCTATTCTCAATTGAATTCTTCAATGATGTTTTGGATGTCTTTCTCAAATGAAATGTTCTCCCCTTGTATATCTCAAGTTTGAGGAAGTCACACTTTTTTGCTTCACTAGTTACAACTCTTCATTATTGCATAAGTTAATTTGTTAGTGCTTCTCAACCCAAGAAGTGTTTGACAATAGAGCTTGATAGATTTGGCATTTTCATAATTTTTTAAGCATAAAGTAATCTTAAACACACATAGAGTAACTTGTTGGAGAAACATTAGACATGAAGAAAATACATAATACATGAAGTGCATGTGATACAAAGTATACACGTAGGACACAAAACATAAAGCATATGTAACATATGAAGTATACACATAAGTACATGTGAAGCATGAAGCATACATGTAAATATACGTGATACGCGAAGTATACATAAGACACAAAGTATACGCATATATACACGTAATAGATGGAGCATGAAGCATATTTTTTTTTGCTAGGAGTAGTCAGGTTTTTAGCTTGGTCCAGGCCCAGAGAGACCCTTATGGGGATCTCTTCCCATCGGCTTTTATCATCTAAGACCACAACTGGGAGGTCTCCATCCCTAATGGGCATTATCGCCCTTTGGTCAAACCCGTGAGCTCGTTGGCCCAACGAAGGTACACAACCTACGAGCACGGTAGCCCAGTGAAGGCACACATAGCCTACGAGCACAGTAGCCCAGTGAAGACACGCATGACCTGTAAGCTTGTTGGCCCTGCGGGGGTTTGAACCTTGGTTTTCGCCACAAAAACTATGTGACTTGACCATTGAACCATGCTCTTATCATCAGAAACATGAAGCATATACGTGCTACATGAAGTATGCATAAATACACATAATACACAAAGCATACATGAAATACATGAAGCATACACATAAATAAATGTAATACAATAAGCATGAAGCGTACACATAATATACAAAGTATAAGTACATGTAATACAAGAAGCATGAAGCATACACATAATACACAAAGTATACGCATAAATACACATAATACATGGAGCATGAAGCATACACGCAATACATGAAGTTTGCATAAACACACGTAATACACGAAGCATGAAGCATACACATAATACATGAAGTATGAAGCATACACATGAATATATGCAAGTCATGAAGTATATACTTGAATACACGTAAGTCATGAAGTATACACTTGAATACATGCAAGTCACAAAGTATACACTTGAATACACATAAGTCACAAAGTATACACTTGAATACACATAAGTTATGGAGTATACACTTGAATACATGTAAATCAGGAAGTATACACTTGAATACGTGTACGTTATGAAGTATACACTTGAATACATGTAAGTCATGAAGTATACACTTGAATACACATAAATTATGAAGTATACACTTGAATACACGTAAGTCAAGAAGTATACACTTGAATACATGTAAGTCATGAAGTATACACTTGAATACATGTAAGTCATGAAGTATACACTTGAATACACATAAGTTATGACGTATACACTTGAATATACATTGCATCAACTATCATTCACAGGATGGAAGAAGGGATGCTCTGATACCAATTGTAATGTTCTTACCTAAATTTCCCTAGAAAATTCAAAGACACAAGTCAAGGTTAGGGTTTTAGAATTACCATTTATATTATCTTCAAAACTGCATAATTCTTGTGCTTAAATTCTGCAATTATGACATAGGAAAACACATATACAAAATATAGATATACAAATATACATCTTTAACCATTAGGGTTAGATAAGATTTTTCTTGCATTCAAATTCATAAATAATATTACTATTTGAGAAATCATACATTCATTGTCATGTAGATAATGTTGGCATGTGGAGAGTGATTATTAAAATACTATACACTTGTAACTATCCTTGCCAAGGTTCGGGGCTGGGCCAGGCCTCAAGTGGGGGTTCAGGGGCGGCATCCCCTAAGAGCATGGGTTTGGGGGAGCTGCCCTCAAAAAAAAATTTCTCTTTTTTGCACGTTCAGGGTCGGTAGTTAATTTTTTGTTAACCGACAAATGAAAAATGACATTCTAAAACCCTAATTCTCGAAGCTTTCAAAAAGCTTGTTATAAATGGCCGGGATGTATGTTGTGGTATGGAATTTGCGAGATTGTAATATATTTTGCATTGGATAATAAAATCATTAGATGGCTGAGTTTATGTGGATGTATCCCGTTTTGGGTGAACCACATTTAAATTTTGTGTTGATCTCTTTTGTTTTATTCTTCATTGTTCTATTTGGGTTATTTAATCTGCATATAATTGTTAATGTTTATTTCTCTGATCTGCCTAAATCCTAACAGATAACTCTGTTTGTTTACAACATAGCCATAAAAGAGGAGGTATAGGGAGACATGGCAGGGTCCCTTCTGACAATAGTTCTCCCTCGAAGTAGTCCCCTCACCATTCTTCTCTAACTGGTGAATCTTAGTGTGCCAATAAACCCTCAACATGGGGATTAGGGAGAGAATTCTGCCTATAGGTGACTTTATTTGTTTCTCCTTTTTACATGATAGTAGGGTGCTCTACTAGTTATTCTCCATACCTATCAATGTAAGGGTGCCTTAGCTATTCTCTCATAGTGCATATTCCCCCCTTCTCCATGTTGATAATTTATTGCAATAATTTTATGTATTTTAATATATGACAATGATATGTAATAAGTAAAGATAATTGACAAGAAATAATGATCTGACCTGCTATTCCTTATTCTATTTCTACATGTATATCTGATAATGATTCTTATTGAACTTCTAGTTTAGTTCAGAGTTTGCAATGTAATCCTTGTTGTCTTTATTAGTCTATATGACTGGATAAAATAGATATATTTCTGTAGATTGAATATCTGCTATTATATTCAATGATCTAATGATCTAATGATTCATAATTTCTTGATTATTCATGTTCTCTAGATGAGACTGTTGTGTGTGTGTGTGTGTGTTATTTTCTTGCTAGTCTCTATCTGATATATTCTTCACTCTCTTTATACTTTCCAAGGGAGGCAATTCTCTTCAAAAGATTGTGTCTTTTACAACAGACAACCCCTCACAACAGTCGCACCTTTTACTAACTTGCATCCTTTGTTAATGGTTAATAAAGACAATTTTTGCCCTTATTAAATCGTTGCTTTGAAGTATCTTATAAACCACACCATATTTAATTTGTATAGTTTAGTAACAAATCACCTCCCATAGCATCTTTTTGTCTTATTCTAAATTCCATAAATTGTACCATTTAGTATCTTATACAAATTGCACTTCATAGTGTTTAAATTCTTCCTTTTAATAAATGGATCATACTTCTTAATGAATTTAATCGCTGCATCCTTTATAACTTCTCTTGAATCACATATCTTAGTATATAATAAACAACATGTCATATGTTATTTAAATAAGACATTTTGTCTTATATGGAGTCTACCATGAAGTTGTTGATGTGGAGTAAGTTAGTGGAGGATGAATTAAATCTGTAATTTCATTTATTAACTCTTACTTGATATCCTTATACATTGTATGGTGGTGGATATTACACCTATGTTGAAGTTAGTATACTAGGATGCATAAAAGTATGGGGCATATTATCATTTTCAAATTCATGTTGGGTTTCTTAGTTTGAGTGCCGATTAATGTTTCTACTTCATAGACCTAGAGACATTATGGGTTTGATAAATTTTAGCTCATTGAATTAATATTTCCTTCACTATAATATATTAATATTTAATTTTTATAAACAAATATATATATGAATATTTCATTTTACTATGTTATAATAAATTTTATTATAAAATAGTATTTAATTATATTATTTAATTATTATTTTTTATCAGTTCAAGCAGCTAGGGCTGCACCATTATATTAACGAAAAGTATCAACATTACATTGCATCAGGGGATAATAAATTGTCACCCTAGTCAAAATAGAGAACCCATCTTCCTACCAAAAAACTACCAGGCAACCTTAAACAAAATGTTGCCAAAACTTGCTAATCCCCTTACATATTATCTGTTTGCATACATATATATTTATAGACATGAACATAGGGCTGAGCCCTGGATTAAACCCCCGCCACCCACCTATAGAAAGCACTAAACACACAGGCTCATGTAGCCCTTACCCTCGATCAATCCTAGTTAGCAGATCCCTTCTCATCTGCAAGCCCTTCCTCCATAATGAAATCCTGGAGCCTATTCGAGTCGTCCTTTGGCAACAGATCTAGAACTTGTTTGAGAAATCTAATGCCTCGTGTCATAGCAGAACGAAACCAAGGCAGAGACTCTGGAGATGCTGAAAAGACCAAAGGAAAACACCCTGGTGGTTTCCCACGATGTCGAATGACATAGTAGTCTCCCAGGATTGGAATGCCTCGACCCTCCTCATAATTATGCAGAACATCCTCTATCCCTCCCAAAAATCTCCCTTTTATGAGATTTTTGCACAATTGCCTGGTTGTTTCCTTCAATTCCCCTGCCTCCAACACAGATGCTAGGAACAAGGCTGCCACATCGGTGTTAACCCTATATCTATGCTCGAGATGCATGAAGGCATCTCCTAGAACCATCTTCATGGCATGAAGAATGAGCCCATGCCTTGTTTTAAATATCAATCCCAAACTTTTATCTATCACCATTCACAGGAACACTAGCTACCTGCTCAGGCATTCCAAGACAATTGATGTATCCATGACGTCTGCCTCTCCTACCATGCCAAGACTGCAAAGAAGGTTTGTAAGGAATGTCATTGGCATCTAGACTCACCTCAATTTAATGAGGTCACCGTCTCCATCTCTAAATTCACACGCATCTCATCATGAATGAATGCGTCTTTGACTCCCTTTGCATGTAGGGTGCAATCATTGATTTAAGTGACTGTCACCTTGAACGATACCTGCCCATGAGGCCTTTTTGGCCAAATCATTCGCCAATTCGATCCCTTCTCGATAAATATGTGTTACCTTAAATTTGACCATCTCCGATAGGATTTGTGAGATTGGAACAAGCCACTTTCTAAGCTTCCAGTTAGGTGTCCACCCAGTCTAAATGGCATTGATTGTTATCATTGAGTCCCCTTCTAGATGAACTCTCCTTAGGTTTTTGCTTTTTGCACATTGTAGTCCTATTAAAGCCACCCTGAACTCAACTTCGTTATTCATCTCAACCTCTAGGTAGGTTGATTTCTCCAAAATCTTTCAATCTTTATGATCTCTGATCACGCACCCTGCTCCACTTTGACCCGGGTTACCCTTGGCTGCCCAATAGAAATTGATCTTCACCCATCCCTCTACTAGGGCCAACCATCTTACTTCTTTTCTTTCCTCCTTAATGGGTTTAACACTCAGAGCCCCATAAACGTGGGAAATATGCTATTATTTGATTGATATTAATATAATTCATATATGGCCATTATATTTTTTTTGTATAAATATTAAATATTAATATATTATATTGATATTAATATAATATTCATACTAATATGATTATTTAATTTTTAAAATATAATTGAATAAATAGAATTATTATTATAATGTATTTATATTTATGTTATAAAATGAAATATTGATATATTGATGTAATCTAAGATTCAACACTATTATTATTGCAAAAATATTCAGAAACTCAGAACTATTTTTAAATTATCCTTCTCATTCCATTCCATCCTCCTCCAACTAAAATAAATACCAAATTTATATACAAAAACAAAAATCACCCTTTTTGGCAGATTTTAACAACTTTCTAAAATTGTCATTTTTGGTAACTTTGCATCCATATTCGTATGGTCATGAAAATTGCCAATTATTTAAAACTAACTAAAAGAGGACTAATTGTCAACTTTCTAATCTAATTGCATGTAAATTTCAAAAAATAATTAGAAAAAATAACTTAGAAAAATCTCAAAAAAACATTAAGACCTCATTTTAAGGCCCTAGATGATCAAAAAAGGTTTTGAAAAAGTGTTAAAATGGTGACCCACCAAACTTGTCAATTCAATGGGATTTTCAATCAACTCCTCAAGATGCATCTTCCCACCAAATTTCAGCTCAAACGGACCCCGGGTCAAAAGTTATGACCTCTAGGAGTTTCTGCATCATATATATTTGTGTCATCGCAATAATAGCAAGTAGTAAAATTCTATAATAAATGAAAAAGAGACTCAAGAATTAGCAATATTAGACTAAATTTAGACTAAAATTCACATTTTCTACATTTTCCAATACAAACTCCATTGTAGTCTATGCTAGCCAAACAAATATTAAATCAAACTTAAAATCAACTAATCAATTCATGAAGAGTATTTACCAATAAATCAGTTTCACATCAATATTAAACAAATATTTAATCTAAGAAAAAAATTTCAACTACAAAATGCATACTATTATTACAACACTACAAGGTAGGTACTAGCCACTAGGTGGCACTTGTTTTGTTTCTATTTATTTATTTACCAATACTTAAGAAATTCTAACTTCCATAAAAATACACATAATAACTCTCTCTCTCTCTCTCTCTCTATATATATATATATATATATATATATATATATATATATATATATATATATATATATATATATATAACTCCACATAAAAATTTAACCCCAAAATATTACTCATTTGCATGTATTTTACATATATATTTTTATAACACACACACACATGCATATGTATAGTGTTTTTGATAGAATAAGTTGGCAAAAACAAGGGGTCGAACCCTTACAAGACAACCAAAAAAAGGCAACAAAGGCTCACAAATAAAAGGAGCCACTAACAACAACTACAACATTGACAACTGATTAATAGCAAATAGTAAATAGTAGCAGTCTGATAGTAGAGAGAAATAGAAAGCAAAGAAGCAAAGCTAGGAAAAAACATCCTCCTAGCCTTTGGATAGGAAGTCATAAATTTTATCACTCTTTAGTGTTCTCTTCGTCTGCGCCATGTGCAAGGGTGTCCTGCTCCTGCAAAAAAGTTAGATTAACCATGGCCGAGTGGCAAAGCATTCTATTTATGAGGTGTCCAAGGGAGAGAAGCTTCTGCTCAAGGGAAATCACATGGTTTCTTAGAGCAGACATTTCATCCTCTTGACTGGCTCCTTCCTCCTTAGCACCTTTCTCAATCTTCTCAACAGTCATCCCCTCCCCATCTTGAGTATGATCTCCAGGCACAGAATCACCACCATCAGTGTCCTCAGCTTGCATATCCTTTTCCTCTACCCCTTCAGTCTCCTCTGAGTCTATTTCCTGCACTTTGATTTCTTCACCTTTAGATAGCTCTCCCTCCTGAGTAGATGTATCTGAGTCACTTTCAGAGTATTCAATCAATCTTGTCTGAGGGGCTAGTTTGCCTGCAATTCTGCTAGATCTTCTAAACCTAAAGTATTACCCTCAGTCTTAGCTTTAGCTATTTTAGTATTGGCCTTTTTTAGTGGTCCCTCACTATCACTTATATGATTCTTATGGGCCCCCATATCCCCCCCAAGTCAGTGATCTCCACAGTAGACTCCACTTTCTTAAGTTGTTGTTTCTTTGATTTCACACGACCTTTGGACGGAGGAGTATGAAGCTCCTTCATAGTAGTTTCTTCCAGGGATTTGGAAAAGGAAACCCCTTTCAAATTCTAGGTGGTAGGGGTAGAATCAATGGGTTTCACGGAAGTGGTAATGACAATGGAGGGGTTATCTACAAGGATTTCAACAATGATGGGATGAATGGGTTTTGGCAGACTCAAGGCGAGATGGAATTTATAAAGGTGGTGAATGAGGCCTTGGTGAAGGGGGTTAGGTTGCTTTGAGGGCTTCTTAGCATGCTTATCTTTCACATGGTGAACAAAGTGTTCTAAAGAAGATAACAGATAGAAAGGAAAGATAATAACAACATTTCTCCTAAAGCGGTTAAGAAGTGGAAGGTGGTAGTTGGAAAACCTAGTATAGCGACCCTCCAAGGTGAAATACTTCATCAACAGGTATCACATAACATCCCATGGCTCCGATAACTTGGCACAGTCAAACCCTCCTTGATAAGGAACCATCTCCTCCCCATCACCTAGAAACAAATTCTAATTTTGGGGGTCCGCAACCCCAGCCTTTCTCTTCAATTTTGTGCCTTTTGTAGAAAGACTAGTAGCCATTGCAATTACCTCCTCCGAAATCTCAAACCCAACTTTGCCAATTTGGACTCTGCGGTTGTCCCATGAATGGGCACACTGCACAAAAAGATTTTCATCGTGGCCATTAAGGCATTCCAGAAAAGGGGTAATGCCTCCTTCCTTATAGTAATGCCACACTAAGGCATTATCCTTGAATTCACTACAAGTGATGGGTTCAGTACAAATTCTATCCCCCCATGATCAAATTTCCTTCAAAGCCACATAGCAGAAGAGAACTGAACTTCCCAATTTGACAGTCACAATAGCTTTCTCCAATGTGCCGCTTTCGAGAATTATCTTCGCTGGCCTTGGCAATAATAATAGTGAAATAAATGATGAAATTGATCGGTGTCCTTAAGTTATCATTACTCAGATATGTTGCCACATTTCCCACACTCTGTGTGTCCTTCCCATGCTTCAAAATCATCCATTTTAAACTCCTGTCAACATCAATCAGCCGCCTCAACTTGCCACAGGATATCAGCAGTGCCAAAATGGCATCTGTAAGAAAGGTACATTGTATCATCATTAAGATGTCCTTAATCAGCCACCTCAAACTGCCATGGGAGATCAATAGTGCCAAGCTGACATCCACAATAAGAGTGTATTGTATCATCATTAAGAGGTCTTATCTTTTTGAATTAACTCCTCGATAGCCCAGGGGATATTATGGCATTGGCGCCAACACCATCAATTTTCAAACTACTGACCATGATTGGCAAGGGCGTCATCAACTCCATTCCCCTCCCTATAAATGTGGGATAAATCAACCATAGGAATACCCTGAATAAGGGTTTGGATATCAATGATAATGTCCTTAAGATGCCATCCACACATAGAAACCTTGGTAATGACATCAATTATCAGTTTTGAATCTCCCTCTATGTGCAAATTCTGAATACCCAAGGTCTAATTCAATACCCCATAAAAGAGCTGAGGCCTCAACAAAATTATTAGTTTGGAGTCCTAATCCTCCTGCATAGGCAGCAACAAGCTCCTCTCTGTTATTCCTAATAACCCCACCACCACTAGCCTTACCATTATATTTTGAAGCCCCATCAAAATTTAATTTGAGCCAACCAAACTTCAGGGGGGTCCACCTGGTATTTAACCTCTGAAGTTGCTTTGAATTATCAAAGGCAGGGATTTGATTAAGTATCCCCTAATTAGTAGCCATACTTTCCTCATGTTGGGTGAGAGGTTTGTCAGTAGTCTTAACATGAGAATTGGTCACACTTTCAATAAGGATCTTAGAGAGAGAATAGTAGACCTGAGAATGATTTTTGGCAGTCTCCCTAAAAATTATGTTATTCCTTTCCTTCCACAGAGTCCAACCAATAAAGGGAAGGGTTTGGTTCCAAAGCTCCACTAACTAGGGTTGAGAGAAAGGAGGGATCTAGCCAGCAATGACTTCCCTAATATCCTTATCACAAACCCATTACAGCCCAAAATTCTAAAGCACTCTACTCCAAATTTCTCTGGCAAAGTCACAATGCAGAATCAAATGAGAAATAGTTTCCTCTTCCTTAAGGCACATGACACATCTATTGACTAGATATAAACCCCTTCTTTGAAGGCTGTCTTGAGTTAAAATTCTATTATGGACTACTGTCCACCAGAAAAAATTAACTTTTGGGAGAAGTTTGTGGTTCCAAACTTTCCTTCGAAGCTCGTCTCTGTGGTCTTCCTTAATCAGCAAATGGTAAGTGAATTTGACTAACAAGAGGCCTTTTTATTAGCAGTCCAAAGTAACTCATCTGGTCTTGTAAAAAGGGGGATTTGGGTTCCCAAGAGCATCTGTTGTATAGTATTCATTCGAAGGGGAAGATCAGGTCAATTGTTATAGCACTCAAGAAAGTTTTTCCATTGTCTGATTCCATATCCTTGTTGGATATAATGACAAATTTTAGTACCAAAAAACTATTTAGCAATACCTGCAATTGCCTCATTGCCCTCTTGAGTAGAAAGAGATTTGTCAGCCAACCAAGGATCCTCCCAAAAGTTTATGAGGGTTCCATCCCCAAGTTTCCACTTTAACCTCTTTTTGATTAAGCTCCTAGCTTTGATCATTTTGTTCCAAATGACTGACCCTTGTGGTAGGCCCTCCTGATATTTAAGGAAGTTATAGTTATCAGATCCCTGTAAATATTTATCTTTCTTAATTCCCCCCCAATCTTTATTGTTGCTGATAAGATTCCAATTGACTTTAGATAAAAGGGCTTTGTTCATATTTTGGATAGTTCTGATATTTAGACCACCACGAGTTCTAGGGAGATTCTCTTCTTTTCTTCCACTCTTGTCCACAAGAAAGTTCTTTGGATCTACTCTAGTTTGTCAGCTAAATACTTTGGCATTTTGAAAAGAGAAAGAAAGTAAGTGGGAATACCTTGGAGGGAGGCCCAAAGAAGTTGCAATTTTCCAACGCTGCTCAGGAGCTTTCCTTTCCAGCCCACCAATTTCTTTTGGGTTCTTTCTAAGATACTGTTCCAAAAACCCTGAGTTACTTCCTTGATAGTTAATGGGAGACCAAGGTAGATGGAAGGTAAATCCGCAGAAACACATCCAAGGATATTAATAATTTTCCTCTAAAGGTTCCCTAGAGTGTTGAAGAAAAATACATTACTCTTTTGGAAGTTGATGTGTTGACCAGAAGCCTTGGCATAGTCATTGAGGACTTTTTTCCAGGTTTGAACTTCCAAAACTAAGGAGATACCAAAGAGGATGGTTTCATCCACAAACTACTGTATAGACATTAGAGGGAGAGTAGAGGATGGTTTTATCCCAACTATTTCCCTAGAATTGATTTTTGAATGAACAGACTTCCCAAGAGCTTTAGCCAACATGATAAAGAGGTAGGGGGATAGAGGATCCCCCTGCCTAATGCCTCTTGTGGGAGAAAAGAAACCTCTTGGAACCCCATTGACAAGAACCAAGAACTTAGCAGTGGTGATAGCTTCCCGGATAAGGAGGGCCACTTTTTCATTGAAGCCAAACTTTTGAATAACTTTAAATAAGAACTGCCAAGAGACTCTATCATAAGCTTTGGATATATCAAGATTAAGAACCATACTTGGGATAGTGTTGTGTGTATGGATACATAAAATTTCTTTCTATTTAATCTCTTTTTTTTAAATAAACATTGAAAGGGCTTGAACACTTGGAGGCCAACAACCTTCCATGGTTGTGGCCCCCTTGTGGGTCATGACCTTGGTTGTGCCCATATTTTTTTAAATTAATTTTTTTCTCTTTTTTTCCATGTTTGTATATATTAATTATATTATATGTATTTTATTTATTATTTATAAATTTTATTTTTATAATATATAGATGTATATTTATTTTATTTTATTTTTATCAGTGAAAATGACTTTGGGCATACCCATATATAACAATTTCAAGGTTGCTCCAATGGAGGGCCGAAGCAACAAACCTTATATGGTTCTATTTTCTACAAAATGCTGACTACAAATTTTATACATATATAAATTCTATATTGTTTATCATGTATTCCTATTTTATCCTTGGACCTGAGCAACAGTAGCAACATTTCCATCTCCATCTTCTCTATATTTTGAGCTCCCAAACTCTAGTGCGAATGACCAATCCACCTCTGTTGAAGAAGAAGCACTCGTGATGGCCTTTAGGAACTGAATATCTATTTAGCTTGATGCTTGCGTGCAATGTCATCTTCTCCAATAGACCTTATGATGAAAGGCATCCAAGGCCCAGAGTATGGTGGATTGATTATTGGCCAAGTTCCATTATCTAGGTTAAAGCCCAATCCCAAAAGTATATTGTCAATAATTTTCTTAATTCTACATCACTACCTTGCCTTAATGAGGATCTCTACAACCATTTGAATTACCTCTTTAGATTCCCCCACATCCTAAAGGACCGCTAAAAACATCAAAGAAACATTTGTATTTACTTGGTATCGGTGTGCTTAGGAGAGAGATGTTTCCCCTAGCACCATCTTCATGACATGAAGCACCACCACTGATTTTGTTCTAAATACTTTCTTTAGCCTAATGTCTAACACCTACCCTAAAAATGCTATCTGCCACTTTTTTCTCTGAGGCACACCATGGTGTCCATTCTTCAAGTTCTATATGCCAAACAAAGAAAGGTCAAGTATGAAACTTAATTATCTTCCTTGGTGGCCTTAGTGATGCTTGCATTATTACAAATGCCTCCTTGCACTAAATTCCTATGTATTGATCCTAACGAGAAGCAAGATAAGCTTCACATATCACCTCTCCATTATGTTTTTCATTTAACTCAGTCGAGCTAATAAGGACAAGAGATTGAGTGCAAATTCTTGCCACACAAGGGGAGCTATTTTTCAATTCCATGCATTTTCTCATGGCATGACTCTTGATGTGATGATAATCGCAATATTCATTTTCATGAAACCATGATGGCTTAGGTTGGTTTTCATTAAAGGGTTGAGTGAGAGGGAATGTAATGAGGTTATCCTTGATGAGCTTCTAGAAGACAACTTCAATGCACTCACCAAGTGGGGTGTTTTTAAGTCCTACCAATGGCTCTAGTTGGGGATGTGTGGCAAGCAGTGGTACAATAAGAATTTAGATTATCTCTGGGTAGAACAAAAGAAAAAAATGAACAGAGGAAACAACCAAGATGTATTTGCAAAACAAGGGCATATATACAAAAGAACATACAGTAACAAACAAAGAATGATTGTAAGCAAAAATTTTAGATCACTGTAGGCCAAGCCTACACAAAATTGTTGCAACCAATTGCTTCTATCAAAGACAAATTGAATGAAGGAGCTGATCTCCCTCAAACCAAACTTGCATTTTTTAGCTCTAGCTACAACAACTGAGGACTATCTCTAGCATGTGCCAATCTACAAAAAATTCTCTTCAAATAGAGATGAGCCTCATTACGGAAACCAACATTGCTATGTAGCAACTATAAATAATAGATACTTGACCTATTCCACTCCATATAATGCACTTTCATATCATCAAAGAGAGGAAATAGAACCCAAGTCAATGTTGAAAGAATTGGATGGGAATAAACACCCATTATCAACTATAACTTCACTATCACTGCTGACCTCCTCATGCAAACTAAGGAAAAATGAGAATACCTCTAGCTCACATGGCAAAGAAAAATATCCCTGACTGCATTATTGATCCTCAAGAGAAGAAACTTCATCTTGTAGAGCAAACTAGAAAGATTCCAGCTCAGTCATATCTTCAAGTTGGGCTAACTTAGGCATAAACATGCCTCGCTACTCATTCACATCAATGTCCCACACAAAGGACTCAACCTCTATTGCAATACCAACACATTCAAAAGATGAGAAGTCTTCCACATCTAAATGAAAACACTCATAATCATTTGTAGATCCATCAAGCTCTTGAACAAATTTTTCATATGTGTTGCTACATATTTCCAATTTTGAATCATAAGCATGACTCAGGCTACAACTCAAAACATTAGAACATAAATCAATGTCACAAGACACTTCAAATGAAGAACCATATTCTTCCAATTGCCTCTCTATTTCACTTTCACCTGGGCAACTTGTTGTGTCATATTCACTACTGCAAAAGGACTGATGACACATATCTTCTATGCACATTCTTATTTTATTTCCTTGTGGCTGAGATGAAACACACTCTGCATGAGGAAGACAACATACCTTGCACCAAAGAAACAGGTTCTGATATGCGTCCATATGATCACCATCCTTAAAATCTAGGGCAAGCTCCTCACACTAAAACTCCATGGCTGCACCAACAATGGTCTCTAATCAGTTATCATCACATGCAACCACTTCCACATCTACCTCAGGCAAACAAATACTAACCGCCTTATCACATATAGGAACAAAAGAAGGAAATATATCAAACAAGAAACTAGTTTCTTTCTCATCCCATGTTTTATTTTCCTATGCACATATTTCATCCTCAGCCACAGAAGTTGATCCATCTGATTGTTCATCCCTTTACACAGCATCCTCATTGTTCACTAAACCACATACCTCAACATTGGTCTCATCATTTTCACTTTCACTTGATGAGTTATCCAACTAAAGATAAGTGCATACACTACCTTCATCATTTGCATCACTATCATATGATGCACCATCTTCCACTTCTATCCGTCTGACTACACAATCATCATGATGAAGAGGGTAAATCACAAAACACACAACAATAAAAATTGTACATAGAAAACATAATGTTATTTTATTGATTTGGACAACTCATTATATTACAGAAGCTCAAATACAATCAGAGGAATCAATCCTTCATAGGCTTCAACACATTATAGCTACCTATCTCAAGACTCTAGAATCTTCTGCATTCTATAACCCCAAATCAGCTAGAGTTTCTATTTTCTCACCTTTTCTTGACTCTACACTTTCCCCCTTATCTCTACTACCCAAAAATGGTTATTAATAGCCTTTTTGGTGGCCTCCAGCCAAATTTCAAATTTTGCATCTCCCTCCAAAAATAGGTCAACTTCTAGGAGCCATTACTTTTGATTTGGGTGTCTGATTGACGAACTGTTTGAAGCACTGGAAAGTTCGTGGAGTATTCTATGTACTAAGAACATGCTTTGTTGGTTCTACCCATTTTGGGCCTATATGGGGCTGTTTAGTGCCTCAAACCTGAATTTGAATAATTTTCAGGTGTTTTTTGGGAAACAGAAACTTTAATATCTTTCAGCTCACAAATGATCTTTGCGTGATTCCTTTGCCAAAGGTCTTATTTTTTATTTATGAAGCTTCCTATAAATTTTCACTTCAATCCATGCCCAAATGCAAACTTTCCAAAAATAGCAATTTAGAAAAACTAAAAGTTCTACATCATTATTCAAGCGATTATGGAACCAGAACTAGGAATTATGAAAATAAATGAAAACAACATCAATGATTTGGAATCAACATCTCTTTTTTGGGTGATTAAAGATTACCCTTACACCACTAGATGCTCCTGCATCACATCATTATATGATATTGTGTTTGGATCACACAAAGCATCCATGTCCTTGTTGCTTACAATAGTCTGTGTATTACCAACCACTTCTGCATATGAGGATATAGATTTTGTAATCATATCCCTCTTAGTTTTGTCAACATAATCAATAAAAAGTATACATGTTGCATACTCATAATATTGAACACCTCCTGTATAGAAACTGGGCTCAATGTAATAGCATAAGCTCTCAAACACATGTAAATACAAATAGGAAGATCAGGTCTGAAATCCTCTAGGATGTGGGATAGGGCAACTACAAATTTGTGGCTGAGATCCATGTTGGACTCCCCTTCATGGCATCTAATATTTGTAAGTTTTTGGACAAGAACTGCAGGGTCCAAACCACTTGTAAACTCTTTAAATGCAACCTCTAAATGATCCCAAGAAGTAAAATGGTGGACAGGGAAACCAACAAGCCATTTCCATGCCATTCCACATAGAGATCTAACAAAAAATCTCATCCACATATCTTCATCTTCAAATTGAAATTTATCCAGGAAGTTTGAAAATGCCTCAATATGTGCCTTTCCATCATAAACTTCAAACCTATCAAATAATGGCATGTGATAATATATTTTGTTGGGCATGGACTACTTTTCATAATCGACCCACGAGAGGTGCAACTGTTTATATGTAGTTTTATTAGAAATGGAAGGGGGCTGAAAAAGTAAGCTATTGACAACAATAGGAAGGGCACTAGATTGTGCCCTAGACTGACGTAGCATGATTTGATTTTCTAACTCCCTTTCTTGCTATAGTAAAAAATCAAACAACTGCTTTTCTTTTTTAACTTTATATTGCAGCCTAGTTGATCTATTTTGATTAGGTAGGGGTGCACATAGGTCTGAGTTGTATGAACAGCAAGGACCTTCATCCTCATTGTACTCATTGACACTCTCTCTATCATAGGATCTAGGGCTCTCATCATATGATACATTTGAAAAAACTTCCCTATGGTAAACTTGTCCATTCCACTTAGCCATAGTTGATTACAAATCACTTATGTAGGGAGACATGAGAGTAGATATGACCATTTTCTATATGGAGAGAAAAACCATGTTTCAAAGCTGGAAGAAAGAACATGTATCATAACTAGCTATAGTCTCTTTGAATCATGCACATAGCAACAAAACTTTGTTTTCTTTGACAACAGAGTTGCCACCTCACTGTTTGAGGAAAACCATTGAAGAGTGAATAATCTTCAAAGCCATAAAACTGATTTTAGGTTTCTCATACTAGGAGAGTCTTCAATTTATTTGAACCCTTAAATTGTCCCTAGCAATGACACCAATCTGTTGGGACCCAAAAAAACTATAGCCCTAAACCCTAAAACATTCCTAAATCACCTAGGCCAGGGATGGTCATTCTGGGTGATAGGAAGAGGTTCATCAATAGGTTTAGGGTAATTTTGGTCAACTAACAGGAGTGGGTAAACTCCTTTGCTCTTTGAGCTTAGATTAAACTCTGGAGGGATATTCCAAGGGGTATACCTAAATAGGTATTGGATTCAACACTAGATGAACAACTAAAAATGAAAGGACAACCAAACCCAAATAATCTTTTAGGCCCCAAAGACTATTACTGGACCTAAAACAAGTGGTTGTCACTAATAACCCCTATATAGCTAATGAAAAGGCACTCCTATTGACAATGGAAAGTGCAGGTATGCTTGTTTGCAAGAAATACACACTAACTACTTGCTTCACACATGATAAGTATGTATTTGATTTTAAAGAGTGTGGGTGATCACAGAAACTTTAGACTGGTGCCTAATATATTAGGTTACAGAGTTCACAGTTTAGTAGAAGGAAGAAAATAATAAGAGGAATGAAACATGCACTTTCTGGATACCCAGATGCAAGAAAGATAGCTATCAAAGAAGAGAATACTTAGTAATCCTTTGCAACATACAATCATTCATCTATAACCATAAAAGAGATCATTACATAGCATGTAATGTTTTAAGAATTTGTCTGATTCATGTGATTCACAGTTAAAATCATACCATGAAATGTGGTAAGAGGAAGCCCTAGCTAAACTTAGGATTTCCCTAAAGAATTAAAGAAGGAGAAATTCTTACAATGATAACTAAAATCCATTTGAAAAAAACCTTTCATACCCTATTCTGATCCGCTGGAGAACTGTAACTTTTCTACTATTTTGAAACCCTAGAGAGCCCTACACTTAGTTGCCTAAGAAATGTAAAATGACCAACCCCCTAAATAAGAAAATTGATCCTGCCTTTAAAGCCATCATCTATCAATTTGAGAAAGATCTGGGGAAGATCTAGGCGCAAATATTTGCAACAACCATCATAACTACAAATAATATCTTCAACAAACATCTTAACTACATTTGTCTTTTAGTTAGCCAATCACTTCATAGTGATGGCACTTTTGGGAGTGGTCGATGTGCTTTCCAGGTAGTTAGAGAGGTTGGGAAACTAGTGAACCAAACACTAAAAAAATTAGACCCAGTCTCCTTTTTGTTAGAAACATACATAGCCAAGAATTCAGAATGCACAACAAAAACTCAAATCAAGCATGGAACAAGAACACAATCACAACATAGTGATTTACCCTGGAAAACCCCAAACTAGGGAAAAACTAGCAATGAAGATCTTCATATTAACTCTCAACCCCAACCGGGCTGAGCATGGAGGCTTCAACCAACCACACATACAATGGAGTCACCAAGCCATTATATAGACTTCCATACATGCAAAACCATGGGCTCAAAACCATGAGCTCCAAAACCATGGAAAAATACAACTAGCACAAAACCATGTGCTAAATACCACTAATGGTTAATCCACTAACTCTAACCCAAGAACTAGTTTAACCCAACAATCCCCCCTTTAAACTTGGTCTTGGGGTTAGCACCAATCCCCCCTTCCACAAGCACTAAGTGCAATGCTCTCTTTGTCACTGAGATCGACATCAAACTAGGAATCCACATGATTCTAAGACCCCCTTACCACCTAGGAGAACTCCTCTCTTACCAGGCCTTTCCTTTCAGGGATGGAGCAAGCCATATCAGGTCTTAGAGCCATCAACCCAAATACATGTATTAAATTTTACATACAACTCCATTACAATCTTGTTCTTGCTACAGCCAGCCTTGGCTATGGGCACCTGCAGCACCTTTGTTGTGGGTACATGCAACAAATGCATACAGTTACTTTGACCAGGCAACATGCCTATAGCAGTAACCACAACCAATCTTGCACAGACTTGCTCAACCTTCTTCCAGGAGCTAGAGCATTGAGGTACACACTCAAACCTTCTGTTTTAGAAAGAATACTAGATTGAAAAATAAATGTTGCCTTATCTCCACATGTTGTGAGTTGCATTACCCCTCTATAGAGATGAACGTTGGAGCTTGCAACTCAAGCTCTGCTACCAATTGTTAGAAAAATACACAGCCAAGAATTCAGAATGCACAACAGAAACTCAAATCAAGCATGGAACAAGAACAGAGTCACAACATAGTGATTTACCCTAGAAAACCTCAAACTAGGAAAAAACCAGCAATGGATATCTTCATATTAACTCTCAACCCCAACCGGGCTAATCCTGGAGGCTTCAACCAACCACACATACAATGGAGTCACCAAGGCATTATATAGACTTCCATACATGCAAAACCATGGGCTCAAAACCATGAGCTCCAAAACCATGGACCAATACAACTAGCACAAAACCATGTGCTAAAGACCACTCAATGGTTAATCCACTAACTCTAACCCAAGAACTAGTTTAACCCAACACTTTTGTCTTAGTCATTTTGTTGGATGCAGGGTTTTTGGTACTCGCCATGAGCTTTTGCATTTTTCTTCTTTTATCAGCGATAACCCCATCTGGATTCTCTTTTTATTTGCCTCACCCTTGGCTCCTTCTCTGTATGCAAATTTTTTGAACTCTTCCATGACACCTCTTTTCTTTTTGTAAGCAACTTCAAACTCTGCTTGCCACCTCCATTCCTTCTTATCCCATGCTTTATTAGCAAATGTTTTGTTTGTCGAACTTGAATAATTCTACCCTTATCAACAAATTCTCTCTATTCAGAACCTTAGGAAGTTTGGCTTCCTTATGCTTTTTATTGACCTTATCGCTTTATCAATGAAAAGAGAAAACTTTGAACTTGTGAAAAGTTCATCTCTTAGCCAGTTTGCCGATATCTTTCTACCTTAGCCCTTTTCTTCATTATTGGCAAACCGGGCACATTTTGAACTAAAGGGCTGCAACACCATACTCCTCATTATTGGCAAAAATATGTTTTTCCAAACTTTACTTATTTCTCCTTTGTCGGTAAAAACTTTTTTTCACAAACCAAGTACTTTGCCGCTTTATTGGCAAAAAATGCCACCTACCGAACTTTACTTTTCAACTTGCCTTATCGGCAAAAAAGGCCTATTGACGAACTACCGAAAATCCTAACTAGTTCATTAGTTTGGCCCTCAGTCGATTCCTTGACAAGGCATTGTTTCTCCTTTTCATGCTTTAGCCAAATTTTGTCTCAATTTGCCATGTCAGCAAATTTGCTCTATGCCGAACTAACTTCATGTCTTACATATTTTTCCTTATCAGAAACTTTGCTTCATTTCAAACTTTACTTTTTCATTGTATATTTGCCTTATCGACAAATCGACACTTTTTAGAACTTGGCTTATGCTTCCTTTTATTGGCAAAAAGAAGCTATGAGGAACTTTTGACTTTGACTGTTCCATATCAGCAAAAAGGAAGAAACAAGAACTTTGGCCTTCTTTCAACTCCACTTGCCTTATTGGCAAAAAGTCCATTGGGTGAACTACAAATCAGTGAACTTGAAAAAGTTAGAACTTATGCCACTTTGTTGATATCTTTCTGCCTTAGTCTTTGCAGAAACACTTTATCCCTTAGCCGCAACAGTCGCCCTTTCCTCATTTCCACTCTGTCGGCAAATAGGTAGATCACTAAACTTTAGAAAAGTTATGAAGTTAGGAAAAAGGCTGATTTGCTGATAAAGGCAAAAACATGAAAATATTCTAAGGAAAAGACCAATTTCTTACTAAGGCAAAAAGTATAAGAACCATACTTTGAAGAATCATAACTTATTCATTTTAAGGAATTTTAACATGGTTCAAAAGGCAAAGTTGCTCAGAATTCAATTCTCTATTCAATGGTGACATATTCCAAGAAATTTACGTAGGATTTTTTAAAAAATTTTTGGGGGCAAAATGGGCAATTTGAGGACTGATTTTCCAAATGCTAACACTATCTATTCCTTTATTGTTGATTTCTTAGCTTGCAAGCTTGTGGGAATTTATTTGTTGTTATTAATCCTTGTAAGAGTGGGATTTTGTAGTGGATTTGGTTTTCTATTTTAGGAAATATTATGATGAGCACTACTAGAATGGCTAAGAGGTTCAATAGAACCTACATTGGGCTATGGAATCTTAAGGTAGTGAATCTTAGAATTGGTCATGTGTTTTCATGTTGCATGTTTGTGATTGAGAGCTCCTATTTGGTAGTATGTGACTACCCTTTGGCATGGTGGTTGTGTTAGAATTTATCTTGTAGTCATGCCCAATGAATGAGTGTTCATGTTGGATGCTTACTTTTAGCCCCTGGTCACATGGAAAAGCACTAGTTGTGTTGACTATTGCATGGAGTGCTTATGTTGGTACAACATTTTTAATCCTTGGTTATGTGGAAGCATTAGATGATTAGCCCTTGGTTTCATGCAAGTTCTAGAGTTGGTCTTTTGGTGATTTAGAGCTCCTAGACAACTTGGTTCCTCCATATGCATGTACTTGATGATGGATGTGGAAATAGTTTTTTGGTGGCCTAAAGTCCCTAGACAACCTTTTATTCTTGTACTTGCATGTTGTAGATTCATGTTATTTTGGATCCGTGGGTTTTGTAGATTTCTTGTTTACAATATGTGGTTATGCTCATATGTGATATTTCATTTTTTTAGTTTATAAACATGGCTTTTTTTAGGTTTATGGGTTTCAAGATGTTTAAATGGATTCATATTTGTATGTACAATTTTATAGGTTTTACACATTAAAATCTATCATTTTGTAGATCTATGAAAAGATAGTTGTTCAATGCTTTTTGATGGAGATAGTTACATATTTGCATACATAATTCATGCATGGTTTGAGAAGGTTGGTTGTAGGTTGTACACCCAAAATTGACCAGGTTCATCCTAACATCACCTTTCGACACTTTGTCAACACCTCCTATCCCACTTTCGACACCTTGCCAACATCATTGTTGACATCACCTTGCATGTCCTTATGACACCTTATGACACATTTATCCTAGGTCTCCCTTTATCCCAAATTAATTAAATAAATCATATTTATTTAATTAAATTTATCCATTATCCCTCTTAGCTAAAATTAATTAAATAAATCTTATTGTTTTAATTAATTTTTCCTCCCATATCACATGTCTCTCATAATTGATTAAATAATCGCCACCCTTATCCACTTGCACAAAATTCAAACTAGCTTTTAATCATAACCATCCAATTCAAATTTCACCTCTTAATCTCAACTGTTCACATAAGGATGAGCCCTAGAAGCTTCCACCCTTGCCCTAATCCTCCACCTCTTAATCTCAACCATTCACATAAGGATGATCCCTAGAAGCTTCCACCCTTGCCCTAATCCTCCACCTCTTAATCCTAGCTATCCATTGCACCTCTTACTCTTAGCCCTTCATACTATCAATCAACTATATATAAATCTAGCCTCAACCTAGCCATTAACATATCACAACAATCAAGTAATGTTATGGTACTAAAATTTTGAGCAATCAACATAACATATCAATAGTATCATTGAGCATATCTAGGTAGTACTAGGGTGCATGCTACCTCTGCTCTATTGGGGAGAAAGGATGATTTGAGGTGAAAGGTTGTAAGATTGCATTCATATTTCTATTTTTTTCCTCATTTCATTTTATATTCTTCATTTTGGCACGCTCGGTGGAACTCCCGTCCCTGGATTTAAGCTTGTTTTACAGGTTTTAGTGGCTTTTTATTGCAGGTTGGAGTATATTTATGTCAAGATCTGGGGTGACCTATAACAAAAATCCTCCTATGCCAAATTTGACCTCACCGTTGCATTTGGGAGGCCCAAAAACCCTAGTAAGCATATAAAATTTGTCAAATTTGGGCACTAGAATTTTTTTTATTTTTTTAAAAATCCTAACCCCTGTTGCAAGGCCTACCATATGGATCCGTACAGTATGAATCATATGGATCTATACAATATGGACCTTACGGATCTATACGACACTCCTACTACAGTTTGTAAATATATCAAGTTTTATCCATTGGGAAAAATCTTTTAACTGTGTGTTTTCTTTGTTTATTATCCAAAGGTTTTGATTTGGTTTGACCACAGGTCTTTGCAAGTTTTATTTTAGCATTTTTATCAGTGGGCTAGAGATAGGTTTTAACCACTATTTATTGGTGAGAATCTGTAGATATTTTGTCTACCCGTCAGTCCTTGCTTCAGTTTTTCTACCAATTATAGCCACCCATTAGTTTCCTATCCTCCGCGATGTGCAAAACTCTAACTCCTGCACAATCCATCCATCCCTTTAGCCTCAGGGTGACCATGGCCTTAAACCCCACGGGACCACCCATGAAGTGCCCAAGCAGTTGCTGGCCCCTTTAAGCTTTGGCTCGTGGTCACTAATCTAACCAGAGCCTTTGCAGACCCTTCAACTGCCTGAGGGTTTCCCTTAACCCGATGCAATATCCCTAACCATAGCCTGTAACTATAACCCTTGACCATATCTATCCACTTCCGCGTGAGTGCTTTTTGTCCCAAACTGTTAGACGTAGAGTTTAACCCTTAACAACACACTCCTCTTTTTATTTTTACATGCCTTGCGACCTTGGTCACATGGGTGACTAGGGCTCTGCTAACCATAAATGTGCCCCTAACCACTAGCTAAATCACCTATCTAACCATAACTTGTGACTGCTATGATCCTAGTTGCTAGCAACTAAGTTAATTGTCAGGTCTGACCCCCCTTCTTCCTAGAGCCCTAAACACATTTTTTTTTTTATTTTTTGCATAACTGGTCAAATTTTCATGAAATTAGAGTCGTTGGAAAGCTGATTCAACTAGCTTCATAGTGGTGTCAATCTCATCAGTAGATTTGATCATATTTTTTAAGTATAATTAGTCAAACTCATCATTTTCTTGCAAATTTCAAATCACTATATCTTTTGCAAATTTTATAAAAAAAATTGACTTTTTTTTTTAAATTGCTTAGAATTTCATAAGAAATATGATTATCTCATCTAACCTTTTGTATCTTTCCATCTAACATCTATTTTTTCAGATTTAATCTTTTTCATAATAACATACTTGTTTTGTAGCACTGTTTGCCAAAGGCTAAATTTATCAAAACTACTAATTAGTTTTCTACAGGTTCGCATGTCAAAGGCTAATCATTAAACCTATCTTTGTGTTTTCTTTGTTTGGTGGGTTTTATTGTGACTTGGGGTGTGTATGCTCTTCCCTTGTGCCTAGTGTGATCTTGGGAATCAAAAACACCCTTAAGCCACTTTCATTCACACACACACACACACACACACACACACACACACACACACACACACACACACACACACACACACACACACACACACACACACACACACACATCTTTTTTATCTAAGGGAATTAATCTTTCTTGTGTGGATCAAGAGTGTGTGTATGCTCTCCCCTTGTGCCTAGTGCAATCTTGGGGATCAAAAACAACTCTTGCATTTACTTTTGTTACCCAAGGTGTGCTTGTGTGTAAATTGTCCACTTGCACCACTTGGTGATCTTGAGGATCAAAAACACCTTGCATTACCTTTTCCTTTAGGAGACCTTCTTGGGGACTTCATCACCCCAAGAGATGACCCCAACCACACATTTTGGTGGGGTATATCAAAGGGGGAGAATGAAAGCTATACCTCAAACTAGTCACATAGTCATTGGCACAACCTCGGGGCCCCTGGTAATTCAGGAAACAAGGTGAAGTGACTTGTCACATGCCTTCAACAGACTAGTGTTCATGGACTTGTGCCCCTCATACCTTGTGTATATTGGGGTCTCCCTTAGCAAACTTGTACATCATATCTTAAGACCTTTCAACCATATTCTAGTGTGGTACAAGGTTCAGCTGATTAAGCCTGAAGTTACCATGTACTTCCAAGGGTAGAAATAGAAGTTTTCTTTGGGAAAGACATCAAAGCCTCCAAGGAAAGGGAGAAGGTGAGCCCTTGTGCCACTAGACCCCTACCTATTCACCCTGGAAAAGATATTCCTAGTTAGGTAGGAATATTGATGAGATATTCTATCATGTGGGCCTACACTACGAAGTCACACCTACTTGAATAATCTAGGGTGTTGTTGTGTATTGTGTGTGATAATTTGCATAATCCCAATCCAAAAATCATAGCCTTTACAAACTTGTGCATATATGTGTGACATTTATCATTTTCCCAAATTGTACAAGTGAAGCTTTAAGTCATCCCTAATCATCCTAATTATTTCATACCACCTATTCTCTTATCCACTTCATCCTAATATATCCTAATCATCCAATCACTTTATCACAACTATCCACAATCATCCTAATCATCCCTATTCATCCTAATCCATAACCATCCTAATTATCCCTCTTATCCATCTCATATCCCTAGTCATCCCTAATTATCCAATCCACTTCATCCTCATCCTAATCCAATTAATGATGGGGAATTGCTAGTCGGTCTACAATAAAAATAAGGGACCGAATCTACGACCCAAAAATGCCACCACATTGAATAGAATAATTAGCTAATTAGGATTAGAGAGGGAGAAGGGAAGTCCAAGAGTCGCATGGCAGGAGTTGTGAACTATTGATTGCACCATCCATCCTATGGTCAAGGTTGAGTTTTGAATATGTTTTCACCGTGTTATTATGAAGTGAGCAAAGGGATGAAGGAGAGGCCTCACACAACTCATTTTCCTTTTACATAGTGCAATGAATCCCACTGCATTTACATGGTAAATTTTTGAGCAATCTCTACTCAAGTGTAGCATGATTTGGAATGGTGATGTTCACCAATCCACAAGCTCAGGAGAAATGATTTCAGATACAAGAGAAGCCAAATGGAAATGTAGGAAAGCAAGGGGCAATGGACGCTGACTAAATACAGGTATAATCTAATTCTAAATCACAAAAGAAATAGATCTTAGTAAAGAAATAGATATTGAAAAACTTGGGATTGCCTTGAAATGAAATGCAGTTTATTACTTCATCTGGTGGAGAAACATGGGCAGTGGCAATGGGTAAGAATAGCAACTAATTGACCAAGTCACAAAGGTAAACAATGCTGGGAGAGGTGGCAGAATCATTTACGACTAGATATCAAGGTTCTTCCATTTATGACTTTGTTTTTCTTTTCTTCTCCTTGATTTGTAATGCACTCATTGAATTTTGAAAATGAGATGATGTTTGTGCTATTGGAATGGTTCTCAGTAGGAAGGTTGGAGTTTGGAAGAAGAGTGCCTGCTGGTGAAATTACATGAGTAGTTTAGAAACAAATGGGCACAAATTGCAAGGCGGCTTCCAGGGCTGAGTTGTTTGCAATGGTATGAGATGTTTGGTTGAGTTGCTTTGCTGAAGGTAATTTGGTTGCCTTGAAGAGGTGCTAAAGATGTTAAGAATATGTTTCTATTGGTTGGTTTCCAAGTGTTGATGAGGTTGAGTTTTTTATTATCTGATCCATAGTCATATGTCTGGTATACGACTTTAAACTCAAAAAAAAACTGATATGGATCCTCAGAAGCAAGACCATTGAAGTTTGGTAGGTTTGAAGGTGAAATGTTCTTCATAGGGACATTATATCCACGAGCAAGAACAATAGGGTATGAGAAGGTCCTGGCATTTTCATGCAGAGGATCTGCCTCATCATTGTGATTTTCATCCATGTTTGGTGTCTCTTCTTTCTAAGATTCAGTGTGAGGTTTTGAGGGAGTGGATTCTTGTAATAGATCTACCTAGTGCCTTTCTTGTAGTTCTTGAATATACTCAGAGAGTGAAAGATTTCTATTGTGCCTTGCACACATGCCCCATTTTACCAAATGGAGACCCCCTTTTTTTATTTTGCTTCGCTTTTGGTTTGGTTTGGTCTTAGTAGGCTTCTTGAGAGAAATGATGCCTTGATGTCCTAATTTCAAGGTCAATTTGTGCATATTCGGGTTTAGTTGCATAAATTTAGTGTGATGACCTCATTGGTTTTCCTTGTAAGTTGAATCAAGTTGGTTAAAATGTATTGAGTCCTAAGGTTAATCCCTTGAGTTTGTTCTATGCTAAAAATGCATCTTACTACATTTGCGCTAATATCCCTTTCAACTGGTAGGTAGCACTAGGTATTTTTGCACACTATCCTGTGCTAAAACTCACCAACATGAGATCTACGCTAAATTTAGTCCCAACTGGACATGTCTGGTTGATGTTAGAAACCCCGCTGATCTGGTGCAAGGTAAAAGTCCTGCTAAACACCTTCATTAACACTTTGCGCTAAAAACAAAGTCGACGGGATATGCGTAGAAAGTCATACCCACTTGATATATTTAGTCATGACCTAAAACTCTGCATATCTGGTGGTGATTAAAAACCACGCTTATCCTGTTAGTCGCCAAATCCCCATAAGTGCCTAACAATCTAGCACCGTACTCAACATTTATAGCGATTTACTAGGGGTATAAACAGTTTGAGATCCTTCATTCTTCCTCATTTTGCATTTGATAACTTCTTGAGCTCTGCATTTTCTAAGGTGCCCTAGTTGATTTCACAATCAGTGTTGATTTCAAGTGTATTTGCTGACTGTGGATTTGATCTCCTTCGTTTGCGTATTTGCATTCATAGGTAGGTGGGTTTCAACTTTGCATCTTGTCTTTGAATTTGAATTTAAGGTTTAGTGTCTTTGATTGATGGAGCATGCCTTTGGGATTTTGGCCTGGTTTCATCTGAATTTTAGTTTAGAGCTCCTTGAAATTGTTGACTTGGGGTTTTGAATCAGGGTTTTTGTTTAAAGAGATATATATGTATACATGTGCAAAGGCATCTTAATCATCATAAATTTCTACATTCCCCTCTGTAGAAACTTTGATTTCCCTTAGAAATATATGGCTGAGTCCTAAGTTGGAAAACCCCTTTAGAAATTCATCTTATGTAAAATCATTGTTCAAATTGACATATCTTATGTGTTAGCATTGGCATAGTTTGTCATTGATGTCAAAGGTTGTTGCAAAAGAATGTTAATTGATATTCAGTTCTTGATGTTCTCCATGGACTCCATAGATCTAAGAGAGGTTGCTTGATCTCATGGTGATGACATGGATTGGTGTTGTTCTTTCTTTGCATGGGTTCATGATCTTTGCATGGTTTCATGTTGTTGAGGGATCATATTATACTTGTTGTTAGATGCTAATCACATAAGTGGTGTTGATTCATCTAGTGATTTTGTTTTGGAACATGACCTCAGTCAAAGGTAATGTTTGGTTGAATTGATCAACTCTCATGCTAAGACTTGTCATACTTTAGATGTAAGGTAAGAGTCATGATGTTATTACTTCATTTGATCTTCAATAAATCATGCTTTGAGATGGTATGTAGTCTTAGGTGACACATTTCTAAAACCCTAGAGAACTTCTAAAAGCCCTAAGTTCTTTGTTCAAAGCCCTATCTGTCCTTTGCCTTAAAACTAGGGTTTGTGTAATTACATGTAAAATGACTATCTTTGTCATTAGGGTTTATCATTATGTTTTGAAGTCCCAATTTCTATTTATCCAAAACCCTAAACCCTATCCTAATGTCCTAAAACCTAACCTGTCATTCAACCATTGCACTTTTTGTTTTAAAACACTATTGACCTGTAATTAAAGGTTAAAGTGACTTTAGTTATAACTTTAAGGGTCCTTAGTCTATTGTAGAACTGGCCCCATCTTCCTTGGCAACTGGATGCTCAGGTAAAAGCATCATAGACCAAGCGCTAGTTTTAAATTTGTGGTCAGGATTTAAAGTTAAAAAGTAGGAGAGAAAGAGTCGAGGGATGTAATTCAAACTTGGTTAAAAAATAAATGGTTATTCTTCAACCTTAAACTTGACAAGCATATGATGTCATTACGCCCTAGTTTTAGTTACACACAGTTCTTGTAACTGTATTTTGAATAGTGATAAATTGAAGAAGAAATGTAGTGTATTTTGGAATGTGCATGATGGTCTGAACATCATGAGAGTGAGTTTATGGAGACTTGACAAAAACCCTAAGTGTTTTGAGAGTGTTTTGGTGATTGCTTGAAAGGGTGTGAAGTAATCATAATAGCAGAGAATACAAAATAATTGTAGGGTTTTGATGATAGAGAACATATACATAAAGATTTAAAGAATGATTGAAGGACAAGGGAGATAGTTTTTATTGTATGTATAACAGAGTTTATTATACCATACTCTATTTTCTTAGAGATAAGAAGTGGGATGATGGAGTTCAATGTGTTGGAAACTTGCAGAAATGTTTTTCTTGATGACAAGTCATGAGATTTTGAGTGTGAAGTTTTTTATTATGACCAGACTGCTCATATAGGTGTGTTGATAGAGATTTTGTTTGACATACAAAGGAATGTCATGTATATCTATCTCATGAACGGAGGCAGACAGATATCAATTGCAGAGAGAGATCATAAGGAAGTTTGCTGAGATTACTTGCAGAGAAAGCATAAGAAAGTTTGCAGATAATGTTTGCAGAGGTATGCATAAGGTTAATGTATGTTTAAAAATATCGCTTTGCTTAGGATGTCCTTTATGATGATCTGATATAAGTGCAAATATAGATGTTTTTTTTTAAAGTATTTGAAATGTTAAGATTATATCAGGAAGATGTCTTGTAAAATTTGATAAGGATAGTGTTATGAAGAGAAATAGAGAGATCCTCTGTATGTACTTTTCACTCACATTTGTGGTGTAATCCATTGTTTCCAGTGATACATATCATTATTTCCAGTGAGGCATATCATTGTTGCCAGTGAGGCATATCATGTTGCCAGTGAGGTATGGTATTTTATGTCAGTGAGACAACATTATGTCAGGGAGACATCAAATGTACCTAGTGAAGGTCTTAATTTTTTCCAGTGAGGCATAATAAAGTGCAGATTCAAGAGTGGTTTTTTATCCCTTATTAAGGGTTTTCCACTCATAAAACATGTGTCATGGTTATTTATTGATTGTCTCTATATTTGTGCCCTGATATCTTTCTTTTGATCAAGGTTTTTGCTATCACACTTATCATGGTATATGTATTTGATGAATCCTTAAGTTCTCTTTAAGCTTTGTGTCTAGTGGATTAAAGGTGTAAAAAGTTTTAAAGTTTATAGACCACTCATTCACCCCCCCTCGTAGTGGTCCTGTACTCCAACATTATGCACTGTATTTCCCCGCTAAACCCCTGAGTAGGTTTTGCACTAAATTCAAGGTGAAGTGGATATATCCACTTAGCACCAATTTCCTTTGGATTCCTCTGTTGAAATGAATGTTTGAGTGTTTTCGACCTTTGCATTAAAAGATACGACAACCTGACATATCCACTGAGCCCTACAACACTCACAATCTTATGCCAGTCAAAATCCCAGCTAAAGCTCTCAAAATTGTTTGTGCTAAACTCACCTAGGAGTGGATATATCCACTTTCCCCTAAGAACCCTACAAATATACTTCCATTTAAATCTCCCTCTAAATGACCTTTTATAGGGTTCAACGCTAAAAATCATGACCACTGGATTGCGCTAAAACATCCAACCGGACATATCTACTTGACTTGAAATTCTTTGCCATCCGGTTGAAGCCAAAAACTCTGCCATAGGTATTTGTTACATAAGAAAATGTCCCCTTAGGGGCTTTTCCCTCTTAAGGTTTAGCTCCCGGGTCCTGTTTATGCATTTAGAGCATCTTGCATGATAATTTGACATCCCGATGAAAAAAGCCTAAAGTTTCATGGCAAATTGGACTCAGGAGATGCATTTAACAATAATCCTACCTAAAATAGGGGGAGGACTTGGTTGCCCATGCCCTAGTCCTGCCCTATTTTAGGTCAGGACCAATTTTGAAGTGTCAGTTTATGACCGTTATTTAGGTCCTATGCTGACACGATAAGTTTCAATTATGAAATTCTTGGCTGGAATGTTTGTAGTTGCATATATAAGCATGATTAGTGATTCATTTGTAAACTAGATGAAAATTAGATGGCAATTATGAACTTTATGCATTCTTGTGATTAGAGCATTCAAAATATTCATTGTGTGGCAGAGCAGAGCATTGTTCTTATGTTTATATTTGCAGATTTGACATCCACCTCCTCATGGCATGAAGAACATCTTCCTTCCATGAGATCTTCACTTCAATGTGATATCATTTGTGTTTTCAATCATTTATCATTTGGATTTTGCCTCTATCCCATAGGGATACACACTCTTTATCTGACAACAGTGTTCAAAGGACTTGAATGTCTCTCCGGGGCTTGAATGAGGCAAGCCTCTAAATACCACAACCCCCAACCCATTTTTTTGTGATTGCAGGTTGCAGGAGCAAAAAAGTTGGATTTGTAGGAGAGAAGTGTAGACTTTTAGAATTGCAGATCAAAGAAGAAAATAGGGACCTAGACTTGGGCACCCGCTCATTAACCCTCTGGATCCTGCAACAGGAAAATCTCTAGAACAGTAGGAACAAGTTGCAGACAAGATTCCTAGATCCCAACAAAAATGGTGGTATTGGACTAGGGCTTCCACTCATTAGTCCCCAACTTCTCCATTTTCTAAAATTCAAAATCTGGTACACATTTGATTGTCATTTGATATCTCTGTGTGCGAGCATTTTTCGTAATTTATCTGTTTGCTTCTGAATTTGCATAATTAGGGTTTTGAGCATAAGTGGCCTTAATTGAACAAAAAAATCACATGATTCCAACCTTCCCCTATGTTCTGATTGACTGAAGGCCTATAGTAGACTTCCTACTCGGTTGAAGTCCTTGAATGTTTAGTGGAGAAAGGAGGATTTACATAAACCATTGAAATCAACTCTAAACAAATCCTCTTCATTTTTCCTACTAAACATTTTGTGAACCTATGTTTTTGGACTTTTTGGCACCTTGTTGAGTGTTGTGCTTCAGATTTACATTCATTTCATTCATTCATATCATTGTTCATCTTATTACATTTGAAAAATTACAAAAAAATTAAAAAATTTGAATTTTTTTTTGACATTTTAAGCTTGCATTTTCAAGTAATTTAGATTAATTAGCATTGAATTTCAATAATTTTCTGTCATTCTCATCAGATCTGATTTAAAATACATAAATTTTTCATTCATCATTCATTTAGATTGCATTTTCATGATCAAATTGATGAAAATTGCCTAAAATTTTGCATTTTTTCATATAACCTAGTTTTGCATTAGCTAGGGTTTGTAGTCAAAATCTTGTTTTATATTTTACTACCCTTTTAAAACACTCATTAAGAGTTATTTATAACTATAGTTTTGCATCATAGTGGTTTGCTTGTAAAATTTCATGCCTAGGGTTTGAAAACGTTGATTTTTCACTAGATTGTGGCATTATCGTCTCTTTAAATTTGCACCATAGGTGTGTTGTAAAGGATTTTTCTGCACTAATTGGATGTTATCAGGGTTATTATATACTTCCCCTCCTCAAATTCTTTACAACACCTTTTTATTAGGCCCTTGCATTGAAAATTTGGTGAAATATTGCATATTTTGGCTATATTTTCCCTAGGGTTTGACCTTGAGTGGCATGATAAGCATGTTGTGACAGATTTTTTGGAATTATCTAAATTTTATTACTGTTATAAATTTATTTCCATCATCATTTCCTCACAACACCCTTTTTCATACTCTTTTGCATTGAAATTTGGTGAAAAATTACATATTTTAACTATATTTGCCATAGGGTTTGACTTAGATTTGCACTCCAAACATGTTGTGATGAATTTTAGGACTTTAGGTGACTTATATTACTACTATAATCTGCTTTACCTCCTAAAATTCTTTACAACACCCCTTTTATTGGGTCTTTGCATTGAAAATTTGTGAAAAAATGCATATTTTAGTGTATTTTCACTAGGTTTTGACTAGTCATCATTCTAGATTTGCATCAAAAGCATGTTGTGAAGGATATTATTGCTGTATTGGAATTATATAAGACATATTACTTTCTACACTTGATCAATTTCCTTACAACACCTTTTCTTTCACTTATTTGCAATGAAAAAACTTGAAAAAATCAAGCATTTTAGGTCATTTTCATACGTAGTTTTGCACTTGTCTCTTGCATCAAATTTGAAAAGATTTTAAAATCTAATTTCACATTAATTTGAATACATATACACATGGCTTCTAATCACAACAACAACAACAATAGGTTCCCTCCTAATCCTTACATGAAAAGAAAGGTCCCCAAACCTGAAATTGTGTTTACACCTCATGATAAAACAATTGGAGAAACTAAAGGACCTCTCTATATCACTATGAAAATAATGGGAAATCCTGTGGATGTGTTGATCATGATGTTAGTCATAAACAAGCACAGAATAAAAGTACACATTAACCTTTATTCATCTTGAAAGATACTGTGAATTCAGAGAATTCATGATCCCAAGTCTCTGGTGATTAGGTCTTAATCGTCTGACGTTACTCAGAGGTTAATGTGAGTTGCTGTTTCCATTTTGGGGCCTTACATGAAAATGTTCCATCATCATGACATTCCTATAGAAATTCCTTATAGAGAAGTCAGATTATGCAGTTATTAGATGAAAAGATGTAGAAATACCTCAATCTTTGCATGATATTTTTCAATTATGCATGCTTTGCATTCAAATATGCTAAATATTTGTGATTACCTACGAGATGTCTGCATATTTTGTGTTGTTTTCTTAAGATTATCAATTATTTGCAATTATGGTAATGAAATGTTCTAAGATTAAAAAAAAGAAACTGAAAAGAAAACTACAATTTAAAGTTGAACCTTTAGCTATTGATCCACATACATACTTGATACTGTCATGAGGAGAAGAAATCAAACCATATGTTCACCAGGATATTCCACAGCTAGACACAGTTGATGCAAACTTCAGAGGATAATGAATGAAAATAATACATGCAACATGATGAGCACTCCAAGGGACGCAGCAAATCAAAGCATATATCCAGAATTCAGACACAGATTACTCAAGATTTACGAAGATTTGTAATCAAAATACTCTTCTCTTTCATTAAGTATGCAAAAGACATGTACATATGCAATAGCTTTGAAATGAGCCCCGAATACTTCAGCAAACAAATTTCAATTAAGTTTCAAATGTTTACAACAAGGCATTCCACCACCTTTTATAGAATAAGGTGAGGAATCCTTTACAAAAGATCAATGATTCAGATTCACCAATTAACATCAACAGTCCAGATGAAAAGCACACGCTTTGCCAGTTGGCAAATGTACAGCTGGCACAGAATATTCCAGCATCTTCAACTTGATTCTGTCTCCAGCTGGCAAACAGCATCTTTGACAATATCTTCCTCACCTCTGGCTCACGTTGCCTCCTTGTGCAATATTGCAATGTTCAGCTACAGCTCTAACAGCATCAAGATTTCCTACAATAAACAGACAGATATTAATTTCATCAATCGGAACACTGCATGCAGCTAAAACCTTCATTAAAAATAGGCCAACTGTTTAAACATAGGCAATCGGGTTTCAAATTCCTGAAAACCATGCACAAAATGCAAAAACTGGGCCAAAAATACTCGGGTCAACCATCGTTGACTGAAAATTAGACAATCGGGCCTTCAAATGGATTCAAAAATCCATCGCTTCATTTTCCCGCCCATTTCCTTGTATATCGGGTTTCAAATCTGCATGTACATCACAAAATATACAAGGAATAAATCATTTTTCAACTTATTTCAAATCCGGCCTTGTATATGCAATGTATAACTCAGCGTGTATAAAAGAAATATACAAGGGCCAAAAGATACAATGAATTTGCAACAATTGATAATATTTCGGGTCCGCCCTTGTATAATCCGCAATGTATATTTGGCGCGACACATATACAAAGCCAAAAATACAACGAATTAAACGCATTTGATAACACTTCGGGTCCGCTACTGTATAATGATGCATGTATGTATCGGCGGGACCACACACTGTCGGAATGACAATTCTAAATTTGGCCGACGGTGAAAACTATACCGATGCCAAGAATAACACCGATGTCCACCCATCGGGGTGACAAACACCATCGGCATGAAACTTCAAGACTCGGCCGATAGTAAAACATATACCGATGGACACTCCACATCGGGATGACAATAAACATCGGCGAAAGAATATAGAGCCCGGCCGATAAACACTTTTATGCCGATGAACCTTTCATCGAGGTGACAATACCCATCGAGCAAACCAAATAAAACACGGCCGATAGCACAAGCTATGCCGACGAGCCCTTAGAATTTTCTAAATACCTGATATTGCAAAATATGATGCTCCCTCCCCTTGAATGTCTTGATGACGTCACTATCATATCCTGGGCTTTGCTAAAATGTAAAACATGACGTCATCGTCATATTTGTGAACCTGATCATATTTAGGAAATATCCTGCCGAAGGAGAAATGCGATATGATGTCATCCTGATAGTTATGTCTTCGTTTTTCAGGTTAGGATGACGTCATCAGGATATTAGCATAAGGTGATATTTCTCGACAGGAGGACATTATGAAAATACCGGGTTACATTTGTAACATGATGCTCGCGAAATACATAAGGTTATTTGACGGGTAAAAGGCACTATCACCTAAGATTGACGTCCGGATATTTTGACTGCATGATTTTTCAGGTGATAGACCAAGATCAGGATGATCTTGACAATATGACTGAGGATACAAAAATATGATGATCATCTTGCGATTATCAGGTTTGACCAAAACTTTGACTGCCCATAACTTCCACATATGGACTAATTTTCAGGTGATGTAAAAGGCAAACCTACATGGAATTTCAAGCTCTTTCTAAATATGAGGTCATAGAAATGAAATATGGACTTTGACAAACTGACCTCATGATGATGATCTACCTCATCCTGACCTTTCATGATGATGCACCTGACTTACTTTTACCAAACTGCTAGAAAACAGACAACACAAGCCAAACCAAAAAGCTGGGTCCCTGTTTTGCCAAGTCAAAATGGGGCGTGTTGTGTAACCACACAACAACTTGCCACCAAAGAAAACAAACAAATTCCAATGATTCAAGTGATGTGATCACATTCATCTATAGTATTCTAGATCTTTCTAAGTATAATCCTCATGATCTTTGAATGATAAAATTTCATCATGATAACAATGCTAACAAAGGATCATGTGTGTGCATATGATTAATTATCGTCATCTTGAAAGCAAGTTGAAAACATAAGTAACCGGTGTTAAACTACATAGTTGGAAATCATCCCTCATAGCCAACCTGGATAGAGCCTTGCTGCCAGCAGGCGTTCATAGCCCCGGCAAGGTTATCTATACAATCTCCCTAAGTAGAGCCCCACTGCCAGCAGGCGTCTATAGCCCCGGTAGAGTTACTTAGATGGCCTAATATTATTGTTTAGTTTTTTCTTTTATATATATGTATTTGATATCATCATGTCAGCTCATTTGTATAAGGTATAGTCACTTATAGCTTTAGGTTGGAGATTGTATTGGTAGCAAGGGAGTCCCTTTAGATTTTTCACTTAACACCTATACTCGTGTCTTCAACGAGCCCAAGGCTGTTAGGTGTTTCATTGTGATTGATTCACTTTGGACAGGAAAAGGCATCCTGATGAAAAGAAATTATAAACCTGGTCATGAATATTTCTCAGAATGAATTACAACCTATATCTAAATCTGATCTCATCACTTGAATCCTAACAATTTAGTTATTTTCTTGGGTGATGAAGTGCATCATCTTGACTTACCAAAACAAAACTCAACCAACACAAAACAAGACAAAAGAGCACTATACAAACAACTATACAAATATACAATATGATACACATGAATGCCATGAAGTCACTCATGCTTGGAAATAATGTTTGAGGAATTGCCCATTGACTGGCAATGGGACATCCTCACCTGTCAGGTTCTTAAGCCTATAAGTGCTATCCCCTAATATCTCAGAAATTTGAAAGGGACCTATCCATAATCTATCAAACTTACCATGGTCACCTTTCCTTTCATGGGCTTTATCCCATATCAAGACTAAATCTGATATCCTGAAAGCTTTAACTGTGGCTCTCTTGTCAAACCAGCGTTTGACAACAGCCTGATGTTTCACAAATTGGTCAATTGCTTGACTCCTTTTTTCTTCCAGGTGCATCAACTGAAGCAACCTGACTTCTTGCTTATCGTTTATGCCTAGGTATTATTGGGCAAACTGCAGAGTAGGAATTTTCAGGTTTACAGGAAGGATGGGATCCACCCCATATACTAGTTGAAAAGGCGAATTTCCTAATGCAGTTTTTATTCTGGTTCTGTCTACCCATAAGGCATATTTTAGAAATGAGTTCCATTCTCTAGGGTTTTTCTCTATCAGTTTTCTTATGATATTCAATAAATTCTTGTTAGTGGATTCTGATAATCCATTCCCCTGGGGATAGTAATTGGATGAAAATTTAAGTATAATCCCATGATCAAAAGCCCAACTTGACAATTTAGTTGAAGTGAAAGCGGAACCATTATCACTTACCAAAGCATAAGGAATTCCATACCTGGTAACAATGTTACTTTCCAGAAATCTAATAACATCATCTGCAGTGCATGTCTTGCTGCTAACAGCCTCAGTCCATTTGGTGCAATAGTCAGTAATGGTTAAGACATACCTATGTCCTGAAGAGGACGGAGGATTGATTGGTCCTATGAAGTCCATGCCCCACTGTGCAAATGGGCGTTCTTCCATTACTGGCTGCAAGGGTTGTGCAGCATATTTCTCTCTGTTGGCAGCAACCTGACAAATATGACAACATTTAACATGATCAACTGTGTCTTTAAAAATTGTAGGCCAATAATATCCTGCTCTAAGGATGGCATGTGTTGTGGCCAAGGCTAATCCATGTGCCGTTCTGAACTTGTCATGTATCTCTGACAGGACCCTGTTTGCTTCTGGCTGTTCTAAGCATCTCAGGTATATTCCTTCATGATTCTTTTTGAATAAGGCTCCTCCCTTTATCATATATTTTTGGGATTTTATCTTCAAGGCTCTTCTCTGTGAAGCTTGCATCTTCAATGGACATCTTCCTGTAATCAAGATGTACCTGATATCTGCATACCATTCTCTGTTATCTTTCTCATTGATCACATACTGCTGACTGGTGATGTTTGGGTCAATTTCAGATATCATTTGACTCAGAGCTTGCCCTCTTACCAGCTTCATTGGTGTAATTTCCATGTCATACTCTTGTAATACAGTAATCCATTTAGCTCTTTTCTCACCAGGCTCACTTTGCATTAGCAACATCTTCACCGCTGCATCTGGTACTACAGCGATCACTTTGCTTCTTAGTATGTAATGTCTGAATTTCTTTACTGCTTTGACTAATGCAAGTGCCTGTCTCTCAACATCTACATATCTCAACTCAGCATCCCTGAAAGGATAGCTCATGAAAGCAATTGGTTTCTCTTCTTTCTCTTCATTTCTTTGAGTTAACACTGCTGCAGAGGTATGTTCTGAAGCAAATGAATAGATGTAGAAATCTTTTGTGTAGTCTGGACTAATGAGGACAGGAGCGTCTGATATGGCTTTTTTTATATCTTCAAATGTAGCTTTGGCCTCTAGTGTGCACTCAATTTGTGCATCTTTCTTCAACATGGCATTTAGTGGTCTGACAATTTCAGCAAAACCTGTGATGAACTTCCTTACAAAGTTTATCTTACCAAAGTAAGATTTGAGTTCTTTTTTGCTTCCTGGAAATTGTAACTTCATAATAGACTCCACCCTGTCAGGATCAATGATAATTCCATCTTCTATGATCAAGTGGCCTAGTAACTTTCCTATTGTTACCCTGAATATACACTTCTTGGGGTTCAGTGATATTCCGTACTCTTCACACTTCTTCAATACATTTCTGAGATCGGTTACATGATTGCTCCTCTCCTTAGAGAATACAGTCAAGTCATCCATATAGATGACTATGCATTTTCCTATTAAGCCTCTGAAGGCTATGTCCATTGCTCGCTAGAATGTAGCTCCAGCATTTATAAGTCCAAATGGCATACGTCTATATGCAAATATCCCCCACTTTGTGGTGAAGGCAGTTTTCAATCTGTCAATTTTATCAACCATCACTTGGTTGTATCCTGAAAAGCCATCCAGGAAAGACATCATCTTGGCTCCATTTACCATCTGCAGAACTTCATCTAATGAGGGTAAAGGATAATTATCCTTTTCTGATGCTCTGTTCAGATTTATGAAATCTACGCACAACCTGATGTCTCCATTCTTCTTTCTGACCAGGACTAGATTAGCAACCCAGGTGGAGTGCCTTACAGGAAAGATTATCCGGGCACTTAACAACTTCTTGACTTCTTCAAGAATTATTGGTTCAAGAAAAGCATTGACTGGCCTTTGCTTCTGTCTGAAAGGTTTAGCATCTGGTTTGAGAGGTATAGTATGAGTTATGACAGAAGTATCATATGTCTTCAGCTCATCATAGGTCCAGGCAATTACATGTATGTAATCCTTGAGGGCCTAAGTTATTCCTTCTAACTCTTCTGGTGTGCAAAGTTTACCAATTAGCACACTTTTCTAGTCTTCATTTTGTCCAATATTCACTTGTGAATACTGACCTCCATCTGCTTTGGGCAGATCCTTGTGTTTAAGCATATTATCCAAATCAAAGGCTCTTTCTAATTCAATCATGCCTTTGGGAATCCTGTTGCTTGGCAACTCTAATATTTCATCTTCCTCCCAGACATGATCTTCTATACCATCCTCATCTATGACTTGGGCATCAAATACATCCCTATTGGAGATGAAATCCAAAATGTGTTGATCATCATCAAACACCTGGAGATTGGTCACATTGTCAGGTACTGACGGTATTGACACCAGCTCTACTGAAAATCTCTTTAGACCTGATATAGACAGTGGCTCCAATGTACTGGCAGCCTGGGCAAGTGCATCTACCCTGTGGTTTTGTTCTCTTGGTACGTGAGTGATATTAAAGGCGTCAAAATCCTCAATTAGATCCCACACATGATGTCTGTAGTTGGATAGCTTTCTGTAGTTACAAGAGTAAATTCCTCTTACTTGCTTCACAACTAGCTCTGAATCTCCGAAAACATGCAAAATCCTTACTTTTTTCTTATGAGCAAACAGTATCCCATGAATCAGAGCTTCATACTCTGTTACATTATTAGTACAAGGGAACTGTAATCTGTAGGCTGCTAGATAGGATTTTCCTGATGGGTCAATGAGATCAATTCCTATCCCAGCACCTTGTTTGGACTTGGATCCATCAAACCTCAGGATCCAGGGTTTATCTTCAGTAGGATGTTTAGCTGAACCTTCTTTTTTCTTTGCAGCTCCGGCTGCTACTCCACCTGATATCCACTTTGACTTAGGGATGTCGTCCTTTCCAAGTTTCTTCTTTCCTTTACTTTGTGAGCCTGCTGACTTTTCTATTTTCTCTCTCATATCAGCAGAAGGATGATTTCCTGGATCCACAACTGTATGCCTTTTCAAAATGTGTAAACACAGTGAGCAAGTTGTTTCTGAGTGAGGTGCCTCATGCAACCTGTACCAACCTTCGATTAAGACCTCATGGGGAGATCTATGCTGTCGTGTCATCTTCTCCATTTCTTTTACTAGAAATTCTTCAAATTTGGTCAGGTTACTACCTTTGTCCTCATCGGACAATTCATAGTCCTGCTCCATAAAACAATCACTCCCAGGGGTGATCTTTTCTTTCTTTCTATCCTTTATCTGGTCGTAAGCTAGAACTTCTTCTGTCTTCAGGATATGGTCTTCGTCATGATCTGTTAGCTCCTCTATTCCTGCAAAAGATAAACAAGAAACAGTATCATCATTATCATTAGATGTCGAACTTACCTCAGAATATGATGATGATGCCTCGCTGCATGTCTGTTCCAGCATCAGCATATCTAAGCATGTTTCACAAGTCTTTTCTGAATGTGCTTCATTGTGTAATCTGCACCATCCATCAATCAAAATATCATTAGCAGGTATATTTAACAATTGACAGCGTTTTACCTGATTGGACAGATGCATCTCGAAATCTCTAAAGTGATCTATTCCATTCTTATTATCAAGATTATTGGTAGGTTCTACAACAGGTATATCTTCCTGATGATCATCATCATGATGAGGATGAAGGTTAAGCATCAGGACCTCTTCTATTTTGACGGTCTGCGGCCTGATGCACTAAACTCCAGGCTCTACGTTTACATACATGATCTCATTTGTTCTATTGTACTCGGTGATCATATGCTTCATTCTAGGCTCAGCATCAATCCTGATCTGATTAGGTGTACCCTTCCATGGTAACCACATGTGACTAAAATCTGTAGACATATATCCATTAAGCGTTTTAGACCAGTCCCGGCTAAGTAACATCCCATACGTATCAGGTATATCTACTACCTGAATGTCAATGTAATACTGGATCCTAGGATCAGATGCTAGCTGCATGTGGATATGAGTTAATTCCCCTACTACACTTACTTCTGTTTTGTCCAACTGTGTGACCTTCTTTAAGGATTTAGCAGGATGCAGTCCTAAAGCATTACATATTGACAATGGCATAACATTCGTGGAGGCTCCTGAGTCAACCAAACAGTTGTGCAGGTTCTTACTGAACATTCTTATAGTGAGGAGGAACGGAGGTGATTCAGTTTTGTCCCTATACAAGGTCATGTGGGAGGTTTCTACAGTTTGGACTGTAGCTGACATTTTAGGCTTGACAGTATTATCCCTGGTAGCATGATCTTTGTCAGTGGGTTGATTTGAGAGATGGCTATCCTCTTTAGGAGCAGGGTCATCTAGTGACTTTATGAATGCCCTTTTGATGGCAGGAGTTTTCAGTAACTCAGACAGAGACAGATTAATCTTAATTTTCTTCATTTCATCGGCCAGATAATTGACTAACTTGTTGGATTCATGGGGTGCATTTACAATCTTTGATCCTATGTTCTAAGGTGACAAGTACTGAGCATTTACCTTGGGGAACCCAGGGTTATTGCTGGCTTTAGGATCAGGAGGTGTGTTGAAGTTATTTGGAGGCAAAGATGATGTCAATGGACCAGTAGGTCTGTTGGCATTATTTCTCAGGTTATAATTATGCTTACCAGGATGTTGCTGTTGGTATGCATGCACTTCCTCATGTTCTCTTGTAGGCTCATTTTCATCTTCGAAGGGGAATACATAGTTTGCTTCAAAGGTTAAAGCAAATTCTTCACTTGCCTGGTTATAATTTTGATGAGGTTGATTTGTATAGGTTTCTAGCATAAAGGCTGAGTCATATCCACATGGAACAATCTCATTTCCCTCTGTCTAAGGTGGATTTCCAGAAGTGTTAGACACTTCAGTCTGAAAGATGCTAGCAGCAATCCTAAATTGTGGACAGTCTAATTCTGCATGTGCATTTGTATTGTGGATTCTACACCAATTGGTAAGGGCTGCTTCAGCAAGATTGACTCTAGTAGTCTGTTTGGCTTCACCTGGAGGCTGATTGTCCAGGGGTGATGGTAATGAACCATTATTTGGCCTAGAGTTCCATACTCTGGGCTGTCTCTGAGGATTATTGTTATTTCCACCATTATTGTTGAAATTATTGGTGTTATATCCTCTGTCAGGATAATTTGGTCTATCATTGGGATAATTTTTGTTCTGGTTTGACTGTGAATAAAAACCTTGATTTCTCAAATGTGTCACTTCTGTGGTGAGTTTCTCAATTGAGCAGAGATTTCTTTGATTTCCTCCTTTTCTTCCTGAACTTTGGCCACTACATTTTCAGTCTGAGGCTTGAAGAAAGAGGATCCATAGTTATTGCTAGACAGATCAACACCCTGAGGTGTCTGAGCTTGGACAGGACATTGTGACAGTTGGCCATTTCCATTAGGAGGAGGCATAATGCTCAGTGGAGGTACTTGCAGAGGTGCTGGCATGACTGTTGGAGGTATCACTACTCCATTGGGATATTGTGCAGGATATTGTGAATGCATGCCAGGCAAGGTAGGGAATGCCATATTCGGAGTAGGACTAGGTATCAATTGTTGATTTACCTGTATGGCTTCTTGAAAAGCTAAGGCCAAAGTTGTGATTTGGGGGTGTGTTCTCCTTATGAACATGGAGGTCAAGGGATCTAAGGCAGAATAATAAATGTTCCTTGCGGCTTCATCAGACACAGTATAAGGAGCGACCACCCTGGACAACATTTTTTGAAACCTAGCATTGAAATTGGCAATAGGCTCATTCTCAAATCTCTTGATAGTGGCAAATAAATGATAGTTTACTAAGGGGTCGACTGGAATATTGAATCTATCAAGAAAGGCTTTCTCTAATAAGGCCCATGAATCAATAGAACCCTAACCAAGACTAATGAACCAATTATAGGCTTCTTCCCCTAAGGAAAAAGGAAATAATCTACACACCACATCTTGGTGCTCATATCTGGCTCTACAACAAGCTTCCTTAAAGGTCCTAATATGATCTTCAACATCTTGGTAAGGATGATGTTTTGGACAAAGCTTATCCGGATTCTTTGGTAACTCATGATATGCAGTAAAGGTCAAAGGTGACTCTGCTGCAAAGAAAGACATTGCAATCGGAGGAGGTTGAGCTGGTCAAGGTTGGACTAGAGGCACACCCTGAGGTTGAACAAGAGGTGTCACAGGTATCCCCGAAGGTATTTATAAATCAACAGGAGTTCCAGGAAGAGGTTCTGGTGATGTTCCCGATGCACTGGACTTGGGAGTATGATGAATGTCCACAGTTCTGGGTCTGAAACCTCTAACGGGCAATTCTTCAAAAATTCCACTAGGTCTAGACTTGGTATTTATCCTGTGAGCCAGGATTTCTCAATTTTGAGGCAAATTGGCTGAAACTTTGCAAATATTGACTGGATTTTACTAGCTAAAGTGATATTTGCGGTCAGATGACTGATCAGACTGGATATTTATGAAATATTTGCAAAGATACTACAAATATTGAAGGATATTGGAGGTATTTCGAATGATTTACTGTAAGGCTAGCAATATTTATGTTAGATTTGGAAATCTTTACACAAAATAAGCATCTACAAGCTTGCTACAGTAAACATTTGCATGATATTTGAAATTCACAGATGATTCGAGACTACCTTACTCTCTGCATGATCAAACCTGGAAATTATGATGATGAACATAATGTTACTGCTCGGGCCCTCCTTCTAGCGCCAATTTGTGTTGATCATGATGTTAGTCATAAACAAGCACAGAATAAAAGTACACATTAACCTTTATTCATCTTGAAAGATACTGTGAATTCAGAGAATTCATGATCCCAAGTCTCCGGTGATTAGGTCTTAATCGTCTGACGTTACTCAGAGGTTAATGTGAGTTGCTGTTTCCATTTTGGGGCCTTACGTGAAAATGTTCCATCATCATGACATTCCTATAGAAATTCCTTACAGAGAAGTCAGATTATGCAATTATTAGATGAAAAGATGTAGAAATACCTCAATCTTTGCATGATATTTTTCAATTGTGCATGCTTTGCATTTAAATATGCTAAATATTTGTGATTACCTACGAGATGTCTGCATATTTTGTGTTGTTTGCTTAAGATTATCAATTATTTGCAATTGTGGTAATGAAATGTTCTAAGATTAAAAAAAAGAAACTGAAAAGAAAACTACAATTTAAAGTTGAACCTTTAGCTATTGATCCACATACATACTTGATACTGTCATGAGGAGAAGAAATCAAACCATATGTTCACCAGGATATTCCACAGCTAGACACAGTTGATGCAAACTTCAGAGGATAATGAATGAAAATAATACATGCAACATGATGAGCACTCCAAGGGACGCAGCAAATCAAAGCATATATCCAGAATTTAGACATAGATTACTCAAGATTTACGAAGATTTGTAATCAAAATACTCTTCTCTTTCATTAAGTATGCAAAAGACATGTACATATGCAATAGCTTTGAAATGAGCCCCGAATACTTCAGCAAACAAATTTCAATTAAGTTTCGAATGTTTACAACAAGGCATTCCACCACCCTTTATAGAATAAGGTGAGGAATCCTTTACAAAAGATCAATGATTCAGATTCACCAATTAACATCAACGGTCTAGATGAAAAGCACGCGCTTTGCTAGTCGGCAAATGTATAGCTAGCACAGAATATTCCAGCATCTTCAACTTGATTCTGTCTCCAGCTGGCAAACAACATCTTTGACAATATCTTCCTCACCTCTGGCTCACGTTGCCTCCTTGTGCAATATTGCAATGTTCAGCTACAGCTCTAACAGCATCAAGATTTCCTACAATAAACAGACAGATATTAATTTCATCAATCGGAACACTGCATGCAGCTAAAACCTTCATTAAAAATAGGCCAACTATTTAAACACAGGCAATCGGGTTTCAAATTCATGAAAACCATGCACAAAATGCAAAAATTGGGCCAAAAATACTCGGGTCAACCATCGTTGACCGAAAATCAAACAATCGGGCCTTCAAATGGATTCAAAAATCCATCGCTTCATTTTCCCACCCATTTCCTTGTATATCGGGTTTCAAATCTGCATGTACATCACAAAATATACAAGGAATAAATCATTTTTCAACTTATTTCAAATCCGGCCTTGTATATGCAATGTATAACTCGGCGTGTATAAAAGAAATATACAAGGGCCAAAAGATACAATGAATTTGCAACAATTGATAATATTTCGGGTCTGCCCTTGTATAATCTGCAATGTATATTTGGCGCGACACATATACAAAGCCAAAAATACAACGAATTAAATGCATTTGATAACACTTCGGGTCCGCTACTGTATAATGATGCATGTATGTATCGGCGGGACCACACACTGTCGGAATGACAATTCTAAATTTGGCCAACGGTGAAAACTATACCGACGCCAAGAATAACACCGATGTCCACCCATCGGGGTGACAAACACCATCGGCATGAAACTTCAAGACTCGGCCGATAGTAAAACATATACCGATGGACACTCCACATCGGGATGACAATAAACATCGGCGAAAGAATATAGAGCCCAGCCAATAAACACTTTTATGCCGATGAACCTTTCATCGGGGTGACAATACCCATCGGGCAAACCAAATAAAACACGGCCGATAGCACAAGCTATGCCGACGAGCCCTTAGAATTTTCTAAATACCCGATATTGCAAAATATGATGCTCCCCCCCCTTGAATGTCTTGATGACGTCACTGTCATATCCGGGGCTTTGCTAAAATGTAAAACATGATGTCATCGTCATATTTGTGAACCTGATCATATTTAGGAAATATCCTGCCGAAGGAGAAATGCGATATGATGTCATCCTGATAGTTATGTCTTCATTTTTCAGGTTAGGATGACGTCATCAGGATATTAGCATAAGGTGATATTTCTCGACAGGAGGACATTATGAAAATACCGGGTTACATTTGTAACATGATGCTTGCGAAATACATAAGGTTATTTGACGGGTAAAAGGCACTATCACCTAAGACTGACGTCCGGATATTTTGACTGCATGATTTTTTGGGTGATAGACCAAGATCAGGATGATCTTGACAATATGACTGAGGATACAAAAATATGATGATCATCTTGCGATTATCAGGTTTGACCAAAACTTTGACTGCCCATAACTTCCACATATGGACTAATTTTCAGGTGATGTAAAAGGCAAACCTGCATGGAATTTCAAGCTCTTTCTAAATATGAGGTCACAGAAATGAAATATGAACTTTGACAAACTGACCTCATGATGATGATCTACCTCATCCTGACCTTTCATGATGATGCACCTGACTTACTTTTACCAAACCGCCAGAAAACAGACAACACAAGCCAAACCAAAAAGCTAGGTCCCTGTTTTGCCAAGTCAAAATGGGGCGTGTTGTGTAACCACACAACAGGATGGAACCCTTATTGATCCTAATTGCATGACTAATGTGGCAGCAGAAGAGTTTCTCTATTCACATCAATTAATGCAAGGCTTTTATGACCCTTTGGATATGATGATTAAGACACATAAGGGAACCTTTATAAACACTTATGGGAAGATATCCTCATTGGTTACTGTATTTGAGAAATCTGTAGAACAATGGTTTGATGTTGTCCCCATTTCTGACCTCTTTCACATGAAACTAGGACATCCATGGCTAAAGGCTAGGAAACTTGTCCCTTCAATAATCCATAACTGTGTAAAATTTCTTTTGAATGGACAAGTGATTACTATTCCTCGCAATAAGTATAAACCTTTGGTTACAAGACAAAACTTTACACTTGATTACTTTTGGGAGAGATCTGAAGTCGAACCAGAGCCACGAATAGATTTTAACTTCTTGAGCTATAGAAACTGCAAAACAAAACTATTACATCAAGTGGTTGGTCCTTCTATGAAAGAAACAACAAGAGACGAACAACCCGCATTTGAAGAGAATCCTAGACCAAAAGGAAATGGACCCTATGCTGAGGTTCCTCTTCACCATCCTTACAAGGATCAGGAGGTAGTTGTCAATAGCAAAACATTCCCCCTAGACAAATTAGATTTGATCCTGGTGCTTCCTCCTCTAAAACACCAAAACCTATGGAAGAGCAAAACACTATCTTACAAGAGATAAGTGGTAAGACAAAAAGAAATAGACAAGCAAGAGAAAGGAGGAGGAGATGACAAGCTTATGCTCAATGACTTGCATCTCAACAAGAAAACATCTCACCAAACATTGAATCAAACCAAGATCTTAAGAATGGAGAACTTGAAGAAAAGAATAAGAGTTGGGTTATGGTACCTTATGTCATCATTCTTCTATATTGCTTCTCCTCTATTTTCATTGTTGTGTGTTTTGTCTTACAGACATAGCATTGTGGTTGGTGACTTGGGGGCACCCTTCTATGTGATTATCCCTAAGGTACTTGTTTCTCCTCTCTTGATTTATTATTTCCCTTCCTCTAGTGTTTCTATCTAGTCGGCGGATGACGAAAAATATATTGTACTGATATGGACCTAGTGTCCCTTTAGTGAGAAATCAAAAATTGGACTTAGTTCCTATATGACAATGGGGTTGTTATATATTATCTGATGCTTGGCTAGTAGAAGCACTCCATGTGATCTTGATGGTGTCTTATCGCACTTACAAAATAAAACAATACTGCTACTCTGTGTACTTTGTCTATCTTGAATCTTGCATTCCTCAGTTCTCTATGCATTGTTGTTTATCATGATTATATGGACATTGACACTTCTCTTGTAGGGATGTGTTTGTGGGAACATTTGGTGATCGTAAAGTACATGTCACCTCTGGAGGGCATGGGCTTTGTGAGAGCTTATGTTCCCTCGTGTGTTTTCTTCCTACCTTAATGTGCTTGGTATCAGTACTTGATATCAACCACCTTAAGGTGGGGGCATATATAAGGTAAGTTGTCTATTTTAGATGTTAGCAATGTACTTGTTCTCAGGTGCAGTCTTAAAGACTGGTGACGATGAGTCCCTCCTGCACTCTGAGATTTGTTTGAAACCAACTTGGAATTATTTAAGCCCTCTGTAGAGGTGGGATATCGCATCCTTTTCTTAAGCCCTATATAGAGGTGGGGATGGTGTATTTCTTGCGAATAGTGCACATCCTATCATTTGCAGAAAGTCCTCTACAGAGACGAGGAGTGGTTCTATGACTAACTCAACCCTTAAGCATGTCTTTGGTGATTGTTGTGGCAAAGCCCAATCATCGGTGTATGCCTGTAATGTGCCTGAGATGGTGATGAACCTAGAAATAGGAACACTCCATCGCTTGTCTGTCATATTTTCTCCATGTCTTCCAAGTGTGTGTGTATTGCGTGTTTGTTCCCAAGCATAGTCTTAAAGACCAATGGCGATTCAAGTCCCTCCTATGCTTTGGGATTTGTATGGCATGCTTTGTGTGTGTTGCCCCATATGCAGTCTTAAAGATCGGTGGTGATGAGTCCCTCCTACATTATGAGTGGTGTGTTTACTTTCCTTGTACTTGCATCTGCATTTCATTTATGATAAGAAAAAGAAAAAGAAATCATCTCTGTCTTCACTAAATTCACTGTATTCACTATGTTTTTCATGTCTTCAAGTCTTCTTCGTGTTTTGCATGACTGTAACTGTCTTCTCCATGTTTTTCATGCCTATTACTGTCTTCATTGTGACTGGCGTGTCTTCTCCATGCTTAGCGTGTTTGCTGTGTTTGTTGACCATAACTTAATACATGTATTGGCCTTGCGTTTATACATACATTAAAGTGGGGGCTAAATGTTACATCAGAAAATGTCTCCTTGGGGGCTTTTCCCTCTTAAGGTTTAGCTCTCGGGTCCTATTTATGCATTTAGAGCATCTTGCATGATAATTTGACATCCCGATGAGAAAAACCTGAAGTTTCATGGCAATTTGGACTCAAGGGATGCATTTAACTATAATCCTACATGAAATAGGGGGGAGGACTTGGGTGCCCATGCCCTAGTCTTGCCCTATTTTAGGTCAAGACCAATTTTGAAGTGTCATTTTATGACTGTTATTTAGGTCATATGCCGACACCAATTACGAAATTCTTGGCAGGAATGTTTGTAGTTGCATATATAAGCATGATTAGTGATTCATTTGTAAACTACATGAAATTAGATGGTAATTGTGAACTTTATGCATTCTTGTGCTTAGAGCATTCAAAATATTCATTGTGTGGTAGAGCAAAGCATTGTTCTTGTGTTTGTATTTGCAGATTTGGCATCCATCTCCTCATGGCATGAAGAACATCTTCCTTCCATGAGATCTTCACTACAAGGTGATATCATTTGTGCTTTCAATCATTTATCATTTAGATTTTGCCTCTATCCCATAGGGATATGCACTCTTTATCTGACAACGATGTTCAGAAAACTTGAATGTCTCTCCGTGGCTTGACTGAGGTAAGCTTCTAAACACCACAACCCCCAACCCATTTTTCCATGATTACAGGTTACAGGTTGCAGGAGCAGAAAAAGTGGAGTTGTAGGAGAGCAGTGCAGAATGTCAGAATTGTAGATCAAAGAAGAAAATAGTGACCTGGACTCGAGCACCCGCTCATTAGTCCTCTAGATCCCGCAACAGGAAAATCTCTGGAACAACAAGAACATGTTGCAAACAAGACTCCTAGATCCCAACAAAAATGGTGGCATTGGAATAGGGCGCCCACTCATTAGTCCCCGACTTCTCTATTTTCTAAACTTTGAAATCTAGTACGTATTTGATTATCATTTGATATCTCTGTATGCAAGCATTTTCTGTAATTTGTCTGTTTGCTTCCGAATTTGCATAATTAGCGTTTTGAACATAAGTGGGCTTAATTGAACAACAAAATCACACAATTCTAGTCTTCCCCTATGTTCTAAGTGACCGAAGGCCTGTAGTAGACTTCCTACTTGGCTGAAGTCCTTGAATGTTTAGTGGAGAAAGGGGGATTAACATAAACCATTGAAATCAACCCTAAACAAATCCTCTTCATTTTTCCTATTAAACAGTATTAAGACATGTTTGCACTAAAATTGATCTCCACTAGACATATCCTGTTGATGGTCAAATCTGCACTTATCTGGTTTGAAACCAAATCCCCGCTGGGAGTATTAAGAGGGTGTTGCGCTAGAATCATATCTCATTGCATATATCCACTTAAGGACTAAATCCCCGCTAAAGGATTAGAACAAGTTGTTGCTAAGTTTGAACTGCATGTATATATCCACTGGAGGTCGAAATCCCCGCCAAAGTAATAGATTAAGATGACACTGAATTTGAACTTCACTGCACATATCTGATTGATGTTAAAAGGTTTGTTGACCCCGGTGAAGGCCCTAAGTCACGATTTACCTAGAATGCACTGCTAAGATCAGAGACAATGGCATTGCTCATGCTGCTGCTTTTTTGACCTATGTCCAATGTCTTGAGCTGATAGTAGCATGTGCAGACAGATATGATCAGTTGTCAAGAATGGTTTCCACTTGAGAGAGTAGAGTATTAGCAGATCTTAGTTGCTTAGCATTGGCTGAGACCTTTGACATTCCTCCCTTTCTAGTCCTCACCATGATGGATAAAGATGAAAGTCAAAAGATGTATAATCAAGACCCCAAGACTTGTAGAAAGAAGATCAACGAGGGGTGGATGAAAAATAAGAGAGCAGCCATGTCAAAACTTCACCAAGTATTGTATAGGAGTGATTTCAAGGAAGAAATAGGAGACCTAGTCACTCTCCTGAGAAAAATTATGGGATTGCCCTCTACTTCAACTTTTGAAGGTGGGATGTTCCCTTATGTGGAGGAAATATTGCATGGAGATAAGAAGATCCACTGGGGTTCCCAAAAATGGTTATAAATAGCCCTTTTTGGTGGCCTCCAGCCAAATTTTGAATTTTGCATCTCCCTCCAAAAATAGGTCAACTTCCGAGAGTCATAACTTTTGATTCGGGTGTCCGATTAATGAACCATTTGAAGTGATGGAAATTGTGCGGAGTGATCTATGCGCTAAGAATAAAATTTGCCAATTCTACCCATTTTTAGGGCCGTATGGGGCCATTTAGTGCTGCAAACCTGACTTTGAATTATTTTCAGGGGTTTTTTAGGAAACAAAAATTTTAATATCTTTTAGCCCACAAATGATCTTTACCTGATTCCTTTGCTAAAAGTCTTATTTTTCATTTATGAAGCTTCTTGTAAATGTTTGCTTCCATACCTGCCCAAATGCAAACTTTCCAAAAATAGTAGTTTGTTATTTTGAGCAATTTGGAAAAACTGAAAGTTCTATATCATTATTCAAGCGATTATGGAACCAAAAATACAAATTTTGAAAAGAAATTAAAACATCAACAATTTTGAATCATCTTTTTTCTAGGTGATCAAGATTGCCCTTACACCACTGGATGCTCCTGCATCAGACACCCAGGGAATTTGAGAAGTGACCTTGTCACATCTCAAGTGTTTGTTTGAGGAAAACCCAAGTGGTCAACCTCTGCCTTAGACAACCAGGAAGAATCTGCAATAGGCCTTCCTTTCCACTTCACCAGATATTCCTCATATTACCTATTTTGAGTACGTCTTCCCACACATCTATCCAAGACCTCTTCTATCTCCTCCCTTGAAGTAGATGCTAGAATACTCCACTATTCTTCTCTTGGTCCATCCTCTGTTCCACCTTCATGATATTCTATTAAATCACCAATGTTGAACATAGAGGAGATGTTGATCCCACTTGGCAGCTCTACCTCATATGCATTTCATGAATCATGCTTCTTCAAAATCCTTCATGGTCTGAATTTCTTCATTTTTCAACTTATTATATGTTCCAATTGGAAACCTCTCTTTTCTCAAGTGAACCATGACTTCATCTCCTACATGAAATTCCTTATATCTCCTCTTCTGATTTGCCTTAGCCTTGTACTAAAAATTTATCTTATTAATGTGATTTCTCACCTCTTCATGCAAATTCTTCAGGTGTTTTGTAAAGTCTTCAGCTTCGATACTTGTCTTTTCTCCCTCGTCTAATTTCCTTAACTCTGAAGCATTTCTTGGACTACTCCCATATATAATCTAGAATGGTGATTTACCTATACTCCTATTGACAGAATTGTTGTAAGCAAATTCTTCCTGTGGTAAAATTAAATCCCATCCCTTGGGCTTATCTCCTTCTAAGCATCATAGAAGGTTACCCAAACTCATATTCACCACTTTTGTTTATCCATCAATCTGTGGATGGTGTGCAGAACTGAACTTGAAATCCGTCCTCAACTTCTTCCACAATGTCCTCTAGAAATAACCAACAAACTTGTATCTCAATCTGAAACTATGCTTTTAGGTAGACCATGTAGTCTCACCACCTCTTTGAAAAATAACTCTGCAATATGAACAACATCATTGATTTTCTTACAAGGAATAAAATGTGTCATCTTTGAGAATCCGTCCACCACCATAAAAATGGAATCATGTCCTCTTTGTGTCCTTGGTAAACCAAGAGCAAAGTCCATACAAATATCATCCCATGGCCTCTTTGGTACAGGTAATGGCTAATACAACCCTGTATTATAACTTGTTCCTTTTTCCATCTGACACACTTTGCAACTTTGCACAAATTTCCTCATATCTTGTTGTAGTTGCAGCCAATAATAATGTTTATTAACAATAGCAATGGTCTTACCGTGACCAAAGTGTCTAGCTAATCCCCCACTATGGTTCTCCTTAATTAGGTTCTTTCTCATGGAACTCCTGGGAATGCACAAATGGCTTCCTCTAAACAACATGCCATCTTAGATTATGAAATCTAACCATTTTGTCATGTCCAAAGTAGCAGGTTCAAAACAAGCTTTCCAAGCCTCTGCAAAATTTGGTTCTTCAGGATACAAAATTTTGAGCTCATTAAACCCAACAACCTCTATTTTCATTTCTGTCAACAAATTTTGCCTTCTACTTATGGCATTTGCAACTCTGTTGGACTTCCCACTCCTGTTCTTCAAAACAAAAGTATAACTCTACAAAAACTCAACCCATTTTAAGTGCCTCTAGTTCAACTTTCCTTGACTATTAAGATATTATAAAGCCTAATGATGAGTATATAAAAAAAACTCTTTTGGCAAAAAATAATGTCTCCATTTCTTCAAAGCCTAAACTATAGCATAGAACTCTTGATCATAAACATATTACTTTTTCTTGGCATCATTAAGCTTCTCACTGAAATAGGCAATGGGCTTACCTTCTTGGCTAAAAACAATTCCTATAACACTGCCACTTGCATCACAATCTACCTGAAATACCTTATTAAAATATGGAAGTGCCAAAAGAGGTTGCTCTGTGACTTTCTACTTCAATGTATCAAAGCTCTTAGTTGCTCCTATAGTCCATTTCAACTCTTTTCTATCCCCTCTCATTGTCTTAGTTAGGGGTGCACAAATGCTACTAAAATTCTAATAATTTTTTTTATAAAAACTTGCCAAACCATGAAAAGATCGTACCTCTATAGCACTCCTTGGTGTAGGCCATTCGATGATAGCCATCACCTTCTTTGGGTCCATCTTAAGACCTTCCTCTGAGACAACAAATCCCAGGTATACCAACTCCTTTGCAAAACTACATTTCTTTAGATTAATCAACAACTTCTCCTCCCTCAGCTTCTCTAGAACTCTTCTGATATGCATCAAATGCTCCTCCCAAGTCTTACTGAAAATCAAAATGTCATCTAGATAAAAAATAACATTTCTCAAAAATTCCGTCAATACCTCATTCATGAGCCGCATGAATGTGCTTGGTGCATTGGTTAGCCCAAATGGCATGACTAACCATTCATACAAACCTTCCTTTGTCTTGAAGGTTGTCTTCCATTCGTCTCCTTGTCTGATTCTGATTTGGTGATACCCACTCTTCAGGTCAATCTTTGTGAAGTACTTGGCTCCACTCAAACAATCCATTATGTCATTCATTCTAGGCAATGAAAATCTATACTTGATCATGATCTTATTGATGGCTTGGGAATCTGTACACATTCTCCACTCTTCATCTTTCTTCGGTGCTAGTACTGCAGGTACCGCACATGTACTTAGGCTCTCCTTTATCAGTTCCTTCATCAACAACTCTTGAACTTGTCTGTTCATCTCTTCATTCTCTGTAGGAGTCATTCTATGTGCTGCATTATTTAGCAAACTGGCTCCTGGTATCAAATCCATTTGATGACTTATCTTCCTCACCGGTGGTAAACCTTTTGGTACATTATTAGAGACAATGTCCTAAAATTATTCCATCAGATCTGAGACTTCTGTTGGTATATCTTTACATTTTTCTTGACTAATCTTAGGAATCAACATAAAGCAATGACACTCATGCTTCATATCCTCCAAAAATTTCCTACCATCTACCAAGCAAATTCTAGTAGTACTACATACCTTTTCTTCTACCTCCTTTAAGGGCTTCAACTTATGATGAACTTCATCCTTTGTTAGGGAATATGTGTTTGCATGTCCATCATGGACAACACACCTATCATACTACCATGACCTTCCCAATAACATATGACATGCATCCATCGTTATGATGTCACACATCACCTCATCATGGTAGTGTTGATAACTAAGAGGGGGGGTGAATCAGTTATCTAAATTATTTTAACTTTCTGTTCTTCTTTAACAATTAGTGTAGCAACAAATCATATAAGCATGTATAACCATGAAAGCAGAGATAAAATCAATACACCTAACACAATGATTTTGACGTGGAAAACCCTATTAAGGGAAAAACCACGGAGTGACTAACCCAAGATTGTATTCTCTGTTAAAAGAATAAGGTAGTACAAAATGGTACTTGTCAATTAGGGCTCACTGCCTGAGCACACTGCTCACAAGAGGCTTACTGCCTACAATAGATTGTAGAAAGAAACCAAGTATTTGAAATGATGAGAAGCATCCACATATGCTGAGGTTCAGTTCTGGTTAGGCTCAATATACTGATCTACTACACTTCATTCTTCCTCTGCTTTAGTGTTGTTGTTCTATCACATACCAAACCTGTATTACAGCTTCCACACTACTCTCTACTTTTCTTCACACTTCACAACACACCACACAATCCTTCATATCAAAATCCATCTGGTATATATATATGCACCAAGGATTTCAACATCTTTCTAGTCGGCATCCGGAATACTCAATATTTTCTCAAACTCTAGTCTGTCGACTGAATCCTTGCTTACAAAGTGATGCGTATCAAAGAGATACTCATAGAAATCTTCAATCATGTTGTCCAATCATGAATGATGCCTCAAGAAAATTGATCACCATTAATATCTCATCCAGATTAAGGTCTGATGCTCTGTTGGTCAGTTCTTCCTTAGTCTACTCTGCCAAACAGGAACCCAACACTTAAGTGCTCATATCTTTTCACTCTTTTATCACTAGAGGCTCAATCTCTGGAATGTATTAGTCATGGTACTCCTCTTGACTTCCCCAAGTCCGTACTTTACTGAGATACTTCCTCTGAGAGATCCGGACCTGATTGTCGGACCTTGTTGTATGCTCTATTCTTGCTTACCGGACCAAAATACTCTTCAATCTAACTTCCGGTATAGTCATATCATGTCCTACAGATGTGTGGAATGGACTTTGTTGCCATCAATGACAACACTCATGAAGCCACACAATGTCTCTTGCCAACAATCTCCCCCTTTGGCATTGATGGCAACACTTAGTGAAAAATGACTAAGTGTCACACTACACTCCCCCTTGGCTGATGCTCTATTCTAAAATAAATTTTTCTGGAGCTCCCCCTTAGCTAGATTCCACATTTTTCACTGCTCCTCACTCCCGCTTTGACATCAATGGCAAAGGGTACAATCCGCACACCAAAATTTCAAAAATCATCCTATTCATAGACGCATAAGTATATATACAATTTTATACTTACATATACTTAAGTATATCTACAAAAGTTGTCTTCAACTAGACAAATTCTGTTTCCCAACTCTGCTTCATCCTATCCAAAATTGAGATGTGACCACTCAACAAGAATGCAAAGGCTTCTGCCCTCTTTAGATCTATCGGATCACTGGTCCGAGCTATGGTCTGAGCATCAGTTAGGGCCTCATGCATGGCCTCTAATTTAGGGATAATTATCCCTCTAAGTTCACCCATCCTACTTATTATATTCTTCCTTTCCTTTTTAAGTTTCTTTAGTTCATTTAGAATGGCAATAGTCTGACATTCTTGGTTTATTATGGATGTGGTGAGAGGATCAAAATTCTGAGATAAACTTGACAGTTTACCCTCTTGTTCTTTTACTTTCTTCTCAATATCCTTTGTCACTTTAGACCAGGATAAACAAAATTTATATATTTCTCTGTCATCTTTAAGAGCATTTTCTAAGCTCTTTATCCCAATATCCATATTTCTCCTATCATTTGTTATTAGCCCTTGTACTTCAGAGAATCTCTTTCCCAAAAATTCTTTCTGGACTTTATCTTCTGCTAACTTCTCCAAAGAATCAAAATGTGTGCTAATAGAATTAACAAGAGATTTTAAGTTACTAGATGAAGACGCCGAAAGATCCTTCTGGAAGGATGGCATGATCTTTTCCAATGCACCAGATGCAATCTCTATTAGCTGATAGTCTTCCATGTGAGACTTCAGAAGCTTTTCTTTTGCCTTTGCTTGGGCAAAGGAAGCTATCTTCATTGTCTAAACCGGGGAGAGGGAATCAAAATTGAATGGTCCTTGAAATAGCTCCGGTTCATCAATCTCCATCTCTTTTGTCAGGAAGTCTTTAACAGCTTCTGTAGAGTCTCTTGCCAGAGACAAAGTTTTCTTTCCTTCTGTGGCCTCAGAACTATCTTCTGGGGTTTTCTTTGTTTGATCTTTTTCTCTTCTCTTGACCTCTTCTTCTTGACTAATTTTCTCATCTTTTCTTACTTCTCCTTCAGTTCTGGAAATAGTAGGGGGATCCGGAAGAGAGTGGTTGACTTCTTCAGGGACTTCCTCTTCCAGAGCAGAGGAATCCAAGTCTTGAGTCCTCTCCTCACCTATGTCCTTTGATTCTTCTACAATTATCTCAGTAAGATCTTCCTTTGATACACTTTGTCCTTCGACATCCATGGCTGCAGGTTCATCACTTATATCCTCTATGATATGAATATTGAATCTTTTGTATGCATTTCGGAGGATGTCTTTTGTTTCTTTTGCCACTTGATCAGTTTCTCTGAGCATAAGCTTATTCATTCTGACTTTGCTCCAAAATTCATCCTTGCAATCCTTGAAGATCATGTTCAGTTGTTTAGGAGTGATGGAAGGATAGAGTTGAATAGCTATCTATTCCTGGATCTCTAGGTCCTTTGCCTTAGCATTGTTCTTTCTTATTTCAAGTTCCTTCTCTAGGATTTTGGGGATTAGAGATATGATCTCAATGAATGCTTTATTATAGATGTTAAGATACCTGACTGTAGCATCTTGCAAGATCTTCTGGTCAGCTTCATTATATTCATCATAAAATTTAGTCATTGGTTTCAGGTTCCCATCCACAGTGACTGATTTGATGATATCATCAATGCAGAGAGTAGGCTTTTCAACAAATTCTTCTGCCTTTTCTTCCTTGCCTTGACCGGTAGAGGATTCACCAGATATTTTCTTCTTCTTCTTCATTTTCTTGACCTCCTCATCTGAGTCTGTCTCTTCATCATCTTTTTGACTTGTATATGACCTTGTGGCCTTTTTCTTTTTTCTCTTCTCACCCTTTCCAAATGTCTTGGCTTCCAGTTTAGAGGCTTTTTGGCTCTCAGAGGTGGCAAGTGTAGAGCTCTTGGAGGCTCTGGTCTGGGAGGGGGCTTGCACCGGATCACTTTCATTTTCTTCTTCTTGTTTCTCTTTCTCTTCTCTTTCTAGTTTCTCTCTATTTGCATCAACTGCTTCTTTAGAGATGCCAAATCTTTTGGCAACTTCCTCTACTTCTCTTCTTACTTTTCTTTTCATCTCTAGTTGTCTTAGCTCAACATGAATCTTCACACTTAATTCTTGAAAGGTTCCAAACCTTTCTGCCTCAAGTTCCTTGGGCTGACTCAGTAGATGTTGGATATGTAGCTCTAGGATTTTCTCATCAACCTCATACCCCATTGGCATGATCCAAACTATCCTTGGCTCTACTGCCTCCATTAGGCATTGATCAGTGTCTACCATAAAGTACACTGTATCCTTGTATTTCTCAACCAAAGATTGAGGGATTCTTTCTCTGGCCTGCATCATACTTTGAAAGTTCTTGAAGTATCCCCAGAGTGCTATATTTTGAGCCTTGGCATCACCAAGCCCATACATGTAATCTCTATTTTGTATGGCAATCGGTCTGTCATTTTGCCATACCCAACCACTGGATCTGAGTAGCTCATTCATAAAGTAAAAGAATAAACATAGAATCAAGCCACCGTACTTAAATGAATTCTTCTTATCCTTTTTTATTTTCTGTAAGTTCTCTAACAATTGATCCAGGAGAAGCTGACAAACATCATAGTCAACATTTTTCTTTAGCATTTCATATGCAGTATATATGGCAGTTTCAGATACTGAGTTTTCCCTGTTGGAATGATAGATTTTGTAACCAAATATCATACATGCAAATTTGATATCTAGATCTATAATGTCTTCTATAGTCATTGCCCTCTTGTCAAATTTTGATCCGGTAGCCTCACTAAGAGTTTGGTTTTTGAGTGATTTGAGAGTAGGTAACCCACCGGATGAGTGCAATTACTGCCTTAATAGCATCTTTTGTGATCTTAAATGGCCTCATCAACCACATGAAATTGTTATGCACTCTGCTCAAAACATACCAGACCCATTCATCTTCTACAAAACAGGGAAAATGGATGCAATGTCCAAAATGCTTGTCCCGGATGGCCTTGTACTGAGGTTTGAGTTCAAATGATTCATCTATCAACTGCCTGTGATAGATATTCATCAACTTGGATTCCACAAATTCCTCAATATTCGCATGAATGTATGCCCTAACATCTTCTACATGCAAAACCCCATGCAGAATGCTAGAGAAGGCACCTAAAGGATCAACTTCTAGAGATTTGTAAGGGTGTTTCTTGAACTTAGGGCGCGGCCTATCAGTGATTTTGATAACATTCAGAGTAGCCATCTTTCAAAAGATTTAGAGAGATATTTAAGAGCAAAAATACCTTTTTATGCCTCTAGGGTTCATGATAAGAGCCGAAAAGATCGCTTGTTGAATCAAATTCTGCGGTTGATCCTTGAGAGAGTTGAAGCAATCTTGTTGCAGAGCTCTTTCTTCCTTCTTCTTTGAATGCAAATGTGCAAATGATGAACAAAAGAACCCTTTTATTTTTGCACAAACCCTAATTTCATTTTGCAATAAATGCACAACTTAAGTTATTCCAGTTTGCTTGTTCTCCTTGTCCTGAGAGAGATCATTCCAGATTACTGAGATGCACTTAGAGTTATTCTTGATGATTATTGACAATCTATCTTTCTTTCTCCAATCATTCTATTTATCCACAGATCAAGATATTTCAATTTTGAATCATACTGGATCTAATTGTGAGAATTCTTCTCTTACCGAATGACTGTTAAACCAAATTAATCTTGGATGATTAACCTTTTCAAGCTTCTTGTGGATCTTTCATATCTTTACCAAGGGTTATTTAGATGTTTCTCTGAGAGCCCTTTTAATCCGCAACTTTCCATGTACCAATTTCAAGCACCAATTGACTGGCTGGGGGAAATTATTTTTCTTTTGTGACTCCCCCTGAGCCAGAGCTCATCTATTTAGTTTCCGGAAGAAATATTAGCACCAGATTCTGGTGTGGATCCATCCCCAACATTTTCTATACTTCTCTTCACCCAAATCTTGTTCATCTCCCTTTGAATTTCATTTGCATTCACTTTTCCTTTTCCTTTGTCTTGGTTTTGATTATGATGCACCGGACCCCTTTTGTCCTGATTCCTACTTCTGCAGAATTTGGCAATATGACCGAATCTATTGCAATTGTAGCAAACAACATTTCTTTGCATATTTGACTGGTATCCTCTTAATCTACATTGATTAGCCATATGTCCCATTCTATTGCATGCAAAGCATCTACCATTGAATGAATTGTTTATTTACATATTTCTACATTCATGAGATTTGTGACCATACCTTTTGCAGTTAAAACACTATTCAAAGAAGGATGAATTAGTCTGATTCATTCTTCTTCTGCATTGATTTGCTTTATGACCAACGTTATTGCAATTGTGGTAGTATCCATTAAAGGATGGATATCTTTGGGCATTTGGTTGTCTTACTAGAGGTCTTGTAGACCTGTTCCTTGGATTTGCAGATCCAGAGTTCTTCTGACCGGATCCGGAGCTTTCACCTTTTTCATACGCCAAGCCTTGTTTGTCATCTACCCTCTTTTGGCTTTCAAGAAGAACTTCTAGTTGAGTAGAGCTTATCTTGAATTTCTCTTTGTATTCATTTGTTGTTTGAAGATCCCTTTTAATTGTGTCAATCTAATTCTCAAGTTGTTCTTCATTATCTCTAGCTTCTTCAAGATCAGATTCTAGATGCCTGATTATTCTATGCATTTTGTGGCAGTCTTCTGATTTCTCTTTGAGAGATTGTTTTAGATTATCTTCAATTTTTCTCTTTTCTTCAATTTCTTAGGTGAATTTCATAACCCCTGATTCCATTTCATGTTTTACCATAATGACCTCTTTTGATAGCTTCTCACATAACTTGTTCTTCTCATTCAGAGCTTCATTAGTATCATTGGCTTCATTTTGACTTGCTAATTGTTGAAGTAGCTCCTTTCTCTTTTTCATAGAGATACTCAGTTTCTCTTTTAGTTCATTTATGAAATCATCAACTTGTTTGAGTCTTTCCCTCAAGTTATTGAATTCAGAGTAAGATTGCTCAAGATCATCTAGGGTAGACTGAAGTTGATCCCTCATACCATACATATCCATTGGAATTCCCAGATCTTCCTCAAGCTGTTAGGCTCTGTTTGGAGGAACTTGGCTCTGATACCAATTGTTGATAACTAAGAGGGTGTGTGAATCAGTTATCTAAATTATTTTAACTTTTTGTTCTTCTTTAACAATTAGTGCAGCAACAAATCATATAAGCATGTATAACCATGAAAGTAGAGATAAAATCAATACACATAACACAATGATATTGACATGGAAAACCCTATTAAGGGAAAAACCATGAGGTGACTAACCCAAGATTGTATTCTCTGTTAAAAGAATAAGGTAGTACAAAATGGTACTTGCAAATTAGGGCTCAGTGCCTGAGCACACTATTCACAAGAGGCTCACTGCCTACAATAGTTTGTAGAAAGAAACCAAGTATTTGAATTGATGAGAAGCATCCACATATGCCAAGGTTCAGTTCCAGTTAGGCTCAATATATTGATCTACTGCACTTCATTCTTCCTTTGCTTTAGTGTTGCTATTCTGTCACATACCAGACCTGTATTACAGCTTCCACACTGCTCTCTACTTTTCTTCACACTTCACAACACACCACACAATCCTTCACATCAAAATCCATCTGATATATATATCCACACCAAGGATTTCAACATCTTTCTAGTCGGCATCTAGAATACTCAATATTTTCCCAAACTCTGGTCCGTCGGTTGAATCCTTGCTTACAAAGTGATGCGTATCAAAGAGATACTCATAGAAGTCATCAATCATGTTAGCCAATCATGAATGATCCCTCAATAAACTTGATCACCATCAATATCTCATCCGGATTAAGGTCTGATGCTTTGCCGGTCAGTTCTTCCTTAGTCTACTCTACCAAACAAGAACCCAACACTTAAGTACTCATATCTTTTCACTCTTTTATCACCAGAGGCTCAATCTCTGGAATGTATTAGTCATGGTACTCCTCTTGACTTCCCCAAGTCTACACTTTACTGAGATACTTCCTCTAAGAGATCCGGACCTGATTGTCAGACCTTGTTGTATGCTCTGTTCTTGCTTACCGGACCAAAATAGTCTTCAATCTAACTTCTGGTATAGTCATATCATGTCCTATAGATGTGTGGGATGGACTTTGTTGCCATCAATGACAACACTCATGAAGCCACACAGTGTCTCTTGCCAACAGGTACTCCCCAATCTTGAATGTGAGTAAACACTACTCATTGACCAAAGCACTATTGTCCTTCTGCAACCATGAAATTTGATATGGATGTGGATGTCTTCTCCTTTTCAACTTCAACTTGTTAACCATCTATTCTGAAACAAGATTGTTAGTACTTCCACTGTTAATAATAATATCACAAGACTTACCTTCACACTTGCACCTTATGCGGAATAAACTCTTCTTCTGATCTAGTTCTAATATCACAACACTTACCTTCACACTTGCACCTTGTGTGGAATAAACTCTTCCTCTGATTTGGTTCTTTCTCCTCATTCAAAAAGGCTATTCTAACAATTAGGGTTTCTCCCCTTTCAACATCTTCAGAATGCTTAGATTACGCATCTTCATCTACATGTGTAACTCATGCATTATCTTTAGATCTTCTATTTGTCCTTCCTTGATGTTGTGGACACTTGTATGCTCAATGCCCTTCTTCTCCACATTGCAAATAGGTTCCTCTAAAACTGCCTCTTCTAGATCCTTTCCCAGGTTAGCCTCTTCTTCTTTTCTCACCATTATTTTAGTCATGAGGGTGGTAGGTATTATCTCCTCTCTAATTTTGGCTGGTGCCAGCTTCTTCACTTTTCTTTGGATCTTCATTTCAGCCTCAATAGGATCTTCCACCAGTCCTTCTGCCTTGACATCTTCCTCTTTTCTTGCTTTCAAATCTTTTATTCAGCTTCTCTTCTACCTTCAGGGAAAACTGGTATGCATCTTCTATGGTGGTCATTCTGACTAGGCTCAGCTCTTCTTGAATACTTGGCCTCAACCCATTAATGTAATGGGCTACCTTCTCCTTGTTGGCCTCTGCATGGCATGTTTTAATAGTAATCTTATAAAAATCTTTTGTATACTCCTTAACAGACTTGTTACCTTGCTTCAATCCTTGCAGCTTCTTAAGCAACTCCAACTCATAGTCCAAAGGAATGAATCGTTTCTTTAGTTTGTCTACCATTTGATCCCATCTGGTAATCTTTTCTTTTCCTCTTCTGTTTCTCTCCAACTAGACCTCCTTCCACCAAATACTGGCATGGCCCTTCAACTTTGTTTTCGTAAACTTGACCCATTCTAGATCCTCTACATCTTCATACTCAAAATATTCTTCCATATCATTGATCCTATCAATAAGTTGTTTTGGATCCACATCTCTAGAATAGATAGAAACTTCTGTCCTGAGCCTCTTTCTAATCTTTGAAATGGCCCTCAACAATGTAACTTTTGCAAGATCTCCTACAGCTTCTTGTTCTTCCTTATATAGCTCTTCTTCAGCTTCATCTTCACTTTCTGCTCTTGTTCTCAACTCAAACACTGTTCGCAACTCCTCTTGCAATGCATGGATTTACCTTTGCATGGCCCTAAAACCCTCTTCCATCAAAGCATTTCTCCCAACATGGTTTCTTCATGGAGGCATTTTGATCTCTACAGCAAACCCACAACCTCAGGTCCTGGTGCAAACTGCCTCACGGTCAGTGATCCATCTACACACTCAGGAACCCTTGCTCTAATACCAATTGATGAAGGGGGTAAATCACAAAACACACAAAAATAGAAATTACACACAGAAAATAGGGATATTATTGTATTTATTTGGACAACACATTACATTACAGAAGCTCAAATACAATCAGACGATGAATCCTCCACACGTTGCAACACATTACAACTTCCTATCTCCAGACTCTAAAACCTGTAGCCCCAAATCTGCTAGGGTTTCTATTTTCCCACCTTTTCTTGACTCTACAATTTCCCCCTTATCTCTACTACTTCCAAGGGTTCCCAAAAATGGTTATAAATAGCCCTTTTTGGTGGCCTCCAACCAAATTTTAAATTTTGCATCTCCCTCCAAAAATAGGTCAACTTCCGGGAGCCATAACTTTTTATCTGAGTGTTTAATTGACGAACTGTTTGAAGCGCTGGAAAGCTCATGGAGTGCTCTGTACACTTTGAATCATCTTAGCTTATTCTGTCCATTTTCAAGGCCATACGAGGTTGTTTATCTCCTCAAACCTGACATTGAATAATTTTAAGGGTTTTTCGAGAAACGAAAACTTTAATATCTTTTAGCCCACAAATGATCTTTGCCTGATTCCTTCGCCAAATGTCTTATTTTTCATTTATGAAGCTTCCTGTAAATTTTTGCTTCCATATTTGCCCAAATGTAAACTTTCAAAAAATAGCAGTTTAGAAAATCTAAAAGTTCTACATCATTATTCAAGTGATTATGGAACCAAAAATATAAATTTTGAAAAGAAATGAAAACAACATCAACAATTTTGAATCATCATCTTTTTTTGGGTGATGCAAGATTGCCCTTACACCACTAGATGCTCCTGCATCATCCATAAATCTATTCTTCCACATGTGCATATTTCTATCCCTTTTCCTTTGGTTGCTTAAGACTTGGAAAAGCTCTAAACTCTCTAAAAATCACATCTCTAATAAATCATTTTCTAGGTTAGTGGGGGTTCCAAAGCTTAAATAGTTTACATTCTCACCATATCTTGTGAAGATGTATTTCTAAGTTTTGGATCCAATTTAGACCACTTTTCTTGAGGCGCATGAACATAAGCCTCACAAGCAAAGACCCCTAAATGTGAAACATAAGATCAAGCACAATGATAGAAAAGGATTGGATGGATGGGAGATTCATGATGGATGGATGGAGGGGTCCATGATGTGATCTCCAAGGATTACGTCACATAGGAATTATATGCTCTACTATAGATATGCCACTTATGATGTTGCATTACAAAGCTTGTAACAATATATGGTTTGATTAGTTGTAAAAACTTGGGTACATCAAGAGATGTCCAAATAATGTTTCAACATTATGTACCTATCCTTATCAAGATCAAAGGGAAATAGGGAGAACAAATGGGAAGAATGGAAAGGATATGTGGATATGATGGATTGGGACAATATTAGAAGGGATAAGATGAGATAGATGAGACAACTTGCCCCCAAGTTCAATGTGCATAGACAATCAATTTACACATGATACCAGCGAATGGGTTTTTTATCATGGCACTTATCCAAGGTGCCATGAAATGGTTTTCACCATTAGATGAATGATTTATCTTTACTATTTTTATTTTTGAATTTTATTGTATTTTTTTGAATTTTTTGAGTTTTTCATTTCACTGATAGATGACATTGATAATATGATATTCAGAGGGTCTTTGCATGCACCTGTCAATCTGATATGGTTGTTGTAGATGCTTTATCATAAAATGCCAGTAGTGACCTGCCTAGATTAATTGTTTTGTTAGGATCATAGCACTCATGTACAATCCATTGATGTTGTGATCCTCATTGATAATGGAGTTGGCCTTATCTGAATGTTTACATCTTGATAGGGTACCTTCATAGCCCTTATGATAAAATGTTGCTACTACAATGCAACGGATTTGGGATTTGAGGTTTTTGGATTTGAGGCATGATATTAGATTTGGATGGGGAATGTTGGATGTGGAATGATGCAATCGAGGTTTGTTAGGTTTGGACAAATAGATTATCAATTTAGATTAAGTTTGAGGATTCCTAATTCTCCACACTTGGGATGGTGGGTTATGGATTTTGGATTGTAAATTAGGATGGCAATTAGGACCAACAATCTTATATAATTCAAGAGGAGGTGGACACCTATTATATGCATATTGCTTCTTATGATTTTGAGTGATTATTTGTTTTGGACATTTAGAACCAACATTCTTATATAAGTTGTAAGGAGTTACATACATCTATTATATGCAAGGTGATGTGGCTTCACATTTTGATTTGGATATTTTTCTTTGTTTGATTGACTTGGTCCATTTTTCTTTTGGACCCATATTGCTTTTATGTGTCTTTCTTGATTTTTGGATTCATACACCTTTGATGTTGTATTAGGATCTTCTACTTTTTATGCTTTAGAATTTGGTTGGTCCCAATTAATAGGTTTAGGATGTGGAAGATAAACTTTGATGGTATGGGCAGTGGAGGTGGAATGAATGTTGGTAGCAAGCTTGTTGTAGGGGTTGTGAATGGTCCCTATCTTGATGCTTTCATGACTAATGTAGGTTGGGATAGGCTCTAGGATGCCTTGACAATGACTGATGTAGATTGGGATAGGCTCTAGGATGCCTTGCTCATGAAGGCCCAATCCTTTTCTTTGATAATTCATGCTTTTACATATCTTGTTTGCAATAGGATACTTATTGTTTTTAAAGAATGATGCTAGCCCATTGGTGTGTTCCCAAGAACTATTAGAACTATTGTCCCATCTATGAGAAATCCTAACTTGATAAAGGTGGCAAATCCTAGTTGATAAGATGCTTGTGCTTTATCAGTGTGTACATTTGTCATGTCTTGATCATTGTTTGTTCTTGTCTTGCTTTGATCATTTGAATGCTCAGTGATAATTTGTGCATTGATAGGCTTGATATGATCAATGTCATTTACTTGATCATCTATGTGTTTATTGGGATCAAGTGTCTCATCATGGGAAGAGAATGCTAATGGATGATGAATAGGATTAATATGGATCTCTTGACCATAGATAGGATCTTGGTCATAGATATGATTAATGTGGATAGTTTAATATTGTTTTAGAATGCTTTGATCTTGATTTGGATGGGAACATGGTTGATCATTCTTTGGAACAAGTTCTTGACATAGCTTGATTTGCTTGGATGACATAGTGGAGGAGTGTTATTTTTCTTTGACATCACCATTGGAAATTAATTTAGGGATAGACTCTTTTAGTTGGACACATGGATGGGTGAGGGATTTTTTATGCTTATGGATTTGGGATTTTATGGATGTGATAGTCTTTTGAAAGGAGAAACATTTATTTTACCATATAGGTAGACTTGTAGGAATGATGGCTTTAGGAGGCTCTAGGGTGCTCTTGATAGGTGTAGGTTGGATGAATTTCTTGTGGACAACAAGCTTGCATGTGCTAGAGGGGGATGACATTAGATGAGTAGAGTTGCACGACATCATTACTTCTCTTTTGCCTTTATGTTTAGGATCCTTTGCTAGTAGTCCTTAGAGAAAGAGAAAATTTGAATAGGACCATTTGGACATGTGACGACTAGACATGGTGAATTAGATGTTTGGATTGGGTGACAGTTGGCTTGGTGGGAGAAGTTGGAGTGCAAAGGTTGTTAGAATGGAGGATATGCATAGGATGTAGAGGTACAGTGGTATTTCCCTTATCAAAGGTATCATAAGGATGACCAATAGATATTAGATTTGGATGTGAGGGCTTGCTTATGCTAGAATCATCGATATATTCCTCTTGATCTACATGGCTATCATCATCATTGGTATATTCCTCTTGATCTACAAGGCTATCATCATCATCAATATATTCATCTTGATCTACAAGACTATCATCATCATTTGGATAAAGGAGCTCATTTAATGTATGCATGGCCTTAGGTGAGCTTATGAGTGACTTTGGATGGATAATTTTGATAGATGATCTTAATGGATAGGGTTATTGGAAATAGATTATTTGGATGGATTAGTTTTCTAAACTTGGAATAAGTGTATATCACATTGTTTTGGATCCTAAGAATGTGTTGGTATTTGATTAAGATTGTTGGAATCCATGGATAGTTGTAGAGTTTTAATTGATGGATTATGGGCCCTAGGATAGTTAATGGTCCCAAGGATTAGATTTTAGGCCCTAAGATGATTAAGGGTCCTAAATGATGGATGGGATGATTTTGAATAAACCAAATGTGAGATTTAAGTTATCCAAGGATTGCTACGATAGGTAACAGATTTGGATGATAATAGTTGTTATGGATAAGGTGTGTAGATGAGGGATTGGTTTGAATGGAATAAGGGATGGACTAAGGTGTAAAACAGATGGAGTGATTAGGATAAATGTTTGGTTTAGATTGATGTAAGAATATTAGATGGGGATTAATATGGGAAGGTTATAGACTTGAATGAACAAAGGATTAAGGCTTGAGAAATGAGATAAGGGCTAAAAGGTAGTGGATATGGAGTAATTAAAAAGGAATGGACTTGTTTTGTTAATGAACAAGTGGATTTATGATTTGGACTAAGGTAAGATGAAATGATTTTTAGTTAAAGGTTGGACTTTGGGTTATGATTATTCTAACCTTGGCTACATTTTTGTTTCAAGGATACCAATTGGCTAGTGTTTTCAAACAAGTAACAAAGGCTTTCAAAAACTTGACTAGGTATGAAAGGTTTAAAAAGAAGTACTTGGTATTCATAACACCCAATCAAAAGACACAACAACAATCCTAGAATTAATCAAGAAAGGAGTGTCAATTTTCGTGGGCCCACCAATAATGCTATCTACAAAGCAAAGGATAGCTAGGGAATGCAAGGTCATGTACCACCTATGCACCCATTACCATGGAGGTCAAAGTCTTGCCCACATCAAAATATATCTCAATAACTTGGAAGCATGTGTGTGAGTATCTTTGTTGAAGTGCACAAGACAACTGAGAGGGGGGCTGAATCAGTTGTAGAAAAAACTTAACTTCTTTCAAACATCAACACATTAACCACTTAATTATGATTTAACCATGAAAGCATATAATCAGAAACTTAAACACATTCACACATGAGACACATGAGACACCAGATTTTTACGTAGAAAACCCAATAAGGGAAAAACCACAGTGAGTGTTAGCTCACAATATCAATGATATATCAAAATTTACAACAAGGATCACTGCCAAAAGGGGCTCATTTCCAGAGGTTTTGGTTCACTGCCAAGTTGGTGAACTGAGATAGTAGCATCTACATCATGCCAGGGTTCAGTTCCATTGAAGCACATTGATTCTTCTTCTTTTCTACCATCTTTACGCAACCACACTTATCTTCGCATTTCACATCATCATACCTTATTCACAACTTTGTTACATGTATTTATACAATTCATCAACCTTGGAATGTACATTGATGTTGGCATTACAATCATCAACCATCAGAGAAATCTCCAAGGTCGGCATACATTAAAATAGGTCTGGACCTAAACATATTTGAGAAGGAAAAGAATGAATGCATACCACACCACACCTTAGATGGGACTCAAATGCAATCTCCCTCACAACAACATGCTTTCACAAACTTCAAAGCATAACTGCATGTAGTGAAAACAACTAGGTCAACCAAGACTGGTGTTAGCACTAAGACCTTTAGGAACATGCTTCAGCCACGATCCAAATTACACTATGTGGACCAATCAAAATTAGGAACATGATCTAGAGACATCTATAAGCACATTACAATCACCAAGAACATCCGCACAACCCCCAAACACTCTATCTAGAAGATTCTTCAAACGGAACCACTTAAACATTGTTGTTAACCTTTGTCATAAAGGAAAGATCACTTGTGGAGCACCAAATCACAAACCATTACAACTGTAGGCACATAACATCATCCCAAACTTAGTTCTAGAACCGTAAACCATAAAACTTAATTGCAGAGAAATGCAGAGAAGAATACATTCTCCCTATCACCAATAAATACTCAGAAAAATAGTTTTTACTCAGATGAACAAAACTCATTCAAATCTTCACACCGGAGGCTCAAACTTGAGATATAGCAACTACAGGCATCCCTTGACATAAATTCCAAACTGCAGACATAGATATTCAATCTATAGGATATGCGGAGCAAAACACTACACTGTTCTGGCAGATAGAACAGTTCTGCTCTTACTCAAACTTGTCCAATTAACTTTCTTAGATGCTGACCTTAAGTGTTGACATCAATGAAAACACTTACTACTCCTACTTGTAACAATCTTCCCCTTTGTCATTGATTTCCAACACATGATGTGAAAAACCATCAAGACAACTAATCTTGCTTTGCTTCTTTGCTTCCCCTTTGTGCTTTCTTTGGCGAAAACTTTCTCCTTAAGTTTTTCACATGCACTTATCTCCCCCTTTGACATCAATGGCAAAGTGTGCCAGACCTTCTCTCCCTCTTTAGTTTTCAAGGCTCAACTCATATTATACTATCATTGCACTACTCCCCCTGTCAGCAACACTGCAACACTTACCGCTCTTTATCAAGAACTCATATCAGCAATATCTACCTTCTCCCCCTGAGGGGTAGCCTTCAAAACATCAATCTAGATCAAAATATGAAACTTTGGATGCCACTGGACTGATGCACTTCCTATGCATCTTAGTTTAGAGGAGGGGTAATAACCCCTAATTTCTCCCTAAGATACTCAAAAGTATCTTTAGGCAGAGGCTTGGTGAAAATATCTACAATCTGATCCTTGGTAGATACATATTCCATCTTCACTTCATTCTTTGTTACCTTTTCTCTTAGAAAGTGATACCTTATTGATATATGCTTTGTCCTTGAGTGCATCACTGGATTCTTTGAAATGTTTATGGTACTTGTATTATCACAAAAGATTGAAATTGGTTCTCCATACACAACTCTTATATCCTTCAATGTTTGCTTCATCCATAGCACTTGAGTGCAACAACATGCTGCAACAATATATTCTGCTTCTACAGTAGACAAAGAAACTAAATATTGTTTCTTGCTCAACCATGATACCAATTTGTTATCCAAGAAGAAAGCCCCTCCACTTGTACTTTTTTTGTCATCAACATCTCCAACCCAATCTACATCTATATAAGCACTATGAGTGAAATCAATATCTTTAGGTTACCACAATCCATAGTCTGAAGTGCCTTTTAAATAACTCATGATCCTCTTAACTACCACCACATGTGACTCTCTAAGATCTTCCTAAAATCTTGCCACAAGACAAACTGCATGCATTATGTATGGTCTGGTATAGGTTGAATAAAGTAGTCCTCTAATCATAGACCCATACTTTTTTTGGTTAGTCTTAGGTGATTCATCATTCTTGCTCAACTTGCAACTAGATACCATAGGGGTACATACTAGCTTAGAATCCTCCATTCCAAACTTCTTCAACAACTCTTTCACATACTTGGACTGAGAAATGAATTTTTTTTTTTGATTGAGTAATCTGCAGTCCTAGAAAGAAATTCATTTGCTTTGTTTCTTACAACTTCTCCATTTTCATTCATCTTGTTTATGAAAACCCATTTAGTTCCAATCACATTCTTATCAGTAGGTCTAGGAACCAATTCCCAAGTTTAATTCTTTTCTATCTGCACCAGCTCTTCTTCCATAGCTTTTACCCAACTTTTCATCTTTACAGGCTTCACTTACAATTTTAGGTTCAATCTTTGAAACTAAATATAGATTTACATGTTCATCTGTGATACCTTTGCTCTTATCACCAATGATCTTGTCTTGAGTGTGATGCTTCTGCACAAACCCTACGGGTCTTAGGAATCCTTTCCAGAGCTTCTTCAACTTGCACTTTCTTCATCTTTTTATTCTTCATTGCTTGAAGACTCATCTGATTCATATCCATTTTTCTCTAAGTTCATCAAATACTTTCAATCGTTATGAAAACTGCTCTATATTGGAAACCATTGTGTTATGTCAACTCAAACTTTTGTTACTCATTACTCTCAAGACAATTATCAAAATTAGATGAACTTTTGGATGTAGATGTAACTAATGATCAATAACCATATGCTAGAACCACAGAGCATTATCTTCAATAGTGGAGCAATGTGGACCAAATTACCAAAACATTGTAACTTGATCTTATCAGATAGACACTTAAGCTAGAATTTATAACCTATCTACTTTCCTGATCAAATCTTCTTGCATAACAGACTTCTTAATCTGCACAACTCTTCCTTTATCCTATCTTAAACCTTTGTTGCTTGACCTTGTCTCTTCATGCTGAGGCATTGGCATCAATTCTTTGGCAATGAAGAAAAGATTTCCAATAAGACTTCCCCTCAGCCAAAGCTTTTAGTCTCAGTTTCTAGAAGGAACATTTGCACCAGATACTGATACAGGCTCATCCTCAATCTTTGTTGCATCCTTCTTCACCCAAATCTTATTCATCTCCTTCTTGGTCTCTGTCGCATCAACCTTTTGTATTAGTTTCTTCCTTTCTGCCTGAATATCCTTCTTCAGGTTCTTACTTTTTCAGAACTTTTCAATATGTCCAGGCCCATTGAAATTATAGCACACCACATTCCTTTGACTATTGTTCCTTTCATTCATTCTAGATCTACATTGATTAGCCTTATGACCAAATCTATTGCATGTAAAGCAGTTACCATTGAAAGATGGAGCATTCCTTCCATTGTTGTAACTATTCCTTATCTAACTTATACAATCATTAGCTTTATGACCTATTTTATTGCAAGTGAAACACTGACCGGAGAATGATGGAACATTTTAATTTATTCTGCGCCTACACTGAGCAGCCTTATGACCAAACTTATTGCAATTAAAACAATAGCCATTGAAAGATGGGTACCTTTGAGCATTTGGTTGCCTGACTAGTGGTCTTCTAGGCCTATTTCTTTGATTCCTGATTTGCTTGCCTTTGTCCTTCTTGTTCTCAGTGTCTATTGCTTGTCTTGATTTGGAACTTTCACCTTTCTCAAATCCCAAGCCTCCTTTGTCATTAGGTTTCTTCTGACTAGCAATTATCTCATCAAGCTTTGCTAAACTTATCTTAAACTTTTCTTCATAGCTTTTTGCTTTCTCCAAATCTAACTTCAGGTTCCCAACTTCCTTTTATAGCTTAGCACATTCTTCTCATTTGCCTTCCATCATCAGATTTAGGTCCTCTTCTACTTTTTCTCTTTCTACAACTTCCATTTCAAATCATTCAAGGTTTCATTTGTTGATATCAATTGTTCACTAACTTCCTTATATTTTTCTTTGAACTTCTTGACTTGCTCTCTTAATTTTCTAATACATTCATCTCTGCTTCTTTGACATTATCCTTCAGATCTCTGATTTCTTCTTCAGTTCTTTCTAGGTCTTCAAGAGCAACTTTCTTGTACGCCATCCCAGATCTACCTCAAGTTGTTAGGCTTTCTTCTTAGGAACCCTCGCTCTGATACCAATTGTTGAAGTGTACAAGACAACTAAGAGGGGGGGGTGAATCAGTTGTAGCAAAAACTTAACTTCTTTCAAACATCAACACATTAACCACTTAATTATGATTTAACCATGAAAGCATATAATCAAAAACTTAAACACATTCAACACATGACACACCAAATTTTTACATGGAAAACCCAATAAGGGAAAAACCATGGTGAGTGTTAGCTCACAATAAAAATGATATATCAAAATTTACAACAAGGCTCATTGCCAAAATGCTCACTGTAAAGGAAGGGGCTCACTGCCAAAATGCTCATTGCAAAGGAAGGGGCTCACTACCGAGTTGGTGAACTAAGATAGTAGCATCTACATCATGCCAGGGTTCAGTTCCATTGAAGCACACTGATTCTTCTTCTTTTTTGTCTTCTTTACACAACCACACTTATCTTTGCATCTTCACATCATCATACCTTATTTGCAACTTTGTTACATGTATTTATACAATTCATCAACCTTGGAATGTACATCAAGGTCGGCATTACAATCATCAACCATTGGAGCAATCTCTAAGGTCGGCATACACACATACATTAGAATAGGTTTGGACCTAAACAAATTTGAGAAGGAAAAGAATGAATGCAGACCATACCATGCCTTAGTTGGGACTCAAATGCAATCTCCCATGCAACAACACACTATCACAAACTTCAAAGCATAACCGCAAGTAGTGAAAATAACCAGGTCGGCCAAGACTAGTGTTAACACTAAGACCTTTAGGAACACGCTTTAGCCACGATCCAAATTACACTTTGCAGACCAATCAAAAAGAAGGAACACAATCTAGAGACATCCACAAGCACGTTATAATCACCAAGAACATCCGCACAACCCCCAAACACTCTATCCAGAAGATTCTTCAAATTGGACCACTTAAACATTGCTGTTAACCTTTGTCATAAAGGAAAGATCACTTGCAGAGCACCAAATCATGAACCATTACAACTGTAGGCACATAACATCATCCCAAACTTAGTTCTACAACTACAAACCATAAAACTTAAATTTAGAGAAATGCAGAGCATAATACATTCTCCCTGTCACCAATAAATACTTAGAAAAAACAATTTTTACTCTAGTGAACAGAACTCATTCAAATCTTCACACCAGAGGCTCAAACTTGAGATATAGCAACTACAGACATGATCCCTTGACATAACTTCCAAACCGCAGACAGATATATTCAATCTACAGGATATGCGGAGCAAAACACTACACTATTCTGGCAAATAATGACCTTAGGTGTTGACATCAATGACAACACTTACTGCTCATACTTGCAACAATCTTCTTGGGCCTAATTGGTATTTGATGTACCATGAAAAATGACAGCTGAAAGGTTCCTATTTAGGATTAACAGGCTTCTAGGCAATACCCTAGAGTTGATGTCACTCAATCATAATGTATGAACAAGCACACTAGGCACACTATAGGAGTTTCAAGGTACAACCTCAATACAAAACCCATGCAACTTAATGACAACATGTCATTAGAACCTTCAAACAACGCCCATAGAATTTAATGGAATATATGTCATTAGACCATTTATGCAAAAGTTATACAATCATATGCACAAGAGTCAATGTCACTCAACCTTGAAACAAAGACCATAAAACACAATGACATATTTAATTAGACCCTTCATGAAAATCATACTCACTCAATTGATGCAAAACAAGCATTCTTGGCATGCCATATGAGTTTGGTGCAACCTTAAAATAAAACCCATACAACTCAATGCCATCATATGCCATTAGAAGCTTCAAACAATACCGATTTAACATAATGATATGTGTTATTAGACCCTTCATGTAAAAGCCATACAATTATTATGCACAAGAGTCAACATTACTCAACCATTATGCAAGCACACTAGGCACACTAAAGGAAATTGTTGCAACATTCAAACAAAACCCATACAGCACAATATAACATATTCATCATTTTACCCTTCATGCAAAAGCCATACAATAATTATGATGCATGAACTACATCACATATATTTTATTAGACCCTTCACTCAAAAGACATACAATCATCATGCATGAGATTCAATGTCACTCAACTATGATGCATGAAAAATCACACTAGGCACACCATAAGTTTGATGGACCCTTCAAAACAACCCACACAACTTAGTGGCATATTCATCATTAGACCCTATACACAAAATCCATACAATCATCATGAATAGAGAGTCAATGTCACTCAACCATAATGTATGAACAAACACACTAGACAAACCATAGGAGTTTGATGCAACCTTCGAAGGAAACTCATACAACTTAGTGACATATTCATCATTAGACCCTTCACACAAAAGTCATACAATCATCATGAAAGATAGCCAATGCCCCTCAACTATAATTCATGAACAAGCACACTAAGCACACCATAGAAGTTTGAAGAACTTTCAAATAAAACCCATGAAACCTTCACATGAAAGTCATGATTATGCACAAGAGTGAATGTCACTAACCATAATGCATAAGAACAGTAGGAATACAATAAGAGTTTGATGCATACACAATAACACTAAGCACACCAAAGGGGATGCAACCTTTGAAAAAAACCCATATAATTCAATCTCCTATATTCATCATTCACCATTCACCAAAAGTCATAGAATAATTACAATTCATGAACTCCACATATATTTTATTAGACCCTTCACTCAAAATGCATACAATCATCATGATGCATAATATTCAATATCACCTCATCATGATGCATGAACAATCACACTAGGCATGCCATAGGAGTTTGATGCAAAATTCAAAAGAACCCATACAACTTAGTGACATATTCATCATTAGACTCTTTGCATAAAAGCCACTCTTTGTATAAAAAGCCATACAATCATCATGAATAAGAGTCAATGTCACTCAACCATAATGTTATAATGTTTGAACATGCACACTAGACACACCATAGAAGTTTGAAGAACCTTTGAAGAAAACCCATACAACTCAATAACATATATGTCATTATTGCATTAAACCTTTCAGATGGAAGTCATGATCTACAAGCGTAAATGTCACTAACATAAGGACACTAGGAACATTAGAAGAGTTTGATGCATGAACAAGCACACCAAAAGGGTCTGATGTAACCTTCAAACAAAACCCATATAACGCAATGTCACATATTCATCATTATACCCTTCACATAAAAATCATACAATAATTATGATCCATGAACTCCATCACATATATTTTACTAGACCCTTTACTCAAGAGGCATACAATCATTGTGCATAGGATTCAATGTCACTCAACCATGATGCATTAATAATCACACTAGGCACACCATAAGAGTTTGATGCAACATTCGAAAAAACCCATACAACCTTGTGACATATTCATCATTAGACCCTTCACACAAAAGCCATATAATCATCATGAATAAGAGTCAGTGAAGCCATATAATCATCATGAATAAAAGTCAATGTCACTCAACCACACTAGGCACACCATATGAGTTTGATGCAACTTTCAAAGAAAACCCATATAACTTTGTGACATATTCATCATTAAACCCTTCACACAAAAGCCATTTAATAGTCGTGAATAAGAGAGTTAATTCCACTCAACTATAATGCATACAACTCAAATAAAGCCGATACAACTCAATGATTTATGTTCCATTATACCCTTCACACGAAAGTCATGATCATCATGCACAAGAGTGAATGTCACTAACCATATTGCATGCATAAGAACGTTAGGAACACTATAAGAGTTTGATGCACACTAACCATGATGCATGCTTCACAAAAAAAGCCATGACACTCATATGATACTATGTCACTAACCCTTATGTACACCATGTATGCCATATTCCATTAGAACCATCACACACCAAAGTTAATGTCACTCTACCATGATTCATTAACAAGCACACTAGACACATCATAGGAGTTTGATGCACCCTTAAAAGAAAATCCATACAATCATGCGCAAGTGTGAATATCACTAACAATGGTTCATGGATAGACACAATAGGCACATTAAATATAGTAATGTAATTGTTTAATTATAAATAGATAAACTACATTTAAAAAATTTATTTGATTAAAATCTTCAAAAATAGAAAAACTAAAAATAGCATAAAAAGAACGAGACCTCTTCAAGAATGTCCATGGTCATACTTAAAGTGTTTATGGAGGGATATTTCTGCCCCTACACAAGTTGAGCAATGCAAATACAAAGAATTTAAGTCTTCCTTTAAAGTTTATGTTTAAGTTTTTACCACCATACAAAAGCAATTCCAACTTAATTATCAAATTTATTATCCAAAAGTGTAGATTTATTTCATGCCTAAATTTAATGACTTCACATGAAAATCATCAAATTTATTATCCAAAAGCACTTCCCTCAACTTGCTATTTATATTTTTTGTAATTACATTTTTGAGATCAACAAAAATAACTATAGAACCAATAACATCACTAAATAGCATACACAATCTAAATGAATTCTAATCAATAAACATTTCACACCTAGCCTCAATAAAAGTTCAACATTAAAATTATCAAACAATGTGTATGTTTACCATCTAAAACACGTGTATGTTTACCATCTAAAACACTTCCTTTAACCTGTTATTTATATTCTTATAGGAAACTTTTATATTTATGAAATGAATTAACATATATTTCAAAATAAAATCAACAATGAAATCGATAACATCATGAATACCATGAACATACCAAATAGTTTTAGAGGATGCAAAATCCTCCATTTTTAAGAAAAATTTAAAAAGACCAATTTTTTTTCCATAATAAGAAGGTTAAATTATATACAAAGGCTAAAAATACTAAAACTATTAAAATATATGCACAAGAGTGAATGACATTAACAATAAATTATAGTGCATGAATAAATGCAATAGGCACACTAAATATAGTTATGTAATTGTTTAATTACCAATCCATAAACTACTTTTAAAACATTTATTTGATTAACATAACAATTTATTAACTTTAAGGATAGAAAAACTAGAAAAACCATAAAAAGATTGAGAGACCTCTTCAAGGATGTCCATGGCCATCCTTAAAGAGTTTATGGGGGGATATTTCTGTCCCTCCTTAAAAAATAATGCATCTTTTATTAATTATAATTGTCCAGTAATGTTTACAAGGAATCTAAGTCTTCCTTTGAACTTCAATTTTTTACCACCATTCAAAAGCATTTCCAACTAAGATATTGATATCTTTTAATTAGAATAAACTTTCCAAGTATAAATTTATTTCCTACAATCCAAGTGAACTCTGCACATTGTCATTTCACACCTAAAGTTAATTAAAAAACTTCACACCAAAAAAATCAAATGATGTGTACATTTACTATCCAAAACACTTCCCTCAACTAGCTATTTATATTTTTAGTAAACTTTTACATTTTTCAGACCAACAAAAATCAATAGTAAAATCAATAACATCACCAAATAAGCATGCACAATCCAAATGAATCCTAAGAACTATACATTTCACACCTAACCTCAATAAAACTTCAACAACAAAATCATCAAATCATAAATACCATAAGCATAACTGCAAACTCCTCCTGCCTACCCTGCTCATTTTGGGAAATGATGACAATTTTGTTCAAGTAAGGGAGCTTGAAAAACAGGGTCTACTGGTTGTCCACCTCCCCTGCTCATTTCAAGTAGGCTTGAGTTTTGGCTCCTTCACTTTAGGCATCATTGCTGCTCCCTGTGAAGGGAAGAAATCCGGAGTGGAAGTGGCAGTGGCCGCATTCCTCCATTTGCAGGAAGATGGGTTGCAACAGCAGTGTCATCGGTCCATGAAACTGTTTAAGCATTTTATGGAATGATTTTTGTCTGTGTAGATTTCCACATTACGCATACATGTCAGTGCAATTAGAATTACAACATCTAACCAAAATCGGCTTCCAATTATTATGGATCTCCATACTATTCAAGAACTGTCATTTAGGCACAGGCTCTAGTGGATACTACCAAAAGTTTATGTTGGCTCCAAGCCTGTCATTCTATCTTTTTGAAAACATCACGAGCTTTTCATCAAGCCCATTTTGTGCACATTCTATAATCATTCCATTCCATAACACGAAATTACATTAAGACATTTGTGAAGCAATTCACTTTCCTTCAGCACCATAAATACTAAGGAAAATTGTAGCACTATTTTTGGCCATTCCATTCTTCTCTGTGACAATTATATGCCTAACAACCACCTAGTTTAACCAATTTTGTAAGACAACACACAACATTTGTAAGACAACACAGAACATAACCTAGAATAGCAACAGTTATTTTTTTTATACAGATCATTTTCTAAAATCACATGTTCATTGTTTCTACCGTGGAAAAGTCAACATTAGTTCTACTATTTGAGCTAGATCAACATAAATTTGTAAAGGTTAAGATCATTTTTCCACTGCCTTCAATTAGGCCCATTTATCATATTTTACTTTCTAAAAATATGATTTGATATTTAAAATGGAATATTTATACTGTGTTCAATTTTTAAGTACGTTGTTTGAGGTTTTGAAAGAATTGGGGTTATAAATTCAAACATGTATTTAATTGCAGTCATTACACATATGAAATAACTACCAAACTTGACAAACTTAAAGATGGGAAAAAGCTAGCAACTAAAGATCATTAATCAATTTGAAGAAAAATCTTTCCAATGGGGTTAGGAGAAAGCTCAAGATTGTGTTTTATTAATACAACTCTTTCCTATATTTTGCAATGCATGTTTGGAGAAAGTTCAAGATTGTGTTTTATTAATACAACTCTTTCCTATATTTTGCAATGCATATATCTTAAAGGAAATTTCAATGTCATTTGAGCATCGTAAACATTGTTACCTACTAATTGCACTTATCATGCAATTCAAATCCCATGGTACATGTCCTATGCTTGGATCTATTTCTCAAGACTACTTACTCCATTTTCCTTTTCAAAACCAATTATAGTCATATATTTTCATATTCATTCAGAAATGGTTGGATTTTAAAAATAGATATTTATTATTAGGGCAAGGGAACAAAAGAAAATGAAGCAATACCCAATGACCTATCTAAGTCTTAGTCAACTTTGATCTAGCATTCCAAGAAATCTTTGGATTTTTAGACAATTAAATGTAAGGAAACTAACAAGAAGTTTTATTAAGAGAGCCTAAAAACACTTACACCCTCTTATTTTTTAATTCCAAGCACAAAAATCAACCAAAATGGATAAAGGACTTACCAAAGTCTCCTTGTAAGAGACACCCACTCATTGCATGACAAGGACTTCAACTTTTCATGGAAATATGCAAGTAGTGACATCGTTACATCCATTGCTATCTAAACGATACAAACTGTCAAGAACATTGTGGATATAATATTCTTTTAGCATTCTCTTAGCATTTGTTCAAACCTTTTACAGTTATAGTTACAATCCAAAATGGTAAGAAGGAAATTGATAGTAGTTTTCCAAATTTGTAACAGTCTTGTATATAATATATGACAGCTATTTGGGGATATGCCCAGAAAGCTTGCATTCAAATGTACAGAATAAAGTAGATGACAATTTTACAAATTTTGAGATAGACCTATATCTAAGATATTGGAATGAATATGGATATTTTCACATGTTTATCACTATTATGTTTGGAAAAGATAGAACAAATATGCAATATGGTAAATCATCTCTAGTATGTTTGGAAAAGATAGAACAAATATGCAATATGGTAAATCATCTCTAGTCTGTGCTAAAAAGAAAGTAGAACCACACCTAATACATTTAAGGCTTTTCTTCATCATATGAAGCTAGTTGCAGAAAAAATAGATGCCAGTTTTCTAAAATCCTGTTGCTATACTCCTATGACCTAGACATATCTGTGGAGATTTGTCCAGAGCTTGTAATTACAGTTGTATAACTAGCATTCAATTATAATTTTGGGTTGTATTGAAGGGATTTTTTCATCATATAATGTTGTGCTCGAAGTAATGTATGGCAACCAGAGCTTCAGTATTCATGCTAGCTTTGTCAAAGAAGAAACACGGCTCAAATGTTAGTTTCATTCTTATTTAGTTTTAGTGAAACACGGCTCAAATGCTAGTCAGCAGTTAATAAGACTCATCAGAGGAAAATTCTGAAGGGGATACACACTAAGTCCAGAAGTAGATGAGCTTGATATCACTAGGGATTCACTTCATATGGTGAAAGCACCATAGTCTCCTTCAAAAACTCTTAAAGAGGACAGTAACCTCTAGCTGTGAATTGCCAAACCCTTTGTGTAGAGTTTCAAATAATGCCAGTATTAATGCAGAAACAAGGAAAACTTACCTGAGAGCACAAATCAGCTTTAAGGTTGATTCTGTTCTTGGAGCCACCTCTTTGTTAAGGAAAACTGCATAGAAAAGTCTTCACAGCCACACCAGCAATCCAAGTTCACATACAGATAACTGCGAACAAAAGTTAAAAATGAAAAAATGGGCACACAGAAAAACAATGAATACCACAACCAGAGCAGTGAACGAACAAATAAATCAAAACAACAATTTATGCTGCTGCACCTTCTATTCTTCAACTATTTATTTAGCTGCAAACCGCAAACCGTTAAAACATGCATCCTTCAAACCGCAAACGGCAAAAAATGCAAACGGTAATGTAGCTTTCAAACCGCAAACGGTTAAAACCGTAAAATTATTTCCGTTAAAAGGAGCGGCCCCTTAACTCAGTCTGCCTCTCAATGTTTGCCTTTGTTTCTCTCACTTCAAGTTTAATGTTTGTTTAAAATGTTCATTTATTTCTAACTATTTTAAATTCATTAAAATTTTATTTATTGATTGTAGAGTGGCTATCATTTACAATTTAGTTTTATTACTCAACCAACTTAATCAATCATTTGGAATGTGCTTTTGTACATGTTGGAGGATGTGAAGGTTTTGAATGGGTTAATGAAAGATTTGGAATGTGCAAGCATGTGATTAAGTTGATTAAGTGGATTAGTCAACTTAATTAATAGTGCAGAAAATAAAAAATTGAATAAATAGAAATACATATTTAATTTTGTATGAGGATAAGGATATTAGATAAATGAATATTTATCTAATTTTAGACTATAGAAAAGGACTTAATTAATTGAATAAATGATTAAATTTATTTAATTAATGCTAGGAGATGGTACTAATGAATAGTGATTTAATAATAAAATATTGTTTAACCACTGTTGGAAAGGGGATGGATAATTAACTTTCTAAACGGGTTTTTATTCAGTTAATTGTGGAAGAAAGTGGTTTAGTGATGCCCTGATTAGGGATAGAAGAAGTGAGTGGTTGATTTTAGGTGTGTACATTTTGCTCCTCTTTGAAATGGTGTTGTGAAGTAGCATCGTTTCAAAGAAAGATAAAACATAGCACTTGATTGGATTAGAATAAGATGGTTGGATTAGGGATGATGATGCCCCAACCAGTCAAAGCGAGAGACACAAGGAGGAAATGACGGTATGGATGATTCCCCCTCAAGAGGGCAAGTGGATTTGAACAACATGGGTGCTATCTCGAAAGGATGAAAATAGTTGGATAGAGGAGACAGGATGTAGGGTGTTGGAGAAAAGGGGTGATGGGGGAATAAATGATTGGATGAAAGAGATTAAAGGATGGAGATCGATGGATGGATAGATGCAAATTGATAGATGGAGTTATGGGTAAGTGCGGGAAGATGGGGGACCAAAAAGGGGTCTTAAGTGGCCACTTTTTTTTTTTTTTTTTTCTGAAATCAGGAAATACTGACCTTGGATGAGAAATTGAGCATAGTTACACTCAAAATTTAAAGATGCAACAAAACCAATGTTCGTAGTGCTCCGAGTCTACTTTCTAAACTACTAATTTTTTTAAAAATGGTATATATTTTTTGAAAATGGTATAGATTAAGGGGTTCAAAAAAGGGAGCCACCGAAATTGGTGTTGTTTCTGTCAAAAAACATAACATAGCGTGTTTTGTGGCTCCCTCAAAAGGCTAACTTTTTTTTGGTATTTTTAAAATCGCTTTGGTGAGAAATTAGCTAACAACATTTAGTTTATCACTGATTTTTCTGATAATTTTTAACGAATATTTGACTTTTTACTAATTTTCAAAGTGGACACATCCTAAAAATAGAATTTTGGTCGTGCTACCCCTGTAAATTTTTAAAACTAATTGAATTTTTTTTTTAATATGTGTAGAATGGAGTCTAGTTTATAAAAATATAATTTAATTGAAATTTCAATGAATGGTTAATTTATAACGAAAAAAAGAGCAAACACTAGTTTTTGCCAAAAAATGGACACACAAACAAAAGAAATTAAAGATGAAAGGCTTAACATTGTCAAAATGTGAAAAAAATTACATCGTTAAATAGCTAAGAGAAAACCTAACATTACCCAGGTGTTCGATTTGTTCAACCTTGAAACACGTACAAATCTAAGGGTTAGCACGAACGAAATTATGTGAAATCCTATAGAATATGCAAAAACATGTCTTTGGACATTGGGAAGGCACTCCAAGCCTTTGGGTTGGAAATTCAAAGCGAGCAAAATATAATGCGAGCGTGTTATAACGTGCTCGCATTATGCCTCCCTTTGAATGATTTTGTTCAAGTTTCTTAAGTATGTTTGATGTATGTATATATATGCTTGTATGTATGTATATATGTATGCATGTTTGTATGTATGTATGTAATGTATGTATGTATGTATGTCTGTATGTATGTATGTATCAATGTATGTATGTATGTAAGGGTTTTGGGTTTAGGGTATATAAGGACCTGAGCCCGTATAGTTTTTAGGGTTGAGGGTTGAGATTTTTGGGTTTAGGGTTTAAGGTATAGGATTGAGGGTTGATGGATTAGGGCTTAAGTAATAAGTAGAGGGTAGAGGGTTACAGTTGAGGGATAATATTCAACTTGTTGAGTGTATAAGATTAAGTGTGTAAGGCATGGGGATTAGGGTTTACGATATGGATTGAGGGTATATAAGGCATAGGATGACTTGGGTAGGTTTTAAGTATAGGGTTGAGGTACAATATTCAAGGTTTAGGGTATAAAGGTGAGGTTATAGGGTATAGGGATGAGGGTTTGTGGGTGTAGGCTTTAGGGTTTAAGGTACAAGGTTGAGGATTGAGGGATTAGGGATTAAGTATATGGTTGAGGGTATAGGGTAGAAGGTTGAGAGTTTATAGTTGAGGGATAATGTTCAAGGTTGAGTGTCTAAGATATAGGGTTTAGGGTTTAAGGTTAAGGGTATAAGGCATATGGATGAGGGTTGAGGGTTTAGGGCATAAGTATAAGGTTGAGGGTATAGGGTATAGGGTAGAGGTTTGAAGGTTGAGGGATAATGTTCAAGGTTGAGTGTCCAAGGTTAAGTGTATAGGGTATAGGGTTTAAGGGTATCTAGGGGTTGAGAGTTTAGGGTTTAAGGGTTTAAGGTTTGATGGATTAAGAGTTTAAGGGTTGAGGGATTAGGGTTTAAGGCATAGTGTTGAGGGTAGAGGGATTAGGGATAGGGTTTAGGGTTTAAGGTTTAAGGATTGAAGGTTGAGGCTTTAAGACTAAAGGTTAAGGGATTAGGGTTTAAGGTATAGTGTCTAGGGTAGAGGGTTTAGGGATAGGGTTTAGGGTTTAAGGTTTAAGGGTTTAGGGTTGAGGCTTTAGGGATAGGGTTTAAGGTTAAGGGTGAAGGGATTAGGGTTTAAGGTATAGTGTTGAGGGTTGAGGGTGTAGGATTTAAGGTTGAAGGGTTGAGGGTTGAGGCTTTAGAGATAAATGAGAGACCTAGATAGCTAAGGGTTGAGAGATAGGGGAGAGATGGGGTGAGGCAGATAGGGGAGGAGAGGGGTGGATAAGGGTTGATGGTTTAAAGCTTTAGGGTTGAGTGATTAGGGTTTAAGGTATAGTGTTGAGGGTTGAGGGTTTAGGGATAGGGTTTAGAATTTAAGGTTTAATGGTTGAGGGTTGATGCTTTAGGGATAGGTTTTAGGGTTTAGGGATAAGGGATTAGGGTTTAAGGTATAGTGTCTAGGGTTGAGGGTTTAGGAATAGGGTTTAGGATTTAAGGTCTAAGGGTTGAGAGTTGAGGATTTAGGGATATGGTTTAGGGTTTAGGATTTAGGGATAAGGGATTAGGGTTTAAGGTATAGTGTCAAGGGTTGAGGGTTTAGAGATAGGGTTTAGGATTTAAGGTTTAAGGGTTGAGGGTTGAGGCTCTAGGAATAAGGGTTTAGGGTTTAAGGATAAGGGATTAGGGTTTAAGGTATAGTGTCGAGGTTGAGGGTTTAGGAATAAGGTTTAGGATTTAAGGTCTAAGGGTCGAGGGTTGAAGCTTTAGGGATAGGGTTTAGGGTTTAGGGATAAAGGATTAGGGTTTAAGGTATAGTCTCAAGGGTTGAGGGTTTAGGCATAGGGTTTATGATTTAAGGTTTAAGGGTTGAGGGTTGAGGGTTTAGAGAAAGGGTTTAGGGACAAGAGATTAGGGTTTAGGGTTGAGGGATTAGGTTTTAGGGTATAGTGTTGAGGGTTTAGGATTTATGGTTTAAGGGTTAAGGGTTGAGGGTTTAGGGATAAGGTTTAGGGTTTAGGGATAAGGGATTAGGTTTTAGGGTTGAGGGATCAAGGTTTGAGGTATAGTGTTGAGGGTTGAGGGTTTAGGGATAGGGTTTAGGATTTAAGGTTTAAGGACCTTGAGGGTTGAGGCTTTAGGGATAGGGTTTAGGGTTTAGGGATAAGGGATTAAGGTTTAAGGTTTAGTGTCAAGGGTTGAGGGTTTAGGCATAAGGTTTATGATTTAAAGTTTAAGGGTTGAGGCTTTAGGGATAGGGTTTAGGGTTTATGGTTGAGGGATTAGGGTTTAGGGTTGAGGGATTAGGGTTTAAGGTATAGTGTGGAGGGTTGAGGTTTAGGGATAGGGTTTAGGATTTAAGGTTTAAGGGTTGAGGGTTGAGGCTTTACGGATAGGGTTTAGGGTTTAGGGATAAGGGATTAGGGTTTAGGGTTGAGGGATTATGGTTTAAGGTATAGTGCGAAGGGTTGAGGGGTTGGGGATAGGGTTTAGGATTTAAGGTTTAAGGGTTGAGGGTTGAGGCCTTAGGGATATGGTTTAGGGTTTACGGATAAGGGAGTAGGGTTTAAGGTTGACAAATTATGGTTTAGGGTTGAGGGATTAGGGTTTGAGGTATAATGTTGAGTGTTGAGAGTTTAGGGATAGGGTTTATGGTTGAGGGATTAGGGTTTGAAGTATAGTGTTGAGGGTTGAGGGTTTAGGGATAGGGTTTAAGATTTAAGGTTTAAGTGTTAAGGGTTGAGGCTTTAAGGATAGGGTTTAGGGTTGAGGGATTAGGGTTTAAGGTATAGTGTGGAGGGTCGAGGGTTTAGGGATAGGGTTTAGGATTTAAGGTTTAAAGGTTGAGCGTCGAGGCTTTAAGGATAGGGTTTAGGGTTTACGGATAAGGGATTAGGGTTTAGGGTTGAGTGATTAGGGTTGAGGGTTGAGGTATTAGAGTTTAGGGTTAAGGGATTAGGGTTTGAGGTATAGTGTTGAGGGTTGAGTGTTTAGGGATAGCGTTTAGGGATTAGGGTTGAGGGATTAGGGTTTAGGTTTGAGGGATTAGTGTTTGAGGTATAGTGTTGAGGGTTAGGGATTTAGGGACAGGATTTGGGGTTGAGGGATTAGGGTTTGAGGTATAGTGTTGAGGGTTTAGGCATAGGGTTTATGATTTAATGTTTAAGGGTTTAGGGTTGAGGCTTTAGGGATAGGGTTCAAGGTTTAGGGATAAGGGATTAGGGTTTAGGTTTGAGGGTTTAGGCATAAGGTTTATGATTTAAGGTTTAAGGGTTGAGGGTTGAGACTTTAGGGATAGGGTTTAGGGTTTGGGGTTGAGGGATTAGGGTTAAAGGTATAGTGTTGAGGGTTGAGGGTTTAGGGATAGAGTTTAGGGTTCAACGATTAGGGTTTGAGGTATAGTGTTCAGGGTTGAGGATTTAGGGATAGGGTTTAGGATTTAAGGTTTAAGGGTTGAGGCTTGAGGCTTTAGGGATAGGGATTAGGGTTTAGGGTTGAGGGATTAGGGTTTGAGGTATAGTGTTAAGGGTTGAGGGTTTACTGATAGGGTTTAGGATTTAGGGTTTAAGGGTTGAGGGTTAAGGCTTTAGGGATAGGGTTTAGGGTTAAGGGATTCGTGTTTAGGGTTAAGGGATTAGGGTTTAGTGTTGAGGGATTAGGGTTTGAGGTATAGTGTTGAGGGTTGAGGATTTAAGGATAGATTTAGGGTTGAGGGATTAGGGTTTGAGGTATAGTGTTAAGGGTTGAGGGATAGGGTTTAGGATTTAAGGTTTAAGGGTTGAGGGTTGAGGCTTTAGGGATAGGGTTTAGGGTTTATGGTTGAGGGATTAGGGTTTGAGGTATAGTTTTGAGGGTTGAGGATTTAGGGATAGGGTTTAGGGTTGAGGGATTAGGGTTTGTGTCATGTCCCCTTTCTAAAATAATTAATTAATGGTCAATATTAGCCCATTTTATTCTTTCGTGGGTTAATTGGGCAAGCATAGGAAGAATAAATATTTAATATTTAATATTGTCCAAGTAATATCTATTCTAAGAGGACAATTAAATATTAAATTAATTGTTGTGAGACTCAAAAAGGGGCATTGGATTTTGTGAGGTGTCTATTTGCATGAAGATTTCAAAAATCTTGGTAAATCACAAGTGGCGGGGGAATTTATGACAATGTATGACAACTTATGACAACTGTCATACCCCAAAATAGCAAGAAATCAAAGGAAAACGTGGGAATCTTGGGTTTTTTCCCTCTCTCCCGCAAAATATTGATACATAATATGTAATTTGGGTCATTTGGGGCTATTGTTGATTTGTTATTTTCTCTCAAACTTGCAGATTTGCAGATTGTGGCTTCAATGGACGAAAACCCATTGAACTAAAGAGGCTTGTGGATGAAAACCCATGAGTTTTAGGTGGCCATAGGATGCAAACTCTTTGATCACAAGGAGTAGCTTCATCCAGAGGTTGCACAGAGCTTCAAGGATTCAGTAGCTTCTGGCAGTTTCCGTTATTTGTGTGTGCAAGTCTTCTTGTGTTATCGTGGTGGTTCCAGAAGTACTGGAAAGAGTTGTTGTTGTTATTTACTTTTTTTTATTGTGTAGTAGCTATAGATTTTATTTCATAGTGCCAGAGATCAGCTCTGGGAGTTCTGGGTTGTGTTGTGTAGTTTTTTGGCTTGTGGGTTTGAATACACAGTGTGTATTTCAGCTTGTAGTGAAGATTTGGTTTTGTAGTTTGTGGCTGAGTATTGTAGGTGTTTTCTGTAGATATTTTAATGATATTAGACTATATTTCATGTATTTTCTTTCTGATAATCAAACAATATCATTTTATGGTGTTTGGGGTACATCTGGGTGTTTGCCGCTGTTGGTAATTTTTGTGGGTTTTGCCTAGATTTTGGCTATTTGAAGTCGTAATGTTGCTGCTGCTATAGATCAATATTATAGACCTGATAACATGTCATTTCTATCTAAAAAGTAATAAAAATCATCTTGGTGAAGTTTCAGGATATTGGGTGTTAATTCCTTGCAAGACTAGCTAGCTAGTTACATTAGTTTCAGTGTAGTTTTGGGTGGATTTGTTGAAACTATATTTTCAGATCTAATATTTTATATTAAATTTGAGTTTGGCTCATTACAGTGGTATCAGATCATGATCTTTCCATCCTGTAGGTTATTCAAATGATTGATGATACCGAGTGACAGAGAAATTAGATATTTGAGGAGAGAGCAAAGGAAAGTGCAATTGGAGGAAACAATGGTAGATAGAAGAGATGAAGAAGAAGATGATGCTTCAAGGAAATTTAATCAAGTGGTTGAGGCACAAACTAGAATTTCTGAAATGTTTGGGTAAATGATGCAATGGATCCATAACAACAACAACAACGATGACGACGACGACGACAAAAACAATGGTGGTAGTACTTCAGGTGCAAACAACAGTAACAATAGAAAAGGGAAGGAAATTGAGACACAAAATTTAGGGGCTGCAAACAAACCCTTATTCCTACCTAAAGAGGAACTTGAACCCTTAACAAATGGCATGGAGAATACAATGCATTAGCAGATGAGATCAAGAATGATATGTCTTGAGGAGAATATGTAGAGTTCCTGAGAAGAGGTGAATCTCAAAAGAAGGGGAAAGGCAAAAATAAAGAACTAAAACACAAGTTGGGTAAGTTAACTACATCTTTCTTTGATGGAAGTGAAAATATTTCAGCTAGAGCTTGGCTGCAGAAGATAGAGACATAGTTTATGCTCAATCCCATGACAGAGAAGGATGCAGTTTAGTTTGCCAATTTGCATTTGGAAGGAGAAGCCTATGAATGGTGGTACCATGGTCGCACTACTTTGGGACATGATCAGGTACAGACCTTTGGTGATTTCAAACAAAGGATTCTTGACAGGTATGAACTGAAAGAAGAGGAAGAATATTTTAGTCAGTTGTCTAAAATTAAGTAGAAGAACTGAGTAAATGAGTATATAGCAGACTTTCAAAATATTGTAGTGATGGTACCTGAAATATCAAAGAAAAGAAGAGTACATCTATTTGTCACAGGGCTCACTGAACCTCTTAGGGGGTTTGTCAGATCTTTCACACCTCTCACTTTGCAAGAAGCTATCAAGAGGGCTCTAACCCTTGAGCCATCAATTCCAAAGAGTGCTTTCCCACATTCCTCCAAACCCAACACATGGCATCATAAGGGAGGATTCCAAAAGAAACCATTCCATGCACCTACACCTATACAAAAAAATACAACTCCTAATACTACAAAGAAGATGGATGAAGAAACAAGGAATGAGCTTAGGAGAAAGAAACTTTGTTTTTCTTGTAGAGAGCCTTGGGTCCCTGGACATTGGTGTTTGGGAAAAGGACAAGTCCATTACATAGAGGTTGTCTCAGATAAGGATTCAGACTCAAATGGTAATGAGGAGTTTCATGACGTAGAGGATTCTAAACCTGAGATCGAAGAGGAGACTAAAAAAGAAGGTTCATTAGCTGCACTTTCAGGAGCACCAAGATATCATCCTTTCAGGGTTCATGGAGTGTTAGCAGGGTAGCGAATGACTATTTTGATTGACAGTGGGGCAACCCATAATTTTATTGATGAAGGGTTAGTAATGAAGAGAGGATTGAAGACTAAAGAATTTAAAGGTTTCAATGTGACTGTTGCAGACGGATTCACTATGCCGTGCACCAGAGTGGTCAAACAATTGAGCATCACTATGGGAGACTACAAGGTTTGTGATGATTTTTATGTTGTTAGTATTGGTGAAAATGATGTTGTCTTGGGTGTTCAATGGTTGCATTCTATTGGAGGACACTATCAGAACTATCAAACTATGGAGTTCAAGTTTTAGTTAGAAGGCAAGGAGATTACACTTAGAGGGATTTTGAATGGAGCTCCATGAGTGGTGACATCAAAGAAGATGGAGAGGACTTTCAGAATAGGTCAAGTTGCTTGGGTAGCCACTTGCTTAATCTGACCTTCAAGCTCTCCAAATGGAAAAGGTAAATTTCATTTTGAAATTCAAGAAATTTTAGATAAGCATAGCATTATTTTCAGTGATATACCACCAGGATTACCTCCAGATAGAGGGTTTCAACATGTTATAGAGTTGGAAAAAGATGTCAAACCTGTTATAACTACTCCATACAGACATACAAGGGTTTACAAGGAAGAGATAGAGAAAACTACCAGAGAGCTCTTAGATATGGGATTCATTAGACCAAGTTCTAGTCCTTTTGCATCATTTGTAGTTCTTGTGAAGAAGAAGGCTGGCACTCTAAGGATGTGCATCAACTATAGAGCTTTGAATAAGAAAACCATTAAGAATAGATATCCCATACCAAGGATAGATGAACTTATTGATGAGTTGCATGGAACTATTTACTTTTCTAAGATTAATTTGAGATTAGGATACCACCAGATTCAGATGAGAGACAAAGATGTGGAAAAGATAGCTTTTCAGTGTCACTATGGGCATTTTGAGTTCTTGGTCATACCCTTTGGCCTCACTAATGCACCAACAACTTTCCAATCATGCATGAACAAGGTATTTAGCAAGCAACTCAGGAAGTTTGTCTTGGTTTTCTTTGATGATATATTGATCTATAGTAAAACTTGGAAGGAACACTTGGAACATTTAGATACAGTTTTGGGTATTTTGGAGCAGCAATCTTTCTATGCTAAGCTGTCCAAATGTGAGTTTGGATTAACTAAAATTTTTTACTTGGGATATGTCATAAGTTCTAAGGGCGTTCAAGTAGATCAATAGAGGATTCAAGCAATACTTGATTGGCTATGTTGCTATTATAGGAGGTTTGTAAAAGGTTTTTCTTATCTTTCTATTCCATTAATAGATTTGACTAAGAAGGGAGCCTTTGCATGGTCTAAAGAAGCTCAGAAAAATTTTGACAAGTTTAAGGAGGTAATGAGTTCATGCCATGTGCTTGCTATTCTTGATTTTTCATTGCCCTTTGTACTAGAATGTGATGCCTCTGGTGAAGGTGTTGGGGCTGTCCTAACTCAAAAGGGACATCCAATTGCTTTTGAGAGTAGGAAGCTAAACAATTTGGAGAAAACATATCACATTTATGACAAGGAGATGTTGGCAATTATGCATGCACTAGAGAAGTTCAGACAATATCTTGTGTGTGGGAAGTTTGTTGTGAAAACTGATCATAATAGTTTGAAGTATTTCCTTGATCAAAAATATTTGAATGATCGCCAACAAAGGTGGGTAAGCAAGCTGCAAGCATATGATTTTGAAATAGAATATATGAAGGGTAAAAGAAATGTGGTAGTGGATGCACTTTCTAGGAAACCAACTTTGTGTTCATTATCTTCTATTTCTGTAGAGTGGAAAGATTCTATCATTGTTGAATACATCAAAAATACTTTTGCAACTAATGTGCTGGATGAATTAGTAGAAGATGACAGGTACATAGTGAATGATGGGCTGATTTATTACAAGAACTGAATTTTCCTTGTTCTTGAATCAAAAATCAAGGAAAAGATTTTAAGGGCTCTCCATGACACTCCCTTGGTTGGTCATCAAGGTTACTTCAAAACATACAGGTAGATCCATGAAAGGTTTTCTTGGAAAGGGTTGAAAGAGGATGTCCACAAGCATATCAAAGAGTGTATGACTTGCCAAAGGAACAAAGGTGAGCAGATTTTTCTTGTAGGTCTCCTACAACCGCTTCCAATTCCTAAACAAAAATGGGAGAGCATTTCCATGGACTTTATCATAGGACTTCCCAAGGTACAAGGTAAGGATTGTATATATGTGGTGGTGGATAGATTAACAAAGTATGCTCATTTCTTTCCCATCACTTCAAAATTTAAGGCTTCTCAAGTAGCAGAGTTGTTTTTCAAAGAGATATTTAAGTTGCATGGTTTGCCAAAGAACATTGTTAGTGACAGAGATAGTAGGTTCCTTAGTTCTTTTTGGAAGGAAATCTTTCACTTGATAGGAACAGAGCTCACACCAAGCACAAGTTATCATCCACAAACAGATGGACAAACAGAAATTGTTAACAAGTGGATAGATGGGTATTTGAGGAATTATGTTTCAGATCAGCAAACTACTTGGGTCAAATGGTTTCACTTGGGAGAGTATTGTTACAATACATCACATCACATGTCAATTGGTATGCCTCCATTTCAAGCTCTTTATGGTTATGATGTACTTTCTTTTGCTGATTTGATATTTTCATAAAGTAGAGTACTTGTAGCTAGTGATCTTATCAATCATAGTCAAGAGATCATAAGGTCCCTAAAAGATAATTTGAGGCAAGCACAGAACCAATAAAAGATATATGCAGATATAAAGAGAACATAAAGATGTTTTGAGGTGGGAGACTTGGTATTTCTTAGATTGCATGCCTATAAACAGAGTTCCTTGAAGAAGAGTGGGGCTAAAAAGCTTAAGCCTAAGTTCTTTGGGCCTTACAGGATCATCAAGAAAATTGGTGAGGTAGCTTATGAGTTGAAGCTTCCTCCAAACAGTAGGATACATAATTTCATGTTTCTTGTTTGAAGAAGGTTCTTGGACAACAAATTGTGCCTTCATCTAATTTACCACCTTTGGATGATGAAGGAAAGTTGATTCTAATTCCTGACAAGATTTTGGAAACAAGGGAAAAAATATTGAGGAATAGGAGCATTTCAGAATATTTGATCCAATGGAAGAATTTTTCAATGGAAGATGCAACATGGGAAGGACCCAAAATTCTTAACCATCTAGACTTACATTGCTTGAGGACAAGCAATTTCCAGGAGGGAGGACTTGTCATGTCCCCTTTCTAAAATAATTAATTAATGGTCAATATTAGCCCATTTTATTCTTTCGCGGGTTAATTGGGCAAGCATAGGAAGAATAAATATGTAATATTTAATATTGTCCAAGTAATATCTATTCTAAGAGGACAATTAAATATTAAATTAATTGTTGTGAGACTCAAAAAGGGGCATTGGATTTTGTGAGGTGTCCATTTGCATGAAGATTTCAAAAATCTTGGTAAATCACAAGTGGCGAGGGAATTTATGACAATGTATGACAACTTATGACAACTGTCATACCCCAAAATACAAAGAAATCAAAGGAAAATGTGGGAATCTTGGGTTTCCCTCTCTCCGATGAAATATTGATACAAAATATGTAATTTGGGTCATTTGGGGCTATTGTTGATTTGTTATTTTCTCTTAAACTTGCAGATTTGTAGATTGTGGTTTTAATGGACGAAAACCCATTAGATTAAAGAGGCGTGTGGACGAAAACCCATGAGTTTTAGGTGGCTAAAGGACATAAACCATTTGATCACAAGGAGTAGCTTCATCTAGAGGTTGTACAGAGCTTCAAGGATTCAGTAGTTTCTGGCAGTTTCCGGCAGTTTCCATTATTTGTGTGTGCAAGTCTTCTTGTGTTGTCGTAGTGGTTCCAGAAGTGCTGGAAAGAGTTGCTGTTGTTATTTCCTTTTGTTTGTTGTGTAGTAGCTGTATATTTTATTTCATAGTGCCAAAGATCAGCTCTAGGAGTTCTGGGTTGTGTTGTGTATTTTTTTGGCTTGTGGGTTTGAATACACAGTGTGTATTTCCGCTTGTAGTGAAGATTTGGTTGTGTAGTTTGTGGCTGAATGTTGTAGGTGTTTGTTGCAGATATTTTAATGATATCTGGCTATATTTCATGTATTTTCTTTCTGATAATCAAACAATATCATTTTATGGTGTTTGGGGTACATCTAGGTGTTTGCCAATGTCGACAATTTTTGTGGGTTTTGCCCAGATTTTGGCTATTTGAAGTTGTAATGTTGCTGTTGCTATAGATCAGTATTATAGACCTGATAACATGTCATTTCCATCTGAAAATTAATAAAAATCATCTTGGTGAAGTTTCAGCATATTGGGTGTTAATTCCTTGCAAGACTAGCTAGCTAGTTACATCAGTTTCAGTGTAGTTTTGGGTGGATTTGTTGAAACTATATTTTTATATCTGATATTTTATATTAAATTTGATTTTGGCTCATTACAGTTTGAGGTATAGTGTTGAGGGTTGAGGGTTTAGGGATAGGGTTTAGGATTTAAGGTTTAAGGGTTGAGGGTTGAGGCTTTAGGGATAGGGTTTAAGGTTTAGGGTTGAGGGATTAGGGTTTAGGGTTGAGGGATTAGGGATTGAAGTATAGTGTTGAGGGTTGAGGGTTTAGGGATAGGGTTTAGGGTTGATGGATTAGGGTTTGAGGTATAGTGTTGAGGGTTGAGGGATAGGGTTTAGGATTTAAGGTTTAAGGGTTGAGGGTTGAGGCTTTAGGGATAGGGTTTAAGGTTCAGGGATAAGGGATTAGGGTTTAGGATTGAGGGATTAGGGTTTAGAGTTAAGGGAGAGATAAAAGAAATACATGAGAGAGTGAATAGTATAGATTTTTGTATTGCAAGCCATAACATGCTCATGTTATAATGTGAGCATGTTTTTCTTGCTATTGAAATGGTAAAAAGGCCATGATACCCGTGATCCAAGCCCACATGCTCTGTTTTCTTATGGTTATGTGTGTGTTCTGACAGAAAAAAACTTTTTCATGTTGTTGGGAAGTGCACATGCACATTTTTCACATTCTATCACCTTTGCATGAACTTTCCACAACCTTTTTCTTGTTTGCCAACTTAAGAAGGAGGAAATAACATAGTTTTAACATCAAATTTGATATATATCAATTCAAGTTTCAATTTTTGTAGTGTTGCAATGTTAATTGTGATTGAATTGTAGGAATTTAACATTATACATTGGTTAATTGTATTGTTGTTAGTAATTCTATTTGAGTGTTATTCAATTGAATGTTGAAAAGGAAGCAAGTGGTGAAAAACTCAAGTTGTTGAGGAGTTTGATGCCAGAAGAAAAAAAACTACATAATTGGGTACTCTCTCCATTCGAATCTCTATTTTTTAGGTACGTCAAGTCTTTACACATGTTCTAAGTTACATTTTCCTTAATTCTATTTGAATTACTATATCATGCCTCATTGAATACATGTTTATATCACTTGTATGGTTTATATATTTTGTGTTTATAGTTCATGTGCCTTGTCTATGCTTCCACATTTTGCATACATGTCTAATAGGGAATTTGCAGCCTAAGCTTTGAATGTTTTCCCAAACAGCTATAAATTTCTATTTCTTTGATTTTTTTCTTTATACCTGCAAACCTATAGCTGCTCATGAAAGATATCATCAATCCAAAACATGAATTTATCAAAATGATGAATAGGAACATAGTATCATAGCTAAAAAACTGAGTTCCTTTATTCAAATTCAAAAAGTAAAAAAATATGATTACAATACACTTCTCTCCAACATAAACAAGTCAAGACAACCATAAAACATCTAATAATGATCTGACAACTATTAAACAAACATAGCTACCAACCAAATAAATAGAAAAAGCTAAAAAATTTCCATACAACCAAAACCAAGTTCTTACTTGTAAAGATATTTTCTAGTGGTGCTGAACACATACCTTCAAAGTGGCTTGGGAGTACATACTTGAGAAGCATTAACCACCATTTCATTAAAGGGATGAAAGTAGCTAGATTTTCCACAAAATCACTTCTAAAATATGCTTTAAGTCTCAATGCACTCATCATCGACACCCCTTCCTTAGGTCATTGGTTCTATAATGTCATTGAGGGATTAGGGTTTGAGGTATAGTGTTGAGGGTTGAGGGTTTAGGGTTGATGGATTAGGGTTTGAGGTATAGTGTTGAGGGTTGAGGGATAGGGTTTAAGGTTCAGGGATAAGGGATTAGGGTTTAGGATTGAGGGATTAGGGTTTAGGATTGAGGGATTAGGGTTTAGAGTTAAGGGAGAGATAAAAGAAATACATGAGAGAGTGAATAATATAGATTTTTGTATTGCAAGCCATAACACGCTCGTGTTATAACGTGAGCATGTTTTTCTTGCTATTGAAATGGTAAAAAGGCCATGATACCCGTGATCCAAGCCCACATGCTCTGTTTTCTTATGGTTATGTGTGTGTTCTAACAGAAATTTTTTTTTTCATGCTGTTGGGAAGTGCACATGCACATTTTTCACATTCTACCACCTTTGCATGAACTTTCCACAACCTTTTTCTTGTTTGCCAACTTAAGGAGGAAATAACATAGTTTTAACATCGAATTTGATATATATCAATTCAAGTTTCAATTTTTGTAGTGTTGCAATGTTAATTGTGATTGAATTGTAGGAATTTAACATTGTACATTGGTTAATTGTATTGTTGTTAGTAATTCTATTTGAGTGTTATTCAATTGAATGTTGAAAAGGAAGCAAGTGGTAAAAAACTCAAGTTGTTGAGGAGTTTGATGCTAGAAGAAAAAAAACTACATAATTGGGTACTCTCTCCATTCGAATCTCCATTTTTTAGGTATGTCAAGTCTTTACACATGTTCTAAGTTACATTTTCCTTAATTCTATTTGAATTACTATATCATGCCTCATTGAATACATGTTTATCTCACTTGTATGGTTTATATATTTTGTGTTTATAGTTCATGTGCCTTGTCTATGCTTCCACATTTTGCATACATGTCTAATAGGGAATTTGCAGCCTAAGCTCTGAATGTTTTCCCAAACAACTATAAATTTCTATTTCTTTGATTTTTTTCTTTATATCTGCAGACCTATAGCTGCTCATGAAATATATCATCAATCCAAAACATGAATTTATCAAAATGATCAATAGGAACATAGTATCATAGCTGAAAAACTGAGTTCCTTTATTCAAATTCAAAAAGTAAAAAAATATGATTACAATACACTTCTCTCCAACATAAACAAGTCGAGACAACCATAAAACATGTAATAATGATTTGACAACTATTAAACAAACATAGCTACCAACCAAATAAATAGAAAATGCTAAAAAATTTCCATACAACCAAAACCAAGTTCTTACTTGTGAAGATATTTTCTAGTGGTGTTGAACACATACCTTCAAAGTGGCTTGGGAGTACAAACTTGAGAAGCATTAACCACCATTTCATTAAAGGGATGAAAGTAGCTAGATTTTCCACAAAATCACTTCTAAAATATGCTTTAAGTCTCAATGCACTCATCATCCACACCCCTTCCTTAGATAGCTTTGACAAACTTTAAGGCAGCTAGAGAGGAGCAATTATAAATTAAATATAGTTTATTGTTTGACATTACACATCTCCTAAAAGAGTCGTGAGGTCTACCTTCATTAGAATTAAGAGACATTACACCTATCCACCCAATAATAAGCCACAACCACCACCCCCAACAACCACTACTCAACTAACCAGTTTGAAACCACCATAAAAAAATTCAGTGCCTTAATTTTTAGAAAATATCACACTTTACAATTAATGTTTGTTAGTGGAAATATTGCCAATAGTATTAAAATACTAATAATCCAATAATCTCAATGAAATATGATGCAAATCAAATAAACAAAGCAATATTACCTTGAAGACTAATTTACCTCAAACCATCCATTGTTCGTCTATCTTGATTAATCTTTTTGATGAATATACCTCTCAAAAGCATGCTTCCTCACTGTTTGAAGATGACAATACTTGAATGGTTGTATGCTGGATAAAATGCAATGAAGATTACCTACAATGCAACTAATTGTGAGGATTAGGGATGGATGATTGAAGCCATGGTTGTATGGATATGAAGATAATGGATATAAAATGCAATGAGAAATATGGATGCTTTGCCAAAGGCATGCTGGAATTTCTACAAAGTAACTTTGCTATAGCTTGTGTGTTGTAGAATGAGGGAATGAGCTTCCTTTTATAGGCCAATGAGCGGGCAAATCCATGTGTCAAGATCTCAACGGTGGAGACTTGGTCTTGAGAGGTGTATGGTGAGGATTGAGTTGGTTGAGATGAGGGAGAGAAAGAGGGAAGATGTTCCTCTCACCTTGACATGGAGGAGTGAAAGGTGTGACATGAGTCCACATGTCACAAGGCTCACAATGACCAAAGAGAGAAGGTCAAACAAGGAGATCATGTTTATAGGGGAGGTTGGACTAAGGAACAAGTGTCACAAAAGTACCTTTTGACCATGGTGACATGGAGAGACCATGACCTTTAGAATAGGGATGGTTGGAGAGATAATAGGGCATGTGGGTGAGAGAAAAAGGACTAATTAAATATTAAAATATTTAATTACATGTGCAAGATAGTGAGGTGAACGTGTGAGGTGGATTAGATCACATGGATTAGAGGACTTTTGACTTTGGAATAGGATGATTTGCAATTAAATAATTTGATTATTATTTAATTAAGGGATGACATTAGAAGAATAGGTTTAATTGACTTAATTAAAAAAATTGATATTTATTTAATATTTAGACTATTAATGATGAACGTGAATCAAATAGATAAATTGATGAATTTATTAAATGATAGAAGAATGGGAATTAAATAAATAATAAATATTTATTTAATTTGTCTTTGCCATTTTTAGGTGTATACATTTTACCCCTCTTTGAGACAATGTGTTTTAACACGTTGTTTCAAAGAATAACAATTTTTTGCGATTGATGCATGTCCTAGTTTGCCCCTGATACAGGTTTACAACAATGGGATGCCCCCCTCAGGAGATTGGACGGGAAGAAATTGACGACAGGATGACGGACAATCTCACAATGAGATAGATTGGATGATAGGATGATTGGATAGACAAGTGAAGAAATTGGTTGATGCAGAAGAAAAAATAGGTGAAAATCATGCCCCGGCATGGACAAGGTCAAGCAACTCCCATTAGGATTCCATGGGCTATATATAGGAGTGTGGGGTCACATTGTTAGTCATTTGCACACTTGTCTTTGAGAGAGATTTTAGGAGATCAGAGCCTTTTGAGCATAGAGTAGCCAGCGAAGATGTAGTGCTTTCCTATTGAGCTTCATCGATTTGAGTGGATCTGACGGTTCAACCGTCCAGCAGACTACGGGCCATCAGTAAGTACCCCTTTGTTTCTAGGTTAGGTGCATTTATGATTGCATTAAATGCTAGGTAAAGTTTGAGGTTTTATATGCACCGAATAGCAGAAGTGCACATATGACGCATGATACTGCGCATTTGACACCGGAATCAACGTTTGGGCGCAAATGAAATCCTGACGCGCATTTAGTTAGGGATACTGTGCTTTCAAAGTTTTACAGCGCATTTGATATTCTACCGTGTAAGCAAGTTTATGATGTGCAAGAAAGTTTATGATGTACAAACAAGGTACAATTCTGTGCTTTTGAAATAAAGTGGCACATTTAAGATATTTCTGTGCATGCAATGTAATGTTGCACATACGAGCTAAAGTTGTGCATCTGACAGACAGAACTGTGCATCTGACTTAGGTTTGGCAAAACATTTAGAAATTTGATGAAGTTGACCATGCGATAGATGCTAGTCAACTGATAGGTCATCTTTGAGATTGATAGAATCTCCAGAGAGATGATAGGATTGCTTTCCTGTTGAAATAACTAAGTTTTTGATGTTAGATAGATAGACTTGCTGTTTAGTCAGTTTTTGTTGATTAACATGCACTTGCTTGATTGCAAGAGGAGTTAGATGACGTTCTCATGTCGAAAGAGTGGTTTCTGGTTACACAGACATTGAGGCCGTATTTGACTGAGACTGATCTACTTGTTATTGGATCAGCGGGATTATCATATGTGCTCTTTATGCTCAAGATTAGGGCTAATCTCAGCATGCTAACTGCTCTGGTGGAGAGATTCTACAGTGAGGATGGGACCTTTCATCTTCCCACTGGGGAGATTACAGTGACTTTAGAGGATGTGCATAGGATTCTGTATTACTGATTGATGGAGAGCTCAGGGAGTGCGAGTCATAGACTGGGGCAGGGTTAGATGAGTGCAGATGGGTTTTTGATGATGATGAGATTGAGGGCATTGAGATCAGTTGGGCTGACATGGTGACTTACTATGAGCCTTTTCCTGTAGTTGTGGCTAGTTTGATCAGAGGTATTGTGTGCCCCAGACAGTCACACGGTTTTGCAGTTGGATGGGGGCAAGTGTTAGAGCGAATTACTACTAAGGGCACCAGATATGCCTGGGGAGTATGTATCCTTGCTCACTTATATCATGACCTACATCAGTTTGTCTATGATGGTTCATCCAGCTTAGCTTGTGGAGTATCCCTTTTGTAGATATGGGCATGGACACACATAGCCATTACTCGTCCCATTGGCATTAGCACTTGGGGTAGGGGTCAACCCTACTCCTACATGTTTCAGTATAGCCTTTCCCAGCCCAAGCTAGGAAAGTTGGAGTCTTGGAGACATGCTTTTGACAATGTTGACTTAGTTGTTTGGCAACCATACCTAGACTACGAGGTATGGGATGATGATGCTATTGAGCTTCTATTCTGTTATCAGACTAGATGGCTTATAGGGGGGACACCCTATTTATTGGAGAGGCACATTGTATCACGTGTGTACATGTAGTTTGATAGAATCTAGGGGATGCCCTAGGGTAATTCCATATTTGCCCATACACACAAGGAGTAGGGATGATGGGGACCTAGTCCATCCTATGAGACAGCTCATGATGAGTTTATACATATTCCATATCAGCCATGGGTGATGCACAGGGCAGTGCCAGACGCAGGCACTACACATGATTTGTTTGATTGGTTTGCTGCACATTCATTTCCATGCTAGAGCGAGCCCTGATTTTGGATGATTGAGAGGGTGACGATGAGGGGCCGCAGAGGTGACCTTGGAGGAGACAAGGATGAGGAGGCAAAGGTGGCCGAGGTGGGGATGATGGAGGTGGCGGTGGTGGAGGAGGAGGCCATGATGGCGGTGGTGTTGGAGGAGGAGGAGGCCATGATGGCGGAGGTAGAGGATTTGGTCATGACAGTGGTCACAATGGTAGTGATGGGGATGATGGCAGAGATGGAGATGGGAGGAGGGTTCACCGGTAGATTGATCCCGCCCAACACGCTCAGCTACTCCTATAGGCATAGGTGTAGCCTCTAGTGCAACCACAGGGGCAGGGGCCAGATGATGGGTTTATAGCAAGGTTACAAGCCCAGTTGGCTCAGGCTCAGTCTTTGCTATAGCAAAATCAGGGATAGATTGGGCAGATGCAGGCCCAGATTACATAGCTATAGGGTGACCTACAGACTACTTGTTTAGAGAGAGATACAACTGTCTAGAGATATGGCAGGGCAGAGGCACTCTTGGAGCAGGTGTAACAGACTACGGCACAGGGTGGCATTGGCCAGATGGTTGCAAAGATGGTGAGGGCAGGTCAGGGGATCTTCTACTAGTGGTCCTTATACGAGTAGGCGGTGCCACTAGAGCGTAAGGCAGGTAGCTATAGACCTAGTTATCGCAGCATGTCGCAGAGGGGACTAGGAGAGAGTGGCGGGGTGGTGGGACTTATGGGGCCACCTCATGGGCCATTCGAAGGAGGTGCACTAGGAATAGGATCGGTAGGTAGAGGAGGAGGAGGAGGTACCTAGCGGCCATAGCCAGCACCATTAGGAGGGAGCCATTCCTAGCTGTCTCTTGACATGTATCAATTTTTAGTTCTTTTTCTTAAACATGTATACACCACTTTGGCTTGGACACTTCGAGATGTATTATTATTTTAATATCATTGTACACTTGGACACTATTATTCTTTTTTGATGATGATGTCATGAGACCATGATTCGATAGACTATGTTATGATTTATACATGTGATGATGACTTACATTATGATGCTTATGACATGCTATGATGTACTATGCTTATAGATGACTTACATGGTTTATGATTTTGATGCTCATGCTTATGTTATGTGATGGACCTGATGCTCTATATGATGACTTATATGATGTAGTACTATGATGATTATGTTGATGCTTCTATAGATTTTTGATTTACTATACATGATGCCTATACATGCTTATTATGCTTGACCTAATGCTAGATGCAAGATGTGCCTATATGCTATGATTTCTACATGTGTTGATTTGTACACTGCTAATGTTAATGATATAAATCATGTATGCATGCACATAAGATGGTTTAATTTGATGATCATGTTATCTATATTTTTGTGTTTTTTTATCATGATATACATATGAAACTAAGATGGATGGAATGATGTGAGTATATGACTCTTGCTATGGTGATTTATGATAATTTACTTGTGTTTATGCAACCTAATGAACAAAATGATATGCCTCTAATGATGATGGACCTAATTATGACACATGATGGTTTTATTTTTGTTAATGCCAAGTATACTCAATCTTAATAACAATACACTTTTTTAGAAGAAAATGAATTGGACAATGATAATGAAAGATAAGAAATTGGATAATGAATGGATAATGGAAGATAAGAAATTGGATAATGAAAGATAAGAAATTGGATAATAGTTAATGAAAGATAAGAAACTGGATAGACACATTGATCACAAAAACACATGGATTTTGGGAAAATGATAACATTCTTATAGTGCAGTGGGATAAGTATGGATACAAATTCTTGTCATCTTCGATTGTGCGAGTTTTTTAAGTACTTTGTTTCATCATTGAGTTTTTAAAATGTTGTAAGAAAACACAAGCATCTAGGTATAATTAAACCACGATGACCTGAGTATTTCTTACCTGGATTTTGATTTAGTAAGTTAGTACAAGCATCTAAGTATAATTGAACCAAGATGACCTGAGTACTTCTTGCGTATCAATAGACAAGGATTAAACCTATTTCATGTTTAGACCTTTGATGTCCTCAATGATCATTGTGTTGATCATGTCGTTAGACAAGGCTTTCACATTACTAAAGATAAATCCACAAACAACAGACAAATAAAATGATTATGCCCCCATCATAGCTTCTTTATTTTGATACATCCTTGAGTAGCATAGAAAGACATAATAATAAAAATCATGATATAAGACTTTTAAAACAACCATTGAAAAACTTTCTTGCCCAAAACATGTTTTCTTGCAATAACTTGATAGAATCAGTTTAATGTCTTAGGTCAAAAGGGATTTGTCAAATGTGGTTTTGATGTCTTTAGTGTCAAGATGATGTTAAAAGCTTTCTTGTTGTGCTGCTTGTTGTCTAGTGATAAAACCATGATCCGATTTGTTTATCCTCTGAATTTATAGCATTCAAGAATCCTATTCTCTGACTAGGTCAAGGATTTGCCCCAGTCAAGTAGAGGATTGATTTTTTATGGAATGAACTAATGATGAACAATGCAATAGGCCCTAATGAACTGACCTAGTGCCTCAGGGGCTCATTGCTAAATGGCCTTGCCTATGTGACGACGCAGAGGCAACGTAGTTCGGGGTGGACCTATGTGGACCTAAAGACCTAGGCGATGAGAAATGGTGCAAACTTGAATGGACCAAAGGTTGATTGACATGGGATGGAATGGATGGAAAAGGAGCAGCCTCAGGGGTGCATCAAATATGGCCTTGCCTATGTGATGATGCAGAGGCAATGTAGTTAAGAATTGACTAATCACTGATGATGGACTTGTGATAGGATGAAAGATAGGATAATGTGATTGTATGACCCTATTGGATAAGGTGATAGGGGTGACAAAATCCCAGGCTATGGTAAGTCATTGCGAGGTAGATGTGAAATGGATGCGATTAGTGGATGAATACGATAGGAAAGATGGATGTGGGTTGGGTTGTACTAACAGATGGAGGTAGCAGTTAGTCACAAATAGTGCCTATTTCTAGGTTTTCACCACTTGCTTCCACTTGTACCATTTTTTAAAAAATTTTTTATCCCTTGCATTAGGGTTATTAGGTATAGAACCTTCAAAGGTGCATACTATTGATGGGATCATCAAACACTTCACCTTCTGATGTTGAGAGTTGATACACACCTGATCCATAGGTGGTGATTATGATATAGGGACCCAACCAATTGGGTTCAAACTTTCCCTTCTTCTCTCTATCCTATTGACTGCATGGGTTCTCTCTTAGGACTAGATCACCTACCTGAAAGACCCTTGGCTTAACCTTGTGGTTGTAGCTCCTTGACATTCTCTGCTGGTATGCCTTAAGATGGTTAAAGGAATGTTGTCTCCATTCTTCCAATAGTTCTAATTCTTGAAGCCTTGATACCCTGTATTCCTCATCAGTTATGAGTCCCTTTAACGACACCCCGAGGGAAGGAATTTCAACTTTGATAAGCAATATGGCTTCAGAGCCATAGACAAGGGAGTATGGTGTCGCACCTGTGGGGGTGCATATACTAGTTCTGTAGGCCCACAGAGCGGGGTTGAGTTGCATATACCAGTCCTAGCCAACGTCATTGACAGTCTTTTTGAGGATCTTCATAATGGTTTTATTCGATGCCTCAGCTTGGCTGTTACCTTATGAGTAGTATGGCGTGGATAAATGATGCTGGATATGGAATTTACTACAAAGTTCTTGCACATCCTAATTCTTGAAGGGTCTTCCATTATCTATGACAATGGATGATGGAATACCATATCTGCATATGATATAGTTAAGGATGAAGGATGAAATCTGTTTCCCTGTGACGGTGGTTAATGGAACGACCTCAATCCACTTCGTAAAGTATTCTATGGCTATGATAATGAACTTGTGGCTGTTAGATGAGGAAGAGTGAATATTGCCTACTAGGCCAAGTCCCCATTGATAGAAGGGCCAGGGTGTCATTAAAGGTTGTAATTCCTATGTGGGTGCATGTATCAGATTACCGTGAATCTAGCATTTCTTACACCACTTGACAAACTGATAGGAATCTTTTTCCATGCTCAGCCAGTAATATCCTAAACACGTGAGTTTCTTTGCCAAAGTAGGACCACTAGAGTGCGTCCCACAAATGCCTTCATGAACCTCCCTTAGAGTGGTCTGATATTTATCACTATCTAAACACCTAAGGAGAGTACCATCTAAACATCGTCTGTATAGGGTGGTGGCAACAATGGTATATCTGGTTAATTGGTGAATGAACGTACATTTTTGGTTGTTTGACAGGTCGAGAGGTAGGATATTCTCTTTAAGGTAGGTGTAAATCTTGCCATATAAAGGAGAATCGGTTCCTACAATGTAGTAAATGGTGTTATTTTCTAGGCTTTCATAGGCTGGATGGGAGACTGGCTCCACCAAAAACTCATAACATGATTGATTTTTTAGGGATATCTAGAAGGGATGCAATAATGGCCATTGCATCTGTTGCTTTGTTTTCCAACCTTGGTATTTTTTTGAAGGAGATCACCACAAAATATTCCTTGAAGTCGTCCACCATACGCTTGTATGGTATCAACTTCTCATCCTTTGTTTGGTATTCATCATTTAGTTGATTAATGACCAGTTGTGAATCTCCATACACATGAAGTTCTTTGATCTTCCACTCGACTACCATTTTTATGCCAATAACCAGAGCTTCATACTCAGCTACATTATTAGTGCATAGGAACAAAAGTCTGTATGATTTAGGGATTATATCCCCCTGTGGTGTTACTAGCAAGATGCCTACTCCAAAACCATGTTGCATGTATGACCCATCAAAATAGAGCTTACAAGCCATTATTGTGATATTGAATATAGATTCATCTAGAAACTCAAATTGTAAGGGGTTGTTATCAATCAAAGGTGCATCTGCTAGCTGATCTATGATGACCTATCCTTTTATAGCTCTTCTGTCCACATACTCAATATCAAACTCACTGAGAATCATAACCCATTTGGATATTCTACCTGTTAAGGTAGCTTTGCTGAGGAGATACTTTAGTGGGTCAATCTTTGCTATTAGCTTTATGGAGTGAGAAAGCATGTAATGTCTCCACTTTTGTGAAGTGAAGACAATTGCAAGGCATGCCCTTTCAATTGGTGTTTACTGAAGCTCATAACCTACTAATGTCTTACTAATATAGTAGATTGCCTGCTCCTTTCCTTCATGGTTTTCTTATGTTAGAAATGCTCCCAAAGCTGTGGGTGTAGCTGAGATATATAATAGTAGAGGATTGCCTTGAATTGGTGGCATTAGGACTGGTGGATTCATCAGATATTCTTTTAAGCATTGAAATGCTTGCTCATAGTTATCATCCCATTTGAATGGAACATTTTTATGTAATAGATGTGAGAATGGGTGACACTTGTCTGTCAGTTGGGAAAAGAATCTTCTAATTGACTGCAACTTTCCATGTAAAGACCGTAACTAACTTAGATTCTTTGGTGGTGACATTTCCATTATTGCTTTGACTTTTGCCAGGTCCACCTCTATTCCGTTTGCTGATACGATGTATCCAAGCAATTCTGTACATTGAACTACTCTAGTCTTGTGAATATTTTGTCTAAGACTTCAAGATGTCCCTCTCTAGTAAGTGATTTCCCTAAGATATCATCAACATAATCCTCCATGATGGTATGCATCATATCATGGAAGATCATTATCATTGCTCACTGATATGTTGCTCCTGCATTCTTGAGACCAAATGGCATAATGCACCAATAGTAGGTGCCCCATGGACAGGTGAATATTGTTTTATGTTGATCCTCCGAGGCTATCTTGATTTGGTTATATCTGGAGAAACCATCCATTAAGGACAACATGGTATGACCTTTTCTGAGGTCAATGATGATATCAATGTTTGGTAAAGGAAAATCATCTTTCAGACAAGACTTATTTAAATCTCTGAAGTAGTTGCATATTCTGATTCTCTTGTCAGGCTTTAAAATAGGTACAATATTACAGACCCACTCTGGATAGTCAATGGCTCTAATGAACCCCACATCTAGTAACTTCTTGAGCTCTTCTTTTACCATTAAATCTATGTGGGGGTGCATTTTCCTCAGCTTCTGTTTTACTAGTTTGGCTCCTGGAGCTAGTGACAGATGGTGCATGATTAGATCAAGATTAATACCTGGCATATCGACATAAGACCAAGCAAATTTTATATGTTTTCTTCTATAGAACTCAACAAACTCTATCTTTTCTTGTGTAGTTAATGACTCTGCTTGATAAAGGAGTTTTGGTTGTGCCTCTGTGCCAATGTTGATTGATTCTACAGGTTCAATCAATAGTGAAGATCTTTCTAGATGTGCATAAAGAGGGAGAGGGTCAAGCCTTTCATCTGTCGGCACCTCAGAGAGGTTTTCACCTTCAGATACATCTTTCCTTTTTCTCTTTTCATGATCTAATACTACTGTAGAGTGGTTTTCACCATTAGATCTCATATTTATTTTGACATTTTTACGACTGAAAGGATTGGCACTCTCTCCGAAGTATGCCTTGTCATTAAGGTTGATGGGGAAGCTATCCTTATGGTCTCCTGTAGGTAAGTGTTCTCTAAGCTCTAGGTAGTTGATGATGGCATCATCATTTTCAAAGGTGTCAAGCTTTCAGATAGATCCCAATCTATTAATTTAGGGTGAAAAAGAGGTAAGGGATCATCAGGTTGAACAGAATCAAGAGTAGTTATGGTTAGGATGGAGAATTAATTTGAATGGGATGAGGTACCGACGAGGTCTATTATGGTACTCTCTTCAAATTGGTTCATCAAGCTTGATATCGTACTCTCTTTGTGAAATTCATTCTCATCATGTTGCAATCAGAACTCTAGTGGTCTAGCCCTAAAGCTTTGTTCCTCATGTATTGTTGCAGTATTACTATATCTTTGGACCACATCAATCCCTTTGTCATCATAAGACATCTCAGAGAGGTTGTCCCACTCATACTCATTTGAGTCAGTTTTGCTAGTCTCTTGCAAACAATGAATTTGCTCCACTAAGTTAGTGGTAGCTACTTGTTTGTCTTCCACCTTTTGTTTACCTTTGCCTTTGTTCTTCTGCTGACCTTGGTATCCTAACCCAGTAGTATCTTGGGTCATTTGAGTAGGGGGTTTGATAGGTTCTATGATACCATCCTTTCTTATGCCTATGGGACCATGACCATGTTGAATTAGACTGGACAACTGAGAGGGGAGGGGTGAATCAGTTGTCACACAATATCAAACTTTTTCTAATTTTAACCTTCATTATCAACTTACTATCAGATTAATGATGTAAACATTAAAGCATGAATCAATAACACATGGGTAGAAACATAAGCAACACACTTGACACCAAGATTTTGATGTGGAAACCTGGTTAAGGGAAAAGCCACGGTGGGGGTTAACCCATAAAGATTATACTCTATTAAAAGTATTACAAAGAGGGGAATGCATGTGCATTCAGGCTCACTGCCCAGAGCTCACTACTCAAGAGAAGGCTCACTACCTACAGAAAGAAGATTACAATGAGTTTGAACTAATAATTAGCATCTACCAATGCAAGGATTCAGTTCCAGTTAAGTACAAAATACTGACTTGATACACTTCATTCTCACTCTGCCCTATTTACTGTTCTGCTAACATCTGAACCTTAGATCTCTTCTCTTTTCACATTTATCCCATAGTCACATCACACACACACCGAAATCACTTAAATCCACTGGCTATATATATTTGCATCATGATATTCAATCACTTTTCAGTCGGCTTCAAGAACACTTAGAACTTTGTTGAAGACTCTGCTCTGTTGGTTAAATCCATGCATAACTTGTAACATGGATCAAAACTTGTATTCACAAACCATCAATCATGTCAGCCACTATCACAAATCATCCAACTAACAACTTCCATTTATCCAGAACCAAGATCAATTACAAGGTCGACCTATTCTTTTGATGTCTGTACTGTCAAACTGTAACCCCATACTCAGATGCAAATAACTTTTGAATCCTTCATCACCAAAGGTTAAAATTCTAGATTTATATTGCCCTGACAATCCTTATGACTCCTTTAGGTCCACAGCATACTTTGATTTACCACTAGAAATATTCGGAGCTTGTCACATGCTTTGTTTCTGGCTACCTAGACTTAGATAAATTCTGATTTTAACTTCTGGTATGAACAAATTATATTATACGGATGAGTGGAATAGTCTTAGTTGCCATCAATGACAACACCTGTCATGCGAAGTAGTCTCTTGCCAACAATCTCCCTCTTTGGCATTGATGGCAACACTTAGTGAAAAATGACTAAGTATCATGACTGACTCCCCCTTACTCTGTACTTGTGCTCTCCACTGTTTCCAAAGTTCCCCCTTTGCTAGATTTCTCATTTTCTTTCATTTTTCACTGTCTCTCACTCCCCCTTTGACATCAACGGCAAAGGGTGGGATCTGCAAGCCAAAACTTTCACAAGAAATCTATATATAAGGTCACATATGCACAAATGATCCATGCATTATTTTTACATGAACTTAAGGATATCTGCAAAACTATTTTTCAACTATACAAGTTTAGAGGCCCAACTACTTTTCATGCCATCCAAAATTGAGCTTTGTTCTCTTAGTAGGAGTACCTGTGCTTCTGCTTTCTTTAGATCTGAAGGATCACCTATCCGGACTGCAACTTGGGCTTCTAATAAGGTAGTAAACATTGTTTCTAACTTGGGAGCAATCAATCCTCAGAGCTCACACATTCTCTCCATAATATTTCTCTTTTCTGTAACAAGTTTCTTTATTTCATTAGTGAACCTGATTGCTTGACACTCCTGACTTACCAAAGAAACTGTTAGAGGATCAAAATCTTTAGATAAATTCAACAAATTTTATTCTCGTTCCTTTATCTTTTTCTCAATATCCTCAATAACTTTGTGCCAAGATATACAAAATTTGTATACTTCACCTTCGTCATTGAGAGCATTTTGAATACTCTTTATACTGATATCAAGTATCTTTCTATCTTTTCTTATTAGATCCTTTAGCTCACTAAATCTCTTATCCAAAAATTCATTCCAGATTTTAATCTCTGCAGACTTCTCAAAAGACTCAAAGTGTGTACTCAGAGAATTTAGAAGGCTCTTTAGATTTTCAGAGGGAGAATCAGATGGATTTTTCTGGAAGGTTAGCATTATCTTCTCCAATACACCAGATGCAAGACTTAACATCTCACTATCCTCTATGTGAGATTTCAATATCTTTTCACTTGCTTTGGCTTGTGTGAAGGATGCTATTTTGATCATTTGGACCAGAGAGAGAATATCCAAGTTGATTGGTCCTTGAATCAGTTCTGGTTCATCAAACTCTAGCATCTCTTTACTCAGAAAACTTTTCACTGCATCTGCAATGTCTCTTGCCACCATTTCTGGACCACTTTCCTTTCCTTGAGTTTTCACAGTATCAAGACTATCAACATTTGCACCATCTTCTTCTGCTTTATCTTCCTTACCTTTGACTTCTTCTGCTTTGCCTTTCTCTATGTTATTTGCAGTCAGATTCTTTCCTTTGACCTCACTATTTGCAATCTATTCCTGAGGATCTTGTGTAGCAGTAGTATTCTCAATATTATCTTCTTTTCTAGATTGATCAGGAGAAGTTAGAGTATCTCCTGCATCATCAGTTTGATCCACCATCTCTATATCTTCTTTGTTTATTTGTTCTTCTTCTGGAGCATAGGAGTCATCAACCTTGGTTTTCATCTTTTCAATATCTAGGATTGATGAATCAATCCCATCATTAGTCTCCTCCTCAACAAATGGGAGATTGTGTCTCTTTAATGCACTTAGAAGTATTTCTTGTATTTCTTTAACTATTTGGTCCAATTCTCCAAGCATTAGTTTGTTCATTCTCTTCTTGCTCCTAAATTCATCCTTCACTTCTTTGAATATCATATTCATTTGAACTTGAGTGATATGAGGGCATAGTTTTATCAATACATGTTCTCTAAGCTCCATATCCTTTCTTTTTGCATTTTCTTTCCTGAACTCCAAAATGTTTGCAAGACTTGGAGGTATCTCAGAAGTTATTTCAATCAGGGCCTTATTATAGATATTTAGATATCTAATAGTTGCTTCCTCTAACACCCTCTTATCTATATCATTGTATTCATCATAGAATTCAGTCATGGGTTTCAAATTTCCATCCACAATGACTAATTTTATTACATCCTCCACAGAAAGTGTGGGCTTCTCAACATATGTATCTATCTTCTGCCTTTTGCTTGCCCTTTTGCTTCCAGAGGGCTTCTCCTTAGTTACCTTGGCAGCTTTTGTTCCAGAGGCTTTCAGCTCCTTTACCTCAACATCTGAATCTGTTTCTTCTACATCAACTTTTGTGCTCTTATAGGTTCTTATGGCCATTGTTTTTACTCTTTTCCCTTCTTTTCTTGATGATTTTTCTTCCAATTTTTTAGGATTGACAGGTTTTGGGGGAATAGGAGCAACAATAAAGCTTCTAGTAGTCCTCAATGTGGAGGAGGACCCTACCAGAGCACTTCCTAGTTTCTTATCCTGCTTCTCCTTCTCTGTCTTTTTAGTTCTTTCCCTGAATTACCTCATGACTTCCTTTGTGAGACCTAGGTTCTCGGCCAACTGTTCAGCTTCTTTCCTTACTTTTCTGTTGGTTACAGGTTCTCTAAGCTCAGTATGTAGTTTTAAACTTATCTCCTCATATGTCCCAAATCTCTCAACTGTTGTGTCTTTTGGCTTGCTTAGAAGATGTTGAGCATACATATTCAAGATTTTTCCATCTACTTCATACCCCATGGGCACGATCGAAACAGTTCTGGGTTCCACTGCTTCCATTAGGCACTGATCAGTGTCAACCATAAAACATATTTCATTCTTGTACTTCTTAACAATTGATTTAGTGATTCTTTCCCTTGAATGCAACATACTCTAAAAATTCTTGAAGTATCCCTAGATTGCAATTTTCTAAGCTTTTTAATCACCAATGCTGCGAAGATGATCTCTAATTTGAATGTTAACTGCTCATCAGTGGTCCAGTGAACACCCTTTACTCCAAGTACTTCATTCATCTAGTAGAAATACAAGCATAGAACCAATTTACCATATTTAAAAGTGTTTTTCTTATCTTTCTTGATTTTGTTCAGGTTTTCAATCATCTTGTTCTGTAATAGCTCACATAGGTCATAATCTGTATTCTTCTTCAACATTTGATATACTGCATATATGGCAGTTCCAGAGACTGAATTCTCTCTGCTAGAGTGATAGATCTTGTAGCCAATCACCATGGAAGCAAACTTCACATTTGGTTCTATAATGTCATTTATGGTCATTGGCCTCTTGTCAAACTTTGCACCGGTTGCACCGGTAACAGTTTGGTTTTTCACAGATTTCAACATGGATAATCCACTGGTTGAGTTTAACCTAGTCACAATTCTAATAACATCCTTGGTAATCTTTAATGGTTTTAACAGCCATATGAATTCATCATGCATTTGACTCAAAACATACCGGACCCACTCATCTTCATCGAATGTTGGAAACCCCATAATCTGAATAAAATGTTTATCAAGTAGTGCCTTATACTCTAGTTTAAGGTCATGATTTTCATCCCTAAGATGACTCTCAAACAAATCTACATACCTTGAGTCCCCAAATTCATCTATGTTCACATGAATATAAACCCTAATATCTTCAGTATGCAACACACCATACGAAACACTTAAAAATGCTCCTAATGGGTTGATTTCTATAGATTTGTGTGGATGTTTCTTAAATTTGGGTCGAGGCCTTTCAGTAATATCAATGACCAAAGGTGTAGCTATTACAAAAAGATTATAATTTCAAAGCTTCGTAGATAAATACCTTTTTCACGAAATTAGGGTTGACAGATAAATTCATTGGTCTCACTTCAATTCCTTGTAATCTCAGCTTAGACACTATTCTTCTTGCTTTCTTCGAGTGCAAAGTAATTCAAATGAGGAGTGAACACCTTTTTAAGCTCCGCAAAACCTAATTTGCCTTTGTAATAAATGCTCTACCCTAACTTCATCCAGTTACTCAGTTTCTTGAACAGTTCTTCATGAATCACTCTGCAAATTTCCATATCAACATCTTTTCTTTCGAAAATCCTTCCAAAAGTTCTGAAACAATTCAAAATATCTTCTCTCATTGTGCTAGATCTAGGCACCCACTTACTGGTTGGGGGAATTTGATTTTTAATACAGCTCCCCCTGTGTCAGAGCTCCAAATTCAATTCCTGGAGGGATTGTCAGCACCAGATTCCAGTGCGGACCCATTATTATTGTTTATAACACTTTTCTTGACCCATATCTTGCTCATTTCATTTTGGATCTCATTCACATCAATTTTTCCCTTGGCTTTGTCTTGTCTTTGCTCATCCAGTTTTCTGTTCACCGGACCTCTTCTTTCATTATTCCTACTTCTACAGAATTTTGCAATATGACCAGATCTATTGCAATTAAAGCACACGACATTTCTTTGCTGATATACTTGATTTCCTCTTGATCTGCACTGCTTAACGAAGTGTCCAAATCCTTTGCAAGTAAAGCAGTAACCATTGAAAGAGTTGCCACTTCATCTAGATTTAATTATTATTATACTTCTGCATTCATTTGATCTATGACCATACCTCTTACACTTGAAGCATTGACTGGAGAAGGATGGATCATTTTGATTTACTCTACTTCTGCACTAAGTAGCTCTATGACCAAATTTATTGCAATTGAACTAATTTCCATTGAATGATGGATATCTTTAAGCATTAGGCTTTCTTACCGAAGGTCTTCTAGGTCTATTTTTCCCATTCCTTAGTTGAAAATTTCTTTGTCCAGATCCAGAGCTTTCACCTTTCTCATATCCAAGACCATGCTTGTCATCAGCCTTTTTCTGACTTTCAAGCGGTGCTTCAAGTTTAGCTGAGCTTATCTTGAACTTCTCCTTGTATTCATTTGCAACTTCTAGGTCATGTTTGAGAGTGACAATTTGCCTCTCAAGTTCTCTTTCATTTTCTCTATTTCTTGTAGATTAGACTCTAGGAGGCCAGTTATTCTGTCCAATATGTAGCATTCTTCAGTTCTTTCTTTTGAATTTTGATTTAGATATTCTTCAATTTTCTTCCTATCTTCAATTTCCTTGGTTAGCCTCATTACCCCGGATTCCATCTCATGTTTTAGTACAATAACTTCTTTAGTTAACTTCTCACATTCCTTGGTCTTTTCTTTCAAGGCCTTATCCTTGTTATAGTCTTCATTACGATTTCCTAGCTGAAGAAGTTGCTCCTTTCTCTTTTCATTGGATTTGCTCAATTTTTCTCTTAAAGTCTCAATGAAGTCTTCAGCATTTTTAAGGTTCTCTTGCAGTGCTTTGACTTTTGCTCTGGACTACTCAAGATCTTCTAAAGTGAGATTAAGTTGCCCTTAGAGGTTATATTCATCTATTTTATTTCCTTCCTAGATCTTCCACAAGTTGTTAAACTTTTTCAAAGGAACCTTGCTCTGATACCAATTGTTGGAATTAGACTGGACAACTGAGAGGGGGGGTGAATCAGTTGTCACACAATATTAAAATTTTTCTACTTTTAACCTTCATTATCAACTTACTATCAGATTAATGATGTAAACATTAAAGCATGAATCAATAACACATGAGTAGAAACATAAGCAACACACTTGACACGAAGATTTTGATGTGGAAACCCGGTTAAGGTAAAAACCACGGTGGGGGTTAACCCACAAAGATTATACTCTGTTAAAAGTATTACAAAGAGGGGAATGCATGTGCATTCAAGCTCACTACCCAGAGCTCACTACTCAAGATAAGGTTCACTACCTACAGAAGGCTCACTGCCTATAGAAAGAAGCTTACAATGAGTTTGAACTAATAATTAGCATCTACCAATGCAAGGATTCAGTTCCGGTTAAGCAGAGAATACTAACTTGACACCCTTTATTCTCACTCTGCCATGTTTACTATTCTGCTAACATCTGAACCTTAGATCTCTGCTCTTTTCACATTTATCCCATAGTCGCATCACACACACACACCAAAATCACTTATATCCATTAGCTATATATATCTGCATCATGATATTCAATCACTTTTCAGTCGGCTTCAAGAACACTTAGTACTTTGTTGAAGACTCTGCTCTGTCAGCTAAATCCATGCATAACTTGTAATGCAAATCAAAACTTGTATTCACAAATCATCAATCATGTTAGCCACTATCACAAATCATCCAACTAACAACTTCCATTTATCCGAAACCAAGATCAATTACAAGGTCGGCCTATTCTTCTGCTGTCTACACTGTCAAACTGTAACCCCATACTCAGAAGCAAATAACTTTTGAATCCTTCATCACTGGAGGTTAAAATTCTAGATTTTGATTACCCTAACAATCCTTATGACTCCTTTAGATTCACAACATACTTTGATTTACCACCTGATAGATCCAGACCAAGATGTTAGACCTTGTCACATGCTCTGTTTCTGGCTACCCGGACTTAGATAAATTCTAATTTTGACTTCCGGTATGAACAAATTATATTATGCGGATGAGTGGAATAGTATTAGTTTCTATCAATGGCAACACCTATCATATGAAGCAGTGTCTCTTGCCAACAGACCATTGTATCCCATCCTTTGTAACATGGAAAAACCTTGACCATATTGTTCTATAGGAAGCTTAAGTTGTTGGTCCTCTAGTATGGTTTGACTATCTTCATCTTTGAAAAGCCATTGTAGGACATCTTTCTCGTCACTCTCATCGAATAGGCTTCCCCATTTAATGAAAGGACCTATGGGAGTCTCAAGTGACTTAGCTTTGTTTGGGGATGGTCTCCCATAAGACTTTGGTGATAGTGGCAACTGTGCTAGAGAGAAAGATTGTTCAATAACATACTCCCCAATGCCTTTGTCTTTGACCTTGACCTTGAGCTCTGATGTTTTTGAGGTGGAAGCTAAGGAACTTAGATCTACTCAGTTGGAGGAATAAGTAGCTACTCTATTGGTGGGTATCACAACATCTGGTTTAGACTGTATGGTATTGCAATACTGAAAAGGATTGGGGTCCCCTTGTATGGTTATTTCTTGACCGTTATGCAGGAACTTGATACATTGGTGATACGTGGATGGGACAACCTTGATTGTGTGGATCCAAGGTCTACCAAGAAGAATGTTATATGCAAGCTCCATGTCGAGAACTTGGCACACTACATCTTTTTCTACAAGTCCCACCCATATTGGCAAAACCACCGTTCCTTTGGAGGTCCTTTCTTCCTCATCATATGCCTTGATGGTTATCTTTTTCTTGGGATCAATGGCATTTTCAAAAAACCCCAATGTAAGGATTAACTTTAGTGTACAAATGTTCAAACCAGCCCCTCCATCTATTAGGACCCTTTTTATTTTGTGCTTATGTATTAGGGCCTCAATGTGTAGGGACACATTGTGTGGTTGATTTATTGACATGTCATCCTTTTCGGTGAATGATAGGAAATGCGGTGTGGTGAGATGGCCTACCATAGCCTAGAATTGTTCTTGGGCAAGGTTCATAGGAACCGTTGTCTCCAAGAGAGCTTTTTCTAAAATGGCTTTATGGCAAGGTGACAAACACAATAACTCCAAGATGGATATATGTGCAGGTGTTTTGTGAAGTTGGTCGATAATGTTGTATTGATTTGAGATGGAATATGACTTGGATGTAGAGGATAGTTTCGGTTGAGCTCCTTGTAGAGTTATGTTTCCATGACGTGTGGTCACATTACAATTAGGTTGATCATTGATGGTGATCACATTAATATGTGACTCACATTAAGAAATATGATTGATGGTGTAATCAGAAGAAGCATTGTTATATCTTACTTTCTTGGCCCCTTTGTTGTTTTGGTTTGAAGAACCTCCTTTCTCATAATGAGGAAGAGGATTCTTGAATGCTATATGTTCATTGTTGGTAGTATATCCTTCATTAATGGATATGCACTTTTGGTCAAAAAGGTTTTGAATGACATGCTTGAGTTTCATACAATCATTGGTTTTATGACCTTTTCTCCTATGGTATTCGTAAAAGTCATTTTCATTCCACCAAGGAGATTTGAACTTGGGTTTGTATTCATGCACTGGTGGAAGTGTGATCATGTTGCCCCTAATTAGCTTTCTAAGTGCGGATTCAAGTGATTCACCAAGTTGTCTGAACTTTCTTCTTAGGGGGGAGTTGTTTTGTTTTTGTTCAGTGCCTTGAGGCTTGGTAGATGGTGTGTTGTTCTGTGGATTGGATAGGTTGAAAATAGGTTGCTTTGGTGCTGCATTTTTTGCATCTACCACACCATCATTCACTATGGGTTTGTTTTTAGTCCAAAACCATGACTTATCCGCATTGTTGTTGGAGCTTGGGGTGTCTTTGTATATCTTTACTTGCCCCTTCGCTATCAATGCATTCTCAATGAGAAGACCTATCTCAATGACCTTACTAAAAGTTGATGGACATTGAATTTGTATTTGATAGCTAAGCTCAGTGGACAAATTATGCATGAACATTTCTATCATTTGTTTTTCGGGTATATGATAGGGACACTTACTCGCAAGTTGCCTCCACCTTTGTAGAAAAGATGCAAATGATTCTCCTCCTTTTTGTTTAGTGTTGCAAAGGTCTAGCATGGAGATTTCATGTTCTATGTTATAAGAGAAATGTGTGACGAATTTGTCCACTAATTCGTTAAAGGTGCGGATTCCAAGAGGTAGATGTGAAAACCACTCCATGGCTTGTCCTCCTAGACTTCTAGGGAATAGTCACATTAGATAAGTTTCATTGTGGGTGACTTCAAGACAAGTGGCACTGAATTCCTTGATGTTATCTCTAGGATCTTCTTTTCCTCTATACTTGTCAAATTTTGGCACTTCGAATCTTATAGGAAAAGCTATCATGTTCAAGGATTTGTCAAATGGGTATGGTGAGACATCTTCAAGAGAATAATGTTTCATTGAGGTTCCACTTTGGATATCTACCCATTGTTGCTGTAAGGCTTGTATTTGGGTTGTTAATGCATCTAAAGGATTAAGTGTATCCTTAGCCTTTTCTACTTTTGGAGTCTCTTTTTAAGTTTTGGAGCCATCTTTTGATGACTTGGCTTCATTTGAGGCATTAGTCTCTCATAGATTAGAGATATCAAAGTCTGCAGGTAGCTTTTCTCCTTATTGAGCAAGTATGAGGAAATAATTTTGGGGATCGGTAGTAACAACTCTTTCCATTATCTTTTGGAACTTAGGGTCTTGAAGTTGTTGAAGGATTTCTTCTTGAGAGACTTCCTCATCATCCGAATTGGGTATATTATTGTTAAGGTTGTCCATGTTTTGCTTATGTTTTTATTGAGATCTAGTTTGCACCATGCAAGATTTTGGGATGGGATGAAATGAGATTTGTTGGATTTTTCTCTTTTGATTGGAGGTGTGATGTGGTATAAGGTGAGTTTGATTGGAATTGATTTTGCTAAGGTTTTCATTGATTCTATGCTTGTCTCAAACAAGGTAAATCTTGAGCTATAATGTCTAATAACTATCAAAGTGTCGATACAAGTGGTAGTCCAAATAGGGATAGATTGGCACCGCTATTTGATGAGGACTATTTTCTTGTCAAGGTTACACTAGTATAGTTTTGTTGAGAAGGATGATTTGAAATCCTGTTATAAAACTACCTAGCTCTTGTTTGGGTTGGTAGAATATCAACTAGGTCCTAGAAGCAAGTTGCGGTTTGATTTTGAGGTGTTTTGATGGAAAGGCAATGATGTGAAAAGAAGATGTTTGTGAAAATGATATGGAAAGGTATTTGCATAGTATAACTAATTTTTCAGGGTGAAACTACAACAAAAAGGGTACCTAAAACTGATAATATTTTTGCCCAAAACTGTACAAAATATGCCTCTATCTTGGATGCGCAGCTCTGTTGGTCAAATGCGTAGATCTCGTTGATTTTGAAAGTGCAACACTGTGCTTTATATGCGCAAATCTATGTGTTATATGCGCTAGAAGATTATATGCATCACAAAATGGTTCACATGTGCAACAAAATAGGTTATATGTGCATCAGAATTATATGTGCAACAAAACGGGTTATATGTGCAACATAATGTTTTATATGCGCAGAACTGCATGTACTTGGTTTTCTATTTTTAGTTTGACAATTTGATTTTCTTGGAACATTTTCCTAGGTTAATCTAAGGTTTTCAATGCTGATTTTGGTTCATGTTATTGCAAGAAAACACAAAGAACAAAAGGTTTTCATGATTACTTAACAAAATTAAAAACAAACAATTACAACGCTAGGATGACAAGGACAATATTTGATGAGTTCTAACATGGTTTTTACACCAGCCACTTGCATAAAGGTAGACAACTAATAACTTGGTAGCACCGGCTCCCCTCCATGGTGTTGGTTTTTTCCCTGACTGGATCCTTTCTCCCAGATATCCCTACAAGGTAGCCATCGGTGATCAACAGGATTTTTGGGCCAGGGGCCAACAGTGTAGGAGATAGACTCTATTTTTATCTCCTCTTCTTCTTCAGGCTCTGCAAAACCTAGGGGGGTATTCCCTATTCAACACCCATGAGAATATGCTTCTGGGTTGGCTTGAGATGTTGACACAAAGCAGATAAATCCTCCTGTAAGTAGACCAAAACTGTGGGATAAGTAAAGGGGCTACCTTTGGGCTTATGTTTAGTTGTAGACAGAGAATTTTAGTCCTAAAACTACTTCTAAAGTCATAATGGTTGTTTTGGAAGCTTGAATTTGATTTTATATTTGGATATATTTGGATGTAAACCTGGACCTGGTGTATAACCTCAACACAGAACTAGATCGATGCCTATCTAGGGCTCGGAGTCAATAGACATACACCTGTGTATGATCAGCATGAACACAATAAAACTGGATTTCAAGGGGATTTGTGCGATATTTGTCTTATAGATATCTCCCAGAACAGAGTGTTAAGTTATCTCTACTTATGGTATCCCTATTATAGTATATCTTTCCCAACACTTAATCTGAAAACACTTTAATCTACCCTTTGAGCAGAAGTTGAAAGATCAAGCATTCAATACAAGAATTCTATATTCTAGAATACCAGACACCCCTTAGATATCTAGATTTAGAAGGACACATGCAATACTGGAGACAGAATTAACAAAACACATGCAAATACAGCATTACTCATATAAAACCAATCATGAAATCAGTAGATTCATGCATGAGAAACACAACAGGAGATACATAAACTCACAAGATTTTCTGCACAGAGCAACCAAAACCAGTTGTATCTTATTACAGAGCTAGAAAATGTCCAACTTTCAACAACCTTGAATTGAGTAGCATCATCTACTTATAAAGCAGGATGATGTACTCCCTCATTAATCACATGGAAGTCCCCAAGACATTACCAGGTACAGTGCGTCGCCAGGGGGCGCTAGAAACATTCAATGCAGCCGCACAGATAGGAAGGAAGGGGCAGGTGAGATTTGACCTGCAACGCCTTGTCATGATTTTCTATCTAAATTGAGTAGCTGGCGTGTCTTTTCGACTAATACCTCTGTGCAATCTCACCATTAATGGCATATCAGCTCACAGCATTGGGATGCAGCAGTTGCATGCCTTGCAAGCCTCTCCCACCAAGATGCAAATGTAGGGACTGAAGAAACTCATCATTTAAATGTAGCTGTTAAAAACCTTTCTTCCCGCCAAGATTCACGGCTTAAATCATACTGCAGAGTCGGCACCAATAATATTGTGCCACGTAGACACCTCAAGTTTCTACCACTGACTCCTTTTTCCTTTATCTTCCTTTTCCTTTTAGAAGCCTCTCCCGAAAACTAGTGCAGAAACAGACACATGGCACCTTCCGCGGTGCACCTGAAATGCTAGAGACTCATTAGCGGAAATATATGCAGAAGCTGACAAGTGGCAGGTTTCGTTTCACTGCCGAGGGACATAAAAGAGTCTTACAAAACTCCGCAGGAGCCGACACTTGGCGGGCTCTGCATTAACCTTGAAACACATAGAAACTAATGAGAAATAGTCCTTAAGTTTTGGGACCCTCCGCCACGCGTCACTTTCTGACACACTTGATACATATGATGGGGCCCAACTCAATGTTTCGTTTAACAATGCAACATAAAGAAAAGTCCCACGGAAGCCGACACGTGTCACACTCCGTAGGAAGCATAAGGGACAGATGGCACATTCTGCGCGCCCGTTGAAACAAATAAAGAATGCCCCTGCAGTTCGACACTTGGCACCTTCCATGCTTGCAGAAACATTAGAGAAGAGGGGCTCCTCAAAACTCAGGTGGAAGTTGCCACTTGGCACCATCCGCGGTAGCAACTATTAATTGGGACCCGCCTTGTCTGTGCCAAATAATGAAACAATTAGGAACTAACGCGGAAGCTGACACATGTCAGCTTCCGTGGTGAGTAGCACGAAACACAAAGGAAACACTTGGGACTCCCGCGGAGACTGACACGTGGTAGGATCCGCTGCAACTTAGAAACTTTTAGAAACTCAAGCGGATAGCGACACATGGCAAGCTCTGCGTTAGTTTGAGAAACATTAAGGATCTTCGAACCCTTTGGCGGAGACTGTGAAAATTTTAGGGTCTTTTGGGTGCCTCCATGTGGCACCTTCTGCGGCACTTTGAAACATTTAGAAACTTACTGAAACTTTGGCAGAAGCTGACACGTGGCGCCTTCCATAGCAATTCTTGAAACTTTAAGGGGCCGCCTCCATTGCATACATGTGGCACGCTCCGCGGGAAGCATAAGCAACGGCACAGACTTAAACTGGGGCAAAATACTTGGTGAATCACGTGGCATTGGCACAATGAGACCCTCCCAGCCACTTCTAGAAACATTTAGACATAGGAAACCGTAGCTAGGTATGCATTTAGGAATGTATACGACTCATTTTTATCATTTTTCAGGGCCCGATGGAGATTTCAGCAACAGAACAAGATCCCGCAACTCGAAAATTTCAGGGTTTGAAGGAGAAAATTAGCAAACATTCAAGTTTAAAACCCTAGACATAAATAATTACCAACATAGGCTCCAATTGGGGACGTGCTGGCGCAAGACTGCAGCGAGGACCAGACAACTCCGGGCAGACCAGACAAAACCCAAAACTCAAAACATGACTAGCCACACAAGGTATGTACAAAATATTTACAACTATTTTACATTGTGCACACAAGTTACTCATTTATGTGAAAAAGGCTTTAAGGAATTTGCTGTGCACCGGCAATTCCATTAGTTCACCACTTAGGGTTTGGAGAAAGTAGGAGTCTCCTCCATAGATATTGCTAATTTGGTATGGGCCTGTCCACAAGGGTTCAAATTTGCCATGTTTACCCTTATCCTGGTTCCTTGCATTCCACATAAGGACCATATCACCTATCTGAAAACCTCTCTCTGTAACCCTTTTATCAAACAGGTACTTCACCTTTTGTTGTTTCTTGATGTTTATTTTTTGTGCCTCTGCCCTGATTTCATCTAGCTCAACCAACTGATTGATCCTTTCAGTCATTGAATCATTAACCTCCCCATCATTCTCTTGTATGAACTTGTAAACTGGCAGGAGGTTATTCACAGGCAATCTAGCTACTGTACCATACACTAATTCATAAGGTGACCTTCCAGTGGCTCTTTTCACTATCACCCTATCAACCCATAATGCCAACTTTAGTTTTGAATCCCAAGATTTCTTATTTTTATCCAGTATCCTCTTGATGATTTTCATTAGGCTTTTGTTACTTGACTCTGCTTGACCATTTCCTTGTGGGTGGTATGGTGATGTGTGAGACAAGTCAATTCCATATTTATTGCAAAAATCAACAAATTCACCTGATCTAAAGCACATTGCATTATCTGTGATTAGCTTGACTAGTACCCCAAACCTGATAATAATATTTTCTAGGATAAAATCCATCACTATCTTACTTGTAGCTCTTTTAGTTGGAATAGCCTCAATCCATTTGGTGAAGTAATCAGTAGCTACCAAAATCCAACTATGTCCCCCACTTGATTTCTCTGTAATTTCCCCTATAAAATCAATTCTCCATTGCTGAAATGGAGCATCCACAGTTATAGTTCTAAGGGGCAATGCACCATCATATCTTAACTTTCCTGAGAACCTTTGGCAAGGGTCACATTTCCTTACCAGCCTTTGTACATCTGAAAAGACAGTGGGCCACCAATATCCTGCCCTAAGGATCTTATGAGCTATTATTTGGGCAGCATAATGTCCACCACACAATCCTTTATGCATGTCATTCAAAACATTGTTAGCTTCATCTTCATCCACACATCTCAGCAACACACCATCTGGGCTCTTCCAGTACAGCTCACCTTGAACAATAACATACCTGATTGCATGTAGTTTTAAGGTCCTCTTTTGACTGTCACTGAAATGGGAAGGACAATTCAGATTTTGCAAGTAATAAATGATGTCCTTATACCATTTAGATTTTGATACATTGACATCCTCATTCTGGACTGCATTGACTTGGCATGCTTCCAAGTGTGACTATGCCATCATCTTGGCTAACCCTTGTCCCCTTACCAACTTGGTAATTTGCATCTCTATATTGAACTCATGTAGTTTGTTTATCCATCTGCACCTTCTTCCAGTCACTTCCTACTGAGTGAAGATGTCCTTGACTGTTGCATGAGGCACATATGCAACTATCTGGGATCCTACCAGATATGGCCTGAAACTCTTGACTGCTCTGACTAGTGCATATGCTTGCTTCTCCATGATGTCATACTTTAATTCAGTAGACTGCAATGACATGCTGAAAAAAGCAATGGGCTGCTCAAATCCATCTTCATTTTTCTGTAGTAAACATGCAGCAGCAGTATGGAAAGAAGCAAATGAAAACAATTGAAATGGCATGGAAAAATTAGGAGATTTTAGCACAGGAGCCATCTTTATAGCCTCTTTTATGTTTTGGAATGATTCAGTTGCTTCATCCTCCCATTTGACAATTTCACCCTTCTTCAGCATTTTAGAAATGTTCCTTGTGGTTTTTGCAAAGTTGGGAACAAATCTTCTAACAAAGTTAATTTGTCCAAAGAAGGACTGGACTCCTTTCACTATTTTTGGCATTTGGATCCTGTCAATTGCAGGTACTCTTTTAGGATCAATCCTAACTCCATCTTTGGAAACAATGTGCCCCAAGAGTTTTCCTTCAACTACACCAAAAGCAGATTTCTTGGGATTAAGAGAGATGCCATACTCTAGTGCTCTAATGAAAATCTACTCCAAGTGCATACAATGCTGCTCTTCCTTCTTAGAATAGGCAGTCAGATCATCCTGATAGACAGCCAAGATTGAATCAATCAACCCTGCAAAAGCAACATCCATTGCTCTTTGAAATGTAGCACTTGCATTTGTCAGTCCAAATGGCATTCTCACATACACATAGGTTCCCCATGGAGTGGTGAAAGCAGTCTTGTATTGTTCTAATTCCTTTACCTTCACCTGATTGTAACCTGAGAATCCATCCATCATGGATAGGAGTTCACAACCAGTCACTTTCTACAACATAGCTTCCATATTAGGCAATGGGTAATTATCCTTTAAGGAGGATACATTCAAATTTCTAAAATCAACACAAAGCCTAATGTCACCATTCTTTTTCCTGACTGGGACAAGGTTAGACACCCAGGTTGAATGTCTAATTGGCACAATTATTCCAGCCTCCCTAAGCTTTTTGAGTTCTTCTTGCATTTTTGGAGCCAAGGTAGGATTAATAGGCCTTTGCTTATGTCTAAATGGCTTAGCTCCAGGCTTCAATGGGATCTCATGCTAGAATAAATCCTGTCTATAGGCCTTTAGGTCCTCATATGACCAAGCAAAAACATGCTTATACTTTTTCAGTAATGCAATCAACATACTCCTAATGTGTGGTTTGAGCTGTTTGCCAATGTATACCTTCTTGGGGGCCTGAGATGTCCCCAAATTTATCTCTTCTAAATCATCGTTATTTGTTGGAGATGTCTTTGTGACCAATTGGTCTCTATTGTTAAAAGCTCTTTCTAAAGCTACCAACCCTCTAGGGATTTTGTTAGTCTTCAACTGAATTACTTCTTTCCCCATAAGAGTTTCTTTTCCATCTATAATTTCTACAAAGTTTTGAAAATCAATTTCTTGGTTCTCATATTCATCTATGCAGTGCAAAAATCTTAACAAGTCCTTGTCATCATCAAACACTTGCCAACTGCATATGTTTTCTGGTACTGCAGGTCTGATTTTAACTTTAACATTTGTAACACCAGATAGAGTGATATCATCTGGTCTTATTGCTACATTAGCTAAGAAATCAGCCATGACATTTTTTGATCTCTCTACCCAACCTATTGAAAATGCATCAAATAGCTCAATGGTATCCCAGACAGCATGCTTATATTGTTTTAATCTTTTGTTCTTTGAGGCATACCTATCTCTAACTTGGGAAACAATTAACTCAGAATCTCTAAAAACTCTCAACATCTTGATTCCATGTTTGAGGGCCATATTCAATCCCAACAACAAAGCTTCATATTCTGCAATATTATTTGTACAGGCAAACTTCAGCAAGAAAGAGAATTTTAGAAGCTTACTAGTTGGAGACATGAATACAACTCCAGCTCCAGAGCCCTCCTTTGCACAAGCTCCATCAAAATACATGGTCCATAAACCCTGCTGGTTCAGCTCTTCAATGCAAACATGTTTCTCCTTATCCTCATTATCATCTAAGACAACCTTGAAGTTATCACAGTCAGTGTTCACAAAGCATATCTGTTCTTCTGATTCTTGATTTTCCACTGTCTCTGATGATCTTTCTTCTTTGATCAATTTGACATCCTTTCCATTCATTGGAATCATGGCATATGATAGGTCCAGCTGCATACTTCCACCAATCAATGCTGCCCATCTCCTTGATAACATCATACCATATTGTGGCTTTATGTCAACCACTATTATATTCATTTTGTAGGTCTTTTCAGGATATGCTGCTAGTCTGAAATCCACATCCTTCATGATTCTAATGATAGGTACCTCCCTAGCATCCATTGCATAGCATTTCCCACATGCCTTATCTATTTTTAATCCTGCTTGTTGCATAATGGCCAAAGGCATGATGTTTGTTGATGCTCCTGAGTCGAGCATACAATTCCTGATTATTTTCCCATTGATAACAAGGGAGACATAGAATGGTTCCACTTGTGAAGGACATTTAGTCATGGTCACCCCCAGATATACTTCAAGGACCTCATCCTCTTCATTGCACAAGGCCTGCTTCTTACCTTGGGCTTCATCATTTTGCTTAGCCTGACAAGGCACTCCAGAAATTAGGGATACTGTCCTATTCTTGATTTCTTCAACCTTCATAAGTTCCATCAATGGGATAGAAACCTTTACTTGAGAGAGGACTTGAGCTATATCAAAGGGAGCATAATCTTGTACCACAGTTGTAGCTTGTGTTGTGACTTTGTTTTTATCCTGAGGTAATCCAGCTTTTATCTTCATAGTCCCCTAATAATCATTTCTGATTTGGGAACTCTTGTTTTGAACTTCAACATGGGGAGTTCTATTTTCTGGTCTTTGAGAATCATGACCTATTTTCTGCTTAAAATTTTGCTTGTTGTTGCCCCACTATTTCTTTTACAGTTCAACCCCTTTATGACTATGCATTGGCTGACTTGTGAAAGTACTCTCTAGTTGGCGTGAGTTACTTACCTGAGCTTTGCCTCTGAGGTTATAGTTTCTCTTGACCTGGGCCACTACTGCAGCTGTGAAAGCCCTAATCTCTTCATCAGAAGATCTCTGCAGGTTACTCAAAAAACTGTGTGAATTCTGAGCAAATGCATAGCTATCTTCATTATCTTCATCATAGAAAACCTGCTGACAGGCCTGAATCTCATTATCTGTACTCTCATCTGCATCATGAGAAGGATGCTCCCTACTTATGGACAGCATATCAACATCATCATCCTGTACACAATGTAGCTCATTGCATTCATTACAGGACACAACATTATCATACAAAGACTTTACAAATGTGGCATTTGACAGATTATGCACCATGGAGTATCATCAGCAATATTTACAGTCTTCTTCAAAGGATCAGGAGTTTCCTTGGTATGTTGAGCTCTTTGATTTGTGTTGTTATGTGGAAATATAGGCCTACCATTATGCCAATTGGTATTATATGGCATATCATGCAATGATGGTCTCTTTTCCTGTCTTTGATAAGCTTGCCTATCAGGACCTATTACCTTTTCATTCGTAGCCAGTCTATAGCTTAGATCCTTAAGAACATTTGCCAATTTGTCTATTTTATCTTCAGTGGTAGATGTACTACCTTGAGTGTTTTGAGGTTTGTTTGGATTCTGCAGAATTTTCACATCATCCCTTCTGTTTGTCTTGCCTAATGCTTTCCTGTTATTCTCAATATTTATTGCTATCTTGAAAGTATCCCTGAGAGTAGCAGGACCCTTATCTCTTAACCCATATGTTGTTTTGGCATCAAAAGCATTAATATATAATATTATGTACATTGGTTCATTTGGCCTCATGTGATGTAGCAATTTGTTCAACACTTTAGTAAATCTTGCATTAAAATCTGCAACCTGCTCATTTGACCCTTTAGTGATACTAGTGAACTCATTTACAAAAAAGCTAGGGTCAGTTTTGTCACCATATTGCTCCTTAAACATCCTTTTGAAATCATCCCATGATGAAATGCTCCGATCAGGGAGATTTTTGTACCATTCTCTAGCCTCATCAACCAAAGATTGCATGAATGACTTCATAAAGACATCCTCATGTTCAACCTCAAAGTTGTCCATGACATTTTGAAAAGCCTTTAAATGATCCTCCCTTGACAATTGGTATTATATGGCATATCATGCAATGATGGTCTCTTTTCCTGTCTTTGATAAGCTTGCCTATCAGGACCTATTCCCTTTTTATTCCTAGCCAGTCTATAGCTTAGATCCTTAACAACATTTGCCAATTTGTCTATTTTATCTTCAGGGGCAAATGTACTACCTTGAGTGTTTTGAGGTTTGTTTGGATTCTGTAGAATTTTCACATCATCCCTTCTATTTGTCTTGCCTAATGCTTTCCTGTTATTCTCAATATTTATTGCTATATTGAAAGCATCCCTGAGAGTAGCAGGACCCTTATCTCTTAACCCATATGTTGTTTTGGCATCAAAAGCATTAATATATAATATTATGCACATTGGTTCATTTGGCCTCATGTGATGTGGCAATTTGTTCAACACTTTAGTAAATCTTGCATTAAAATCTGCATCCTGCTCATTTGACCCTTTAATGATACTAGTGAACTCATTTACAAAAAAGCTAGGGTCAGTTTGTCACCATATTGCTCCTTAAACATCCTTTTGAAATCATCCCATGATGAAATGCTCTGATCAGACAGATTTTTGTACCATTCAATCAACCAAAGATTGCATGAATGACTTCATAAAGACATCCTCATGTTCAACCTCAAAGTTGTCCATGACATTTTGAAAAGCCTTTAAATGATCCTCCCCTGACAATTGGTATTATATGGCATATCATGCAATGATGGTCTCTTTTCCTATCTTTGATAAGCTTGCCTATCAGGACCTATTCCCTTTTCATTCCTAGCCAGTCTATAGCTTAGATCCTTAACAACATTTGCCAATTTGTCTATTTTATCTTCAGGGCCAGATGTACTACCTTGAGTGTTTTGAGGTTTGTTTGGATTCTACAGAATTTTCACATCATCCCTTCTGTTTGTCTTGCTTGTTGCTTTTCTCTTATTCTCAATATTTATTGCTATCTTGAAAGCATCCCTGAGAGTAGCAGGACCCTTATCTCTTAACCCATATGTTGTTTTGGCATCAAAAGCATTAATATATAATATTATGCACATTGGTTCATTTGGCCTCATGTGATGTGGCAATTTGTTCAACACTTTAGTAAATCTTGCATTAAAATCTGCAACCTGCTCATTTGACCCTTTAGTGATATTAGTGAACTCATTTACAAAAAAGCTAGGGTCAGTTTTGTCACCATATTGCTCCTTAAACATCCTTTTGAAATCATCCCATGATGAAATGCTCCGATCAGGCAGATTTTTGTACCATTCTCTAGCCTCATCAACCAAAGATTGCATGAATGACTTCATAAAGACATCCTCATGTTCAACCTCAAAGTTGTCCATGACATTTTGAAAAGCCTTTAAATGATCCTCCCCTGACACAGTGTTGTTTCCTGAAAATTTTGGCACTTGAAGCCTTACATGCTTGTCAATGGGGTTAGGATAACCAGGAATGCCATCAAAAACCAGTTGTCTGAATCTGTCCAACTGCATGGGTTGTCTATCAAACTAATCAGCATTAACATTTCTATTTGCATTCTGATTTCTTACATTATTTAATGGAGCTCTGATGTTATTTGCATTCTGTCTTTGATCATTATGCTGATGTTGTACCTCACCTCTGCACTGGTTTCTCTGCATATTTGCATTTTCAAGGGTAGGGACTGAATCATTCTGAGCAACTCTCAAAGCTTGCACTTTCTGTCTCATATCATCTTTGATTTTTACTGCTTGCAAATATTCTAACTCAGCCCTTAAGCTCTTAATTTCATCAGCTAGTTCTTCTTCTCTAGGCATAGAAGAGGATGGTTTATCACATTCTGATCATCATTATCATCATCCCTTAGGGATTCAACCTCTTCAAATCTGTTAGGAGAATCATGAAAAGGATGTTCTTGAAACACCTCTGACCTTATTCTCAAACCATTACCTTACTGTCTTTCATACACATTTTGGATTTCAGCCTTAGTGTTTGAAAAATAAGGTACTATCTTCTCTGAGGATCCTAGATTATCCTGAATAAAATCATTTTTCTTGGGGCTAGGAGAACCATCTTGACTGGCTCAAATAGTCCCCTTTTTTCTATACATCATTTTTATGGGTAACTCTTCAAATAGAGTATTACGCTAGGATCTTCTCCCTTGCATACAAATTTTTACTTTACCGGTTGGGAGATTGGTTCGGAGTCACCACCTATTACTAGGAACTATTTTCTTTTAAAATCAGGGTACTTTCTCAAAGTTTATCCCCAGCAGAGTCGCCAAAATCTATTGTGACTCGGATGGGCCACAAATACATTCTTTTTTCATCAATCCTTCCCTAGTAGAGTCACCAAAATCTGTTGGTTTTTTCCTTGACTGGATCCTTTCTCCCAGATATCCCTACAAGGTAGCCATCGGTGATCAACAGGATTTCTGGGCCAGGGGCCAACAGTGTAGGAGATAGACTCTATTTTTATCTCCTCTTCTTCTTCAGACTCTGCAAAACCTAGGGGGTATTCCATATTCAACACCCATGAGAATATGCTTGTGGGTTGGCTTGAGATGTTGACACAAAGTAGTTAAATCCTCCTATAAGTAGACCAAAACTGTGGGATAAGTGCAAAGGGGCTAGCTTTGGGCTTATGTTCAGTTGTAGACAGAGGATTTTAGTCCTAAAACTACTTCTAAAGTCATAATGGTTGTTTTGGAAGCTTGAATTTGATTTTATATTTGGATGTAAACCTAGACCTGGTGTATAACCTCAACACAGAATTAGATCGGTGCCTATCTAGGGCTCGGAGTCAATAGACATACACCTGTGTATGATCAGCATGAACAGAATAAAACTAGATTTCAAGGGGATTTGTGCGATATCTGCCTTACAGATATCTCCCCAAACAGAGTGTTAAGTTATCTCTACTTATGGTATCCCTATTGCAGTATATCTTTCCCAACACTTAATTTGAAAACACTTTAATCTACCCTTTGAGCAGAAGTTGAAAGATCAAGCATTCAATACAGGAATTCTATATTCTAGAATACTAGACACCCCTTAGATATCTAGATTTAGGACACATGCAATACTGGAGACAGAATTAACAAAACACATGCAAATATAGCATTACTCATATAAAACCAATCATGAAATCAGTAGATTCATGCATAAGAAACACAATAGGAGATACATAAACTCACAAGATTTTCTGCACAGAGCAACCAAAACCAATTGTATCTTATTACAGAGCTAGAAAATGTCCAACTTTCAACAACCTTGAATTGAGTAGCATCATCTGCTTATAAAGCAAGATGATGTACTCCCTCATTAGTCACATGGTAGTCCCCAAGACATTACCAGGTACAGTGCATCGCCAGGGGGTGCTAGAAACATTCAATGTAGCCGCACAAACAAGAAGGAAGGGGCAGGTGAGATTTGACCTGCAACGCCTTGTCATGATTTTCTATCTAAATCGAGTAGATGGTGTGTCCTTTTGACTCATACCTCTGTGCAATCTTGCCATTAATGGCATATCATCTCGCAGCATTAGGATGCAGTAGTTGCATACCTTGCAAGCCTCTCCCACCAAGATGCAAATGCAGGGACTGAAGAAACTCATCGTTTAAATGTAGCTATTAAAACCTTTCTTCCCGCCAAGATTCACGGCTTAAATCATGCTGTAGAGTCAGCGCCAATAATATTGTGCCACGTAGACACCTCAAGTTTCTACTGCTAACTCCTTTTTCCTTTATCTTCCTTTTCCTTTTAGAAACCCCTCCCAAAAACTGGTGCGAAAATAGACACGTGGCACCTTCCGCGGCACACCTGAAATGGTAGACTCATTAGCAGAAACATATGTGGAAGCTGACAAGTGGCAGGTTCCGCTTCACTATCGAGGGACATAAAAGAGTCTTACAAAACTCCACAGGAGCCGACACTTGGCGGGCTCCGCATTAATCTTGAAACACATAGAAACTAATGAGAAATAGTCCTTAAGTTCCAGGACCCTTCGCCATGCGTCACTTTCTGACACACTTGATACATATGCTAGGGCCCACCTCAATGTTTCGTTTAACAATGCAACATAAAGAAAAGTCCCACGGAAGCCGACACGTGTCACGCTCCGCAGGAAGCATAAGGGACAGATGGCGCATTCCGCGCGCCCATTGAAACAAATAAGGAATGCCCCCACAGTTTGACACTTGGCACCTTTCGTGCTTGCAGAAACATTAGAGAAGAGGGGCTCCTTGAAACTCAGGTGGAAGTTGCCATTGGCACCATCCGCGGCAGCAACTGTTAACTGGGACCCACCTCGTCTGTGCCAAACAATGAAACAAATAGGAACTAACACGGAAGCTGACACGTGTCGGCTTCTGCGGTGAGTAGCACGAAACACAAAGGAAACACTTGGGACTCCCATGGAGACTAACACGTGGCAGGATCCGCTATAACTTAGAAACTTTTAGAAACTCAAGTGGACAGCAACACATGGCAAGCTCCATGTTAGTTTGAGAAACATTAAGGATCTTCGAACCCTTTGGCAGAGACTGTGAAACTTTTAGGGTCTTTCGGGTGCCTCCACGTGGCACCTTCCACGGCACTTTGAAACATTCAAAAACTTACTGAAACTTCAGCAGAAGCTGACACGTGGCGCCTTCCACAGCAATTCTTGAAACTTTAAGGGGCTGCTTCCACTGCATACACGTGGCACGCTCTGCGGGAAGCATAGGCAATGGCGCAGACTTAAACTGGGGCAAAATACTTAGTGAATCACGCAGCACTGGCACAATGAGACCCTCCCAGCCACTTCTAGAAATATTTAGACATAGGAAACCATAGCTAGGTATGCATACGACTCATTTTTATCATTTTTCAAGGGCCGATGGAGATTTCAACAACAGAACAAGATCCCGCAACTCAGAAATTTTAGGGTTTGAAGGAGAAAATTAGCAAACATTCAAGTTTAAAACCCTAGATATAAATAATTACCAACACATGGCACTCACTTCTCACGCATACCAAGTTATAGTTCGTCTGAAGAGTTGAACTTTTCTGTCTCTACACTAAATGAGTATATGAAGTTACATGTGCGGCCATTCGCTTCAATAAGAAGGCTTCCCAGCCTACAGAGGTTACGCTCCACAGGGTTTTGGGGGTAACATTGGTCAGTGTAATACAACAACACCTGTCACTTGCAACTTTCATCACAAATGCAATTTATTTATAGTGACTTGGAGGAGCTTGGCTTTAGCCCATTATCACTTAAGGTCGTTCCCACTTGGAAGGAAGGATTTCCAAGGGAAGGCCTCTCTAAAGGTAAAACATGCAAAATGATAAGTTTGGCATTTTGGTCACCCAGTTAAGGGGAGAGCATAGTCCTATTATCATTCTGAAAACATAGAGAACACTGGTTCTTTAACTCCCTAGTTAAAAGAAAAATAACTAAATGTGTTAACTCTACCAAGCATAGAAATTTGTAACAAGATAGCAATAACTTGGAAAAGATTTTGTTAATTTTATCCCTCTAACAAATCTAGGTGTAGATTGTTGTTTGCAAAAATAAAACAAGTGTTACTTTCCCCTATTATGCTATGTGAAGATTGTAGTTCAAGATAGTAAAAACATAAAGAAATTGTGCAATTTTAACCCCTAGTTTGGGACTAGATGATAGTTGTGATGCAACAAATTGATTTACTTTCCTCCTAGTTAAGACTATGTGAAGATTTGCATGAACATATTAAGTTACTCCTTCCTAATTAGTTCTAGGTGGCTTAATAATGCAGCTAAAATGACTAAATCCAACTCCTAATACCTACAGATGAAAGTTAGTATGGAAAACCTTATAAGACTTTTACAACTCTTTGTTACAAATTGGATGCGCAGGACTGCAAGTCATATAAGCAGCACTATGTAGTATATGCGCGGATTAGTAAATGCACAACAAGATGACTCATATGTGCCAGACTACACTATATATGCGCAATAATGTTCAAAGTGTAGCAAAAAGCATTAGATGTGCAGCAGAAAGGTTTGTATGTGCTAAAAGGTAAAAGCACTGCAGGAAATGTTGTATGCATAGAACAAGAAGTCGTATGCGCAGAACTGACCTGTCATGACAGAACCTTCACAAAACACTCAGATGGAAGTTAAAAATGGTGCAAGTCCCCACGGTGGGCGAATCCTGAAGCATGAAAGGCATGTGATCTCTCTGAATGAAGGCATCTTGTGAAGACCATACCATGAAACATGAATACCATGGGTACGTTTAGACTAGGCATGGTCTTGTTTCATACCCAAACATGCCAAAACAGTTTGAGCTACATTGTACTGGTGATAACCCTTAAGAGACCAAAGTGTAAAAAGGCATAAATTTTTGACGAGCTGTTACTCAAAAATTGTGTCACTTAGAAACATTTCGTCTGAGATTATGGGATCATGTAGAGTCCCTCTACAATAACCTCTCTTAGTCTTTCATATCTCTAAGGCATTTGCCCATGGTGAAATTTTTTTGCTGCTCCAAAAATGGTCAGATGCATGCAGTGTAAAGTTGCAAATGGGTGTAACTTTCATTCCACTGCTTGTACAGCCAAATAGATAGTTCCAATGCATCTAGATGGGTACATTTAGGCTAGGCATGGTCTTGTTTCACACCCAAACATGCCAAAATAGTCTGACCTACATTGTACCGATGATATCCCTTAAGAGACCAAAGTGTAAAAAGGAAGCAATCTTTGACAATTTGTTACTCAGAAACTGTGTCACTTAGAAACATTCCATCTAAGGCTATGGGATCATGTAGGGTCCCTCTACAATAACCTCTCTCAATTTTTTTATATCTTTGAGGCGTTTGCCTGTGGTGAAAGTTTTTTTGCTGCTCTAAAAATGGTCAGATGCATGCAGTGTAAAGTTGCAAAGGGGTGTTACTTTTGTTCTTCTCCTCGTGCAGCCATACCGATAGTTCCAATGCATCCGGATATGTATGTTTATGTTGAAATGCACCAGGCAACCGAGAGGAGAGGTGAATCAGTTGTCCCTAAAACTTTGAACACTTATGAACATCAACACATCAAACACTTATTTACTGTTATTCAACTTTAACCATGAAAGCATGAAATAAGAAGCTCAACATAATAACACTATCAACACATGAGACACTAGATTTTTTATGTGGAAAACCCTATAATGGAAAAACCACAGTGGGTGTTAGCCCACAAAAATAAATAAGTTATAGCAATACTAAAAATTAGAGGCTCACTGCAAAAGTTAAGGCTCACTGCCAAGACTGACTCACTACCAAGGGGTGGCTCACTGCCAAGGATTGTTGAACTAATTTGATAGCATCTACTTCATGCTTGAGTTCAGTTCCATTGAAGCATAATATAACAAATCTACTCCACTCTTCTTACACCTTTGTACTATCTCTTCATCTTCACACTTGGACACCTTTTTTGCAGCTACATTACATACTTTTATACAATTCATCATCCTTGGAATGTACATCAAGGTCGGCATTACATTCATTAACCTTTGGAACATTCTTCAAGGTCGGCATTCCAAACATATATAGGAATAGGTCTAGACCTAAACAAAACTAGCTAAGAAAAAGATGTATGCAGATTATGTTATGCCTTAGTTGGGACTCAAATGCATTCTTCCACGCCACAACATGCTTCCACAATCTTCGATGCATCTCTGCAAGTAGTGGAAACAACCAAGTCAGCTAAGACTGGTGTTAGCACTAAGTCTTCTAAGAACAATCTTCATGCATGATCCAAGTTTCTCTTTGCAGATGTAACATCACTATCCATAATGCTCAAGATTTAACTTAAAAAGGAATCTTAATCAAGCCATTAATTAACAATTGATAGAGATAATCAAAATTTGAACCAAAACAAAAATAATCTTTTCCATCAATTAATCATGTTAATCAAATCAACATATAACAAAGCTTACAATCTAGTAAACATTTATAATCTTTAGTGAGTAACCATCACTAATCAAATACAATATATGCTCTAGGCATCATAATCAAGTTTTAAATTACAATACACCAATTGGTCATAAAATACAAATACTATATCTAGAACCAATGACATCTATCTTCATAAGCCTTGGCTTGTCTCATGCTTGGAAAGGAGTGCATCATCCTGGTGCTTTTCCTCCAACCATGGATCTACGGTCTCCTACTCAACTTCCTAATTGGAAGAAGCCCTACCCTTCACAGAAAGGTTAGACATTAGAAACCATTTGGATAGCCATCTGAGTATCTGGTGTTGTTTCCTTCCTAATGTCTCACGGTCACACACTATAAATCCACTCTAACTTTTATGGCACTACTGGAGACACTAGGCCATCTAGAACATTGTGGACCGACAATGCATATAGAGATGGATGCATTACTTTGGCCAAAGTTTTACATACATACACATTATGAAATGAACATCATTGTATGTCCACCACCCTAACTTGACTTATAATATGTCATGTCCTATAGTAAGTTCTTAACAACCTTGTTCTTTAGGTCTAGTGTGAGTGGGATCCGTTCTATTCATTGTCCATACTTGGACATTTGGCTCCCATCATAGGTTGGTTACGATTAAATAGGTTATCCTTGTAACAAGGAACTAGTGACTCCTCGTCACCTTGTTTTTTTTCATTTTATATCAATTTGACCATTTTGACTACCTTGGTCTCCCATGGTTTATATTTTCAATAGTAAATCATCACCTATGATGAAGTCAATTTCATGGTACTCAAGGCATACCATGCCTTAGTAAAGAAGATTAGTTTCATTAGGTTTAATAGCTCTTAGCACCCTTATGAGCTTAAGGTGTTATACACTAGTCCTATTAGATTACACTTAAGTAAGTAATGGAATTACATTTCATAACCTTGACCATTGAATCTTAATTCATACACATGTAGAACAAGTCTGTATACTTTTATAAGCACATTCTAACTATTTTGTGATGAGACTATGTTCTCAATTGGTCTCACCACCTCCATAATCAAAGGTTTATGTGTAAAATATTTGACAGATTAAATAATCCTATAAAGGATTCATAGTCGGCTTTCCATACAAGCTCGACTTGGTATTAGTTTGGCTGTTGTAAACACATTGACATTTAATTACCTTCCCTGCTGTTATCATAGTCCATTGACACATGTTATTGCCCTCTCTACTATTATCATAGTCAAATGACTGTATTATTCATTTATAACAATTATCATTCTAGAGTTATTCTTTACTCCATTTGAGAGCTCTTTAAGCTCTAACTACATCATTAAATGATGTGTGTATAACATGCATTGATGTTGAGCTTAGCCATAATGGCTTTGAGCACTATAAAAGGTAGAATGTATTATATCTGGGTCGTAAGACCTAAGCTCAGATATAGAAAAGAATTCATCTCTAAAGGCTTGACCATGTGGCCTTGAGCAAATGTCACAAATTAATCATGATACAGTCGTTGCTCAACTTCTAAGCCTCGAGCTTATCCACTGGAAGGAATACAAATCTTTACTGCCTTGGTCTCATGGCCTGGAGCATAGTCTCAGAAAAGTTTACAGTGTTTCAACAGTCAGCCATACGACCTTAAGTGTAGTTTTAAAAAGATTATTGTGGGGTTCCAAGCTCGGCTCTATAGCCGTGAGTTATTTCATATGGAAGTTTTCTTGTGTTGATAGCTCAACAATTATTGATTTGAGTCTATTCTCATCATAAAGATAAGATAGTAGAGTTCATCCTTAAGGCCTTGAGCCACAGTAAGAAATAAAACTTTGAAATAATAATAGCTCAGCTGTAACAGCCTTGAGCCATGATTGTGAAAAGATTTACATGCATCATCACACAGCCTCATAGGCCTCGTGCCTCAAGGTTAAATATATGGTATGACAAACAACATCACACTATCTCTAATAGAGATTAAACACAATCAAGGCTCAAAACATTGAAGGTAGTTAGGATTATGTCCACCATATTACCTGGACAATATTTTTGATGGGAATGTTGTTCCCGTTCCAAACTCTTTCGAGCTACACACATCTTCCAATCTACCAGTGCTATCTCAGTGTAGCTTTCGCCATCTTGCTCCAGAAACCCTGACCATGACTCTCTCCAACTAAAAGTCTGCTAACAAAAATGAATAATCCCAGCTGGATAACCGACTGACTCTTGGCATGTCATTGTGGAAGGTTGGAAGGTAACTACCTTTCCACTTGATCTATTTCCACAATAAGTGGCTTAATCCAGGCATCATGCAAGAGAGGATGAGCTCAAAGCTCTCCATCATTCTCAAGGCTAACCAAAAACAAATTAATAGCATTCGATAATAATTGAATATTAAGATAGGAAAGATAATAACAATATTATTATTGCATTTCAACCTATAAAAAGGTTTTCATCCTTACTTAAGGATTATCACTATATAATAGAAAACACAAATTGAGTCACAACAAGATCATCGATTATGGGGGTCGAGTAATACTCGAAAATCAACTATCCCCATTAGTTGAATAATTAGGGAAATAATAATCCCTGAGAACAAAAGGATAATGAGAGACCTCCTCGTCTCTAAGCACTATTGTCTTTCAACTAGGGATGATGCTCCAAGAACATCGTTTGGTCATCACAACTTGTCGTGATAACTCCAATGACATAATGACTTACAAGGAACACGGAAGCTAAAGAAATGAGACAAGACATGTGTCAACTTATGAGAGGAGTTTAGAAGGACATAAAAAGTTGATACTCAGATGACTATTCAACCCTTTGCTTTCACAACATCTAACCCTTCCTCCAAGATGATACTCTCCTTCCTTCTTCGAAGGATGTTCATTTTTCTTGTTCACACTCAGGACCATAAGATCATGATCAGTGTATCATTATCATGTCTCATAATATAAATCAATCAATTTACAAAACTAATTAACATCAGTAACTACTTCATAATCAAGAGTTAAATCAAATATTTCCACAATAACAAATCAACTAACTATGACTAATCCTCCTAATTATCATGCCAAGTTATTGATTAAGTCTAATTTTAAGTTGGGGATGTAACATATTCCCCCCATAAGAATCATTGTCCCCAATGATTAATTTTCTTTAAGATAAACCAACATAATATGAAAATGTTTTCAAAAGCATAATATCAAATATCTTAGAAAAGATGAGGAAATCTAGTATGGAAGTCATCATAATTTTCCCACGTGGCATTTTCCACTGAATATTGGTCCCACTAGACCTTGCACTATGTTATTTCCTTATTACGTAAGCATAGCTTATGCATTTCGAGCACCTTGATGGGCTTGATCACCACCATTCCTAGGTCTTTCACCTATAGAATATTCCAATCAAGCATAGGAATTTGATTGTTAGCAGAATTAAACTTTTTCAATTAAGAAACATGAAACACATTATACATCATGGCAAGTGCTGGTGGTAGAGCAATTCTATATGCCACTGGGTTGACTTCTTCTAGAACTTCAAATGGGCCCACATATCTTGGTGCCAGTTTGGACATTTTCCAAATTTGATGGAGCTTTTATGAGGTTTTACCCTTAGGAGAACTTTATATCCCACTGTGAAATGCCTTTCAATATGCTTTGCATCTACATAACTCTTTTGCCTATCATTGGCCTCTGCTAGCCTCTTTTTAATCAGATGGACTTGTTCTTCCATCTCATACAACATTTCTAGACCAAGGCTAACCCTATCTTCTAGCTTATCCCAGCTTATAGGGGTTCAACACTTCTGTCCATATAATGCCTCAAATGGTGCCATCTTAATAGCTGAGTTATAAGAGTTATTATAGGCAAATTCCACTAGAGGAAGATAATCATCCCACTTGTATTGTTGATCCATGCAATACATCCTTAATAAGTCCTCCAACACTTGGTTCACCCTTTTAGTTTGTCCATTTGTTTCAGGATGATAAACAGAGCTTATGTTCAACTGTGTAGCAAGTGAAGAGAACGAGGTTTTCCAAAACCTCGGTGTCATCCGTGCATCCCTATCTGAGATAATCTTCTCAGGAATGCCATGCAGTCTTAAAATTTGTTGAACAAATTTTTGAGCAATGACGGGTGCCCCATCCGTCAAGTTTCTAGGTATAAAATGGGTTGCTTTGGTGAGTCTGTCCACCACAACCAAAATAGCATTGTGCTTGTTCCTTGACATAGGAAGCCCTTGCACAAAGTCCATGCTTATAATCTGCCATTTCCACTTAGGAATTTCATGAGCGTATTATAATCTTGTTGGGTGTTGGTGTTCCGCCTTCATCCTTTGGCATTCAATACAAGTAGCTACAAAATTTGCAGCATCCCTCTTCATTCCTTTCCAAAAATATAAAGGTTTCACATCAGCGAGTAACTTGGTTACTCTAGGATGCCCAGAATATGGTGCAGAATGAACTGCTTTCCAAACCATATTCCTTAACTCTGTTGAGTTAGGTACATACATCCTTCCTTTAAACCTTAATAACCCATCTGGTTTAAGGTTGAATCCTTCATATTTTGGATTCTGTGGATCTTTCTCAAGGGTCTGTTTTACTTGCTTGTAAAACTCATATCCCTTAGATTTTTGTAACACTTGATTTCTAAAATCAGAATGTATAGAGATCATAGAGGAGATATGCCTTCTCCTACTTAAAGCATCTGCCACTCAATTTTCTTTTCCCTGAATATACTTAATCTCGAAATCATAATTTGAGATAAACTCTAGCCATCTTCTTTGTCGAGCATTAAGATGGGGTTGAGTAAATAGATATTTAAGTCCCTAGTGATTTTTTTTCAACTCAAATGGTTTTCCAAGCAGGTAGTGTCTCCACATTTGAAGTACATGAATGATTGCTGCCAGTTCTAAATCATGTGGGGCATAGTTTTGTTCATAGTTTTTTAGTTTGTCTGATTCATACACAATGACATGTCCATCTTGGATTAGTACACCACCTAACCCTTCCCCTGAGGCATCGGTAATGACTACAAATTGACCTTCTGGGTCAGGTATTTTTAATATCAGAGCTGGAGTCAATTTTTCCTTCAGTAGGTCAAAGGCCTCCTAGCACTTTTCTGACCATTCAAACTTCTTACCCTTTCTTTGCAAGAAAGTTATAGGATGTGTAATTTTAGAGAAGTTTTTCACAAACTTCCTATAATAACTAGCAAGGCCCATAAAACTTTGGACCTCATGAACATTTCTTGGTTTTGGCCATTCAGAAATAGCTTTAATCTTAGTTGGGTCCATAGCTATTCCCTTAGCTGAAATTATATGACCCAAATACTGTACTTCTTTCTGAAAGAAGGTACACTTAGAGAGCTTGCCATATATTTTATGCTCTCTTAATCTCTGAAGAATAATTCTCAAATGTTGCATATGCTCTTCTTCATTCTTAGAATAGATCAAAATGTCATCAAGAAATACTAAGACAAACTTGTCTAGATAGTCTCTAAACACACTGTTCAGAAGATTCATAAACGTCGTTGGCACATTTGTCAACCCAAAAGGTAGGACAATGAACATTAACCTCTCCCCTATTTTGGGCATTCAACCCCATTATAAACTTCTGGACACGAAATTTCTCATCTTGCTGATATTGTGGCACATACTTCAATAGTCGATTGAATTTTTCCCAATACTCATTTACAGTCATATCATCCTATTTCAGGTTTTGAAAGTCTATTAGTTTTTTATCATAAAATAGTTGAGGCAACCATATTTGCCTAAATAGTTCTACGAACCTATCTTAAGTAAGACTTGTAGACCTCAAGACTAATTCCATCTTTTTGTGTTGGGAATTAAGGTGTCTCAACCTTTACAAATTCCTAGCATTAATTATTTAATTGTATATTTATTTATTGCCTAATGTTGTATTTTTGCTTGCCCATTCAGTTTGGTCACTTAGTGAGGTGGCACAGTGACATGTCATCTTACTTAGAATGTGACTTGAATGGTCAAGTCAAACCTACATGGATTTGGGCGTCCCATGTGAGGTGGCACTAATATGCCATGTGTTAGCATCTTGTGGTATGTAGAAGACAATATTCCATATGACAGAATCTATGATGTGTAAGAGCCAAGTTTGGAGATTCATATGACAAGTGATTACAAGTGTTGTTGAATATCTTTGCATGAGGGAAAGGCATATTTGGGCGCCCAAGTTGGGCTATGACATGTTGTATGAGGAATATGCTATATTTAGTCTTGTTTGACCGATTCTCTTACAACATGCAAGATTGTCATGTGTGCAGAAATTTATGACAGTTGCAAGATGTGTAAGAGCATCCGTCATTGTCTATTTTTAGCCTTGGAGTGCTCCATGTTGGGAAAGTCAAATCTGCATGTATGATAGATGTAAGAGAGGTGTATGCATGTTGCACATGTGTCCTTGGGTGTTGGAAAATGGCCATGTGGCCAAGGTGGACGCCCATCTCTAGAAGATTTCATTTTATGCCTGTATCTCTATATAATGTGAAGTTTGGAGTTGTAGTTTGGATAGTGTTTTATAGGTATTGTTATGCTACCAGAATAACTCCAGAAACAACATTTGAAGACTCTTGGAAGAACTTGCATTGCAAGTGTATTGTAAACTATCTTTGTTTCACATAATACATTGTGCAGGTTTTAGAGTGTGGGGTTTTTTACCTAAAAATGTTTTCCCCGTGATATATCTTGTATCTCTTTCTCTCTATCTACATTCTTGTGTTGTGTTTGTTGTTGTAATATCTCTGATGTATGCTTAATATTGCTACAAATGTAAAAATTTAAAACAATTTGCATACTATTTCTCTCATTAGATTGGTGTAGGAAGGGTGTCCTGCATACCTTGCTTCCTTTCAGTTAGTATCAGATCTTGATCACCTTTGGTCCTAGTTGTTGGGTAGGGGTTTTTTGAGCTAATCTTAGTTTGAGTGGGAGTCTATGCAGAGTATTTTGTAATCTTGTTGTAGGAAGGAGATGGCAAGCACATCCAGAAGAGTAGAGGTGGAAAAGTTTAATGACAACAATTTTGAGTTGTGGAAGCTTAAAATGGAAGACATGATTGTTGATAGAGACCTATGGGAAGCAATTTCTGGTGTAAAACTACTGGCAATGTCTCAAGCTGATTGGGATCTCAAGGATCAAAAGGCTAAGGGTCTTGTGAGACTCTATTTGGCTAACTCTGTCTTGCTAAATGTCCATGAAGAGAAGGCCGCGAAAGAACTTTGGAAGAAGTTGGGAGATGTTTATCAGGCTAAATCCCTAGTGAACAAGTTATTCCTGAGGAAGAAGCTTTATTCTCTGAGGATGGAAGATGGAGGATCCATTGCAAATCACCTAAATTCCTTTAACATGCTTGTTACATAGTTGACATTTGTTGGTGTGAAGATGGAGGAGGATCGTTGTATGACCCTGCTTTGTTCCTTGCCAGACTCGTGGGATCATCTTGTTATGGCCATTGGGAGTACCACATCCACTTTCAAAATGGATGATGTGGTGTCTTCCCTATTATCTAAAGAGATGCAAAGAAAGTCATCTGAGTCGGCCAAAGAGGCTCTTGTGGTTCGTGGAAGACCCAAAGAGAAAGGGAAGAAAAAAAGGACAAGAAAGATGATAAGGGTAGATCCAAATCTCGTGGGAGATCCAAATCTTCTAGAAAGTCCAAGGCTCTTTATTGGAACTGTGGAAAATTTGGGCATTTCTGAAAGGAGTGCAAAGAAGAGAAAAAAAAAAAGATGAAGAATCCCTCAGATTCAGATTCTGACAAGTCACAAGATGATGGTGATGCTTTCATCGCAACCTTGGCCACCCATGCATTAGATGATGTGTGGTTGATTAATTTTGGTGCCTCTTTCTACATGACCTCACATCGAGACTGGTTTACAAAGTATGAAGAGTTTGATGGTCGAAGAGTGTACCTGGGTGACGATTCTCATCTGAAGATAGTTGGCCATGGAAGAGTCACAATCTGATTTAGATGAGTGAAGGGGATCTTTGGGGTTATGCACATCCCAGGCTTGGCATGGAACCTACTTTCTGTAAGTAAATTGAATGATGTAGGTGTGCAAGTTGTCTTCTCAGGTGGAGGATGCAAGATGACAAGAGGTGCTATGGTGCTTGCGAAGGGTACTTGAAGAGGTACTCTATTTCAGCTAGATGCATGCACTACTCAGTGCAATAGTGCTTCTATTTCAAAGAAAACAGCTTCAGTCACTTCATCCCCACCATTGGAACCTACAGAGAAAAGATCTATTGTAACAAATTTTGATGGTAGTGCATTTTGGGTACCTAAGGGTGCTCATGCTTTGGAAGTTAAGCTTCCTGCTGAGAAGACAATGTTATGGCATAAGAGACTTGGCCACATTGGTGAGAAGGGTCTTAGAGCCCTGAAAAATAAAAACCTCGTCAAGGGGTTAAATGATTGTAATCTTGAGTTTGACTTTGCGAACGTTTTGTATATGGAAAAAAAAACCATGTTTAGTTTTACTCAAGTTCTCATAAGTCTTTTGGTGTGTTGGATCTTATTCATTCTAATGTGTTTGGTCCTGTAAATGTTCCTTCAATCTCTAAATCTATATATTTTGTTTCATTCATTGATGACTACAGTAGAAGGACATGGGTTTATTTTCTCAGAAGAAAAATTTGAAGTCTTTAGTCAGTTCAAAGAGTTTAAAGCTTTTCTAGAGAATCAAACTGGTAAAAAGATTAAGTGTTTGAGAACTGATAATAGTGGTGAGTTTTGTTCTGCAAAGTTTGACAAGTTCTGTAAAGAACATGGGATTAAAAGACATAAGATAACTCCTTATACCCCACAACAAAAATGGAGTTGTAGAGAGGATGAATAGAACATTGATGGAGAGGGCTAGGAGTATGCTTAGTGGTGCAAGCCTCAAACAAAAGTTTTGGACTAAAGGTGTAGCCACTGCTTTCTATCTAGTTAACAAATCTCCTACCTCAACACTCGTTAATAAGACACCCATGGATGTGTGGTCTGGTAAACATCCCTCGTTGAGACATCTTCATGTTTTTGGTTGTGAGGCATATGCACATGTGCCTAAGGAAAAGAGGTCAAAATTGGAGAACAAGGCAGTTAAATGTATCTTCATTGGCTATGGTGTTGGTGTGAAAGGGTACAAGCTTTGGGATCTTGTGGCTGAAAAAGTGTTGTATAGCAAAAGTGTTATCTTTAGAGAGATAACACCTTCTCCTGTTGTTCTACAACCAGAAGAAAAAGAAAAGAAAGAGGATGTGGTTCAATTTCCTTCTACCCCTGAGAAGACTGAACTAATAGACCCTGTGAGACCTAATGATGAGGAGAACTCTAGCAACTCTGAAAGCTCAGAAGAAGAAGCAGAATCTCAACCTTAGCCTTTGAGGAGGTCTACACAAAATAGGAAGCAACCTGAGAGGTTTGGTTTTACATTGCTAGATTCTAGTTGTGCTTATGCCTTGATTACTAACACTGATGAGCCTAGAACTATGACAGACGATATGGGCATGAAAGATGCAGGTTCTTGGAAGGAGGCCATGGAAGATGAGATGGCTTCTTTGGAAAAGAATAAAACTTGGGACTTGGTGCCTTTGCCTGATGGACAGAAACCTGTTGGATGTAAATGGGTGTTCAAGAAGAAATTTGGAGCAAATGGTAGTGTTAAAAAGTATAAGGCCAGATTGGTTGCAAAGGGGTATTCACAAGTGGAGGGAATTGATTATGGTGAAATTTTCTCTCCCGTTGCAAAGCTGACATCTATTCGGTTTTTTTTATCTCTTGTAGTATCTTATGACTTAGAAGTGGAATAAATGGATGTGAAGATAACTTTCCTTCATGGTATCTTGGAGGAAGAAATTTATATGTCATAGCCTGAGCACTACGTGGTGAAAGGTAAAGAAAATTTGGTTTGTAAGTTAAAGAAGTCTTTGTATGGTTTGAAGCAATCTCATAGGATGTGGTACTTGAAGTTTGATTCCTTTATGTTGTCCATTGGATTTCTAAGATCGAAATTAGATCGTTGTCTGTATTACAAGTTTGGCAATGATCGTATTCTCATTATTGCACTATATGTTGATATGTTGCTGATTGGGAAGGGTAAGAATATGATTTCAGATTTGAAGTCTTAGTTGTCAACATAGTTTGAAATGAAATACTTAGGGGCAGCTAGGTACATTTTGGGATGGAGATCAGAAGAGATTGAGCAAACAAAAAACTTTGGTTAAGCCAGAGTAAGTATGTGAAGACCGTGTTGGATAGATTCATCATGATAGATTGCAAACCATTGTGTGTTCCTGTTTCATTGGGACAAAGTTATATGTGAATGATTGCCCAAAGTCTCCTTCTGAGATAGAGGATATGAGTAGAGTACCTTATGCTAGTGCAGTTGGTAGTTTGATGTATGCTATGGTCTGTACAAGACCAGACATTGCCCAAGCAGTGGGAGTCCTTAGTCAGTTTATGGCTAATCCTGGATGGGTAGATTGGGATGCAGTGAAGAGAGTGTTTAGATATATGAGGGGTACTTCCAAGTATTCCATATGTTATCATGGTTATCCTACAGGACCTCTGCATTTTGTGAGTATTCATGGATTTGTGCATTCTGATTGGGCAAGTGACATTGACAGCAGGAGATCCACTAGTGCTTATGTGTTTACCATGTTTGGTGGTGCTATTAGTTGGATGAGTAAGCGACAACTTGTGGTTGCTTTGTCCATGATAGAAGCTAAGTACATGGCTACAACTCATGCTTGTAAGGAAGCCATTTGGCCTAAGGGGTTGTATTTAGATATTGGTGTTGATGCATTTCAAATTACTATTTGTTGTGACAGTCAGAGTGTGATTTACTTAGCAAAGAATCCTACCTTCCATTCCAGAACAAAGAATATTGATGTTTAGTTTCATTCTATTCGAGATATGGTAGAGGATGGGAAGGTTATATTGGAGAAAGTAGACACTTTGAAGAATTTTTCATATGCATTGATGAAACCAGTGGGCACAGAGAAGTTCAAATGGTGTTCAGAGTCTATGGTCCTCTTGGCCCCTAGTAGTTAAAATCTTGTCATTTCTTTTGGCTCTTGCAAGGTTTTCAACAAGTGGGAGAATGTTGGGAATTAAGGTGTCTCAAACTTTGCAAATTCCTAGCATTAATTATTTAATTGTATATTTATTTATTGCCTAATGTTGTATTTTTTTTGCACATTCAGTTTGGTCACTTAGTGAGGTGGCACAGTGACATGTCATCTTACTTGGAATGTGAAATGAATGGTCAAGTCAAACCTACATGGATTTGGGTGTCCCATGTGAGGTGGCACTAATATTCCATGTGTCGGCATCTTGTGGTGTGTGGAAGACAATATTCCATATGACAGAATCTATGACGTGTAAGAGCCAAGTTTGGAGACTCTTATGACAAGTGATGGCAAGTATCATTGAGTATCTTTGCATGAGGGAAAGGCATCATTGGGCACCCAAGTTGGGCTATGACGTGTTGTAAGAGGAATATGCTATATTTAGTCTTGTTTGACCAATTCTCTTACAACATTCAAGATTGTCATGTTGTAGAAATTTATGACATTTGTAAGATGTGTAAGAGCATCCGTCATAGTCTTTTTTTAGCCTTGGAGCACTCCATGTTGGGAAAATCAAATCTGCATGTATGACAGATGTAGGAGAGGTGTATGCATGTTGCACATGTGTCCTTGGGTGTTGGAAAATGACCATGTGGCCAAGGTGGATGCCCATCTCTAGAAGATTCCATTTTATGCCTTGTATCTCTATATAATGTGGAGCTTGGAATTTTAGTTTGGATAGTGTTTTACAAGTACTATTATGCTACTGGAATAATTCCAGAAATGACATTTGAAGACTCTTGGAAGAACTTGCATTGCAAGTGTATTGTAAACTTTATTTGTTTCAGATAACACATTGTGCAGGTTTTACAGTGTGGGATTTTTTACCTAAAAAGGTTTTCCCCATGATATATCTTGTGTCTCTTTCTCTCTATCTACATTCTTGTGTTGTGTTTGATGTTGTAATATCTCTGATATATGCTTAATATTCCTGCAACTATAAATATTTAAAATAATTTGCATACTACTTCTCTCATTAGATCAGTGTAGGAAGTGTGTTCTGCATACCTTGCTTCCTTTCATTTTGTTCATCCACCATGTGGATGCTTCACCTGCTAGCTGAAATGCTCCCCAGATAGCTTTGGTAACCTCATTATAATTTCTAATTTCAAAATACTTCTCCATCTCCGTAAGCCATGCCTTTATGGCATCTCCGCTTACGGATCTATCAAATTTAGGTGGCATGACCTTTTTCATGTCATGAGACAATTCCATAGCCATAAGGCTCCTCTTGTCCCCTTCCTATCTAGCCATGGAGTTATTTTCTCCATGCTAGCTTTGGCTGGTGTCATTATGGTGTTCCTCGCCATCACCCCCATCATAATCATCTCGCCTGTCTTCTGACTGGCCTCCCACTTTGTGTTTGAGTGTTTCCACCCTTGCTCTTGTGTCTTTCAATAAAGTCAAGATTTGGTCTAATTTAGACTCAGATTTCCCTAAAGGTGCTCCTTCATCTCGGCTATCCTCCATTTTGGTTGTAACTCGCACCTTTACTGCAATCTACTTCTTCCTGAAGTTTGCAGATTAGTCACAGATTAGTTTTCCATGCTATGCAATTTATTCATTTTACAAATCGATTCACGTCCATGTAATCTTTAACAAGAAAGGAAAGATTGTCAAAATTTGCCATTGCATTACAGTTTCCATTGGATTACATATAATCCACAAAATTACAAAATTGTGTTTACACCTTGCCTCTGCAAATCATTTACGATTTGGGATAACTTCCCATAATCATGTTTTCTTTACATTCTCAAGAGGTGAGGATACACTCTAGTATTCCTTCACATCCTCCTTAGGTTCATTACAATCCTTAGGATTATTTCCCTCAGCTGGTGTTTTAGGGGCAGAGGGTGTTTTTGATGCATTAGTAGAGTTAGGGGCAGCCATCCTTTCAGTTTTCCTTAACTCCTGCTTGATACGTTTCACTGCATCAGCGTAAGTTTCCTCATTAGATAACCATGCTCCTACTAAGCATCCAATCTATTCAAGTTTCTCTTTCATGGAGGCTTGTGCCTTCAATATCTTTTGTTGGCATAGGTAACGTCCATGTTACGTTACCTTCTTTCAAGGTGTATTTCTAATTTTTACCATTCTGGCATAGAACATCCAATCATTAGCATACTTAATGTTGGATACAATAATCATCAAGTAGTGAGCTCATTAGGTCCATGTATTGAACCTGGTAGCTTTAATACCATATGTAACATCACTATCCATAATTCTCAAGATTTAATTTAAACATGAATCTTAATCAAGCCATTAATTAACAATTGATAGAGATAATCAAAATTTGAACCAAAAGAAACATAATCTTTTCCATCAATTAAGCATGTTAATCAAATCAATATATAACAAATCTTACAATCCAGTGAACATTTACAATCTTTAGTGAGTAACCATCACTAATCAAATACAATATATGTTCTAGGCATCATAATGAAGTTTTACATTACAATAGACCAACTGGTCACAAAATACAAATACTGTATCTAGAACTAATGACATCTATCTTCATAAGCCTCAGCTTGTCTCATTCTTGGAATGGAGAGCATCATCCTGGTGCTTTTCCTCCAACCACAGACATGCGGTCCCTCGCTCAACTTCCTAACTAGAAGAGGCCCTACCCTTCACAGAAAGGTTAGACATTAGAAACCATTTGGATAGCCATATGAGTATCTAGTGTTGTGTCCTTCCTAATGTCTCACGGTCACACACTATAGATCCACTCTAACTTGTATGACACTACTGGAGACACTAGGCCATCTGGAACACTATGGATTGACAATGCATGCAGAGATGGATGCATTACTTTGGCCAAAGTTTTACATACATACACATTGTACAATGAATGTCGTCATATGTCCACCACCCTAACTCAACTTATAAGTTGTCATGTCCTACAATAAGTTATTAATGACCTTGTTCTTTAGGTCTAGTATGAGTGGGATCCATTTGATTCATTGTCCATACTTGGACATTCGACTCCCATCATAGGTTGGTTACGATTAAATAGGTTATCCTCGTAATGAGGAACTAGTGACTCCTCGTCACCTTGTTTGTTTTTGTTTTATATCAATTCGACCATTTTGATCACCTTGGTCTCCCATGCTTTACATTTTTGATAGTAAATCATCACCTATGATGAAGTAAATTTTGTGGTACTCAAGGCATACCATGACTTAGTAAAGAAGATTAGTTTCATTAGGTTTAATAGCTCTTACCATCCTTAAGAGCTTAAGGTGTTATACACCAGTCCTATTAGATTACACTCAAGTAAGTAATGGAATTATATTTCATAACATCAACCATTTAATCTTAATTCATACACATGTAGAACAAGTCTGTATACTTTTATAAGCACATTCTAACTGTTTCATGATGAGACTATGTTTTCAATTGGTCTCACCACCTCCATAATCAAAGGTTTATGTGTAAAATCTTTGACAGTTTAAATAACCCTATAAAGGATTCATAGTCAGCTTTCCATACAAGCCTGACTTGGTATTATTTTGGGTGTTGTAAACATATTGACATTTAATTGCCTTCCTAGTTGTTATCACAGTCGAATGACTGTATTATTGATGTTATTGCCCTCTCATCTATTATCACAGTTAAATGACTATATTATTCATTTATAGCAATCATCATTCTAGAGTTATTCTTTACTCGATTTGAGAGCTCTTTAAGCTCTAACTATGTCATTAAATGACGTGTGTATAACATGCATTGATATCAAGCTCAACCATAATGGCTTTGAGCACTGTAAAAGGTAGAATGTATTATATCTGGGTCATAAGACCTTAGCTTAGATATAGAAAAGAATTCATCTCTAAAGGGTCGGCCATGGCACCTCGAGCAAGTGTCACAAATTAATCATGATACAGTCGCTGCTCGACTTCTAAGCCTCAAGCTTAGCCACTAGAAGGAATACAAATCTTTACTGCCTCGGCCTCATGGCCTAGAACGTAGTCTCAGAAAAGTTTACATTGTTTAAATAGTTGGCCATACAAACTTAAGTGTAGTTTTAAAAAGATTACTATGGGTTTCCAAGCTTGGCTCTATAGTCATGAGTTATTTCATATGGAAGTTTTCTTGTGTTGATAGCTCAGCAATTATTGCTTCGAGCCTATTCTCATCATAAAGATAACATAGTAGAGCTTGGCCTTAAGGCCTTGAGCCACAGTAAGAAATAAAACTTTGAAATAATAATAGCTCAGCTATAACAGCCTCAACCCACGACTATGAAAATATTTGCACGCATCATGGCAGGGCCTCACAAGCCTCGTGCCTCAAGGTTAAATATACGATATGACAAATAACATCACACTATCTCTAATAGAGATTAAACACAATCAAGGCTCAAAATATTGAAGATAATTAGGATTCTATCCACCGTATTACCTAGACAATATTTTTTATGGGAACGTTGTTCCAGTCCCAAACTCTTTCGAGTTGCACATAACTTCCAATCTGCCAGTGCTATCTCAGTGTAGCTTTCGTCACCTTGCTCCAGAAACCCCAACCACAACTCTCTCCAGCCAAAAGTCTACTAACAAAAATGAATAATCTCAGCTCGATAACTAACTGACTCTTGGCATGCCATTGTGGAAGGTAACTACCTTTCCACTCGATCTATTTCCACAAAAAGTGGCTTAATCTAGGCATCATGCAAGAGAGGATGAGATCAAAGATCCCCATCATTCTCAAGTCTAACCAAAAACAAATTAATAACATTTGATAATAATTGAATATTAATATAGGAAAGATAATAACAATATTATTATTGCAATTCAACCTATAAAAAGGTTTTGATCCTTACTTAAGGATTATCACTATATAATAAAAAACACAAATTGAGTCACAACAAGATCATCGATTATCGGGGTCGAGTAATACTCCCCTGAAATCAACTACCCCCATTAGTCGAATGATTAGGGAAATAATAATCCCTGAGAACAAAAGGATAACGAGAGACCTCCTCATCTCTAAACACTATTGTCTCTTGACTAGGAATGATGCTCCAAGAACATCATTTTGTTGTCACAACTTGTCGTGATAACTCCAATGACATAACGACTTACAAAGAACACGGAAGCTAAAGAAAAGAGACAAGACACGTGTCAAATTACAAGAGGAGTTTAGAAGGACATAAAAAGTTGATACTCAGATGGCTATTCAACCCTTTGGTTTCACAATGTCTAGCCCTTCCTCCAGGATGATACTCTCCTTCCTTCTTCCAAAGACGTTCATTTTCCTATTCACACTCAGGACCACAAGATCATGATCAGTGTATCATTATCATGTCTCATAATATAAATCAATCTATTTACAAAACTAATTAACATTAGTAACTACTTCATAATCAAGAGTTAAATCAGATATTTCCACTATATCAAATTAATTAACTATGACTAATCCTCCTAATTATCATGCCAAGTTAATGATTAAGTCTAATTGTAAGTTGTGGATGTAACAATGGACCAATCCAAAGGTAGGAACATGAGCAGGTGATATCTAGAATCACATTGCAATCACCAGGAATAGTTACACAATCTCTAGCCACTCTGTCAAGAAGATTCTTCAAACTCGAGCACATGAACAATATTGTTAGCTATTGTCATAAGGAAAAGATCACTTGAGGACCACCAAATCATGAACCATTAGAGTTGAAGGCACTTATCATCATTACAAACTTGATTCCAGAACTATATACTGAAATACTTAACTACAGAGGAATGTGGAGCAAAATACTTTCTCCCTGTCACTAATGAATACTCAGAAAAAGTAGTTTTTACTTTGGTGAACATAACTCACTCAAATCTTTATACTGGAGGCTCAAACTTGGAACATATCATCTTCAGACATGCCTCTAAATAACTTCCAATCCATAGACAAATATATTCATTCTACAGGAAATGCGGAGCAAATTGTTGCACTATTCTTTTATAAACAAAGATACTTTGCAATACACTATTTCTACTGGAGGAGCAAATTTTCTCAATATCCTCAATATCAGGATCTCCAACACTTACATCTAACTCATTATAAACAAGTATCAAGACAAGAGCACAGTTGACACTAATGACAACACTAATATGTTGACATCAATGACAACACCAGTTGGGCACATACTTGCAACAATCTCCCCCTTTATCATTGATGGCAACATATGATGTCAAAAACTATAAAGACCATAAAGACAAGATTGTCCCCCTTTCTCTTTACACATCTGCACTCTTTCTTTTTTGATTTCTTCACATGATTTCTCTTCCCCTTTGACATCAATGGCAAAGGGCACATACTTGTACATTGTTGCTCTGATCCAACTGAACTTTTCTCTGTTATCAACACTTTCTTTATCAGGAACATCTAGCTACTCCCCTTGAGAGGTAGCCCTCGAAACATCAATCTAGATCAAGGAATGAGACTTTGAGCACCACTAGACTAATGCATTCCTATGCATCTTAATTCAGATTAGGAGGGGTAATGACCCCTAACTTTTCTCTGAGATACTCAAAAGTATCCTTAGGCAGAGGTTTAGTGAAAATATCTCCAATCTGATCCCTTGTAGACACATATTCCATCTTTACTTTAGTCTCTATCACCTTTTCTCTCATAAAGTGATACCTTATATATATATGCTTTGTTCTTGAGTGCATCACTAGATTCTTTGAAATGTTTATAGCACTTGTATTGTCACATAAGATTGCAACTAGATCTTCATACACAACTCTTATGTCCTTTAAAGTCTGCTTCATCCATAACACTTGAGTGCAACAACATGCTACTGCAATGTACTTTGCTTCTACAGTGGATAAGGAAATTGAATATTACTTTTGCTCAACCATGAAGCTAATCTATTACCCAAGAAGAAAGCACCTCCACTTGTTCTTTTCCTGTCATCAACATCTCTGGCCCAATCTGCATCTGCATATGCACTGAGAGTGAAATCATTGTCTTTTGGATACCATAAGCCATTATCTGATGTACCTTTCAAATACCTCAAGATTCTCTTAACTACCATCACATGAGACTCTCTATCCTCTTGAAATATTTCTACAAGATAGACTACATGCATTATATCAAGTTTAGATTGAGTTAGATAAAGTAATCCTCCAATCATGGATCTATTGCAAGGTGTGACCCTTGGTCTTCTTGTTCAGCACTACACTGTAGTGGTTTGTGACAAGGGCTTAACTACCTCCCATGCTTGTTAAGTCAAGTGGTTGTATCGGGCATTAACAGGTTGATCTTTTGGTGCAATGGCAACTAACAGTTGGTATCAGAGCCGAGGTCATGGGTTCAAACCCCGCACTTGCGCTGGGGGGATTGTTGCAAGGTGTGACCCTTGGTCTTCTTGTTCAGTGCTACGCTATAGTGGTTTGTGACAAGGGCTTAACCGCCTCCCGTGCTTGTTAATTCAAGTGGTTGTATCGGGCATTAATAGGTTGATCTTTTGGTGCAATGACAACTAACAGGATCTATACCTTTTCTGATCAGTCTTAGGTGATTCATCATTTTCACTCAACTTGCAACTAGTCACCATGGGAGTACATACTAGTTTAGAGTCCTCCATTCCAAACTTCTTCAGCAACTCTTTCACATACTTAGATTAGGATATGAAGATTCCTTTATCTAATTGAGTAACTTGTTGACCTAAAAAGAAATTCATCTCACCAAACATAGACATCTCAAATTATTTTTACATTTCACCATCAAATTTCATGCACATACCTTCATTGCCTCCAAAGATAATATCACCAACAAAGACTTCAACAATCAAAATTTGATCACTATTAATCTTGAAATAGAGATTACTATCAACAATACCTTTATTGAACCCTAATTGCAATAAGTTCTTATCCAACCTTGCATACCAGGCTTTAGGAGCTTGCTTGAGTCCATAGAAAGCTTTCTTCAACTTGCACACCATATCACCTTGGTCTGATAACTAAAATCCTTCTAGTTTCTCAATGTAAACTTCCTCTTCCAACTCAGCATTCAAAAATGTAGACTTCACATCCATCTGATACACTTTGAAATCTTTGTGAGCTGCAAATGCCAGAAATATTCTGATTGCTTCAATCCAAGCCACTGGAGCAAAAGTCTCTTCAATATCTATTCCTTCAATTTGAGAATATCCTTTGCACACAAGCCTTGCTTTGTTCCTTACAACATCTCCATTTTCATTCAACTTGTTCCTAAAAACCCATTTGGTTCCAATAACATTTTTATCAACAAGTCTAGGAAGTAATTCCCAAGTTTCATTCTTCTCTATCTGCATTAGTTATTCCTTCATGGCTTTTACCTAATTTTCATCATTGTAAGATTCATTCACAGTTTTTGGTTCAACTTTAGAAAGAAAATAGTAATTCACTTGTTCTTATGTATTTCTTTTCCTTATCAATACTCCTTTGCTTCTAGCTCCAATAATTTGATCTTCTAAATGATTGATCCTTATACACCTGGGAGTCTTAACTGTAGTTTCTATAGCCATCTCTTCTTCATCTTGACTGTCTTCTTGTTCCTCTTTCTTCTTGTTTACTATGACAACAGGTTCACTTGATTCGTAGCCATTGAGATCTGATGTTCTTCCTTTGTCTTCATCCACCTTCACATTTGTACTCTCAACAATCTTTTTTAGCCTTTTGTTGTAGCACCGATAGGCCTTACTCTTGGTAGAATATCCAAGGAAGATTCCTTCATCACACCTTGCATCAAACTTCCCTAGATCTTCTTCTCTTCTGATATAGCATTTGCTTCCAAAAACTTTGAAATATTTTACTATAGGAATTCTTCCATTCCATAATTCATAAGGAGTTTTAGTACCATTACCTTTCACTTGAACTCTATTTTGAATGTAGACAGTGGTATGTATAGCTTCTTTCCAGAAAACTTCCAACATATCTACTTCCTTCATCATTGTCCTAGCAGCCTCTTGAGATATCCTATTCTTTCTTTCCACAACTCCATTTTGCTGAGGAGTCCTAGGTGCAGACAATTATCTCTTTATCCCTTGATCTTCACAGAAAATGTTGAATTCATTTGATGTGAACTCACCTCCTCTATCAAACCTCAAGCATTTGATTTTCAGTTCTATTTCATTTTCAATGATTGCCTTGAAAGATTTGAACTTCTCTAGGGCTTCTGATTTTTCTCTTAGAAAAGTAACCCAAGTCCTTCTAGAATAATCATCAATAAGCAACATGAAGTACCTATCACCTTGTAGACTTCTCACCCTTGTAGGACCACAGAGATTTGTATGCATTAGATCTAGCAAGCTAGTAGAAAATTACTCTTTGCTCTTGAAACTAGTTACACATTTATCATCAATGTCTCTAACATAGTAACATTTCTTTGGAACTCTAGGTTTGCTCTCAAATCTTTTTCTATTCCTTTCAATTTTTTCAGGACATCTAGAAGCATAGTGACCAACCTTACCACATGAAAAACATTTGAAATGTAATTTGCCTTTATACTTACCAGAGCCTCTTTGTAGTTTGTCAACAAAGTTGGCTTCAATATCATCAAGCTCATCATCAGATTCCACTTTGTACTTCTCAGCTCTGGAAGTCTTTTCTGAAGTGTTGGCTTTGAAAGAAGTTTCAACCTTTGGCAAATCATCATCAAATCCTCTCATTTCAAAAGCTGTAATATTTCCAAGTAACTGGTCCTTAGAAACATCCTTCATGGTCATTACTTCTTCAATTGTAGCTACCTTGTGACTATAGGACTTAGGTAATGACCTAAGAATTTTCATTACAACTTCCTTCTCATCAATAGATCCTCCCATTCCTTTTATTCCATTGACTATTTCATCAACTCTTTGCATGTAGGATATTATGTTCTCATCTTCGCTCATCTTCAAACTCTCATATTTTTCTTTCAAACCCTACAATTTGGCACTTTTACAAACGTATCTCCTTCATATAATTTTTTAGCTTCTGCCAGACTTCATGAGTAGTTTCCAAATCCATGACCTTTATCAATTTTGTGTTAGATAGGGCACTTAGTAAAGCATCTCTGGATTTTATGTTCAACTCATAATCTTTGATTTCATCTTCAGTTGTCAAACCATTCGGAGGCATAGTATACTTTGTCTCTGTCACTTTCCATACTCCCTATCCAAGGCAAAGGAGATGACTTTTCATTCGCACCTTCTAGAGAGCATAATTTGTTCCATCAAACTGTAGAGCTTCCTTCTTGTAAGACATCATGGATCTTCCTCAAGCTATTAGGCTTACTCCCAAGGAACCTTGCTCTGATACCAATTGTTAAAATGCATCAAAAAATTGAGAGGAGGGGTGAATCAATTGTCCCTAAAACTTTGAACACTTATGAACATCAACTCATCAAACACTTATTTACTGTTATTCAAATTTACCATGAAAGTATGAAATAAGAAGCTCAACATAATAACATAATCAACACATGAGACACCAGATTTTTTATGTGGAAAACCCTATAAGGGAAAAACCATGGTGGGTGTTAGCCCACAAAAATAAATAAGTTATAGTAATACCAAAAATGAGAGGCTCACTGCAAAAGTTAGGGATCACTGCCAAGATCAGCTTACTACCAAGGGGTGGCTCACTGTCAAGGATTGTTGAACTGATTTGATAGCATCTACTTCATTCCTAAGTTCAGTTCCATTGAAGCACAATATAACAACTCTTCTTTGCTCTTCTTACACCTTCGCACTATCTCTTCATCTTCACACTTGGACACCTTTTTCATAACTACATTACATACTTTTATACAATTCATCAGCCTTGGAATGTACATCAAGGTTGGCATTACATTCATCAACCTTTGGAACATTCTCCAAGTTCAGCATTACAAACATACATAGGAATAGGTCTGGACCTAAACAAAACAAGCTAAGGAAAAGATGTATGCAGATTATGTGATGCCTTAGCTGGGACTCAAATTCATTCTTCCATGGCACGACACACTTCCACAATCTTCGATGCATCTCCGCTAGTAGTGGAAACAACCAAATCTGCTAAGACTGGTGTTAGCACTAAGTCTTCTAAGAACAATCTTCATCCACAATCTAAGTTTCTCTTTGTGGACCAATCCAAAGGTAGGAACACGATCATGAGACATCCACAAGCACATTGCAATCACCAAGAACAATCGCACAATCTCTAGCCACTCTGTCAAGAAGATTCTTCAAACTGGAGCACATGAACAACATTGTCAGCTATTGTCATAAGGAAATGATTGCTTGTGGACCACCAAATCATGAACCATTAGAGTTGAAGGCACTTATCATCATTACAAACTTGATTTCAAAACCGCAGACTGAAATACTTAACTATGGAGGATTATGGAGCAAAATACTTTCTCCCTATCACCAGTGAATACTCAGAAAAGTAGTTTTTACTCTAGTGAACATAACTCACTCAAATATTTATACTGGAGGCTCAAACTTGGAACATAACATCTTCAGACATGCCTCTAAATAACTTCCAATCTATAGACAAAGATATTCATTCTACAAGAAATGTGGAGCAAACTGTTGGACTGTTCTTCTATAAACAAAGATACTCTGTAATACACTATTTCTATCAGAGGAGCAAATTTTCTCAATATCTTCAATATCAGGATCTCCAACACTTACATCTAACTCATTACAAACAAGCATCAACACAAGAGCACAGTTGACACCAATGACAACACTGATATGTTAACATCAAAGACAACACTGGTTGGGCACACACTTGCAATAGTTTAGTCTAGGTATGGTCCTGTTTCACACCCAAACATGCCAAAATAGTCCAAGCTACATTGTACCAGTGATATCCCTTAAGAGACCAAAGTGCAAAAAGGCAGCAATCTTTGACAAGCTATTACTCAAAAATTATGTCACTTAGAAACATTTCGTCTAAGGCTACATGATCACATAGAACCCCTCTATAATAACCTCTCTCAGTTTTTGATATCTTTGAGGAATTTGCCTGTGGTGAAAGATTTTCTTCTACTCCAAAAATTGTCAAAAGCATGTAGTGTAAAGTTGCAAGGTAGGCTACCTTTTGTTTTGTTCTTTGTGGGGCCAAACTGTTAGCGGAAACGCATCCATTTGGGCACATATATGATATGCATGGTCACTGCCCTTCATTATAAAAGGGTCATAGTCTTTCCTATTCGAAGGGTCACAACTTTTCACCTTTGAAATATCATCAGTATTTGTGAGAACATCAAGATAACACTTTCTAGTTTCTACAAATGTTCTCCATGCATTATCATCCTTTTTATTTCTCACCCCAATAAATTGGGTTGCTTTCAACATCAATGCATCAACCATTCATGTAGCACTTCACATACTAGTAAAAGACATTAGCCCTCTTAAGGGTCAAGCTCTTTCAACTTATAAAAAAAGCATTATTTCATTTGTTGCTATTTCAATAGTTGCTATTTTAACTCAGAAGTGACATGATAGATCTTTATGGTGGTGAACTTGTATGAACAATAGTGAACATGTACCAACTAGCTCCCATAAATGTGAATAAAATGGCATGTATGATTGATAGTATTATTTCACCAATCAATCTAGCTAGTCTAATGAGGAGGATGTGGCTCCAAATTCTAGTAAACATGTCATAAATGGTCATTCAAGCCCTTTTAAAACCCTTACATATTCTAAGTACAGATTATTCCACATATACCATGGAGAGTGCTTGTGATATCATACAATATTGAGATAAGAAAGCCCCAATCTATTGTGCATGTAGGACTAAGCTTCCATCTCACTAGTTGTCTATTACATGGGGATAAATTACCATACTTGTTTGATGCCACTTCCACTATATTAAATTCACCATACACAACCCAAGTTTTTATGACTTTACTATATAATCTCGTGTTGATACAACATGATGATTCATTTTTATTTTAAAGAACTCTTTTGTTGGGTGTTTTCAAAGGATAAGCTTTGTGTGCTAAGTGGATTATGAGAGCCATAGAGAGGATTGAATTTTAAAAAATCCTACTATGTAATACAATTGGACTTTAAATATTTGAAGTAAACCATCTACAAATATCCATTGAAGTGTGGATTTATATTGCAAATATGGACACCATCAAACAAAAATGATTTGTATTTTAACCAAATATCCATATAGGCATACATCAATATCTATCGATATAAGTGTTGATAACTGAGAGGGGGGTGAATCAGTTATCCTAATATTTCAACTTTTTGTGCTTTCTTAATAGTTAATGCAACATTAGATCAAATAAGCAAGCATAATCATGAAATGTAAATAACACCAATACACATGACACAATGATTTTGACGTGGAAACCCTGTTAAGGGAAAAACCACGAGGTGATTAACCCAAGATATTATTCTCTGTTAGAAGAATAGAAGATACAAAATGGCACTTGCCAATTAGGGCTCACTGCCCAAGCACACTACTCACAAGAGGCTCACTGCCTACAAAAGACTTACTGAATACACAAAGAAAACTTGAACTGATGAGAAGCATCCACACATGCTAAAGTTCAGTTCCAGTTAAGCTCAATAGACTGATCTACTGCACTTCATTCTTACTCTCCTTAAGTGCTGCTGTCCTCTTACATTCTGAACCTATTTTTCTGCCTTTTATACTATTTTTCTTTTATTCACACTTCCATACTTACACAACACACCTTCACATCTAAATCCATCTTGTATATATATCCGCACAAGTGATTTCAACACTTTTCTAGTCGGCATCTAGAATAGTCAATATTATCTCAAACTCTGGTCTGTCGGCTAAATCCTTGCATACTAAGTAATGTGGATCAAGAATATGCTTGTAGAAGTCTTCAATCATGTTGGCCAATTGTGAATGATACCTCAAGAAACTTAGTCATTAGCAATATCTCTTCCAGATTTGAGTCTGACACTCTGCCGGTACAGTTCTTCCTCTGTCTACTCTGTCAAATAGGAACCCAACACTCAAGTGTTCATATCTCTTCACCCTTCCATCACCGAAGGCTAAATCCTTGGAATCTATTAGTCAAGGTACTCCTCTTGACTTCACCAAATCCGCACTTTACTGAAATACTTCCTTTGAGAGATCCAGACCTATCTGTTGGACCTTGCTGACTACTCTGTTCTTGCTTACCGGATCATAACACTTCTTCAATCTAACTTCCGGTAGAGACTCATCATGTCTTGCAGATGTGTGGGATAACCTTTGTTGCCATCAATGACAACATTCATGAATCCATATAGTGTCTCTTGCCAACAATCTCCCCCTTTGGCATTGATGGCAACACTTAGTGAAAAATGACTAAGTGTCACACTATACTCCCCCTTGGCTGATGCTCTGTCTCTATGTACATTTTCTGGAGCCCCCCCCTTAGCTGGATTCCTCATTTTTCACTGCTCATCACTCCCCCTTTGACATCAATGGCAAAGGGTCTGTACATCAAAATTTTCAAAAATTAATCTATACTTAGTCGCATAAGTATATCATCCGGTTGTACTCTACATATACTTTAGTATGCCTGCAAAAGTGTTTTTCAATTGTACAACTTCGGTTGCCCAACTCAGCTTCATCCTGTCCAAAATTGATATGTGACCACTCAACAGGAATGCAAAAGCTTCTGCCTTCTTCAGCTCTATCAAATCATTTGTCTTGGTAGTGGTTTGAGCATCACTTAGGGCCTCATGCATGGCCTCCAACTTAGGAATGATTATTCTTCTAAGCTCATTTAACCTGCTGATTCTATTTTTGTTTTCTTTCTCTAGCTTCTTAATTTCATCCAAGACTGCAATAGTCTGACATTCTTGATTTACTATGGATGAGGTAAGTGGATCAAAATTTTGAGAAAGTTTTGTTAGTTTGATCTCATGTTCTTTCATTTTCTTCTCAATCTCCATTGTTGCTTTGGACCATGATAGACAAAATTTATATATTTTCCCACCATCTTTAAGAGAATTTTCTAAGCTCTTTATCCCTATATCCATATTTCTTCTATCATTTGATATTAGAATTAGTACTTCAGAGAATCTTTTATCCAAAAACTCTTTCTGGACCTTTTCCTCAGCTGATTTCTCTAAGGACTCAAAATGAGTGCTAACTGAACTAACAAGAGACTTAAGATTACCTGATGAGGAAACCGATGAATCCTTCAGAAAGGATGGCATGATCTTTTCAAGCACACTAGATGTAGCTTCTATTAGCTCACAGTCTTCCATGTGAGACTTCAGAAGTTTTTCTTTTGCCTTTGCATTAGCAAATGAAGCTATCTTCATTGTTTGTACCAGGGAAAGAGAATCAAAATTAAATGGTCCTAGTAGAAGTTTCGGTTCATCAATCTTCAGTGTCTCTTTGTTTAAGAATTCCTTGACAATTTATGCAGTGTCTCTTGCCGGAGACAGAATTTTCTTTTCTTCTGCAGTCTTAGAGCTGTCATCTTCTTTTCCCTTCACTTCTTTTTCTTTATCCTCTATTCTTTCTTTTCCTTTGGATCCAGAGTCAGCAGGGGAAACCGGAGGAGAGATGTTTGTTTGTTCACGTGCCACCTCTTCCAGAGCAGAGGATTCCAAGTCCTTATCTTTTTCCTCACCGGTGTCCATTACTTCTTCTATCATTGCTTCAGGAGATTCTTTTTCAACACTTGTAGCCGAGGGATCAACACCCAAGTCCTCTATAATAGGAATGTTGAATCTTGAGAATGCATTCTGGAGGATCTCTTTTGTTTCTTTTGCTATTTTGTTAGTTTCTCCGAGCATGAGTTGATTCATTCTTGCTTTGCTCTGGAACTCATCCTTACAATCTTTGAAGATCATAATTATTTGTTTTGAATCAATTGAAGGATATAGCTAAATGGCTATCTATTCTCGAATCTCAAGATCTTTTGCCATAGCATTATTCTTTCTTATTTCTAACTCTTTCTCTAGGCTTTTGGGAATAAGAGATATAATTTCAATAAAAGCCTTGTTGTAGATATTCAGATACTTGACTGTTGCTTCCTGCAAGATCTTTTGGTCAACCTCATTATAATGATCATAGAATTCAGCCATTGGTTGAAGGTTCCCATCCACAGTAACTGATTTGATGACATCATCTAATGATAGAGTGGGCTTTTCAACAAACTCTTCTGCCATCTCTTCCTTGTCTTCACCGATAGAGGGTTCACCAGATACTTTCTTCTTTTTCCTCATTTTCCTTACCTCCTCATCTGACTTAGTCTCTTCATCATCCTTCTGACTGATGTAAGACCTTGTGGCCTTTGTCTTAGTTCCTTTCTCTACTTTACCAGATGATTTTGCTTCTAGTTTTGATTTATTTGAGCTCTTATCAGTGGTAGGAGTAGAGCTCTTAGAAGATCTGGTCTGGGAGGAGGATTCTACCAAAACACTTTGCTTTTCTACCTCTTTCTTTCCTTTCTCAGTCCTTTCCTTCTTTTCCCTATTGGCATCAAGTGCCTCTTTTGAGATGCCAAAGCTTTTGGCAATGTTTTCTACTTCTTTCCTTACCTTTCTTTTCATCTCAGGTTGCCTTAGCTCAACATGGATCTTCACACTCAATTCTTCAAAGGTTCCAAACCTTTCTACCTTGGGATCCTTTGGTTTACTAAGCATGTGCTGAACATGTAGCTCTACGATTTTCTCATCCACCTCATACCCCATTGGCATGATCCACACTGTTCTTGGTTCCACTGCCTCCATTAGGCACTGATCAGTCTCTACCATAAAGCATACTGTGTCTTTGTATTTCTCAACTAGAGATTGGGAAATTCTCTCTCTAGCTTGCATCATGTTCTGAAAGTTTTTGAAGAAACCCCAGAGAGTTGTGTTTTGTGCTTTGTCATCACCAAGTCCATGCAAATAATCCCTGATTTGTATGGCAACCGGTCTGTCATTCTACCATACCCATCCATTGGATCCGGGTAGCTCATTCATAAAGTAGAAGAATAGACAGAGTATTAGGCCACCAAATTTGAAGGAATTCTTCTTGTCCTTCTTTATCTTCTATAGGTTCTCCAAGAGTTGGTTTAGAAGGAGCTCACAAAGGTCATAGTCTATATTTTTTCTCAACATTTCATAGGCAGTGTAGATAGTAGTTCCAGGTACTGAATTCTCCTTGCTAGAATGATATATCTTGTAGCTGATGATCATGGATGCAAACTTGGCATCCGGATCAGTCATGTCATCTACTGTCATTGCTCTTTTGTCAAACCTAGATCCGGTAGCCTCACTTATAGTCTGATTCTTGACAGACTTGAGAGTAGGTATCCCACCGGATGAGTGTAAACCAGTAATTGCCCTATGGTCCATTCAACCACATAAAGTTGTCATGTATTCTGCTCAATACATACCGGACCCATTCATCCTTAGCAAAGCAAGGGAAATGTATATACTGTGCAAAGTACTTCTCCTGGAGGGCCTTGTAGTGGGGTTTGAGCTCAAATGAATCATCTATTATTTGTTTGTGGTAGATATCCCTCAATTTGAACTCTCTGATTTCTTCAATGTTTGCATGAATGTAAACCCTAATATCTTTTGTATGCAAGACACCATGCAGAATACTGGAAAAAGCTCCTAGGGGATCTACTTCCAAGTATTTGTAGGGATGTTTCTTGAATTTGGGGCGAGGCCTATCAGTGATCTTCACAATATTCAAAGTAGACATCTTTTAAAAAGATTTGCAGAGAGATATTTAAGAACAAAAAATACCTTTTGCGCCTTTAGGTTTCACAGAGTTAGCCGGATCAATTTCTGGATGAATTGACTTCTGCAAATGATCTTTGATGGGCTTGAGGAAATTTGTTGCAGAGCTTCTCTTTTCTTCTTCTTAAATGCAGAATGAGTAAATGTTTAATAAGAAGAACCCTTATATTACTCTGCAAACCCTAATACCAAGTTACAATAAATGCTCGACCTAAGTCATTCCAGTTTGCCTTATTCAGATGACTTGAAGAACCAGATCAATCTTGATCTTAAACATCTTGCAGATCTTCCAAATCTTAACCATAGTTTATTTAGATGTTTCTCTTATGAGCCCTTTAAGCCACAACTCTCCTTGTGCCAGTTCTGGCACCAATTGACTGGCTGGGGGAACAAGGTTTTCTTTGTGTCTCCCCCTGAGCCAGAGCTCACTTTTTAATTTCTGGAAGGAATATCAGCACCAGAGTCTGGTGTAGATCCATCCCCTACATTCTCTGTGCTTTTCTTCACCCAAATCTTGTTCATCTCACTTGAAACTTCATCCGCATTCACTTTTTGTTTTCCCTTATCTTGATTCTGATTATGATGTACCGGACCTCTTTTGTCTTGATTCTTGCTTCTACAGAATTTTGCAATATGACCAGATCTATTGCAAATTTGGCAAACAACATTTCTTTGCATATTTGATTGATATCCTCTTGATCTGCATTGATTAGCCATATGACCCATTCTATTGCATGCAAAGCATCTACCATTGAATGAATTGTTCATTTGCATATTTCTGCATTCATGAGATTTGTGACCATACCTTTTGTAGTTGAAACACTGTCCGGAGAAGGATGTATTAGTCTGATTCATTCTCTTTCTGCACTGATTAGTTTTATGACAAAAGTTATTGCAGTTGTGGCAGTATCCATTGAATGATGGATATCTTTGAGCATTAGGCTACCTTACCAGAGGTCTTCTAGGCCTGTTCCTTGGATTTTCTGATGCAAAATTCTTCTGACTGGATCTGGTGCTTTCACCTTTTTCATACCCCAGGCCACACTTGTCATCTACCCTCTTTTGGCTTTCAAGAAGAACTTCAAGTTGAGCAGATCTTATCTTGAATTTCTCTTTGTATTCATTTGTTGTTTGAAGATCCCTTTTAAGAGAGACAATTTGATCCTCAAGTTTTTCTTCATTATCTTTAGCATCTTCAAGATTAGATTCAAGATGTCTGATTATTCTATCCATCTTGTGGCAGTCTTCTAATTTTTCCTTGAGAGATTGCCTTAGATCATCTTCAAATTTTCTTCTTTCTTCAATTTCTTGGGTGAACTTCATAACTCCTGATTCCATTTCATGTCTTACCATGATGATTTCTTTTGATAACTTTTCACATAACTTGGTTTTCTCTTTCAGATCTCCATTTGTATCATTGGCTTCACCTTGACTTGCCAATTGCTGAAGTAGCTCCTTTCTCTTTTTCATAGAGAGACTCAATTTCTCTTTTAGTTCTTTTATGAAATCATCAGCCTGTTTGAGTCTTTCCTTCAATTCATTGACTTTAGAGTTTGACTTCTCAAGATCATCAAGGGTAGACTTGAGTTGCTCCCTTATACCATATACATCCATTTGAATTCCCAGATCTTCCTCAAGCTGTTAGGCTCTATTGGGAGGAACTTGGCTCTGATACCAATTGTTGATAACTGAGAGGGGGGGTGAATCAGTTATCCTAATATTTCAACTTTTTGTGCTTACTTAACAGTTAATGCAACATCAGATCAAATAAGCAAGCATAATCATGAAATGGAAATAACACCAATACACATGACACAATGATTTTGATGTGGAAACCTTGTTAAGGGAAAAACCACAGGGTGATTAACCCAAGATATTATTCTCTGTTAGAAGAATAGAAGATACAAAATGACACTTGCCAATTAGGGCTCATTGCCCGAGCACACTGCTCACAAGAGGCTCACTGCCTACAAAAGACTTACTGAATACACAAAGAAAACTTGAACTGATGAGAAGCATCCACACATGCTGAAGTTCAGTTCTAGTTAAGCTCAATAGACTGATCTGCTGCACTTCATTCTTACCCTCCTTAAGTGCTGTTGTCCTCTTACATTCCAAACCTATTTTTCTTCCTTTTATACTATTCTACTTTTATTCACACTTCCATACTTACACAATACACCTTCACATCTAAATCCATCTTGTATATATATCCACACAAGTGATTTCAACACTTTTCTAATTGGCATCCGGAATAGTCAATATTATCTCAAACTCTGGTTTGTCGGCTGAATCCTTGCATACTAAGTAATGTGGATCAAGAATATGCTTGTAGAAGTCTTCAATCATGTTGGCCAATCATGAATGATACCTCAAGAAACTTAGTCATTAGCAATATCTCTTCCGGATTTGAGTCTGACACTCTACCGATACAGTTCTTCCTCTGTCTACTCTGTCAAACAGGAACCCAACACTCAAGTGTTCATATCTCTTCACCCTTCCATCACCGGAGGCTAAATCCTTGGAATCTATTAGTCAAGGTACTCCTCTTGACTTCACCAAATCCACACTTTACTAAAATACTTCCTCTGAGAGATCTAGACCTGACTATCGGACCTTGCTGACTGCTCTGTTCTTGCTTACCGGATCATAACACTTCTTCAATCTAACTTCCGGTAGACACTCATCATGTCTTGCAGATGTGTGGGATAACCTTTGTTTCTATCAATGACAACATTCATGAATACATATAGTGTCTCTTGCCAATAATAAGTATAACATATATACAAAATAGCCATATAGGCATACAATGTCAACTATATGCAATACAAAATATATGTCCACAAATGCCATATAGGCATACAACAAAGGAACTCAATAAAAAATCATTCCCCTCTGTCCGGTGAAGAGAATAGATCACGGGCAGCCTTTGATCTTTGAGGGGATGGAGATGTGTATGAGGGTGGTCTACTATGAACCTGAGGGTTGCTCCTCCTATTTAGTTGTTCATGGATTTGTAGTTGTTACAATAAAAAGTATAGACATTAATAAATAGAAATTACATTATAAAAAATGAAACATTTTAACAAAATAATCACTTACCACTACTAGAAAATCTATCTCCTCATTTGCCTTAGTACCAGGATTAGGCTGTGGTGATGTAATGTCCTATAGAAACCATCCAGATAGAAATTAAACTTCAAATCAATAATCTTTGATCTTTCAAAAATAAACAACTATAACAATGAATGTAATTTGAAATTTACTAATCTGCCTCATACCCTCGTCAAAGGCATGGAGCTATGAATCACAGAGGACACACCATGATCCATTACCCTATGAACTTTGGGAGGTGTCTCCGTAGCCTGCATCATCTGAAAATAAAACATTATTCAATTTTGAAAACTAGAATAGTGATGCAATTCATGGCTCCTAACATACACACATGTTCACATAAACATGGAAGTACACACAATAAAGCATACAAGTCATGTTCACAATAAAGCACACAAGTCATGTTCACCTAAATTATACTAAAAGTAATAAAAACTCTATGTCAAAAGGACTCCAACCAAGCAAATAAATGTAAAAGGGACCCATCTAAATACATAACATGATCTAACTCTACAAATAACATGTTAAAGGTATCTAACTATGCAGAATGTACTTTGTCTAGATATTGTAATGAAGCTTTGTATTGTACCCAAAAAAGATATTCATTGTCACCAATGCATCGCTATGATACAACTAGGCACATAATACACATTCTTCACCATCAATTCCCATAGTAAAGTCTTGGGTATGGGCATCAGAAACATCACAACCAAGAGTTTAATCTATTGATCTAGCTTCTTGGGTTGAGAACTATGAATGTTGGAGGTAACAATCATTGAAATTGTATATAAGTTCTTTCTTATTTTGGATAGGGAAGATAGGATCGACTCCCTTATGGATAGAAATTAGAACCCTACTAGGCTCCAAGTATGTAAAGTATATTATATGAGGGAACTTTGATCATTTCAAAGGTTAAGGGGTCCGTAGAAAAGGTGGTTGTGTATTTAAAGAGGTGTTTTACTTTTCCCTTAAGAAGAATAAAGGAGCCATGAGCATTTGTATGATATCAACACCTTGGAAATATGGTGGTATGTTTAGTTAGGGTAAGGGGTTGTGCTACTTTAACCCTAAGGTTTTATAGAGTCTTGTGCTTTTTGGTCTATTGATATGGATTATTAAGTTGTAGATATTAATTTTGGTTAGGTTGATTGGTTTAAACATAGTGTTATTGATTAAAAAATATTAAATTTTAAGCTTTGGTGGGTTGAAAGTTTTTAAAATTTTGAAGTGAGGAGTTTGATAATTTTAAGAAAAGTTCATGGTTCCCTTAAGAAGTTAGAAATTAGGAAAAGAAAATACTAGGTTGTAGATGTTGAAATGGTTCTATTTTATTGGAAAATATATTGGTTCATGAAAAAATGTTTAGTTTAGGTGTTGAAATAGTCATGGTTTATTGATGTTTAGACATAAATTACATGGACCTTTATTAGAGTACAACTTTGTAATAATCATTGTTCATTGGTGAAGTTATCAACCTATTAAGCAATTATTAAATTATAGGCTTGAAACAATGGCGGTTCATTGGTGAAGTATTTGTGTCAAAATAGTTAAGTTTCATTTATAAACATATCAAACTAATGAAACATTATCAGATTGTAGGAATGGAAATGGTCATCGTCCATTGTTAGAATATATTAGGCTCATGATTCAAGATTCCAGTAACATCTCTTTGCAGCTCAAAATGTCTTTGTTTTGACTCTATCTCTAGGTTTTCCATCTCATGTGGTGGATTTTTGAATTTCACTTTTGATTCTCATGCATTCTATGTGAACTCTCTTGGTTCTTCAACTAGTTGTGAACTCTTGTGAAGATTTGTCTCTCTTGGTGATATACTATAGCTCTTTCTTATGCTTCCTCAAGTCTCCATTGTTGTTGTGCTCTTTTGGTACATGTTTATGTGAGTTCTTGGAGGATTTTGTGCTCTCTTTCATCTCAAAGAATATAGTAGTATTAAATGAAGGGTCCTCATTAGACTTAGGTGGGTTAGATGTAGGATTAGAAGTAGGGATGGAATAAATTGAGCCAATAAGATTGACATAGTTTGTAGGCGAATGGGTTAGTGTAGATTTGAAGATTTTCGTTAGGGGTGACTTGTTGCCCCCATAAATAATACCTAAAACCTAGATGATGTTGGAGTCAATCATATTCTATATAAGATGTCATAGGCTCATGCCCCTCTCTGGTGTCATGCCCTAGGGTCTAATTGGTGGTAATTGGATGAGTTTATTAGAGAGAATTTGTCAAAGAATAGTGTGGAGGGGATCAACAAGATTTGGTAGACATGTATGGATAATGTGGTAGCATAGACAAGGCAGTGAGCTATTTGAAAAGATGCCTCAAAGAAATGTGGTCTCATGGTGATGTCCTTGTCTATGCATCTTCTTGTCATGGCATTCCATGAGACCACATTTCTTTGAGGCATTTTTTCAAATAACTATATTGTAATTGAAATTTTGTCATCTATCAACATCTAGTTATTAGTTATGCAATGTTTAGTAATGCTTTGAGTTTCAAAGATGTGCAATGCAATGTAATCAATGATATGAATATAAAATATAAAAAAATCTAGTAAGTACAATTCATTAGTTAAACCATTTATTTTATTACTTGAGTGAAACTTTGAACTCCACCACCACTGGCATGTGTTGCCGTGAAATCTCCAAGATTAACCTATTCAACATCCAAAATCAGATATTAGAATACCATTCATATAACAATACTACTCACATGTAATATTTATAATTGTTTACTAGTTACATACCCCGGCAGTAGATGTCGTAATGTAATATGCAGGTGGAGAACCGTTGAAAATTACATCAACACTATGACCCTGAAATTTTATTAAAATCATCAAACTAAATTAGTTAATCTTGCATTTCAAAAATAAAATTTAATAAATTAAATTCAATGAACTTGCTAACATTTACCTGAGTATCAAGGTTGAAAGTCTCACTCAAGAGGGCATCTATCATCACCATCTTCTCAGCTGCAGATGTAGCATGTGCACCTGCATCTTGACTAGTTGTGGGGTCATAACCACAGGCTAACCCACAAGCCTAACAAGTATGGGGTGGAACCCTACTCCTCAAACTCTCCCCCAACCCATGTTGTGCTACAGGACTGGCATGCTCTATCATGCTCTAGGTCAAGGCACTAATGGACTGAAGTGTCTCAACCTCAGCACTCTCCTTCACAATGGAAGGGATCGACATGTGCTCACGGGCTGGTCTGGTGAGTGCTCATCTGGCTGGCAGTTGTGGGTTAACACATGCCCCTAGTCTATCCTGTGCTAACCCCCTACCTCTACACTGGAAGTCCCGCATATCAAAATAGTTTGGCACTTTGTTTTTGACAAACTCGCAGTAGAGTTTCCTAAAAAAGTATTGCGGGACCTCATTATTGTTGCATGGAAGATGGTCAAAAACTATCCACCACCTCTGCCCAAAATTCTCCCTTATCGCTTGGTTGTTGTACAAATGGATAAGGAACCTCTTGTATGTAAGGGGTAGAGGTTGATTTGTTTGTGGGTCTGTAAAAATGGAACACAAGTCCAATTTTGTAATTTGTTCATTTGTTACTTGTTCATATGACAACTTGTCTACATACTACTCTCTAAATTCTCTCCTCTTTTATGACCAACTAGATATTTTCTTGCTAATTGAATCTACATTTGATAACATAGATTCAAGAGATTGAGGAAGCGTGGATCTATGCAAGGTTGAAGTTACAGGATCTTTCAACATTGCAATTATGTCTTCAATTTGTTTTTTATTGTTTTCAATTTGCCCCATTAGATTTTCTTGTGTTCTAGGGGCATGTCAAGGAATGAATGGAGGTGTTTGTTGTTGGGGTTGTTCTTCAGCAGTTATTTGTTGTTTAGGTGATTCACGATTTTGTGGATTTTTAGGAGGATGAGGAGGAGGAGGTGCATTATCAATTCCTGTCAATTAAGGAAATTTACATCAAAAATCAACTTAAAACTACCTATTTAGAAAGAAATTCACATAAAAAAATAAATACAACTCACTCCTTTGGCCTTGCCGATGTCATACCAGCATTTTGGTGATGAATTAGTGAGAATTTGGTGTCAAAATTAGTCTCCAATAATGCAAGTGTGCTCCTTAAGGTTTATAGGCCTCGGGTGTAGAGAAAATGAAATGAACAAATGAGCACAAACACAGTTATTTTTAAAATACTAAACCATAACGCGTTCGTGTTATAATGTGTTTGCGTTATAACGTGAGCGCGTTATGGTTTGGTGTTGCCAAGTCTTAGGCTTGACATCACAAAACCATAATGCGAGCACATTATAACACGCTTGCATTATGTCTTAGAGGTGTTTTTTTTAAAATTTGGCCATTTTTTGGCCCCCCAACTTTTTGCACTCACCCTTATGTGTTATGTTGCACTAGATGGGAGAAATCTTATTTGATATGGAATGATGTGTCCCATGCATAAAAGGATGCCCCAACACATCACACGGCATTGGACGACCTTGGTGAGTACTATGATGGGACAACCGACAAGGTCATAAGAAAACATATGTTGTATAGCACCATGATATGAAAGACCATGATACTATTGTGGTAAGTAGGTTATAGGGACTGATGTAGATGCAAGATAAAATGATAATGCACACACACATGCAAAAAATTCTACAAAGACAAACATGATGTTGCCCCTAGTCAAGCTGAAAAGCTAAAGATTGATGGATTGATGATGTTGGATTGTGTCGATGATAATAAGAACAACATAAGGATCGAGAATGATATATCCCAATGATGATGATGGATGTTTGATCAAGGCTTGTAGCAAGGCTTGGAACAGGACCATGGATGTGATTGGATGATTTTGCATAGATGTCTTAGCTTATGTTGCATGGATTAGGATTTTTCTTTTGATCTTTGGATGTTTGGGAGATTTGGATCATTGGAAGGATTGTATTGGGTTGCATTTGGGGTAGCCCTTAGATAGATACCAATGACAAGGAAAAACCAAGTATAATGAAAAGGGATAATAGGATGATTTGTATGGGGTGATTAAAGGATTGGATGATGGAGGGATAGATTTATAGATGGTGGAACAAAGTGCTTAGACGCTACCCATGGAGGTCAAAACTTTGTCAAAGGGGAGGATAGGTGGATAAGTTGAGGATTGGGATAGGGGTTCATGATGGATTAGAGGATTTAGGATAGGTGGATGGAGGGAGTTTGGATGTGATCTCTAAGGACTATGTCATATAGTAAAAGAAGTCCCACTCTAGATAGGTGTCTCTCATGACAAGGTGTTGGGGGATGGATGTTTGTAAGATATGCTTGGAAGGGATGTATGCAAAGAGGTGTTCCAAGCATGTTTTGAATGTTTTGTCACTGTCCTTATCAAGATCAAAAGTGGGAAGTGAGGATGGGATGATGATAGGATAGCTAGGGAGATATAGTGGATGGAATGGATGGGAGACAATAGGATAAACATGGATATAGTGGATAGGAGTGATAGGCGAGGTGAGACTTGCCCAAAGTGTAGGGTACAAATGTATGGGGGATTGTGCATGATGCCCACAAGGTATTTTATCATGGTATTTAACCAAGGAGCATAGAAATGGTTTTCACCATTGGACAATTTTTTCACTTTATTTTTTCACTTTTTTCTTTTTTCTTTTTAATTTTTTATTTTCATTTTGGACAATGTTCTAATTTTTTGGGATTTTTTTATATTTGGATGTGATGGATAGGTAGAGAAATGGGTTTGGAGGAGGATGGGTACTTGAGCATATATTTCCATAGCAAGGTGATAGTGTCCCAATTAAGATAGTCATTGCACATGGACCATGTCAAGTGTCATTACGCATATGGATGTTGGTAGATGGTTGAGTGAGATGGAGAAGTGGATGGGATGGATAATAGATTGGATGGAGGATGAATGGATTATGTAAATGCATGGATGAGAGGGATGTTATGGGAGGCATATATTGGATAATGGATATAGGAGGGGGGATGGGTGCATGGGGGAATTTTGTGGGGTCGAGGAGAATCAATACCAATATTTGCACACATCATTGTGGATTTTGAAGCTTACATTTTTTATGGGGAGTGAGGAGTAATGGGGATTTAGGATTCATGGTGAATTCTTTATTATGGGATTAGGATGGGGTGTGGTGGGATTATTGATTTGGGCATTTGGGGACCCAAATGGACTTAGGATTTTGGGGATTTTTGTATTTGGTGTAGAATGGGGGATAGGGGATTTGGGATTTGGAGGGGATATGGATTCTCCATTCAAATTTATTGTTTTTTCTTTGGGACCCACATTGTGTTTGTTTTTTCTTTTGGAGGTGTGGGATTTTGTGGCATTTTAGATGGATTTTATTGGATTTTGTGTATTGATGCCCTACGACATGATAGTTCTTAGGCTTTTGTTGATTTTTTCTTTATTTATGGATACACCCAAAGTAGTTTTTTGGAATCCCTTGGTTTTGGTGATATCTTCATCTTTAGATGATGTGTACATCAAGACACAACTTTGTATCAGAACTCCCCCTTTTTCTTTACACATATGAACTCTCTCTGATCACTGAATGCTTTCTTTTTATGTAAGTTTTGCACATGAACTCTCTCCCCCTTTGACATGAATGGCAAAGGGCAACACATCTCTTTCCACTGCACATACTTGCACTTGTTCTTAACTACCTTGAATGCTTCCTTCAATCTGCAACATTCTCTAAAATCTCTACTTGCTCCTCCTGAGAGGTAGCCTCCATCATCAATCCAAAAAGAATGACTCCCGAACCACACTAGACTGATGCACTTCCTTATGCATCTAGTTCAACAAAGGAGGGTCAATAACCCCTAACCTCCCTTGGAGATACTCAAATGTGTCTTTAGGAAGAGCCTTGGTGAAAATGTCAGCAATCTGATCTTTTCTAGACACATACTCCAGATTCACTTCTTTATCTACAACATTCTCTCTCAAAAAGTGACACCTGATAGAAATATGCTTATTCCTTGAATGCATCATTGAAATATTGATGGCACTAGTATTATCACAGAAGATAGGAATTGGATCATCATACTCAACTTTGATAGCTTTCAGAGTTTGTCTCATCCATAACACGTGTACAACATGATGCTTCTACTATGTAATCTACTTCTACAATAGATAAAGACATTGAGTCCTACTTCTTGCTCTACCATGACACAACTCTATCTCCAAGAAAGAACACACCGCCACTTGTACTTCTTCTGTCATCTACACATCCAGCCCAATCTACATCTATGTATGCACTTAGGTTGAAGTCATTGTTCCTAGGATACCACAAACCATAATTAGAAGTACCTTTCAAGTACCTAAATATCCTCTTTACTACCTTAACATGTGAGTCTTTAGGATCTTCTTGAAATCTAGCCACAAGATAAACTGCATGCATGATATCAAGTCTGGTAGCAGTTAGGTATAGCAGTCCTCCAATCATAGACCTATCCTTACTCTAATTATCCTTAGGGGATTCATTATCTTTGCTCAGCTTAAAACCAATTATCATGGGAGTACAAACTGGTTTAGATTCTTCCATTCCAAACTTCTTTAACAACTCCTTGACATACTTTGATTGTGAAATGAAAATGCCTTTATCTATCTAATTAATTTGCAACCCAAGGAAAAAGTTCATCTCACCACACATTGACATCTCAAATTCTTTTTGCATTTCATCAAGAAAGTTCTTACACATTCATTCATTTCCACCAAAGATTATATCATCCACATAGACCTCAATAATTAGAATTTGATCTTTGCTTACCTTGATATACAAGTTACTATTTGCAGACCCTTTACTGAATCCCCGCTGCAACAAATACCTATCCAATCTTGCATACCAAGCTCTAGGAGCTTGCTTTAGTCCATAAAATGCCTTCTTCAATCTACATACCATGTTTAGTTTATCTAATAACTGAAATCCATCCAGTTTCTCTATATATACTTCCTCTTCCAATTCACCATTCATAAAAGCAGACTTCACATCCATCTGATATACTTTGAAATCTTTATGTGCTGCATATGCTAGAAATAATCTAATAGCTTCCAGTCTCACCACCGGAGCAAAAGTTTCTTCATAATCTATTCCTTCCACTTGTGAGTAGCCTTTGTATACAAGTCAAGCTTTGTTTCTTACCACTTCTCCAATCTCATTAAACTTATTCCTAAAAACCCACTTTGTTCCAATCATATTCTTATCCATAGGCCTAGAGACAAGTTCCCAAGTCTTGTATTTTTCAATTTGCATCAATTCTTCTTCCATTTCCTTGACCCAATTTTCATCTTTACATGCTTTAGAAACTATCTGAGGTTCAACCTTTGAAATCAAGTAGAGATTTACTTGTTCTTCTGTAGCTCCTTTTCTTGTCAATACTCATTTCCTCTTGTCACCAATGATTTGATCTTCAGAATGATTTCTTTGCACATACTCAGGGATTTTATAATTTCTTTCTGGAGCTTCTTGTTCTTCAACTTGTTCTTCAACTTGAGCTTCCTTTTTTGGAACATCTTGCACTTCAGTCTAAACTTCCTTGTCTTTTTCTTCAACTTTCTCTATATTAGCAGACTCATTTGTATTGTATCCATCTTCATCTACCTTCACATTTGCACTTTCAATAATCTTCCTCAATCTTTTGTTATAGCACCAATAAGCTTTGCTTTTAGTAGAGTACCAAATAAATATGCCTTCATCACATCTAGCATCAAAATTTCCCAATTCTTCATCTCTTCTGATATAGCATTTACTTCCAAACACTTTGAAATACTTGATAGTAGTTCTTCCATACCACTACTCATAAGGTGTCTTTCTTCCATTTTCTTTGACTTGCACTCTGTTTTGAATATAGACAGTAGTATGAATAGATTCTTTCCAATATACTTCCAAAAGGTCAGCTTCTTTGATCATTGTTCTAGCAACTTCCGGAACTGTTCTATTCTTTCTTTCAACTACTCCATTTTGTTGAGGAGTTCTGGGGTAGACAATTGTCTCTTTATCTCATGTGAACTTCACAAAAAGCATTGAATTTATTTGAAGTAAACTCACCACCTCTGTCAAACCTCAAACACTTGATTCTCAAATCCATTTCATTTTCAACCATTGCTTTAAATACCTTGAACTTATCTAGGGCTTCTGATTTTTCTCTAAGAAAAGTAACCCAAGTCATTCTAGAATAATCATCAATAAGTAGCATGAAATACCTATCACCTTGTAGACTTCTTATTCTTGTAGGAACACATAAGTCTGTATGTACCATTTCCAATAGACCAACTTAGATGTATGTTCCTTTCTTTTGAAACTTGTCTTTGTTTGCTCCTCAAATTTACATTGTTTGTAAAAGGCATTAGCAGGCTTCACAATCTTAGGTAGGTGTCTTATAGCTTGAACTGAGCTTATTCTCACAAGATTATCACAGTTAATATGACACATTCACCTATGCCATATCTAGAATTCATTTGTTTGAGCCAACAAGCAATAATTATTAGCAACTTTCAAATGATAAACATTACCATGAGTCTTCTTACCAACAACAATTATTGTTCTGGAGCTTTTCCTTATTTCACACCCATTGTCTTTAAATATCATATTATATCCTTTGTCACACATCTGTCCAACACTTAGAAGATTATGCTTTAGGCCTTTGACATAAAGATCATCATCTATGTTATGCTTTTCATCAAAGGTAATTGACCCTTTTCCACAAATCTTACCAGCTGCATCATTGCCAAACCTAACTAGTCCTCCATCATATTTTTAAAACTTAACAAACTTACTCTTATCTCCTGTGATGTGATTTGAACATCCACTATCAATGGTCCATTCATCTTCCTTTTCAACATGAAATGCAGAGAACTCTCCTAGACTTTCTTTCTTCTCACAACTTGCAAGATTAGAAGAAATAGGTTCTTCTCTTAGGGAAATAAACAAGTATTCACTACCATTACCATCGTGAAAATCAGGTTCATCATTAGTTACACCATCATCATCTCTAACATAGTAATTCTTTCTTACCATGTTACCTTTACTTTCATTGTTTTTGATCTTCAAAGCTCTGTCAAGACATCTTGAAGCATAGTGACCAATTTTACCACAATTGAAACATTTGAAGGGTAATTTACCTTTGAACTTTCCACTGCCTCTTTTCATTCATCTTGAAAATTTTGCCTCAAGCTCGTCAAGTTCTTCTTCATCTAATTCCACAACATATTTATATGATCTAGCGGCCTTTTCTTCCTTGGCCTTAAAAGAAATCTCAGTTTTCATAGGGCCATCAATATTGCCAAATTCTCTCATTTCAAAAGTAGTCAGTTTACGAAGCAATTGATCTTTTGAAAGCTTATTCATATCAAACAATTATTCAATGGTAGACACCTTGTGACTATAAGATTTAGGAAGAGTTCTGAGTACCTTATCTACAACATCATTATCAACTATCATTCCACCAAGACCTTTGATGCTGCTAACAACTTCATCAATCTTCTGTATGTAACTTGTTATGTTTTCATCTTCAGACATCTGTATAGTTTCATATTTGGTCTTCAAGTTTTGTAATTTGGCCTTCTTGACTGATGCATCACCTTCATAGATACTTTTCAACTTTATCCAAATCTCATGAGTAGTTTCCAGATCCACAACTTTCACCATTTCAGTGTTAGATAAAACATTTAGTAGAGCATTTTCATCTTCGCCATTATTCTCATAGGCCCTAATCTCACTTGCAGTCCTTGGACCACCATTAGATATTTTGTTTCATCTTTAACTATTTTCTAGACATTAAAACCAATGGAGATAAGATAACTTTGCATTCATACCTTCCAGAAGGCATAGTCAAATCCATCAAACCAAGGAGTGTCTTTGTGCGCCATCTCTAGATCTACCTTAAGCTGTTAGGCTTTCTTCCAAGGAACCTCTCTCTGATACCAATTGTTGAAGGCACAAGATAAATGAGAGGGGGGGTGAATCAGTTGTATCAAAAACTTTAACTTTTTTTAAACAAAATTACATTCACATTCACTTGTTTTAACCTCTTAATCTATTATGAAGATTAAACATGAAATGTAGAATCAAAACTTAAACACATGAACACCATACACACATGAACACCATATTTTTATGAGGAAAACCATAAAAGGGAAAAACCACGGTGAGTGTTAGCTCACAATATAATGTAGTAACAGTACTAAATAACAAAAGAGGCTTACCGCCCAGGGCTCACTACCCTTAAGGACTCACTATACAAAAGAATGCTTACTACCAAGGGGTGGCTCACTGTTGAGGGGTGGCTCACTACCAAGAGGGATGGCTCACTGCCATGAACTGATATAATAGCATCTATAATATTCCTGAGTTCAATTCCAATGAAGCGCAATACATATTACCTGCCCTGCCTCACAACAAAAACACTTTCATCTTCACATCTTCGTGCCCTCACACACTACACATGAATTCATTACATTTATTTATACCAATTATCAACCTTGGAACATACATCAAGGTCAGCAATACAATCTACAACCATTGGAACAATCTCCAAGGTTAGCAAACATACATAATTCATATTAGGTCTAGACCTAAACAAACTTGTAGAGAAAATGAATGAAAGAAGAACACTTCACGGCTTATCTCAAACCCAAATACATCTTCACACACTTCAACATACTTCTACAATCCATGAAACACATCCGCAAAGAGTGTTAGCACCCAAGTCAGCCAAACTAGTGCAAACACCAAGAATACTTAGGCACACACTTCCAAGAACTCAATCATAGCTTACGGAGCAAGCACACACCTTCAATATAATCTAGAGACATCCAAAAACAACATCAAATCACTTTAGAGCCAACAAATCCAACCGTAATAGATCCAACTTGAAGACAACACATATCACTTGAAGACAGATCATGGACTGCTCACAACAAACACTATCAAACTCTGCTAATCAATAACTTGCTTTTCGGAGCACCAAATCATAAATCCTTTGGAATGAAGATAACTAAGGACCTTATAAACATATTTCCAAAAGCTCAAGACCAAAAATGAAAATGTGGAGAAATGCAGAGCAAAATACTCTCCCTATCACACTACAAATGCTACCAGGCACAATCTTCAAACTGATGAATAGAACTTCTATACCATAGCGATCCGGACCACTAAATTATGGATTTAGCATCTTCAAACACTTCTCTAAAACATATTCAAATCTCACACTCCAGTCTTCAACACAAAATAAATGCAGAGCAAATACTCAGACAGTATCCTACAAGCTAGAATACCCTGCAACACAATCAACAATATCAGAAGACATAGTTGACACCAATGACAACACAATCATGTTGACATCAATGAAAACACCAGTTAGCACATACTTGCAACACTATTGGGTCCCCCATGCTTGAAATCTATAGCTAATATACAAAGAGATTCAATATAAAATAGCTAACATATACTACAATAAAACATGTTTGCCTAAAAATAGTAAATCCCAACAAAAATAATATGGTAGAAATAAAACTAACCATTTAACCAAACCTTAACCCTATATCTTGAACATGATATTTATTGATAAACAAGGTTAAAATACTACAATAAAAACTTTCCCAAGAGTATGGGAATCTAAAATTTAATTTCTTAAGAGTGATTACTCATTAATAATTATAAGTGGAGGTATAAGTTAGCAAATAGAACAAAATCAACAAACCATAATTTTACAACATATAACACAAAATTTACATGGAGAAACCCTTTTATAAAAATACTCCACTAGAGAAAGTGGACAAGTATGTATTAATATTCAATGAAAATGATATAATATATGTTGCAAGTATATACTAATTGGTGTTGTCATTGATGTCAACATGCTTTTGTTGTCATTGGTGTCAACTATGTCTACTGATGAGGTTGTTGTTGTTTGATTAAGTTGTCTTGCTAAAGGTGATTTGGTTTCTTTGTAGAGGTTCTTAAAATGTTGAGAATATGCTTATGTTGTTGGGTTTCCAAGTGATTTTGAGAAAATATGATTAATTATGGAAACAGTGTGATGAAGAAGTCTTTTGGCTTATAGAATATTGTTCAAGTTTTTGCTCTACATTTATTTTGTGTTGGAGATCTGAGTGTACAGTTTGGACATGTTGTTTAGAAGTGTTTGAAAATGCTAAATCCATAATTTGGTGTTCCGAATCGTTGTGCAGTGAATGTTGTGTTCACCAGTTTGAGAACAGTGTTTAATAGTGTTTGTGGTGTGTCTGGGAGAAAGTGTTTTGCTCCACATTTCTCCACTAAATGGTTTCTGATGTTGCAGTTCTAGATGTGTTCTTATAAGGTCCTTATCTATATTCTATCTAGAAGTTTTTTGATTTGATGCTCCGGAAGATGATTTATTGTGTAGCAAAGTTTGACAGTGTTGTTTGTAAGCAGATTATGAACTTTCTTCAGGTAAAAGTTGTGGTTAAATTTGTTGGTTTTTAGGTGACTTCAAGATGTTCGTGGATGTTTCTAGATTGTGTTAAAGCTTTGTGTAAGATTCATGAGGTGTTTTTACCTTTAAGGAAGTGTGTGCTTAAAAGTTCATAATGTTAACTCAAGTTTGGCCGACTTGGTTGTTTACACTATTTGCGGTTGTGCTTTGGTGAATGTGAAAGCTTGGTGAAGCATGTAAGAGTATATTTAGGCCTGAGCTAAGGTGTGATGTGGTCTACATTAATTCATTTCCTCTGCGAGAATGATTAGGTCTAGACCTAATTTGAAATTTATGAATTAAGTTGTATTGCCGACCTTGAAGAATGTTTTCATGATTGATGGTGGTATAATTAAGTATCAAGGATTCGTGGATATAAGTATGTGTGAGAGATATGATGTTTGTGATGTGAATTTGATCGATGTAGTGAGAGATTTAATGTGTCAGGCTACTAGATGCAGCAAGCAAAAGGTGTCTACTATTTTTCAGTGTTGTTGCGAAGGTGTTGTTTGTGTTGTGGTGTATATTGAGCTTCATTGGAACTAAACTCCATGCATAGGTTAGATGCAATTATATAAGTTTAAATCCTAGCACTGAGCCACCCTTCTCTTCTTTCTTTCTTTCTCAGTGGGCAGTGAGTCCACCTGCAGTAAGCATTCTTTCATTTGGGCAGTGAGCCCTGGGCAATGAGCCTTTTGTAATTTGGTATTGCTACTACATTATATTGTGAGATAGTCCTCACTATGATTTTTCCCTTTTAGGGTTTTCCACATAAAGTCTGGTGCTCTCTTGTGTGTGGTGTTGTTATGATTTAGTTTTAGTTATTTTCTTTTCATGCTTAATCATCATAACATATTTAAAGTTTAATGTGGATCTGAATGTTTGTGAGGGTTTGAAATTTTTGATACAACTAATTCACCCCCCTCTTAGTTATCTTGTGCATCCAACAATTGGTATCAGAGCAAGGTTCCTTGGAAGAGAGCTTAACATCTTGAGGTAGATCTATGTACAAGAAGGATGTTCCCATGTTTGATAGATCTGATTTTGCACTCTGGAAGGTAAGGATGGAAGCTTTTTTGATCTCTCTTGGTTATGAGATTTGGAAGTCTATTGAGTCTAATTATATTGTACCTGCAAATGGTGTAAGCACTAGAAATGATGTCAAATCTCGTGAAATAGATGGTAAGGCTAAACATGCTCTTTTAAGTGGTCTTATTAATTCTGAATTGGTGAAAGTTGTGCAATTGAAAACTACTAATGAGATTTGGAAAAAGTTGAAAAGTGTGTATGAAGGAGATGATATGGTCAAACAAGCTAAAATGCAGAATTTGAAGCTCATGTTTGAGACAATGGGAATGTCTGAAGATGAAAACATTACAAAATACTTGCAGGTGTATGAAGTTGTCAATGGCATCAAAGGACTTGGTGGAAGTATAGATGATAAAGAGGTGATATTAAAGGCACTCAGAACTCTTCCTAGAGCTTACAGTCATAAGGTTTATGCTATTGAAGAATTACAAAATTTGAATCAGTTTAGAAAAGATCAGTTGCTTGGCACATTAATTGTTTTTGAAATAAGATAGTTTGGCACAACTAGTGGAACTGCAAAGGATGAGATTGCTTTTAAGGCTAGCAAATCAGAGAAGGCTGTGGAATATAATCTGAAAGACTTTGATGAAGTGGAAGCTAACTTTGTGAGAAAAATGAAAAAGGGTACTGGAAAGTTCAGTGGTAAGCTACCTTTTAAATGTTTTAGTTGTGGAAAGATAGGTCATTATGCTTCAAGATGTCCAGATAGCTCTGAGAATTAAGAATAGGGAAAACAGAGGTAAGATGGTTAAGAAAATTTATTATGTTAGAGAAGATGCAAGTATATCTGATGATGAATCTAATTATGAGGATGATTATAGTAATGAATGCTTATTCATAGCCCTAAGAGATGAAACTATTTTTGCTAACTCTGGAAGTTGTGTGAAGAAAAAGGGTCTAGAAGCAAATGCTAACTCTGAAGGGACTATAATGTCTATTTTTCATGCTAGAAGAGAAAAAGATGACTGGGTCATTGATAGTGAATGATCAAATCATATGATAGGTGATAAGAATAAGTTTGTTAAAATTGAAAAATATGATGGTGGAGTAGTTAGGTTTGGTGATGATACAACTGCTAAGATCTACAAAAAAGGTTCAGTAAGTTCTATCAGAAATCATAACACTGATGATGTCCTCTATGTCAAAGGTTTAAAGCATAATCTCTTGAGTGTTGGATAGATGTGTAGCAAAGGTTCTAATCTTATGTTTCAGGATGATGGCTATGAGATCAGAAAGAGCTCCAGAAAAGTGATTATTGCTGGAAAGAGGACTGGTAGAACTGTTTATCATCTCAAAGGTGGTGATAGTTACTGCTTTATAACTCAGATCAGTGAGAGTTGGCTATGGTATAGGAGATTATGTCACATCAATTTTGATAGCCTAGTAAGGATAAGTTTAGTTCAAGCTATGAGAGATCTACAAAAGATAACAAAGCCTATTACTTTTGTTTGTAAGGAATGTCAGTTTGGAAAGAAAATAAAAAGAAGCTTCAAAAGCAAGTATCAGTTACCTACTAGACTATTGGAATTGGTACATACAGATCTATGTGGTCCTACCAGAGTAAGGAGTTTTCAAGGTGATAGGTATTTCATGTTATTTATTGATGATTGTTCAAGAATGACTTGGGTTACTTTTCTTAAAGAAAAATTAGAAGCCCTAGATAAGTTTAAAGCCTTTAAAGCAATGGTTGAAAATGAAATGGATATGAAGATTAAATGTTTGAGGTCTGACAGAGGTGGAGAATTTACTTCTAATGAGTTTAACATGTTTTGTGAGAATCATGGGATAAAGAGGCATTTATTTGCCCCTAGGACTCCTTAGCAGAATGGAGTGGTTGAAAGGAAGAACATGACTATTCAAGAAGCTGCAAGGAGAATGATAAAAGGAGAAAACCTACTAGAAGCTTACTGGAGAGAAGTAATTCATACTATTATCTACATACAAAATAGAGTACAAGTAAGAGAAAATGACACAAAGAATCCCTATGAGCTATGGTATGGAATGATTCCTACTATTAATTTTTTCAAAGTTTTTAGAAGCAAATGTTATATCAGAAGAGATGAAGAACTAGGAAAGTTTGATGCAACTGTATAATGAAGGTATTTTCCTTGGGTATTCTACCAGAAGCAAAGCTTACTGGTGCTACAAAAAAAGGCTAAGAAAAATATTGAAAGTGCTAATGTTAAGGTTGATGAAGACATACAAAAGATTTTAGAGATTAATGGATATGAATTAGATGAAACTTCTTGTAGAGAAGAAGAAGAAACCAAATAAAAAGAAGTATAGGTTGAAGAACAAGAAGCTCTAGAAAAAGAAACACAAGTTGAAGAACAAGAAACTTCAGAAAGAATCCCTAAAACACCAAAGTATGTGTAGAGGCATCACTCTGAGGATAAGATCATTGGTGATAAGAGCAAAGGTATACTGATAAGAAGGAAAGATACTGAAGAATAGGTAAATCTATGTTTAATTTCTAAAGTTGAACCTAAAACAGTGGTTGAGGCATGCAAGGATTAGTATTGGATCAAGGCAATGGAAGAAGAACTAATGCACATTTAGAAGAATCAGACTTGGGAAATTGTCCCAAGATCAAGGAACAAAAATGTGATTGGAACTAAGTGGGTATTCAAGAACAAGCTGAATGAGAATGATGAAGTGGTAAGGAACAAGGCAAGACTTGTGTGTAAAGGCTACTCACAAGTGGAAGGAATAAACTATGAGGAAACTTATGCTCCGGTGGCAAGAATGGAGGCCATTAGGATGTTTCTAGCTTTTGCAGCACATAAGTATTTCAAAGTGTATCAAATGAATTTGAAGTCTACTTTTCTAAATGGTGAGTTGGAAGAGGAAGTGTACATAGAACAACCAGATGGATTTCAATTATTAGATAAACTTGATATGGTTTGCAGGTTGAAGAAGGCACTATATGGATTGAAGCAAGCCCCCAAAGCTTGGTATGCAAGGTTAGACAGGTACTTACTATAGCAAGGATTCAATAAAGGCTCTGTAGATAGCAATTTGTACATCAAAGTAAGTGAAGATCAAATTCTATTTGTAGAAGTGTATGTAGATGATATAATTTTTGGTGGAAATGAAGGTATGTGCAAGAGTTTTGCAGATGAGATGCAGAAAGAATTTGAAATGTCAATGTGTGGGGAAATGAACTTCTTCCTTTGGTTACAGATCAATCAAATAGATAAGGGTATTTTCATTTCTCAGTCAAAGTATGTAAAAGAGTTGTTAAAGAAGTTTGGAATAGAAGATTCTAAACTAGTTTGTACTCTTATGGTTACTAGTTATAAGTTGAGAAAGAATGAAGAATCTCCTAAGGCTGATCAGAGCAAGTACAAATCAATGATTAGAGGATTACTTTATCTGACTGCTACTAGACTAGATATTATGTATGCAATTTGTCTTGTGGCTAGATTTTAAGAAGATCCTAGAGAGTCACATGTTATGGCAGTGAAGAGGATATTCAGATATTTAAAGGGCACTTCAGATTATAGTTTGTGGTATCTAAAAGATACTGACTTTACTCTAAATGCTTATACAGATGCAAATTGGGTTGGTTGTGTAGATGACATGAAAAGTACAAGTGGTGGTGCATTCTTTATTGGATGCAAGTTGGTGTCTTGGCTAAGTAAGAAACAAGATTCAATATCTTTATCTACTATAGAGGTAGAGTATATTGGTGCAACATCATGTTGCACACAAGTGTTATGGATGAGATAGACCTTGGAGGATATTAAAGTTGTGTATGATGAGCCAATTTCTATCTTATGTGATAATACAAGTGCTATTAACATTTCAGAGAATCCAGTGATGCATTCAAGGGCAAAGAATATTTCAATTAGGTATCACTTTCTGAGAGAGAAGGTTGCTGAGAATGTGGCAAAGCTTGAGTATGTGCCTAAAAAAGATCAAGTTGCTGACATATTCACTAAGGCTCTTCCTAAGGATACATTTGAGTATCTCTAGGAGAAGTTAGGGATTATTACCCCTCCTTTGAACTAGATGTATAAGGAGATCATCAGTCCAGTATGCTTCAAGATTCATTTTTTTTTGGACTGATGTTGGAAGCTACCTCTCAGGGGGAACAAGTAGTAGCTGTGATGATTGTTGTAGTTAGGGGAGTAAGAAGTTGTTACAGTTTGGTATGCACTCATAAGTGGGAGTATTTAGAGCAGTAGTAAGCAGTGCAAGTATGTGCAGTATCATAAAAAGGGAAAGAGCTAGAAAAAGTTATGTAGCCCTTTTCCATTAATGTCAAAGGGGGGGAGAGTTCATGTGAAAAACTAAAGGGGAGAGAGAATGTGAAAATGAAAAGAGTCATTAATTAGAGAGAAAGCAAGATGTGTAAAAGAAAGGGGGAGAGTAAGAAAGTAAAGAAGATTAGTGCAAAATTGTGTCTTGATAGTTTTTCACATTATATATTAACATCAATGACAAAGGGAGAGATTGTTGCAAGTATGTGCTAATCGGTGTTGTCATTGATGTTAACATGCTTTTGTTGTCATTGGTGTCAACTGTGTCTTCTGATAAGGTTGTTGTTGTTTGATTAAGTTGTCTTGCTAAAGGTGATTTGGTTGCTTTGTAGAGGTGCTGAAAATGTTGAGAATATGCTTCTATTGTTGGGTTTCTAAGTGCTTTTGAGAAAATTTGATTAATTATGAAAATAGTGTGATGAATAAGTCTTCTGGCTTACAGAGTACTATTTGAGCTTTTTTCTCTGCATTTCTTTTGTGTTGGAGATTTGAGTGTGCTATTTGAATATGTTTTTTAGAAGTCTTTGAGGATGCTAAATCCAAAATTTGGTGCTCCAGAGTGTTGTACAATGAAAGTTGTGTTGACCAGTTTGAGAACAGTGTTTGCAGTGTGTCTGGGAGAAAGTGTTTTGCTCCACATTTCTCTATAGAATGGTTTCTAGTGTTACAATTCTAGATGTGTGCTTATAAGGTCCTTATCTATCTTCTATCCAGAATGTTTGTGATTTGATTCTCTAGAAATGATTTATTGTGTAGTAGATTTTGACAGTGTTGTTTGTAAGTGTCATGCTCACATTTGCCATGTCATCACAACACACAACACACGTGTCATGTCCACATCTGTCATGCGGTCATGACACAAAATACCAAAAACCTTTCCACGCATCCTTGAGAACCCCCTCACACACATCAGCATGCTCGGTGGCATACGCACAAAGGTGCATTCAGGTCAATCGATTGACAGGGTAATGCGAACACCTTCCGCAACCCCTACGAGATGTAAGCCAACTAAAGGGGGTTATGTGATGCGAGGAGCATCGCCAATAGGGTTAGATTTGATTTGAAGCTAACCCTAAGTTCCCTAAGTGAAGTGGAGGTATTTCGACATGTTAAAATCCAAAACCCTAACACTATAGCTAATCTGATTAATGAAAATTCCATCTAAAACATAATTACAAAGTAAATACAATAAAAAATATTAATTTAACGTGTAAATAAAACACTCATTTATTCATTGCAAAATTCTAAAAAATTCGGCAGCATAACGCCTCATTAGTTTTCATGAAAATAAATCTAAATAAAATTTGTCTCCTACAGTAAATAAATAGATAAATTGGATATAAAAATAATGAAGAATTTAAAATAAATTCACTCAAGATAAAATCTCTGACTATATCCCTAAGAATAATAAAAGACAATCACTTAGATCGGTTAAAATTAAAAAACCCATTAAAACAACACTAGTCAAGTGGAACATAAGAGACTAAAATCTAAATAAATAATCACTATACATTTTCCCCAATGCTATTTAATAAAATACCCCACCAAGCCTAATAAGCGAATTATTAAATCCCTAGATAGCATTAAAAAAAATCTAGCATTATGAATTAAAAACCCACCCACATGATAATGATCCCTAGGAATAAATAAACATTGAGTTTACATCTAAGTCTAAAAGGAAGGGATGAGGGAGAGATAAAAATCACATGCAAGAGAAAAATAGGCAAAACTAATTCCCTTCTAATTTCCCTCCACTCATCTCTCTAACCCTAAAACTTCTTTAATAAAATATTCCTATCCATTCAACAAAAGAAAAACCCTAATCTTCTATTTTGTTTTCATTCTTTTCTCATCTCATTTTGTCTTCTCTCTATTTCCTCTCCTATCTCTTTTGTTTTGTTTTGTAGGTAAAGGAATGGCAGCCATGGAAATGGAGGTTTCTTCCAAATAGGCATACACAGGGATCTAAATCCCTGTGGGATGTATATAATCCTTTCTATTATATATATATATATATATAATAGAAAGGATTATATAAATACAGTCAACTAGGAAAACCCAGAAAGGAGGGTTTATATGTATATAACTTTGAGTGTATCATTTCTTTGTGTGCAGTCTATATATACTGCAGGAAGAATATATATTACAGTATACAAAATAGACTAAACAATGTAGGTTAAGTGAGGGCTGACGGCGACCAAATCGTAGAGCAGGGGTAGCGGCATGGTCGTCGTCCCCCCTTTTTGCGCTTCCCTTTGTGCTTCCAATGCACACAACCACTAGGGTAAGAAAAAAACAACACAGATCCATTTACTTTATTTGTTTCGCCCTCTATTTTTTTTGTTATGAAAAAAAAATAAATTCCATTCTTTTATTTGGCTTTGTGAATATATTAAAACATATATATATATATATAACTCAGGAAAATTACACAGTTGTGTAAAATAACATAAGGGCAGTATTGTTTTATATGAAATAATAACTTATATGTATGTACTTATATATATATGTATATATAAGAAATCTTATTAATACAACCTCTTCTATTTTTGAGAGAATGTAAACTTGTATAGCATAAAATAGATCAACAGATATGAAATATCATATTTTACAGACATTAATATATATATATATACTTTCAAAAATAAGCTATCACTATAGTTTATTTCTTTTGAATACAACAGAAATTAAACCTCACACAACATATAATCTTGCAAACTATAATAGACACTTGACAAGCATATAACCCCTTTTATTTTTTTATTTTTTTGAATAAAACAAAGATAACACCCCCAACAAAAGGATGAACACAACATTATTTTCTTTCTTTCATAAAATGCAGCACTACATAAGTTCACACAGCAAGCTACCATAGATAAAAACTAGATTAGAATACATCCATTTTCCTTTGAAATCTATAATAGAATAAAACAACAACATACATTTTATTTGCAATAGCATTAGAGTAAGGAGATAATATCTCTTTTTTTGTTTGAACATCATTACTAAACAAAGGAGGACAACAACATTTCATTGCAATGAACATGAATACATATAAGATTTCAATTTACAAATAACACAAGAGAGCTCACTCTCACAATAATTTTTACAATAAGGCCTCTTGGCCATGGCTTCAAACAACCATACAACACCAAACACTAAAAGATTAAACTCCCTCCAAGATCCATTAACTCCAAACATTAACCTACAACAAAAACTTGAAAGGAACTTTCCCAAGCCACAAAAATGCTCTCCACCCTACCATCGACCCAAATAGGATCACCCCCGAGCTAGGAGATCACCTGCACACGGATTTCACACCACACACATTGAGCAAACACACACAAAATAAGAACACCCATCCCATGGTTTAACACACAACGAAATCCATTTGAAAGGATTCAAGTGGGTAGGAGAGTGGATATCTCTCTACTCAAGAGGTGCACTCCAAAAACCCAATCTCATGAATCACAATAACAAGGCCTTAAGCCTTAGAAAAATACTCCCAAACAAATAACAACTCAAGGCATTCTTGCCTTCTCAATAACATCTCCATAAACCTCCAAATACTCATATGGCCATAAATATGTCAAGTAGAATAAGAGGGTGACCTCGAGGAGGTTCACTCCTCTCCCACCCCTTACATGTTGAGCTCTCCAAAAATGGAGAGTCTCATACAAACTCCCACAAAAAACCCCACAACAGAAAAATGATTCAAACATTCAAAAATACAAACACACAATGAAATTTAAAAACATGAGAAAGGCTTCAAGCCTTGAATCTTACCTATGAAATCCCAATAATGGAAGAAAATTGATGAAGAGATTTCCAACCTTCTCCAACTCTTGCCTCTAAGACTCCAAATCTAGCTAACTCCCCAAAAATGCCATCTAAATGGAAAATAAGTGAAAATAGAGAACCCTCTCCCTCTCTCAAAGAGGGAGTATTATAGGCTCTTCTCAAGAGCCTTGAGGAATGAGAAGGTGACACATGTCACCTTCTCCTTCCTCCTCACAACCCACTTGCAAGCTCCATGGGATGTGGAGGTGACAAATGTCACTCTCCCATCCCACCAAGCCTCACCCTCTCCACATGTGCTCTCACACGTGTGAGAGCAAAGGTGGAGAGGAAGAATCTCACAAGGTGGACTCCAAGAGGATAAGGTATGAGACTTGTCATAGTCTTATTCTCCAAGGGAATCCCATTCACTCCAAGATGCTCTCAAACATGTGTGAGAGCATTGGATATGGGTTTCACACACTTGGGAGTCTTGAAGACTCCCCAAGTCTTCAAGGCAAGGGAACCAAGGCCTTGGAAGGAGTAGTGAGTCATGGTTGAATGTTTGACCCATCCGCCACTCCTTCCAAAATTTAAATTTCGTCGTTTTACTTCAGGCTGAAGTTAAAGTGACTAGATAGAGGTTACCCTAGGGTTTAACATGCTCAAAAGAGCCCTAGACCCTAGGGGTACAACCTAGGATCAAAATTAACCCATAATAAACACCTTAGGTAGCATAAAATCACATACAAAGGTCATCAAAAATAAAAACACCAAAATGTGTAAAATTAAACATATATATCACAAAACCATAATTTAAATCAATTAAAAACGATAGACCTAATCGAAGGGACATCAAAATCAGGCATTACAAAAATTCATCAATACACATAAGACCTTAGTCCCTCTTGGGATTAGATCGGTTTACACAAAATTCACATAAGGGTGTGGGATGATCTCTGATTTTCTGTGGCATAGAAAATTACCTGCGCACTTGAACAAACATATTAATCCAACATGTTCATCATAGATGAAGCAAGGAAATGCATACACTCACGATGTCGCATAATCATTTAAAACATTATTAAATTCACATAGCATCATTAACAAGATTTATAGTATTACTGGATTTCTAAAACAAACTCAAGATCAAAATTGCATAACAATTCCATTTAATAATTTAACAACTAATATCTCTAATGGCATCAAAATGAATGTCACATGTCATGTAATCATTAGTGAAGTCTAAAATCAAGATATAGTCACACCACAACATACTAAATATAACCAATCAAAATTAAGGGATAGAGTCTAGAAAATATGCATATCAGGATCAACAGTCCCAAAGTCCACATGTCATCAAAATGTAAAAGTGATATAAGAAAAATATAGGAGTGAAATAAATAGGCCTCACATCCTCCCCCCCTAAGACTAAACTTCCTCTTGGAAGTCGTCAAAGAGGTGAGGACAAAGTGTCCTCAATCTAGCTGCATCCTCCCATGTAGCCATGACCTCGTCATATCTATCCCACTGAACCCTAACCTGGTCCAACTCTCGACCTCGAAGGCCCAACGTTCGACTAGCCAATATGTGAACTGGCTCCAAAGCCAACTATTAGTCTGCCTATACCTATAGAGCACTCCAGTCCAAGACATGAGATAAATCAGATATATATTGTCACAAAATAGACACATGGAACACATAGTAGATGTGCAACAGACTAGGTGGCACGGCTAGATGGTAGGCTATGGGTCCTATCTGCTCTAGAATCTTAAAAGGCCAAATGATCCTCAGTGTCAGCTTAGAGCCCTTTCTATAATGGATTGGACTCTTATGCGGCCGCACTCTCAAGAAAACTTTGTCACCGATTGAGAATCTCTGATCTAATCTCTTAGCATCGGCATACTTCTTCTGTCGATCCTGTGCCTCCTGTAATCTCTATCTGATTAAGGTCACCTGCTGCTCCATATCCTGCACTAGCTCTAGCCCAATAGCAACCTTGTCCTCTATGTGGTCCCAAATCAGTGGTGTCCTACAAGGTCTACAATATAAGGCCTGATAGGGAGGCATACCCAACGAACTGTGATGCCCATTATTGTAGGAAAACTCAACCAGATATAGATACTCCTCCCATATAGACCAACAGTCCATCACGTACATGTGAAGCATATCCTCTAACACCTGGTTCACTCTATCTGTCTGACCATCTATCTTGGGGTGATAAGTGGAACTGAAGTTGAGTTGAGTGCCCAACGCCTATTGCAATGCCCTCCAAAAGGCTGATGTGAACACTTAATCCCTATCAGATATAATGTGGCAAGGTACCCTATGTAGTCTCACAATGTCATCCAAGAAGGTCCTCACCACTATAGGTGCATTCTACGTCGTGCATATAGGTGAGAAGTGTGCCACCTTGGTCAACTTGTCAACTGTCACCATGATGGCATCATGCCGATGAGATGACATAGGTAAACCAACTATAAAATCCATGGAAATGGTGTCCCATTTCCACTCTGGTAGCTCGTGAGCAATGAACTCTGCAATATCCCGTCTCATACCCTCCCAGTGATACAGCTGTCACAAATTGGCATGCATCTTCTTCACCCCCGGGTGTGCTACATAAGGTACTCTGTGAGCCTTTGATAAAACTACTGTGCGTAGAATCACCTGCATGGGGTACATAGATGCACTGTCAATGTCTAAGGAGCCCATCTGCCTCTAGAGAATAACCTACAAACTTGCCCACAAGGGCCCTCTGTGACTAGATCTCTTGTTGTACCTCTAAAAACCACTCATTCTCTGGCAGATGCTGTAAAATGTGTCCTCTCAAGTCTACACTCAGTGTCAAGGTCAGGATTTTGTGGCGCCTTTGACTCAATGCATCAGCAACCACATTCTCCTTTCCTTTGATGTAATGGACATCAAAGTCATACTCACAAAGGAACTCCATCCAACGCCATTTGCAAACATTTAGATTTAGCTGCGTGAATATAAACTATAGACTATGATGGTCTGAATGTAGCTCAAAACGACATCCCAATAAGAAGTGCCTCCATTGAACAAGAGCATGAACTACCACTACAAGCTCCAAGTCATGTGTAGGCTAGTTCAACTTATGGGTCTTGAGATTTCGCAATTCATACACAATTGTTTGACCATCCTGCATAAGTACAACTCCTAATCCCTCTAATGAAGCATCTATGCAAACCATGAAATCAACTGCTAGATCAGGTACTACTAAGATAGGAGCACTGGTGAGATGCTCCTTGAGGACCCCAAAGGCCCTCTCACACTGCTTAGTCCATGTGAAACTCTTCCCTTTCCGCTGAATGGAAGTGATGGGGTGTGCTATCCTAGAGAAGCCCTCAACAAATTTGCGATAATACCTAGCTAACCCAATGAATCTCCTGACCTCTATCATGCTAGTGGGTGTTGGCCACTCCCTGATAGCCCTAATCTTTGATGGATGTACAGAGATACCATTGCCAGATATGATGTGTCCCAAATACTGTACCTCTGATCTAAAAAAAGCACACTTCACCAAGTTGCCATATAGATACTACTCTCTCAAACACTGTAAAACCTAGCATAAGTGCTCCTCGTGCTCCTCCTTAATCCACGAATAGATCAATATATCATCTAAGAATATAATCATGAACAAATCCAAATAGGTGCAGAACACCCTGTTCAAGAGACTCATGAACATTGTAGGGGCATTCGTCAAGCCAAAGGGTACCACAGTGAACTCATAGTGGCTGTAGCAAGTCTAGAAGGCGGTCTTATGGATATCTGCCTCTATAATGTACAACTGGTGATATCCAGACTTTAGGTCAACCTTAGAGAACACCCTGGCTCCCTACATCTGATCAAAAAGATCATCTATTAAAGGCAGAGGATAATGGTTCTTCACCATCACCTTACTAAGCTGGCTATAGTCCATGCAAAGATGAAGAGACCCATCCTTCTTCATGAAGATGACCGGTGCATCCCAAGGTGAGACACTAGGTCAGATGTGCCCCTTCTCAAGCAACTTCTCCAACTGTAACTTGAGCTCCATGAGCTCATGGGTAGTCATCCTGTAAGATGCATGAGACACTGGCTCGACTCCTAGTACAAGGTCAATGTGAAAGTCTACCTCTCTGCGAGGTGGCATCCCTAGCAACTCAGGTGGAAAAACATCAGCAAACTCTCTCAAAATGGGATGATCATCTAATGATGCCTCTGGTTCATCCTTTGACCTACCACTGACCATAATGGTGAACATCTGACAACCCTTCTGCATACAACGCTTAAGCTGTTGAGTGGAGATCATGCAAACTATTGTGGGCTTCTAAATGCCCAAAAACTCTACTATCGTGCCATGGTCATCTACGCAACCTATCGCCTTCTGGTGACAATCCAGCTTGGCTCTATGATCTGCAAGCCAATCCATGCCTAACACCACACCATAAGATCCTAAGGGCATAACACTAAGGTCTGCTACTGTAGTGAAGGCTCCCAATGCTATCTTGTAATCATGAACCAATGCATCCACTGCCATCTTGGCCCCTATGGCCAACTTGACCTCCCACCTATTGTCCTGCCTAGAGGCCACCAGCCTCCAATGTTCCACTAACGATGGAGAGATAAACAAATCTGTAGCACCAGAGTCAAATAAAATAGCAATGGGGGCATCCCCAATTGTACCTATGGTCTCAATCATAGAGGCTTGAAATTCAGCCTGGCGGTTATCAACCGCTACAAACATGCGGTGGGATCTACCCACATCTCCAACTGTCTACTCAGATCCTCTGGCACGAGGTTGTCCCCCTATTGTATATCCCTGTGGGCACTCTCTGGCTAAGTAACCCACACCACCACACACATAACATGGTCCCCGAGTCTGAACCTATCCTGTCTATGTCCTGCTAGACTATTGCTACCCAAGTTGACTTGTGGAACTATGTGATCCTCTGAAGGATTGATGTGTCCTAGCTAGCCCTACAACTAGTTCCTATTGTCACTAATCTCTATGTGGACCCTACTACTTCCATCCATGACTATGACCCCCATGTGCCCTCTACTGTGGCTTAGACCTCTGCTGATGCTGCTACTATTGCTCCAGAGGCCTAGGAGGTAGCAATGCAGAACAAAAACTGCCCCTCTAAGGTGGTGGTGTTCAACGGAAGCCATGATGTTGCTGGCTATGGTCCTGATACTGGGGACATGAACTGTGACTCTGCCCTTGGATCTTCTCTATGATGTATGCCTTCTTAGTAGCCTCACTCATGGTCTGGGGGTCTTCCATGTGCACTGGTCCTGAGATCCCATGATTCAAACCTCTGATAAATTTATGACATGGTTCGTAAATTTATGCTTGTACTCCTTAGTGTGCCACCATGTCATTGTTGCATCTCTCAAAAGATGAACTGCCACGCGTGCCTTTGTGTTGCTACCATAGGGATGCAACGCAAAGCATCTATCCAAGCTAATGAGCCAAGCCTCAGCCTTGGCTCCCTCTATGGTCCCCATGAAGGTGGGTGGATTCAGTCTAAGTAAATCCCTGATGGGGTCTCTATAGTCTTTGTGTCCTCTAAATGGTGCATCCACCTTGTCCCACTGACCATAGTCATATGGCCCATGATAAATATACTCAATCCACACTCCCTCCTCATGCTCTTCGTATCATGGAGGGCTCCTACTATGATCTCTATGTGTTGATGCACCAACCTTGGCTGTGGTGACTGGTACCTCTACGTATGGCTCTCCACGCGGCTCCATACGCAGCTTATCATGTGGCTCAATGCATGGCTTTGCACGCAGCTTATCATGTGGCTCGACACATGGTTCCACACACGGCTTGATCGGGACTGGTGGTAATCTATTTAACACAGCCTGCAACGCCTGTAAAATCTATGGTCCTAAGTCAGGTGCCTGCGATGCCTACAGAGCCTGTCTCTCTGCTGACGAATCGCTATGAATCTCAGCTCCTCTAGACTCACTGGTGCATGAGTTCCCTCGTTTGACCTAGGAGGCATCCTACATGAACAAGGTAATTACAAATTAATCAAATTTGTGGAATAAATAATGTGCCCAAAAAGCCCAGTGTTTAAACTTAGGCTCTGATACCAAATGTCATGCCCACATTTCCCATGTAGTTCGTGGCATGGAAAATCACTTGTGCACTTGAACAAACATATTAATCCAACATGTTCATCATAGCTGAAGAAAGAAAATGCATACACTCACGATGTCACATAATCATTTAAAACATTATTAAAATCACATAGCATCATTAACAATATTTATAGTATTACTGCATTTCTAAACACAAACTCAAGATCAAAATTGCATAACAATTCCATTTAATAATTTCACAACTAATATCTCTAATGCCATCAAAATGAATGTCACATGTCATATAATCATTAGTGAAGTCTAAAATTACGATATAGTCACACCACAACATACTAAATATAACCAATTAAAATAAAGGGATAGAGTCCAGAAAATTTGCATATCAGGATCTATAGCCCCAAAGTCCATATGTCATCAAAATGTAAAAGTGATATTTAAGAAAAATATAGGAGTGAAATAAATAGGCCTCACAGTAAGTAGATTATGAACTTTCTTTAGGTGAAAGTTGTTGTGGTTAAATTTGCTGGTTTTCAAGTGACTTCAAGATGTTTGTGGATGTTTCTAGATTGTGTTAAAGCTTTTTGTAAGATTTGCGAGGTGTGTTTACCTTTGATGAAGCATGTGCTTAAAAGTTCATAATGTTAACTCAAGTTTGGTCGACTTGGTTGTTTACACTATTTGTGGTTGTGCTTTAGTGAATGTGAAAGCTTGGTGAAGCGTGTAAGAGTGGATTTAGGTCCCTTCTAAGGTATGATGTGGTCTGTACTCATTCCTTTCCTCCATAGGAATGATTAGGTCTAGACCTAATTTGAAATTTATGAATTAAGTTGTATTGCCGACCTTAGAGAATGTTTTCATGATTGATGCTGGTATAAATAAGTATCAAGGATTCATGGATGTAAGTATGTGCATGGGATATGATGTTTGTGATGTGAATTTGATCAGTGCAGTGAGAGCCTTCATGTGTTAGGCTACTAGATGTAGTAAGCAAAAGATATCTACTATTTTTCAGTGTTGCTACAAAGGTGTTGTTTGTGATGTGGTGTGTATTGAGCTTCATTGGAACTAAACTCCATGCATAGGTTAGATGCAATTATATCAGTTCAAATCCTGGTAGTGAGCCACCATTCTCTTCTTTCTTTCTTTTTCAGTGGGCAATGAGTCCACCTAGACAATGAGTCTACCTACAGTGAGCATTATTTCATTTGGGCAATGAGCCTTTTGTAATTTGGTATTGCTACTACATTATATTGTGAGCTAATCCTCATCGTGGTTTTTCCCTTTTAGGGTTTTCCACGTAAAATCTGGTGTTCTCTTATGTGTGGTGTTGTTATGATTCAGTTTCAATTATTTTATTTTCATGCTTAATCATCATAACATGTTTAAAGGCTAATGTGGATCTGAATGTTTGTGAGGGTTTGAAATTTTTGATACAACTGATTCACCCCCCTCTCAGTTGTCTTGTGCATCCAACAATATCAACACTCTTCCATCAAATTTGATACCACCTGTGTACCTGTAGCTATATGACAAAACTACTATCTCATACCTCCAATATATATATGTAAAGAGAGATGGAAAAATGTAAATGGTTTGACCAAAATAATGGATACCAAACCATGGTATCTTGTAAAAACACCATGCTTGAGACCTTGGAGAGCACCTTCTAAGAATAGAAAACATAATCAATGAATTCACATGGGCTTCACATGGGTATAATCAATGTATCTTCAAACAACATATGTAACTATTCATGCATCTTTAACTCATAACTCCCTAATGACTCACATTCTCAAATGTATCTCTCCATTATGGAGAAGATAATTAACACTAGTCCAATCCATTATGACAAGATTCTCCACTCCTTAATCCTAGTACCTAGAATTGGGAATTACATTTAGTGAGTCTAAAGTCAAATGTAACTACCATTGTATTGCTCCACCTCCCTCATGAATAAATAGCAAACTAATATCAAGAATCCAATGAGAATGTTAAATACAACTAATCTCTCCATTTACACCCTAGGCATCCATGTGTACCTTCCAAGGGTATTGGAGACACATAAAATATACATAGGATTTGCAAGGTTAATGCCACCTTAATCCTGATATTCTCCCACTTGACATTATACATTGCACATACATCCATAGGAAATATATATATCCAAGGCCCATGGTTTTCTTGCACCAAGAGAACTTAATTTTCACTAGCTTTGTGAAGGAATCTGCAATATTTTCCTAAGTGTCAACCTTATACAACAAGACCTTACCATTCACTACCATCTCCCACACAAAGTGATAATGAACAAAACTCTTAGTATGAGCATGATACATATAATTCTTAGCCAAATATATAGAACTCTAACTATCACAACCAATTCTAGCAACCCTGGAATCAAAACCAATACCTGCATAAAGTCTTTATAACCATACCATCTCCTTAGAGTCATATGTAGCAGCCATATACTCTACTTTGGTGGTGGACAAAGCTAACATGGGCTACCTCTTACTCATTGAACTCACCGCACCACCAAACAAAGAAAACACATAACTTCTAGTGGACCTCTGACTATCCAAGTCACCTACCCAATCTTTTGGATCTCCCCAAGGTAAGAGTAATGATATTTGCCTAATTTTCTATATACACAACCTACACATCCTCATCTAAACCATTTTCTTATGCTCCATCCTCTAATCCATAAATCTTTTCTTCCACATGTGCATTTTTCTATCCTTTTTCCTTTGGTTGTTCAAGACCTAAAAAAGCTCTAAACTCTCTAAAAAAAATCATTTTCTAGGTAGTGGGTTCCAAATCTTATAATATTTTACATTCTCACCATATCCTATGAAGATGAATTTCTAAGTTTTGAATCCAATTTAGACCACTTTTCTTGAGGCACATGAACATAAGCCTCACAATCAAAGACCCCTAAATGTGAAACATAAGGATAAGGACAAGGATAGAAAAGGATTGGATGGATGGATTGAGGGATTATTAATAGTGGATGGGATGGATGGGAGATTCATGATGGATGGATGGATAGAGGGGTCTAGGATTTTATCTCCAAGGATTACGTCACATAGGAATTATATGCTCTACTCTAGATATGCCACTTATGATGTTGCATTACAAAGCTTGTAACAATATATGGTTTGATTAGTTGTAAAAAATTGGCTACATCAAGAGATGTCCAAATAATGTTTCAACATTATGCCCCTATTCTTATCAAGATCAAAGGAAAATAGGGAGAACAAATGGGAATGATGGAAAGGATGTGTGGATATGATGGATCAGGAAAATATTAGAGGGGATAAGAAGAGATAGATGAGACAACTTGCCCCAAAGTTCAATGTGCATAGGAAATCAATTTACACATGATGCTCATGAATGGGTTTTCATCATGGTACTTATCCAAGGTGCCATGAAATGGTTTTCACCATTGGATGAATAATTTCTCTTTACTATTTTTATTTTTTAATTTTATTGTATGTTTTTGAATTTTTTGAGTTTTTTTGTTTCACTGATTGGATGACATTGATAATGTGATATTCGGAGGGTCTTTGCATGCACCTGTTAATTTGATATAGTTGTTGTAGATTCTTTTGTCATAAAATACTAGTAGTGACCTACCTAGAGTAATTTCTTTGTCAGGTTCATAGCACTCATGCACACAATCCATTGATGTTTTTGTGATCCTCATTGATAACAAAGTTGGCCTTATCTGAATGTTTACATCTGGATAGGGTACCTTCATAGACCTTATGATAAAATGTTGCTACCACAATCTGATGAATTTGGGATTTGAGGCATGATATTAGATTTGGATGGGGAATGTTGGATTTGGAATGATGCAATCGAGGTTTGTAAGGTTTAGACAAATAGATTAGTAATTTATCTTAAGTTTGTGGATTCCTAATTCTCCACACTTTGGATGGTGTGTTATGGATTTTGGATTGCAATTAGGATGGCAATTAGGACCAACAATCTTATATAATTTAGGAGGAGGTAGACACTTATTATATGCAAATTTCTTCTTACGATTTTGAGTGATTATTCGATTTAGACATTTAGAACCAACATTCTTATATAAGTTGTAAGGAGGTACATACATCTATTATATGCAAGGTGATGTGGCTTCACATTTTGATTTGGATATTTTTATTTGTTTGATTGACTAAGTGGTCCATTTTTCTTTTGGACCCATATTTCTTTTATGTGTCTTTCTTGATTTTTGGATTCATGCACGTTTGATGTTGTATTTGGATCTTCTACTTTGTATGCTTTAGAATTTGGTTGGTCCCAATTAATAGGTTTACGATGTGGAAGATAAAGTTTGATGGTATGGATAGTGGAGGGAGAATGAATGTTGGTAGCAAGCTTGTTGTAGGGGTTGTGAATGGTCCCTATCTTGATGCTTTCATGACTAATGTAGATTGGGATAGGCTCTAGGATGCCTTGCTCATGAAGGCCCAATCCCTTTCCTTGATAATTCATGCTTTTACATATCTTGTTTGCAATAGGATACTTGTTTTTGAAGCATGATGCTAGCCCATTGGTGTGTTCCCAAGAACTATTAGAACTATTGTCCCATCTATGAGAAATCCTAACTTGATAAAGGTGGAAAATCCTAGTTGATAAGATGCTTGTGCTTTCTTAGTGTGTACATTTGTCATGTCTTGATCATTGTTTGGTCTTGTCATGCTTTGATTATTTGAATTCTTAGTGATAATTTGTGCATTGATAGGCTTGATATGATCAATGTCATTTACTTGATCATCTATGTGTTTATGGGGATCAAGTGTCTCATCATGGGAAGTGAATGCTAATGGATGATGAATAGGATTAATATGGATCTCTTGACCATAGATAGGATATTGGTCATAGATAGGATTAATGTGGATAGTTTGATATTGTTTTAGAATTCTTTTATCTTGATTTGGATGGGAACATGGTTGGTCATTATTTGGAACAAGTTCTTGACATAACCTGATTTGCTTGGATGACATAGTGGAGGAGTGTTATTTTTCTTTGACATCACCATTGGAAATTAATGTAGGGATAGACTCTTTTAGTTGGACACATGGATGGGTGAGGGATTTTTTATACTTATGGATTTGGGATTTTATGGATGTGATAGAATTTTGAAAGGAGAAACATTTATTTTACCATATAGGTAGAATTGTAGGAATGATGGCTATAGGAGGCTCTTGGGTGCTATTGATAGGTGTGGGTTGGATGAATTTCTCATGGACAACAAGCTTTCATGTGCTAGAGGGGAATGCCATTAGATGAGTAGAGTTGCATGACCTCACTAATACTCTTTTTCCTTTATGTTTAGGATCCTTTGCTAGTAGTCCTTGGAGAAAGAGAAAATTTGAATAGGACCATTTGGACATGTGACAACTAGATGGTGAATTACATGTTTAGATTGGGTGACAGTTAGCTTGGTGGGAGAAGTTGGAGTGCAAAGGTTGTGAGGATGGAGGATATGCATAGGATGTAAAGGCTATAGTGGTATTTCCCTTCTCAAAGGTATCATAAGGATGACCAATAGATATTTGAATAGGATGTGAGGGCTTGCTTATGCTAGAATCATCGATATATTCCTCTTGATCTACACAGGTATCATCATCATTGGTATATTCCTCTTGATCTAAAAGGATATCATCATCATTAGTATATTCATCTTGATCTACAAGACTATCATCATCATTTGGATAAAGGATCTTATTTAATGTATGCATGGCCTTAGGTGAGCTTATGAGTGACTTTGGATAGATAATTTTGAAATATGATCTTAATGGATAGGGTTATTGGAAATAGATTATTTGGATGGATTAGTTTTCTAAACTTGGAATAAGTGTATATCACATTGTTTTGGATCCTAAAGATGTATTGGTATTTGATCAAGATTGTTGGAATCCATGGATAGTTGTAGAGTTTTAATTGATGGATTATGGGCCCTAGGATAGTTAAGGGTCCCAAGGATTATCATTTAGGCCCTAGGATGATTAAGGGTCCTAAATGATGGATGGGATGATTTTGAATAAACAGGGATCCAAATGTGAGATTTAAGTTATCCAAGGATTACTAGGATAGGTAATGGATTTGGATGACAATAGTTGTTATGGATAAGGTGTGTAGATGAGGGATTGGTTTGAATGGAACAAGGGATGGACTACGGCGTAAAAAAGATGGAGTGATTAGGATAAATGTGTGGTTTAGCTTGATGTAAGAATATTAGATGGGGACTAATATGGGAAGGGTTATGGATGGGTGGTATGGACTATAGACTTGAATGAACAACGAATTAAGTTTTGAGAAATGAGATAAGGGCTAAAAGGTAGTGGATATAGAGTAATTAAAAAGGAATGGACTTGTTTTTTTAATGAACAAGTGGATTTATAATTTGGACTAAGGTAAGATGAAATGATTTTTAGTTGAAGGTTGGACTTTGGGTTATGATTATTATAACCTTGGCTACATTTTTGTTTCAAGGATACCAATTGGCTAGTGTTTTCAAACAAGTAATAAAGGATTTAAAAAACTTGACTATGTATGAAAGGTTTAAAAAGTACTTGGTATTCATAACACCCAATCAAAAGACACAACAACAATCCTAGAATTAATCAAGAAAGGAGTGTCAATTTTTGTGGGCCCACCAATAATGCTATCTACCAAGCAAAAGATAGCTAGGGAATGCAAGGTCATGTACTACTAATGCACCCATTACCATGGTGGCCAAAGCCTTGCCCACATTGAAATCTATCTCAACAACTTGGAAGCATGTGTGTGAGTATGTTCTCGGGCCTAATTGGTATTTGATGTACCATGAAAAATGACAACTTAAAGGTTCCTATTTAGGATCAACAAGCTTCTAGGTAATACCCTTGAAATATCCAAAGGTATGTGAGGCCTCAGTCCATGTAATGAAAAAGGATATGTTTAAGGCTTGGCACGAGAGAGTAACCCAGTCTCCACCTTCAGGATCCCAAGGTATAAAGTTCTTGGGTGCTTAGCCAAAGAAATGACAATTGTCCTTTTCCAAGAGGGGTGTCTTTTGATTCACCCCCTACTTTTTATACTCTATTGAGATGCTAGAGTTAAAGCCATCCTCTTGGTGTTAAAATCCAAGGTAGGCCTACTAAAAAGAAATTTGAAAGATGATATTTATTTCTGATCCTCAAGTTTGTTAAGGGATGTGAGAGGAGAGCATACACAAGATATCACTTTTGGATTAAAAGACGCATAAATTGATTAATCCAAATTGAAGTGTGAAGGTTAATTTTAATCCCAAATTCCAATGTGAGAAAACTAGAAAAGAAGACAAAGCATACAAAAATAGAAAGTGTATGTAATCAATGTCTTCTTTAGAATGTCCTGTAAAACCACCAAGTTAGTAGTGTGATAAAGATTTTCTTGGATAAGTGAGTCTAAAAAAGAACATGTTAGAACATAACAAACAATAGGTAAAGATAATATTTGAAACAAGATGTTAGCATGTGTTGAAATTAGAGATTGATGACGGGCCAATGATTTGCACTAAAAAAACTTAGAAAATTCATAAACTAATAATACCACTGCAGAGAGAACAAAAAATATCAACTTTCAAAAAAAAGATCACCTAAATCATAGTCTATTTATGAAAGTTATGAAGCCTAGAAGGTCTAAAAATTGCAACAAGACAAAGACAATAGTGATAAAATAAAATTTCTGGAAAAAACAAAGAATCTTGAGAAGAAACCAATGTCACCATGATGTAGAGGATAGTTTTATCCTATTTAAAAAAAAAATTCAAATCAGCCTCAATATGGCCAAAAAAATGAGGTTTGAAAATGACCTACTTGATCAAAATGCTCAATGGAGAGGGGTCAAGGCTTAGGCCCCTATAGGCTACCCTCTGCTCACTAATGTGACTTGGTGTTGGGTGCTAGGACTAGAGCAACTACCCCTAGTTGCTCATATGACTAGGAGCTATGGCGCCAAGAAAACAACCTTAAAATGAAACCATGGTTTTCTTAAGAAGGTTTAGGTATTGGGAAGGTGGTTTTGACATTTTTATAATGGTTCAAGAATATTTGAAAGAGGTTTTGAGAGAGACACATGGTTTTGGGTGAATTCAAAGTGGATTTTGAAGGATTTAGAGTGGTTTGGACAATTTTAAAGCGGTTTTGACTCTTTAAATGGAGCTTTTAAGGATTTCAAAGCACTTTTGATGATTTTAGAAGATCGTTTAGATGATTTTTAGGGTGGTTTTAACTAATTTCAAGTGGTTTTAGGAGTGGTTTCTTTACTAATTTATGAAAGTTTGGAAAACAATTTACTCGACCTTTGGAAACATATTTAAAGAAGATTTTTGGCATACATCTAAACAATTTTTGTTGGGCTTGAAAATAACTTTAATTTCCCCAGAGACTTTAAGGCAGATTTTAAGACTTTAAAATGGAATTTCAAAGACTTTCCAATGGATTTCGTAGATTTTAAAGCCTATAACACAAAATCATGAATTTATAAAGCTCGAATAAAAAAACACTGTAACACTAAACCATGGATCTAAAAGAAACCACAAAAATTAACTTAAACCATGGATTTTAAATTTAAATTTTTGCTAAGTAACTTAAAACTTTCAAACCATGAATTTAAGAAAAACCCCAAGCTTTGAAACAAACTCTAAATTGATTTTAATTTAGATCTTTTAAACTTTTAAAAAATTAGAAATCTTTTAAAACCATGATTTTAACTTAAACAAAAACCATGAATTGTTTAAAAAAAAACCTTAAATTGATTTGGAAGAATTTTTAAATGCCTTCTATGTTCATTTGCATTTTAAATTTAAATAAAGATTTTAATTTCAATTTTTTTTCTTTTCACAACAATGAAAGACTCCAATTTTTTAAAGCAAATTTGAACTTAACATTATTTTTTTACTAGAAGCCAGCATAGAGAAGGTGGTACAAACTGTACAGATTTTGAGCAATAAGGGGCACCAAAAAAATTTATCCCAAAATATTATGTTTCATATGTTTTTCTTTGTCTCTTGACTGCTCTTAGCACAACTATGACCTCAATTTTTGCCCAACAAGCTTCCTGTGAAATCTCACCTTTGGATTTTTCATAAAATACCTGTAAAATTTATAAAACTGAAATAAGAAACACTACAAAGTGACAAGGTTAAAGAGAGATAAATCTCCTCATCCCAGTCACTAGAGTGTGAGTGATAATTTAGATTTAAAACTAGAAAACAAATGCAAAATATGAGAGCTTTCTACTTTAAACTACCACAAACCTCAGATAGAGCATGCAAATGGAAAAAATAAAACAAGGTTACCATAATCTCCATTGTTGAAAGTGGATTTTCTCTGAAATATTTATGATGTGGATGCTCTTTGCATGAGTGGTACTATTTTGACAACATATGGATAGCATAAAAATGGTAAAAAAATGATAGCATATGGATAGCATGAAAGTGGATTAAAAAAATGATAGCATATGGATATCATGAAAGTGGATGGTTAAATGAGAGCATGAAGCTCTTATTTATAGATTTTTAGGGAAGAAGATCAACATTGGAGAATGCATGAAAAGATCAATAGTGGAGGATGCATGAGAGGATTTTCCTAGGATTAAGGAGAGTTTGTTGTAGTCATGCAACATGTGTCCCCTTTAATTTAGGAAAGGGTGGAGATGAAGTGGAGAGAAAATAGCCATGTGTTATGAGTATGTAAAATTTATCTTTTTATTTGGAAAAAGGTGGAAACATGTTGGAGGAAAAATAGTCACTTGTCTTTTGATTTAGAAAAAGGTGGAAACATGTTGGAGAGAAAATAGCCATGTGCTATGAGGTGGAAAAAGTGGATAATTAAATAATAAAATTATTTAATTATGTGTGAGAGGGAAAATGGCTAATTAGATATTAAGTTTATTATTTAATTAGTAAGTGGGATACATTAAGTGGGGTAAATTAACTAATTTCATCATTTAGTTAATTTAAAATAAGGTTGATATTAGGACAAATTCAAGTCTCTACACCCCCATCTCAAACCAATCATCCCTTATCTATATATCCATCTCAATCAACATCTAATCCCAATCCTTAATCAAAATCATCCTTTTAAATAAAAAATTGATTAAGAACTTAACTCCTTTCAACCCCATCCAATTTCATCGAAACCTAATCAATTTTCCTCCAAATCATCATCCAAACCATCATCTAAGGGTCCTATACCTAATCCATAATCATTTTGCATCAAATCCACTCAAAATCCACCAAATTCAAGCCCTATCATAAGCTTGATGCCATATTTTCACAAACAAGCACCTCTATTCCTAAACAAGTGCCTTTTTCCTAAACAAGCGCCTCTGTTCTACTTGAGCACCTATGTAATACACAAGCACCTTTGTTCCTACATAAGCGCATTTTCTATAACAAGCCAAATCATCCCCATCTCTTCAATCAAACATCAAAAGGTCCTTTGGCCTAATCAAATCCAATCCAATCTAACCATCAAAGGGCCTTAGGCCTAATCAAAATCAACCCCAATCAATCCAAGTCCAACCACAATAAAGTGTCATATATTGTTGAAATTGATTAATCAAATTCAAATCATCCATCCTAGTATCAAGTGTCATGAATCCTTGACCTTGATCAATCCAAATCAATCCATCCCCTCTACAATCCAAAATCCAAATCTAACGTCATTTTGATATCAAAGCAATTCTAAGACCTAAACCTTAGAAATCAAAATCATCAAGTTATCCTACATCACATCATTCCAAATCCAAAACCAATCATGAATCCATATTACAATTTTGATGATGATTATGGTCTTGTTGACCAAGACAAAATTGAAAACATTGATGAAATCATTGAAAGCAAGCTTGCCATAAACTTTTGTTGCTCACCCATGCATATGCAAGCACCCTATGACCATGCATTGGCTAGCACAAGATATGCCCCCACACCTAATTTCAAACCTTATGGTCACCCTTACACTACCCTTGACAAGGGGAATTCATTCTATCCCCCATCTATATCCCAACATCTATTCTCATATAAGGTCCCTATCACCTCCACTTCTTATCCACATCCTTCATCTCCTCATCAAACATATCCATCATAACCTTATCCACAAACCCTGCTATCCACTTCACCATCCAATCCATCATCCAATTCTCACACTAAATCGAAATCCCTCTTCTCAAGTTTTCTCCAAGGACTCCAAGCTAGGGACATTGAGCATTATCATAAAACCCAACTTGTGGAGTCATGCCACCCCACTAATCAAAAATAACCTAAATATGTTGTTGATGATGTCATCACCCACCTAACACCCATCAAAACCATACTATCACCTTCATTCTTTCTATCCAAAATCCTACCCCAGACATCTCTCATTCATCCATCCACCCAATCTGAGGAGCCTATTCAAACAACCAATGAAGTTACAAACTCCTTCACCATCACACCAACCACACAAATCTAATTATGTCAAGACCCTAGTCCAAAGTATGTCAAAACATCTAACCCTCATCCCAATCAAGATCCAATCATCCCAACTCATCCCTTTCCTAATCCCACTTCATCTCCTATTAACCCCCCATCATCCCCTATCAATCCTTTACCATTCCTATTGACTCCTTGTAACAAGACATCTCTTGTTAACCCAAAATTAACCAACTTAATCATCATTAAGTCTAAAGTCATGATTAGCATAATCAAAGTTAAACAAGTAATAATCAATATCATAATCAAAATCGATATGCATATCTTTTCTGGACATTTCACAACTAAAATTTACAATATTTCCATAGATATCATATTAGTGATTTACTTTCACTATACATTTACAATGTATTGCTCATAGCATCAATGAAAAATTTACACACAATTTTGACTATCAAGTTATACAAAAGAATGTACTGTATCTAGAACTTTGGCATCCATCTTCATAAGCTTCGGCTTATCTTCTTCTTGGGAAGGAGAGCATCATTCAAATGCTTTTCCTCCAACCACAGACTAGTGGTCCCTTGCACAACTTCCTACCTGGAAGCGACCCTACCCTTCACAAAGGGAAAAAATATAAGGAACCAATTGGTTTGCCATCTGATTATCTAGTGTTGTGTCCTTCATAATACTTCATGGTCATACAACTACAGATCCACTCTAACTATGTATGACACTACTGGAAGCATTATGCCATTTGGAGCATAGTGAATTGACTAATGCATGCAGAGACATATGCATTACTTTGGCCAAAGATTTATATACATGACATTTTGCAATGAATTTAGTCAAATGTTCACACATCTTGAATTGACTTAGAAGCTATCTCATCCTACAGTGTTCAATCTCAACCTTTCTTGTTCATAGAAGAAAAGGCGGGCTTAATTCACCCCTAGTCCATATATCTTGGACTTTCAACTCCAATTACAAGAGTGCATTCGTTAAATGTCTTGTTGGTTTTGCAATAGGGAATTTGTGACTCCACATCACTCTATTCCCATTCTTTCTTACTCAATTTATATGTTCAAGGTTTTAGTTTTAAAGGGACCATCCCCGGTTTAAATTTCTATGGTTACCTTTGTTTCAAGGTTTCCATCGATTCACATCGACTATAACACTTGCCAATATAGACTATTAAGTTGACAATGTTAGGTAGACCTTTGGTCAAAAGTGTTCAAATGGGTTCTTGAAACCCCATGCCTCATTCACAAAGCACTACCATACCATAGAGAGACACATGCATAATATATTTTCAACAAATGAATTATCATACTCATTTTCAAATTCTCTTCTATATGAAAACAAAATAACGGTCGAGGGTTTCCCCTTGACATGCAAGATTTGGCATACACTTATTGCAACCTAAGCAAAGATGTCATCATTAAATTCATTTTATCCCACTCTTTAAAGAGTCATGTTACTCTTCCAATAAATATAAATAGTTTACTCCTAAAAGAAAGATGGTATCTTTCATAAAGACTCAAGTCTTTCTTTTCCTCTTAAGTGTCTCAAATGCCTCAATGGATTAGACATTGCCAAAGCTAAGGATTTCATGAATAATCTTTCACTCATTTTGCATGGTCATTAGCCTAAATAACAGCCTAATGAGTTTGCTTTGCATTGCCCACAACTAGCTTGAAGGGTATTATTATTATATAGTGAGTATGGCACTCAGCCTGCTCAAAAGATATTATCATTAATGAGTATGGCTCTTGGCCTACTAAAAGGAGTTATGAAATCTTTCAATGATTATAAGTAATATCATTTTCTCTTAGCCATAGTGGCTTTGAGAGCATGAGACTGCTACAGCAGTGCTCCAATCCTTCAGCCTTATGGCCGGAGAAATAATAACAAGACATGAAGTTCTTTCATATAAAAGGATCACATTATCTTTTATCCATTCGGCCACGACGGCCGTATCATAAATATCAAACATATTAAAAACTTCATAAGGATAATATGGTCCACATTTAACCACTATGTGGCTACCATTCATGGCTTATGAATGCATCTGCATTCTATAGATAAACATGACTATATTTAAACATTCTTACCTAGGTTTCGTAGCCGACTATGTTCAGTTGGGAGTATATCTTTCGAGGTTGCTACTAGCTCCTCTCGTGAGATCACAACTAGTGTTGTGCTCCTCTATATCCTTTCCCCTCTTGACTCTAAAGACAACCAAAAACAAAAACCATAATGATCTCTCTGTCGAGAACTAAACTTTTTCTTTGCATGTTCTTCCAATACCCACATAATCTGCCACCTTCGAAGTGGGTATGGTTTTTCGGTGGGCATATCTTTCCATCCGCGGGTTTGAAAACTACATGATATCCATATTACCTCCCATTCATGAGTCATGTCAAATATTCAAGCTTGTGATAAGCTCTACCACCATTACCACTCTCTCCACTCATCATGGATAGTGGTATAGTTGGTAACAAAACATAAAATCTTATACCAAAAAGTGCTTGACCACTAAAAGATATTAGATATGTCTCACATATTATCATTTATAATGAAATGATACTATAGGGGTATTAACATAATCTAGGATATATCATCAAGTTATGTTACCATCTGTTTAGTGGTGAAAAGAGGGAGTGGATGAATGTGTGAGGGTTTTAGTTGTTTATGTGCAATCCTCCTTTCTCAACAAACATTCCAAGGGCTTATCAATCGAGTTGAATCTCCACTAAGGAATAGTAATCACCTATTGTGTTGGCCAACCACTTGGGAAGCTGTGGACTCTTGGATGTATCAAGCAATGTCTCTATCTAATGTTTAATTATGCTTAGAAACCCAAATTATGCAAATCAGTTTGCAAATTATCAAATTACGACAAATCCTTTCAGACTGGAACAAAGGACAGAGATACTTAACTTACTATTTTTCAAAGTTCGGAGGGTGGAGAAGTCAGGGACATGGGGACTCGTGCCCAAGTCCAAGGTACCAGTTTCTTTGATCTCCTTCTGACACTGATCTTCACTACAACTTTAGTTTTCAGAGATTCTGATGCAGAGGATGTTGATCTCCTACAATGATTTAACAACTAAGCCCATAAAGCTATGACTTAGAGATTGGACATGTAACATGAATAGTTGTCTTAATCACTATGAAGATGCATTTAACTTGTCAACCTAGGGACGTGAAATTAAAATGGGTCAGCATGGTATGTACACTAGGAACTTCCAAAGTAGCCATATTCATTCTACAGCTAAGAAAGTCATAATGCTAAAAATAAATTGCTTGGAAAGTAATAACATAAATGATGAACATCAATCAACAACTATGCTAAGCTGAAGTGCATGACAGAAAATGAAATTCTAGGCAAACAAATAGGAAACTACTCTGTCTTCTTTGGCTGCAGGAATAGACATAGAATGGAATTCTAGTGGTTGCAGGAACATTCAATGCCAGATTTACTAACTGCTTAATAGAAAATACAACTAAACTAAAGGATGGAATGCTCACCAAGTGGGCCCCCTTGGATGAGTATTCCTTAAGACAAATGTAAACTCAGCGATGTGAACTTATAACTTCATTTTATTCATTAGAAAACATGAGTACAAATGAATAACGTGATTGTATTACTGAAAACTAGATAATGCAAGTACAACCTCAGATCAATCAACCCCTTAGAAGGAGCATCTAAGTCTTATTTATAGGGTCAACTCCAACAGAATAGGAGGATGCCAATTTAGGGAAAGCATAGAAAGTGGAGAGGAGGTTATGCATGCATGGAATCTGGTCAAGCAAGTCACTTCAACGCAGATCTAGCACAACAGTAACTCCTAAATTTGCTCAACAAGTAATTAAGACCAGTTACAAGGCGGTTATCTTCCCTCCATTTGACATTTGAACGACCACCTTGCTTGACTTTGATGGTGAGTAACCAACTGGCAGAATCTTCCTTGACTTTATGGCTTCTAATTATATCTGCATAAAAATATTAGTACGCACAATAATTTCATATCTATAACTATATTAGAGTAACATTCATTAACCACATGTAAAATTAACATAGATAGTTCATATAGCATATCAATGTCATTAAAGATTATAGGAAATAACCTATGCCCCACATCTTATGATTTTGAGGAAATCTCATGAAAAGATCAAGATCTAAGTACCAAAGTCCAGGATAACTATAGCAAATGGATAATAAAGTCTAACAAAATTGAGTCATAAAATAGACTCATCACTCTCGCCAACCTAAGACTTTGATGGTCCTCCAGTAGAGGAAGGATTATTCTTCTGTTTGGTCAATGCCCTAAAATTAGCAATTGCCAGTTGTCCTATATTAGTTTCTCTAGTGCGTGAGTTAGGATCCCAATAGAACCCTTGTTGTCTATCTGATCTATTCCATCTCTGCCTCCCTTCAACAATATCATACTGGTAAAACCTATAATTTGGCACAGGCCACAATAGGATAGGTGGTTGGAAAATTAAGGGAAGCTAGAATTGTCCCTTTGTCCTCCCAATCTGTATATATCTATCCACTCTTTTACATGCTGCAGCATACTTCTGCAGAGAGTGAGGCTCTGCTTGCCTTAGATCATTAGACAAATTGTTTCACCTTTGCGTCAAATGTCCCTTTACTAATTCTCTAATAGTGTTTGCAACCTTCTCATATTCTCTGTAAGCTGCTTCTCTCACAGGAAGAATTTTGTTGCCATAGCTTGGTCTATAAAGCATTCTGTGCCAATCATTGAAAATGCTTCCTAGATTTCTAGATTCAGCTCTGATGGACAGGGGAGTGCTGAATTCTGATTGCTTATAAGCCCTGAACTGTTGTCCTCAACTAATCTCATTTTGTATCCAGGACATAAATGCCCTCAATTGAACATCGCCAATATACAACAAGGGATTCCACTCATGATCTTGGGACACAACATAATTATGTAAATAAAATTCACACAACAAATTCTTTATTTCAGGAGGAGCAATCCAATAAGCATTGAAAAATTCAAGAGGAGACTCAATGGAAGGATTCAAACCTGAAACAATCCTTGCTATTTTAAAAGAAAGAAACTTTTCCTTTAAATACAAAGCATAGACCCTTGGAGGAGTCCTACACTCTAATACCTGAGGCACTAAGGCTTCCATATTATCCACTCTTTCCTTTAAAGCCGCAATTTCTACATTCTTATCTTCAAGTTCTTCATCTTTCTTTTGATTTTCATTCTTCAACATGCGCTTCTCCTTTTTCCATTCTTCTTCTCTCCTCTGCATCTCATTCAACAAATTCATGGCTACCATATGCATCAAAAAATTAGGGGGTCTATGTATTCCTACCAAAGGCTTTCCTGGCACAGATGGTTGATCTTCATATAGCACTAATTGCATGGTTCCTGAATGTTCAATTAATTCGAGCTGCAGGGTGTCTTGCTGTAGGAACTCCTATTTGTCTTCATGTCCCTGACTCTCAACATGTTCAGCAATGGCAGCAAGGTCTACCAATGTTACATTTGTTGCTTCCTCAATTATGCATTTTTCTACAACATTCTCATGCCTCGTTGGGGCCTTTGTATCCTCAACTGTCATTTCTTCAACCCTAGGGCTTGTCTGTGGAGGCACACTAGAGGTTGGCTCAGCAGGTCTTGATTTACTAGAAGGGCTCTCATGTTTCTCTTCGGCTATAGGAAGAACAGTGTCAGCCTTCCATTTCTTAGAGCTCGGCACCTTCTTTCCTGTGGTTTGCTTTTTAGTTTTACCCTTCCTTATTTCTGCCTTTTTCTTCTATGCCCTAGTTCAAATTAAATTACTAGGGGGAATATCATCATCAGAATCTGAAGAACTTTCTTTGCCTAAATGCTCTACCTCAGAAGAACTAATCTCAATAGCTTGTTTTGCTGCAAGAGGGTTTGCACCAAAAGTTGAGGTTCTCGGAGTAGCTTCAATAGAACTCACTCTTCTCCTAGTTCTACAAGGTTGAGACACAACCGCAGGTCGCAAATGGCTTGGTCTTATTTGATCAATATTTAAAAATTCTTCCCAGGTCATATTAGACATATCATGCAGACACTTTTCAACTAACAATTTAATCAAACAATGATGGGAAACAAAATTAACCCTACCTTTTTGGGTCTCAGCTGCCATGATTAAGAGAAGGTGGTATAGCATGTTTGGCACATTCATTCTTCTCCCATGCCTCGTATGATTCAGTAGTTTGAAATGCACAGAATGAAGATTCGACTAACGACCTTCACAAGTATTTTACCTCACAACATGAACAGCTACTTGTTTCCATGGCTCAGGCAGAGAGGTTCTATTGGCTCCCTGTTTGTCTACAAGTCTACAGTTATTGGAGGGTCACTAGGTTCTATAAATTCAGCCCTAGTTGACATGGTGTCTCTGGTAACAGGGTAATTCTGACCATCGATAGGAAACCCTGTAACTTCTGCAATTCTTTCTTCAATAGCCAACACCTCCAACCCTTTTACCATGGCCTTACCTTCAGATAATGTCTGGGAAAATTCTAATACAACATTTTTTTCAAAACCATTCATCTTCAAGAAATAATCTAACCACCAGCAGTTTCTAAACTCGACCTGGCTAGGTGCATCCTGCAGTAATACATCATGAACCGTGGGTTCATTTTGAATTAATCCACCTCCCATTGTTTTAGCTATTTGAAAACAATCACTTCTGCAAAGTTTTTCTTTCTGCAAAAAGTTTTTGAAAAATTGAACTTCACCTTCCTCCAACCCTGTTAAATTTTCAATCACTAATGTCGTCTGAATTTTCCTTATTTGGGAACACAAGATTATGACAAGAGTAGAACAGGCAGTAAGGAGTAATCAATGAAGGCTATCACCTCACACTTGCGAGCCGTCATCTCACTCAAAATTCAAATCATTCAATTTTAAACTTTACTAACATACTAGCATAAAGCACATGGACTGACACGTGGACATGGTATTCACACTCCCTCCCCAAACTAAAATTGAGCATGTGCCCTCGCATGCAGAATGGTGATGTGTGACTAGATGGGGTAGGGAATAATTACATGCTATGGAGAATATTGACATCAATTTACAATAATTAAATGGATGTACTAAGAGATAATTAAGATATAACAAATTAAAGTGTGCATACCTTGATGTGCAGAAGATCAGTTGTAAAAATCATGGAGAAAGTACCGGTCACCTTTTAAGAATTGATTGAGCAATGAATGAAAGTGGAGTGGAAGAAAGTGAGATGGGATGAAGTGAGATCATGGCAACATAATGGAAGAGAGAATGATGGATATGGATGGCAGATGGGTGAATGAATGCAGAAGTGGACCCCCACAAAAGTGGAAGTCTTTATTATGACAAGTGTCGAACCTCGGTTAGCTAGAAGGAGGGACACTAGGTCCACTACCTTTGGCTGCAGGAAGTGCAGGAGCTGCATGCTGATTGAATTGTTGCAGGAACTCTTCCTTCAAAGCTAGCTTGTGATACAACGTGAGGCAATGGCTATTGACTAACAACTTAAATTTGATAGGGTTAATGGTGGTAAGTTGAACAGTACCATTGGAGAAAACTTCAACAACTTCATATGGTCTTAGCCACCTTGTCTGCAATTTTCCTGCTTTATCCTGATACCTTGAGTCATAGAGCAATGCCCAGTCACCTGGCTGGAATTTCTTATCTTTGATGAATTTGTCATGCCACTTGATTCTTTGATTCTGCACCACCTGTGTGATGTAAGGTTGCTTTCCTCATCTCATCCAAACCATTGAGGTGCATGATTCTTTCCTTTTGTGCCTCAGAGAGATCCATCCCCAAGTCTATTGCAGTCCGAAGAGTCTTATGTTCAAATTCAATTGGCATCATGGTCATTTTTCCATATAGTAACTCAAAAGGGGTGAAGCCTGTGGTTGTTTTCCAGGTTGTCCTATAGGCCCATACAGCTTCTGGCAGTCTATTTGCCCAATCCTTCCTATGGATAGCCATAGTTTTGGTTAGAATGGCTTCAATTTCCTTGTTAGTCACCTCAACTTGGCCATTTACCTGAGGGTGGTAAGGAGTAGATTTCTTGTGCCTTATGTTGTACTCATTGACTAGTGCTGCAACTAGGGTTGAGGTGAATTGAGCTCCTTGATCAGCCACTAACTCTCTGGGGACTCCATATCATGTGAAAATTTCCTCATAAAGAAATTCTACAACCTTATTATCTCTTGCATGCTTCATGGCCTTAACTTGTACCCATTTGGTTACATAATCAGTGCATACTAAGATATAGGATTTACCATTGGATGGAGGATCAATGGGTCCTACAAAATCTAATCCCCACTTATCAAATGGAGAAATCACAAGCTGAGGGTAAAGGGGCATCTCATCAGATTTGGTTGGTCATCCCATCCTCTGGCATTTGTCACATTTCTTTGTATATCTCACTGCATCCTTGTGGAGTGTGGGCCAGTAATAACCTGTATTCAAAATCTTCATTGCTGTCCTTTTTGCTGTAAAATGCCCTCCACACGGTTCATTGTGGCATGCATGCAAAATGTCATATGTTTCATCTTCTCTCACACATCTCCTCATGACATTTTTTGGTCCAGTGTAGAACAAACATCCAGCAATCCATGAAAAAGGAAAAGACTTTTCAATGAGTACCCTTCACTCCTTTGGAGAGAAATGAGGAGGGACTCTTCCTATGACCAGATAATTGGTTGTGTTAGCATACCAGGGTGTTTGCATAGTGATTGCAAACAAATGTTCATCAGGGAAAAAGTCATCAATGACTTGGTTGTCCTCTGATGTAGTCACTCTTGAAAGAAAGTCTGCAACAACATTGGCCTTCCCTAGCTTATCCATAATAGTGATGCCAAATTCTTGCATTAGAAACACCCATCTTGCTAATCTACCTAATATTAGAGGTTTGTTCATAAGATACCTAATGGTTGCATGATCTGTGTGCACAAAGATTTGATAGCCTGTTATGTAGTGCCTGAATTTGTTGAGTGCATAGATTACTACCAGCATTTCCTTCTCTGTTACTGTATAATTGAACTCAGCTCCCTGTAAGTTTTTGTTGACAAAAGAAATAGCACGCTCAATGGCTCCTTCTTTCTGCCCTAAGATTGCTCCTATGGCATAATCTGATGCATCAATATGAATGTGGAAAGGAAGCTCCCAATTGAGCCCTTTAAGTATAGGAGCATGAGTTAATGTTGCCTTTAAATCAGAAAATGCTTTGTCACAGTCTTCATTCCACTGAAATTCAGCATCCTTCATGAGAAGAGTATACAATGGGGCTGCCATTTTGCTAAAATCTTTGATGAAACGTCTATAGTACCCTGCATGACCCAAGAAGCTTCTCACATCTTTTTGCTTTGCAGGAATGGGTAGATTGATGATGACTTCAATCTTTGTTGGGTCGGCCTGGATTCCTTTTGAAGAGATATAGTGGCCAAGTACTACTCCTTCTTGCATCATCATGAAGTACTTTGCACTATTCAAGGACAGATTGTGGTCTTCACATCTCTCTAACACCTTCCCTAAGTTTTCTAATGCTTCTTCAAAAGTAGCACCATAAGTAGTGAAATCATCCATATAGATTTCCATGCAATCATGTGAGATATCTGAAAATATGCTAATGACTGCCCTTTGGAAAGTTGCAGGTGCATTGCATAAGCCAAATAGAAGCACTGAGTAGGCATATTTCCCCCAAGGACAGGTAAATGTTGTTTTCTCTTGATCTTCTGGTGCAATCTGTATCTGATTGTAACTGCTGAACCCATCCAAAAAGGAAAAGTACCGCTTTCCTACAAGTGAGTCCAATACTTGGTCTATGAAAGGAAGGGGAAAATGATCCTTTCTGGTGGAAAAGTTTAATTATCTATAAGCAATATAGACTCTCCATTTCCCTCCCTTTTTGGGCATGAGAACCAGAGGAGACACCCACTGGCTATCTGAGATTGAGTAGATAAATCCTGCATCTAATAGCTTATGTAATTCTTCTTTGACAATTTCTCTTAGTGCAGGGTTGATTCTCCTTTGTGGCAGTCTTACTAGTGTACAATCTTCCTTTATGTAAATCCTATGGGTGCATAATGTGGGATCTAGTCCTTTCATGTCATGGTAATCCCATGCAAAGGCATTCTTGTGTTTCTTTAACAAATTTGTCAAAGATAGCTATTGTTCTTGAGTCAATTTGTTGTTAATATTCAGATATCTTTCTTCTGAAATCTCCACTTGAGTTGTTAATTCTACCATAGTTACTAATGCTTGGTACATTAATTTCTTGTGGAAGCAATGTATGAGACATACCTATTGCTACAAGAAAAGTGGGAATAAGTATCTTCACTGGATCAACAGAATGAGAGGATGATGCTTCCTCTACTTCATAATGATTCTGAATTATGTTAGACAACACTTCCTCTTCCTCTTGAATTTGTATGAAGGAACTTCTACCTAACATCATAAGTTGTTCCATAGAATTAGCTTCCTCTATCTCTTCACCAACATGTGGCCAAACATGATTATCCATATCATTAGATGGCTGTGCAGGTGGGTAAAGAACAAGTTTTTTTGTGCTTCTCCCATTGGAGATGGTCATGTGTCCTAACTGACATCCAATATAAGCATCTGTTGTGGCTAACCATGGCCTTCCCAGAATGATGGGGTATCCTCCCAATGTAGCTTTAGGAGAAAGTATCTTGAAATCAGCTAGATATTCCCATGCGTCTAGGGATACCACAAGGTCCTCTACTATCCCATCATGTTTAATAGTAGAACTATCAGCAAGCTGCAGGACAGTAGGAGTAGGTCTCATGTTTGTAACATTTAGTTGCTGCAGGATATCCTTGGTCATTACATTTATGGCCACTCTAAGATCAATAAGAGCATTTCTGATTTGGATCCCATTTATAACAACTCCTACCACAGGACTCCCTAGATCATTATATTTGGGAACAGTCACTTTCCCAAGCATGATGTTAGCCAACTGTCCCACCACATGAACCATAGTGGGGACTTTTCTTTTTCTGGTTGGTTTCTTAAGGTATGCTTCCTTGATTGCTTTGCCATATATAAGAACATCGTTTATGGCCTGAAATAGAGGGATCTTGACACATACATGTTTCAACTACTCTAGAATGTCAAAGGTGGGTTCCTCTTGCTCTTCCTTTTGTTTCACAGTTTCCAACCTTTGTGGAAATGGTGGTTCTTGGGTAGTCTGCTTGACTGGTACTAGTTCAGGATTTTTAGATGCATTTGGTTGAATGGGAGTATTTAAAGGCTCCTCTTCCTCCTCAGGAAGCTCAGTAATGATGGGTTTGGAAGGAGCTGCCAAGGTAGTTCCTAAATGCAGGTGGATGTCACTTATATTCACAGCATATGCAGGGAATTGATTTGGATCAGCAGAATATACTGGCTGCTGTTGTGGTCTATTATTTGGGTTAGGTGAGGGCTGAGCTAGTAACTGAGTAGGTTTAGGTGTATTTGAATTGGAACTAGTAGGTGGAGGCATTATAGTAGGTTGTTGGGGCTAAGAAGGTGGCTGCATATAATTAGTTGTTTGATTTGGCCATTTGTTGTCCTCCCCTCCATTGAGATGTTTGCTACGAGTTTCCTGGAGGTGATTGCCAATTCCCCTAAGGTTGTTGCCACTAAGGTGCATGGTTTTGGTAATTTTGCCAAGTATTTGGAGGTTTATTCCAAGGCTGATGTGGATATCCTCCATAATTACATGGAGATGGCTGTTGCCATTGGTTACCAGATGCATAAGTATTAAAATATGGTCCAACAAATGATAATGGATCTGGTGACATACCTTGTCTTAGAGCCCATGGCCTCCTTTGTGCAACATAATAAACTTGATCTTCTTGAACTTGGATTGGCTTGAACTCAGGTGGAATCTTCTTACTGTCAATGTTAGCTACCATCTTGCATCTGCAGTCCCTCTTCTTTTGTCTGCAATGAGGACAATATTCTGCTAACATTGCCTCGGCCTCTTCAATCTTCTTCTTTGTCTGAAGTGTGTCTAGCTGGGTAGCCATATTATTTATAATACCTTTCTTAAATTCAGACAGCAAGTGACTTATCTCCATCCTTGAAACTCCATCGGTAGAGGTTTTGCCCATAAGAGAATGGTAGCCTCTTCCTTTCTTCATGGCTGCTCTGGAATAATTCTGGCACAACTTCTTAATATCCTCCCAAGATACTTGGGTAATATCTCCTCCTCCCATTAAATCTAAGGCATCTATACAATGCTCACTTATTCCTCTAAGGAAGAGTAGTTTCTGAGACTCCTCATTAAGTGTATGATGGGGATATTTTTGTAAACAAAACAAGAACCTTGAGATGTAATCCTCCAAAGTTTCATCCTCTTTCTATTGCATTTTGAAAATATCATTTCCTCTCATATCTCCACCCCTACAGTAGTCTTTATACTTCTCAAGAAATTTCTCTTTCATCTCATCCCAAGTATTGACAATATCACTACCTAGACCCATAAACCACCTTAATGCAACATCTTTCATGGTAGTAGGAAACAACTTAATCCTATGAGCATCAGTAGTGTAGTCATAGCTTCTACAGAGGATATCAAATTTGAACAAGAAGGTGTCTGGGTCCTCTGTTGCAAGTCCATAGAACTTGGCGAGAGCTAAAGTAGGGATGTTTTTGAGATTATCCACTTCATTTTGATGAGCAATAGGAAATGGAAAGGTTGGTTGATTGGATACATTTTGGGCAGCCATAGCTGCTTGGCTTATTATCAAGGTGAATGGATTGTCAATCAAGTTTTGGGCAGCTTGTTCTTCAGAGGATGTTTCAGAACTATTCAAATCAGGGAATGCATCAAGAAAAGGATTCACTTCTACTTCTTCTGCTGGGTAATTTGAATCATTAGGAAGGAATCTCCCTAAAACATCTCTTCTTCTGCCTCTATGTATGCAATATACTCAGTATCAGCCACCTCACACAAAGAATGTTGTGATTGGATTGTGGATCGTTACTTCCTAAATGAAGGATATACTAAGACCACACTTTCACAACTACTTATGCAAGAAATAATACTAAAAATGACTCCAAAGTTCTTCCTAGTTTGACACCATCCCCAATGATGGCGCCAAAAATGTTGATCTCCTACAATGATTTAACAACTAAGCCCATAAAGTTGTGACTCAGAGATTGGACATCTAACCTGAATAGTTGTCTTAATCACTATGAAGATGCATTTAACTTGTCAACCCAGGGATGTGAACTTGAAATGAGTCAACACGGTATGTGCACTAGGAACTTCCAAAGTAGCCATATTCATTCTACAACTAAGAAAGTCATAATGCTGAAAATAAACTACTTAGAAATGAATAACATAAATGCTGAACATCAACCAACAACTATGCTAAGCTAAAGTGCATGACAAAAAATGAAATTGTGGGCAAACAAATAGGAAACTACTCTATCTACTTTGGCTATAGGAACAGACACGAAATGGAATTCTAGTGGCTGCAGGAACATTCAATACCAGATTTACTAACGGCTTAATAGAAAATATAACTAAACTAAAGGATGGAATGCTCACCAAGTGGGCCCCCTTGGATGAGTATTCCTTAAGACAAATGTAAACTAAGAGATGCAAACTTATAACTTCATTTTATTCATTGGAAAACATGAGTACAAATGAACAACGTGAAGGAGCATCTGAGTCTTATTTATAGAAAGAAAACTACAAAACCAACTACCTAGCAAGGTGGTCAACTCCAACAGAATAGGAGGACGCCACTTTAGGGAAAGCATAGAAAGTGGAGAGGAGGTTATGCATGCATGGAATCTGGTCAAGCAAGTCGCTTCAATGTAGATCTAGCATAATAGTAACTCCTAAATTTGCTCAACAAGTAATTAAGACCAGTTACAAGGTGGTTATCTTCCCTCCATTTGACATTTGAATGACCACCTTGCTTGACTTTGATGGTGAGTAACCAACTGGCAGAATCTTCCTCGACTTTATGGCTGCTAATTATATCTACATAACAATATTAGTACGCACAATAATTGCATATTTGTAACTATCTTAGAGTAACATTCATTAACCACATGTAAAATTAACATAGATAGTTCATATAGCATATCAATGTCATTAAAGATTATAGGAAATAACATATGCCCAACATCTTATGATTTTGAGGAAATGTCATAAAAAGATCAAGATGTAAGTACCAAAGTTTAGGATAACTATAGAAAATGGATAATAAAGTCTAACAAAATTGAGTCATAAACTAGACTCATCAGAGGACATGGGGACTAGCGCCCTAGTCAAGGAAAAGCACCAGTGTCCTACTTCTTTCCAGATCATGAATCCTCTGTGTCTGCTAACCTTCCCTGCAAGTCCACTTATTCCAAATGTGACACATGTAACCTACAATCACAAGGAGTGTGGGAGGGGGTTGTGGTGTTTAGAGGCTTGCTTCAGTCAAGCCCCGGAGAGACATTCAAGTCTTCCGAACATCGTTGTCAGATGAGAGTGTGTATCCTGATGGGATAGAGGCAAAAATCCAAATGATAAATGATTTAAAACACAAATGATATCACCTTGTAGAGAAGATCTCATGGAAGGAAGATGTTCTTCATGCCATGAGGAGATGGCTATCAAAGCTGCAAATACAAACACAATAACAACAAAGTTCTACTCTACAACACAATGAATGCCTTGAATCACTTTCACATAAGCTTTTCAATCAAAATTTCCATCTAGTTTGCAAATGAAATCTAATCATGCTTATACATGCAACTACAAAGATTCACGCTAAGAATTTTGTAATTCAAACTTTAGATGTCGGCATAGGACCTAATTAACAGTCATAAAACTGACATTTGAAATTAGGGCAAACCCAAAATAGGGCTGGACTAGGGCACTAGCGCCCAAGTCGATCCTACCATTTTTGCTCAGATTTCATTAAAGTGCAGTCCCCTAGGTCCTATTTGTCACAAGACCCGAGGGTTTTCTCATCAGGAGTCATAAATAACATGCAAGATGCTCTAAATACACTAACAAGACCTATGAGCTAAACCTTAATAGGAAAAAGCCCCCAAGGTTACTTTTTCTGACATAACATTCAGTCCCCACTTTAATTTATGTATAAATGCAAGGCCAATACATGCATTAAAGTATGGTCAACAAACACAGCAAACACACCAAGCATGGAGAAGACACACCAAACACATCGAAGACAATAACAGGCACGCAAAACATGAAGAAGACAATTACAGTCATGCAAGACATAGAGAAGACAACATTGAAGACACACAAAACACAGTGATTACAGTGAATGCAATGAAGGCAGTAATGATTTTCTTTTCTTTTTCATTTTCACATATATGAAATGCAAAATGCAAGTACAAGGAAAGTAAACATACCACCCATAATGCAGGAGGGACTCATCGCCACTAGTCTTTAGACTACACATGGGGCATCAAACATGCCACACAAATCTCAAAGTGTAGGGTGGACTCATTACCACCAGTCTTTAGACTGCACTTGAGAACAAACACGCCATACAAATCAAGCACAGCATACAAATCCCAAAGCATAGGAGGGACTCGTCAGCACCAGCCTTTAGACTATGCTTAGGAACAAACATGCAATACACACACACTTAGAAGACTCAGAAAAAACAAGGTAGACAAGCGATGGAGTGTACCTATTTCTAGGTTCATCACCATCTTAAACACATTACATGCACACACCAATGATTGGGCTTCGCCACAACAATCACCAATGACTAACTTAAGGGTTGAGTTAGTCACAGAACTGCTCCCTGCCTTGCATGGAGGACTTTTGAAAATGACAGGATTGTGCACTCTCCTCAAGAAATACACCATCCCCACCTCGCATGGAGGGCTTAAGATAAAAAGGATATGCACAATATCCTACCTCCACAGAGGGCTTAAGTGATTGCAATAGATTCAAGATTCACAAACACACATTGCTAACATTCTACAACAGACAGCTTACCTTATATATGCCCCCACCTTAAGGTGGTTGATATCATGTGATGATATCAAGCACGTTAAGGTAGGAGGAAAACACACAAGGGACCACGAGCTCTTGCCAAGCCCATGCCCCCCGGAGGTGACATGTACTTTACGGTCACCAAATGTTCCCACAAACATATTCCTGCAAGAAAAGTGTTAGTGTCCATATAATCAACAACAATGCATAGAGAACTGAGGAATGCAAGATTCAAGATAGACAAAGTGCATGGAGTAGCAGTATTGTTATGTTTTGTAAGTGCCATAAGACAACATAAAGATCACACGGAGTGATTCTACTAGCCAAGCATTGGACAATATATATCAACCCCATCGTCATGTATGGACTTGGTCCATTTTTTTATTTTGCTAAAGGGACACTAGGTCTGCATCAATATAAAATATTTTTTGTCATCCGCCCACTAGATAGAATCACCAGAGAAAGGGAAACAATAAAGCAAGAGAGGAGAAACAAGTGTCTTAGGGACAGTCATGTAGGAGGGTGCCCCCAAGTCACCAACCGCAACGCTATGTCCGTAAGACACAACATACAACAATGAAAATAGAGGAGAACCAATATAGAAGAATGATGATACAAATAGAAGGTCATAACATAGGTGGTCTCCTAGTATCTTTGACCTTACAAGAGTATCAAAGGTCATCCTAGGAAGCCTAAACAACACATAGCACATCACAGGGGAAACACATCATGGAGGTAAAGGGTTAGAAATACTTACTTGTAGGGAGGTTCATGCTAGAGGTTATCAGCAATCAAATCATCCTCTTCCCAATCTTGAATGCTAGAGGAAAGAGGTGTAGGTTGTGCCCTTTGTCTTTCTAATGTATTTTGATTATCTCCCGATCCTTGAAGGGATAACAAAGGAGGAACCTCAACATAAATACCATCTCTCCGTGGACAAGGTAATACTTTAGTACTTTCCTTATCCACCTCTATAGTAGCAATTATATCATCGAAGTCTATATAAGCATCTTGATGGTAGTCATAATAAGCTTGTTGTTCTGTGAGATATCTTCCCATGTTCATCAATGCTTCAGCTTGGCCAGGGGGACCATTGGGATGAGAGAAAGGTAAAGTTTTGTTAAGAAGTGTAGATGTTGTATCATTATCATCATCATCATCATGAGTTTTAGCTATTGATTCTGATCCATTAAGAGACTTTTCATACTCATCATTCTCACTGTGGTATGTTAAGTCTTCTACTACCCGAGGATATGTATTCATGAGAAATGTGTAATTGTCTAGATCATATAGTGGCATAACATTATGTTGTACAATATGTACTAAGCCTCAAACAACATTAATACTATCTTGTCCTTTTATCAATTTTCTTATGTTGTGAATCACAGGTATAGTTTCTGCTGCTATCCTTTCAATTTCAACAAATGCTTGGAAATTGGCTAGATCTTTGTTAAGTTTGTTAATTTGCTCAGCAGGTACATATGCTATCACATCAATAGGATCCTCAACATCATGACATATTTGTTCTTCTATTGTAGTTGTAGGAGGCATGATGTCTTGCAAAAGTTGTGTTTCTCTTGTTGTATGGAATGTGTCATTGATTTCATCACTTTGTACTAGCATATCCTCATGGGAAGAATCATTTTTGAAAGAATGACCAGAGGACAAGTTTATGTCATCATCACATGGAGCAGGTATTGAATGCATGGGAGAAGTGCTATCACCATAATCTTTTTCATTGTTACTCATGGAGAAGAACTCAGTTAAGCTTTCTAATACTGTAGGATGCTCACTCATGAGGGTTAAAAATTGGTCAAAATCAAGATCTTTGACAAATGCATGCAAATATATCATAGAAAAATGACATGAAGGTGCCATGTGTGAGGTTTCAAATGAGTGCCAAATCAAATTTCAAATATTCTCAAAGCTTTATGCAAGAGACCAATGCAAAAGTTATGTAAAAAAAATGCTCTAAAATGCTTGATTTTTCAACTTTTCTCAATGCAAATGAATGACGGAAGAGGTGTTGTGAAAAATTTCAAAGAGGAAAGCAAGTGCTATGCCTAAAAATAGTCCAATTATGCAAAAAATATCTTTCACAACACACTTTTTAAGCAACTCTAGAGAGTCAATCAGACAAAACATAGCGAAAATAGGCCAAAATATGCAATTTTTCACCAAATCTCAATGTAAAGGAGTAAGAAAAAGGGTGTTGTGAAGAAGATGATGATGGAAAGAAAATTATAACAGTAATAACAGCCACCTAATGCCAAAAAATCCATCACAACATGCTTGTAGTGCCACTCAAGGTCAAACCCTAGTGAAAATCTAGCAAAAATATGCAATTTCAAAAAAATTCAATGCAAAGGCCTAGTAGAAAGGGTGTTGTAAGGAATATGATGAGGGGAAGCAAATAATAACCCTAGTAATAGACAATTAATGCAGAAAACTCCCTTACAACATGCTTGTGGTGCAAATCTAGAGAGTCGATAAGGTCCAAATCTAGTGAAAATGCAAGGTTTTCAAACCCTAGACATGAAATTTTGCAAGAAGATCACTATGATACAACACTAATATTAGAAATAATTCCTAATGAGTGTTTTAAAATGGTAGTAAAATCTGAAACAAGATTTTGACTACAAACCCTAGTTAATGCAAAACTAGGTTTTCATGAAAAGTGCAAAATTTCAGGCAATTTTTGTCAAATTAAGCACACAAATGCAATGCAAATGTATTCTAAATGATGAATTTATTCAAATTAAATTAGATCTACTGAAAATGACAGAAATTTAATGAAATTGAATGCCAAATATTTCAAATTATGCTAAAATGCAAGCCTAAAATACCAATTTTTTTCAAATTTTTTTCAAATTTTTTAAAATTTTTAATTTTTTTTGTAATTTTTTGAATGCAATAAGATGAATGAATGCAAATATATCAAAAAACACTCAGCAAGGTGCCAAAAAGGTCAAAAACATGGGTTCACCAAAATGTTTAGTGGTGAAAAGAGGGAGTGGATGAATGTGTGAGGGTTTTAGTTGTTTATGTGTAATCCTCCTTTCCCAACAAACATTCCAAGGGCTTATCAACTGAGTTGAATCTCCACTAAGTGAGAGAAGTCACCTATTGTGTTGGGTAGCCACTTGGGAAGCTGTGGACTCTTGGATGTATCAAGCAATGCCTCTATCTAATGTTCAAGTATGCTTAGAAACCCTGATTATGCAAATCAGTAAGCAAATTATTAAATTACGACAAATCCTTTCAGACTGGAACAAAGGACAAAGATACTTAACTTACTATTTTTTTAAGTTTGGAAGGTAGAGAAGTCAAGGACACGGGGACTTGCGCCAAAGTCCAAGGTACCAGTTTCTTTGAGGGGTTCTAATCTCCTTCTGTCACTGATCTACACTGCAACTTCAATTTCTAGAGATTCGAATACGGAGGACATTGGGACTAGTGCCCTAGTCTAGGAAAAGCAATAGTGCTTGCTTCTTTCTAGATCCTGAATCTTCTGTGTCTGCTAACCTTCCCTACAACTCCACTTCTTCTAGATGTGACACCTATAACCTGCAATCACAAGGAGTGTGGGAGGGGGTTGTGGTGTTTAGAGGCTTGCCTCGGTCAAGCCTCGGAGAGACATTCAAGTCTTTCGAACACCGTTGTCAGATGAGAGTGCATATCCTAATGGGATAGAGGCAAAAATCCAAATGATAAATAATTGAAAACATAAATGATATCACCTTGTTTAGAAGATCTCATGGAAGGAAGATGCTCTTCATGCCATGAGGAGATGGCTATCAAAGATGCAAATACAAACACAATAACAATAAAGTACTGCTCTACAACACAATGAATGCCTTGAATCACTTTCACATAAGCTTGTCAATCAAAATTTCCATCTAGTTTGCAAATGAAATCTAATCATGCTTATACTTGTAACTACAAAGATTCCCACTAAGAATTTCATAATTCAAACTTTAGATGTCAGCATAGAACCTAATTAATGGTCATAAAATTGACATTTGAAATTAGGACAGACCCAAAATGGGGCTAGACTAGGGTGCTAGCGCCCAAGTCTATCTTGCCATTTTTTGCTCAGATTTCATTAAAGTGCAGCCCCCTAGGTCCTATTTGTCACAAGACCCAAGGGTTTTCTCATCAGGAGTCATAAATAACATGCAAGATGCTCTAAATGCACTAATAGGACCTGAGAGCTAAACCTTAATAGGAAAAAAGCTCCCCAAGGTTACTTTTTCTGACATAACACCATCGTTAAGGTGGTAACATTAACATGCAAATATGGGGCCAAGTTTCACTCCCTCGTTTCACTATATTAGACTTTAGATAAGATATTTAAATGATAAACACAAGGTCTAATAAAGAATTAGATGCGTAACAAAGGAAAACTTAACATCCATGCAAGATTCCTATCGACTACAAGAATGTTTTGAGAACATTACTTATTCAATTTGATGTAAATAACGTCAAGAAACCTAAATTTGACTTTACTACAATAGTCAATTTGAAATCAACTTGCAAGGAAAAAAGACTTATACTCACCCCATCTTACATGGGTTCATGAAATCAATTCGATACTTAGATGGCATTCTGATCTTTTTTGAACATCTATTTCCTTCTCTCCTGGTGATAATCTCCTTCCATCTTTGAGGAAAGATTATTTTCCTATTACACTCACAACCATATAATCATGATCAGTGTATCATTATTTAATTCATAAATCATTATGATAAAATAATCTTAGCAATAAGTAATCTCATGCTTAATATAAGCATAAATCAATATCTATGTAATCAATGATTTCACTTGATATTTTCCACAAACATCAAATCATTAATCTAAGATTAATTATCATGTTTACCACATAAAAGTATGACTAGGCTAAATCAAAAGTTGGGGTTGTAACACTCCTCACCATCACCTATTGATACCATCCCAAATCCATCATCCTATCCTCTTGGTGCCAACACCTTTATCCATGGTGGTTCTCTCATAGGATAGGCAATAGTTATATCCAACACCCATCCTCAACCATATACTAATGGACTCGTGTCTTGTTTCCATATCAACAAACATCCTGTTGTCCATCACATGATCCAAACATGAACTATCAAGGAAAAGGCTTAGGCCTTCATGAACAAGGAATATTGGATCCCATTCATGTCAAAACCAACATGCAACCACATGGCCTTGGTTCTATATCCTAAGACAAACAATCCAAGAATGTTGGTACCACCTTCATGCCTCCTAAGGAAACTTCTTCCAATCCTAACATAGGTGCATTTCATTGCACCTCCAAACCATTTTTTTCCATCCCTCCATCATCATACAAATCCAAAAAGCATGCCACTATTCCTCCTCCATCTTATCGTAAATGTCTTTCCATCCATAAATCCAAATGTCCTCCCATCCCTAAATCCACTCTTCCTCCCATCCTCCCAACTCCCAATATCCCCATCCTCAACACCCCCATCCACAAATCCCATATCCCTAAACACCCTAATTCCCTATCCCCTAAAATCCCTAATCATGACCAACAAATGTACACATCATCTAAAGATGAAGATATCAGCAAACCCATGGGATTCCAAAAAAATACTTCGGGTGTATCCACACATAAAGAAAACATCAACAAAAGCCTAAGAACTATCATGTTGTAGGGCATCGATACACCAAATTCAAGAAAATCATCTAAAATGCTACAAAATCCCAACCTCCAAAAGAAAAAACAAACACGATGTGGGTCCCCAAGAAAAAATAATAAATCTGAATGAAGAATCCATATCCCCTCCAAATCCCAAACCCCCTATCCCCCATTTTGCACCAAATACAAAAATCCTCAAAATCCTAAGTCCATTTGGGTCCCCAAATCCCCAAATTAGTAATCCCACCACAGCCCATCTCGATCCCATAATAAAGAATTCACCATGAATCCTAAATCTTGATTACTCCTCACTCCCCATAAAAATGTAAGCTTCAAAATCCACAACGATGTGTGCAAACATTGATATTGATTCCCCTCGACCCCACAAAATTCCCCTATGCACCCATCCCCCCTCCTATATTCATTATCTAATATATACCTCCCATAGCATCCCTCTCATCCATACATTTACATAATCCATTCATCCTCCATCCAATCTACCATAGATATCCCATCTACCAACATTCATATGTGTAATGCCACTTGACATGGTTTGGCATGCAACAACTATCTTAATTGGGACACTATCACCTTGCTATGGAAATAGACACTCAAGTCCCCATCCTCCTCCAAACCCATTTCTCTACCTATCCATCACATCTGAATATCAAAAAAATCCCAAAAAATTAGAACATTGTCCAAAATGAAAATTAAAAATTAAAATTAAAAAAAAAAGAAAAAAAGTAAAGAGAAAAAATTGTCCAATAGTGAAAACCATTTCTATGGCTCCTTGGGAAAATACCTTGATAAAATGCCATGTGGGCATCATGCGCAATCCCCGATCCATTTGTACCCTACACTTTGGGGCAAGCCTCGCCTCACTTATCACTCCTATCCACTATATCCATGTTTATCCTATTGTCTCCCACCCATTCCATCCACTATATCTCCCTAGCTATCCTATCATCATCCCATCCTCCCTTCCCACTTTCAATCTTGATAAGGATAGGGACAAAACATTCAAAACATGCTTTGAACACCTCTTTGCACATACATCCCTTCCAAGCATATCTTACAAATGTATCCATCCCCCCAACACCTTGTCATGAGAGACACCTATCTAGAGTGGGACTTCTTTTACTATATGACATAGAAACCCCCTCCATCCACCTATCCTAAATCCTCTAATCCATCATGAACCCCTATCCCAATCCTCCTTTTATCCCCCTATCCTCCCCTTTGACACAACTTTGACCTCCATGGGTAGGGTCTAAGCACTCTATTCCACCATCTATCATTCTATCCCTCCATCATCCAATCCCTTAATCACCCCATCCAAATCATCCTATTATCCCTTTTCAATATACTTGGTTTTCCCTTGTCATTGGTATCTATCTAAGGGCTACCCCAAATGCAACCCAATACAATCCCTCTGGTGATCCAAATATCCCAAACATCTAAAGATCGAAAGAAAAATCCTAATCCAAAATCATCCAAAATCATCCAATCATATCCATGGTCTTGTTCCAAGCCTTGATCAAACATCCATCATCATCATTGGGATATATCATTCTCAATCCTTGTGTTGTTCTTATTATCATCAACATAATCCAACATCATCAATCCCTCAATCTTTAGCTTTTCAGCTTGACCAGGGGCAACATTGTGTTTGTCTTTGTAGATTTTTTTGCATGTGTGCTTGCTTGTATGTGTGCATTATCATTTTATCTTGCATCTGCATCGGTCTCTGTAACCTACTTGCCACAACAATATCATGGTCTTTCATATCATGGTGCTATACAACATAGGGTTTCTTATGACCTTGTCGGTTGTCCCATCACAGTACTCACCAAGGTTGTCCAATGCCTTGTGATGTGTTGGGGCATCCTTTTATGCATGAGACACATTATCACCCTGGTTCCTTATACCTTGGTGCATAATGTCTCATTCCATATCAAATAAAATTGCTCCCATCTAGTGTAGCATAACACATAACTCCATCTATCGGTTTGCATATATCCATCCATCCATCTCCATCCTTTAATCTCTTTCATCCAATCATTTATTCCCCCATCATCCCTTTTCTCCAACACCCTACATCCTGTCTCCTCTATCCAACTATTTCCATCCTTTCGAGAGAGCACCCATGTTGTTCAAACCCACTTGCCCTCTTGAGGGGGAATTATCCCTACCATAATTTCCTCCTTGTGTCTCTCACTTTGACTGGTTGGGGCATCATCATCCCTAATCCAACCATCTTATTCTAATCCAATCAAGTGCTATGTTTTATCTTTCTTTGAAATGATGTTACTTCAACACCATCTCAAAGAGGGGAAACATGTACACATCTAAAATCAACCACTTACTACTTCTAGCCCTAATCAGGACATCACTAAACCACTTTCTTCCACAATTAACTAAATAAAAACCCATTTAGAAAGTTAATTGTCCAATCCCCTTTCCAACAATGATTAAACAATATTTTATTATTAAATCACTATTCATTAGTACCATCTCCTAGCATTAATTAAATAAATTTAATCATTTATTCAATTAATTAGGTCCTTTTCTATAGTCTAAAATTAGATAAATATTCATTTATCTAATATCCTTATCCCCATACAAAATTAAATAAATATTTCTATTTATTCAATTTCTTATTTTCTGCACTTTTGATTAAGTTGACTAATCCACTTAATCACATGCTTGCACATTCCAAAACTTTCATTAACCCATTCAAACCCCTCACATCCTCCAATATGTACAAAAGCATAGGCTTTTGTACATAATCACATGACCTTCTTACAAAGGGATGGGAACGTACCTTGCACATCCCTCTAAAAAGGGTCCCTTTGTCCCTTTTCAATCCTCTCCATCCACTTTATCCAAGACCATCATCCACCCTTGATCTCTCCTTGATCCAAGGACCATCTTTGTCCTCCAATCCTATCATGCCACTTGGTGGCCTCTCATCAATCGAATCCTCCCAATAATCCTCAACCATTGATCTAATTCCAAATCAATCCTATCCATCCAATCCCCCATCCAAAAATCTATAAATAGCCATCATCCCAAGCCATTTTAAAGTCTCCATGTTATGCTATCAATTTGAGGAGCAATCAACATATCAAGACATCAAGGAGCACATCCAATGATCAAGGTTTGCATACATAGTTAGGTTGTTTAACTTCATATGTAGGCATTCATTTAGGTCAATCATGAGGTTGCATTAGTTGATGAGTATAATAGGCTAATATTAGTTTAGTTTATTCTCTTTTATGCTCATTATCTTGTGTACAAAAGAACTAAAATTGACTTACCCAAATACCTCAGAAGCTAAAACCATAACTTCCTAAGAGAGAATTGTCTAAATTCCACAAGAGGTCATTCCCTTACGAATAGGAAAAGCCCAATAGGCAAACATCTAAGTACTCGCCAAAAGTGTTTGTACTATGGAAATGACTATTAAAACCCATAATTGAAAATTGCAACAAAACTATTGAAATGGGTATTATGGCTCACAAATTGTAACTCCCCTCTATTAGGCCTTTACACTAAAATCCATTACAACCCACAATTGACTTGCAAACTATATAATTGGTATGACTCCATTAGAAATAAACTTTGCTCTATCCAAATACCTTAAGCACTAACAACTATCTAAACTCCACAAAAAATCTTTGCTCTACAAAGGGAAGATCCTAGTACTCAAACATCTAAATGCCCAACAAATGAGATTTGCCAAAAATATAGCAGATAACTATAAAACTCTACCCCTCTTTACAATACATAGCTTATTTAGACAAACAGGGAAAATATCATTTCACACTAAATTCACCTAAAACAAAGTGCAAACATTGAAAAGAATAGAAATTCTATGCATCACCAAGTAGAGGAACACTATCATAGTGATGGCCATACAATACTTGTCATAGATTGTAGATTGTAGCAACAATATTAATAGAAGTGCTCTACAAATCTGAGCACAAGGTTGGGCAGGCAAATGTGATTCTCTCTTTGTTGTGTTGATGGGGTAAGCTAGACTATGTTCTCACATTAAGCTCTGCTTACGTAGTGGTAATTTGATAACTTCAAGTCATCTAGTTGCTCCATATGCATTCATGGCAAAGGAGTCCCACTCATTATTGCCCACCAATTTCTGGTTTCTAAATTTGTAAATGGAAAATTGCATTGGTAGAAAAATATTTACGTTAGTTATGAGTTTAAGTTTTCATGCTATATGTAAACAAATATTTTTTCTTGAAAATTAGAGAGTAATAAGACTAAATTGTAAATGATAACCACTCTACAATCAATAAATAAAAATTTAATGACTTTAAAATAGTTAGAAATAAATGAACATTTTAAACAAACATATTAAACTTGAAGTGAGAAAAACAAAGGCAAACATTGAGAGGCAGACTAAGTGAGGTAATCGGGCAATGTAAAGTGTAGATTCATTCCATAAAGCTTGGAGCTTATGTACACTATTCCATACAAATGTGGCTCCTTGTCCCTCCTATTCCTCCACCTTGTCATCGTAGTAGGAACATCATCCACCTTTATCTCTCCTCACCCAACCAATTTGATCTTGACTGTACATGTCACAAGACTTATTCTCCAACCATGGATCTTTTGACACTTGGATTTGAACCATCCTTGGCCTATAAAAGGGAAGCTCCTCACCTTAATTTTACATCACAAGAGCTATAGTACTTACATGCTATAGAAATTCCATCAAGTATCCAAGCATGCCTTTGGCCCCGATTTGCATATCAATATCATGATCTCCATTGTTGCATTATCATCTAGCTTCATAGTATCATTTAGTTGCATATCATTATCCTCATATACATCATTATCAATAACATTGCATTAGCTTCATATCATCATCACTAGCACAGTCTGCATTGTAGGGTTATTTACATTGCATTTAAATCCACAATCCCATTCATCTCATAGTCATCTTGAGAAGACAAAGAAGTACAATTTTGAGAGCAATATCATAATCAACAAGATCTTGAGAAGATAGGAGACAATAGAACGCAAAGGATAAATTAGTTTGCAATGTATAATTCATGTTTTCTATATTTTTCCTAGTTTCATTGGTGATTTGAATTTGAGTAGGAATTTAGAGTAATTATGGTATCTTATTAGGTTCTTACAGTTGTTTCAAATAATCAATCAGAGTATCTATCTAAGGGCTACCCCAAATGCAACCCAATACAATCCCTCTAGTGATCCAAATCTGCCAAACATCCAAAGATCAAAAGAAAAATTCCTAATCCATGTAGCATAAGCTAAGAAATCTACACAAAATCATCCAATCACATCCATGGTCTTGTTTCAAGCCTTGCTGCAAGCCTTGATCAAACATCCATCAGATCATCATTGGGATATATCATTCTCAAACCTTATGTTGTTCTTATTATCATCGACACAATCCAACATCATCAATCCATCAATCTTTAGCTTTTTAGCTTGACCAGGGGCAACCTCGTGTTTGTCTTTGTAGAATTTTTTGCATGTGTGCTTGTTTGTGTGTGTGCATTATCATTTTATCTTGCATCTGCATCGGTCTCTGTAACCTACTTGCCACAACAGTATCATGGTCTTCCATATCATGGTGCTATACAACATAGGGTTTCTTATGACCTTGTCGGTTGTCCTATATCAGTACTCACCAAGGTCGTCCAATGCCATGTGATGTGTTGGGGCATCCTTTTATGCATGGGACACATTGTCACCTTGGTTCCTTATACCTTGGTGCATAATGTGTCATTCCATATCAAATAAGATTTCTCCCATCCAGTGTAGCATAACACATAACTCCATCTATCAATTTGCATCTATCCATCTCCATCCTTTCATCTCTTTCATCCAATCATTTATTCCCCCATCATCCCTTTTCTCCAACACCCTACATCCTGTCTCCTATGTCCAACTATCTTCATCCTTTCGAGAGAACACCCACGTTCTTCAAACCCACTTGCCCTCTTGATGGGGAATCATACCTACCATCATTTCCTCTTTGTGGCTCTCACTTTAATTGGTTGGGGCATCATCATCCCTAATCCAACCATCTTCTAATCCAATCAAGTGCTATGTTTTATCTTTCTTTAAAACGATGCTATTTCACAACACCATCTCAAAGAGGGGAAAAATGTACACACCTAAAATCAACCACTTACTACTTCTAACCCTAATCAGGACATCACTAAACCACTTTCTTCCATAATAACTGAATAAAAACACATTTAGAAAGTTAATTATCCAATCCCCTTTCCAACAGTGATTAAACAATATTTTATTATTAAATCACTATTCATTAGTACCATCTTCTAGCATTAATTAAATAAATTTAATCATTTATTCAATTAATTAGGTCCTTTTCTATAGTCTAAAATTAGATAAATATTCATTTATCTAATATCCTTATCCCCATACAAAATTAAATAAATATTTCTATTATTCAATTTCTTATTTTCTGCACTTTTGATTAAGTTGACTAATCCACTTAATCAACTTAATCAAATGCTTGCACATTCCAAATCTTTCATTAACCCATTCGAACCCCTCACATCCTCCAACATGTACAAAAGCATGGGCTTTTGTACATAATCACATGACCTTCTTACAAAGGGATGGGAACATACCTTGCACATCCCTCTAAAAAGGGTCCCTTTGTCCCTTTTCAATCCTCTCCATCCACTTTATCCAAGACCATCATCCACTCTTGATCTCTCCTTGATCCAAGGACCATCTTTGTCCTCTAATCCTATCATGCCACTTAGTGGCCTCTCATCAATCCAATCCTCCCAACAATCCTCAACCATTGATCTTCCAAATAAATCCTATCCAACCAATCCCCCATCCAAAAATCTATAAATAGCCATCATCCCAAGCCATTTTCAAGTCTCCATGTTATGCAAGGTTATGTTGTCAATTTGAGGAGCAATCAACATATCAAGACATCAAGGAACACATCCAACGATCAAGGTTTGCATGTAGTTAGGTTGTTTAACTTCATATGTAGGCGTTCATTTAGGTCAATCATGAGGTTGCATTAGTTAATGAGTAGAAGAGGCTAATATTAGTTTAGTTTGTTCTCCTTATGCTCATTTTCTTGTGTACACAAGAACTAAGCTTGACTCAGCGAAATTCCTCAAAAGCTAAAACCATAACTTCCTAAGAGACAATTGTCTAAATTCCACAAGAAGACATTCCCTTGCGAATAGGAAAAGCCCAATAGGCAAACATCTAAGTACGTGCCAAAAGTGTTTGTACTATGGAAATGACTATTAAAACCCATAATTGAAAATTGCAACAAAAACTATTGAAATGGGTATTATGGCTCACAAATTCTAACTCCCCTCTATTAGGCCTTTACACTAAAATCCATTACAACCCACAATTGACTTGCGAGCTATATAATTGGTATGACTCCATTAGAAATAAACTTTGCTGTATCCAAATACCTTAAACACTAACAACTATCTAAACTCCACAAAAAAATCTTTGCTCTACAAAAAGGAAGATCCTAGTACTCAAACATCTAAATGCCCAACAAAAGAGATTTGCCAAAAATACAACAGATAACTATAAGGGGCCGCTCCTTTTAACGGAAATAATGTTTTTAATAGGCCGCAGCCCGCTCCAAGGAAAGGGATGAAAAAAAAGCAATCAATCTGGTTCAACCAAACGGCTTGTTTGGTTATCTTACACGTGCGTGGATGCATGTTTTAACCGTTTTGTTATCTTACACGTGCGTGCTTATCTTACCGTTTGCGGTTTGAAGGATACGTTGCAGGTAGATGCCAGCTAAATAAATAGTTGAAGAATAGCAGGCGCAACAGCATAAATTGTTGTTTTGATTTATTTTCATATTGTTAGCTCTGTAAATCAAACAACACACTATCGTGCATGCAACTTGGAGAATTCTGAGGTAATGCATTAATTATGGTGCAATGGTTTCAATGTTCTCACAACTTTTTTTTTTTCAATGACTTGAATTTCATTACAACATTGAAATTCATTTACGGGTAGCAGTTTTTAGGCTCTTTGTTGGTGACATTTTCATCATAACTTTTTGCAGGGTTTTGAGGCAAATTTTGTAGGAGGCTGTTTATTAGGGGTGATATTGTCATTTTTGGTTGTCTTAACCATGGGATCTAGTAGTAATGGTAGTCAGTTTAGTCAGGCTTGTGCAGCCTGCAAATATCAGAGAAGAAAGTGCACGCCAGAATGCCCCTTAGCACCATTTTTTCCTCCTGATCAGGCAAAGAGATTTGAGGTAGTTCATAAGGTTTATGGGGTTAGTAATATTTTGAAGATACTTAACAATTTGTTGTTTTGATTTATTTGTTGCGTTCATTGCTCTGTTTGTGGTATTCATTGTTTTTCTGTGTGCATTTGGACTGTCTTAGTGAATTTATTGGAATAATTTGGACTGTGTGAGTTAATTTTTTTGTGTGCATTTGGAATGTGTTAATGAATTTCTTTGTTTAATTTTCTGGCTCTACATTTTTTATGTGAAGTTTTTGATCTTTTGTACTATTTCGTGTTCTTTTTTATTTTTGGGACCTTCAGACAATTATCCTGCTAAAGTGGAAGGTAGCAAGATTGAGAAGTGCCCTGTTTTTGCAGGGAAATTCGCCAAATATAATGTTACCTAACTAGGTTTCCTGCAAGTAGGTCTAATTCTAGGGCTTCATCACAGGTTTCTTCCAGGTGTGTCCCGTATCCAGCCTTGTGGAAGAAGGGTGTCTCGTATACAGTCTGGCTTGAATAAGATTTTGGTCAGAAGGTTGCTGGTGTGGCTGTGAAGACTTTGCAAAAGACCTAAGAAGAACCTTAACAAAGAGGTGGCTCATGGAATATAATCGACCTTAAAGCTGATTTGTGATCTCAGGTAAGTTTTCCTTGTTTCTGCATTAACACTGGCATTATTTGAATTTTTCCTCTATATTGATAGGAAAATCTACACAAAGGGTTTGGCAATTGACATCTAGAGGTTACTGTCCTCTTTTAGAGTTTTTAAAGCAGACTATGGTGCTTTCACCATATGAAGTGAAGCCCTAGTGATATCAAGCTCATCTACCTCTGGCCTTAGTGTGTATCCCCTTCAGAATTTTCCTCTGATGAGTCTTATTAACTGCGGACTAGCATTTGAGCCATGTTTCAGTAGAACTAAATAAGAATGAAACTAAGCTTCTTCTTTGACAAAGCTAGCATGAAACTAGGTCATAGGAGGAGTATAACAACAGGATTTTAGAAAACTGGCATCTATTTTTTCTCACCACGTTCAAATGCAACTAGCTTCATATGATGAAGAAAAGCCTTAAATATATTAGGTGTGGTTCTACTTTTCTTTTTAGCACATACTAGAGATGATTTACCATATTGCATATTTGTTCTATCTTTTATATCTTTTCCAAACATAATAGTGATAAACATGTGAAAATATCCATATTCATTCCAATATCTTAGATTACCGGTTCATCTCAAAATTTGTAAAATTTTCTGTAGGTACATTTGAATGCAAGCTTTCTGGGCATATCCCCCAAATAACTCTCATTTATTATATATGAGACCATTACAAATTTGGAAAACTACTACCAATTTTCTTCTTACCATCTCCCATTTCAACTGTAACTGAAAAAGGATATTATATCTATTATACACAATGTTCTTCTTGACAGTTTGTATTGTTTACATAGCAATGGATGTAATGATGTCACTACTTGCATATTTCCATGAAAAGTTGAAGTCTTAGTTGAAGTTTTATAAGGAGATTTTTGTAAGTCCTTTATCTATTTTGGTTGATTTTTGTAAGTCCTTTATCTATTTTGGTTGATTTTGGTTGATTTTTGTGCTTGGAATTAAAAAATAAGAGGGTGTAAGTGTTTTTTAGGCTCTCTTAATAAAGTTTAATAAAGTTTCTTGTTACTTGTTAGTTTCCTTACATTTAATTACATTTAATTGTCTAAAAACCCAAAGCTTACATTTAATTACATTTAATTGTCTAAAAACCCAAAGATTTCTTCTAATACTAGATCAAAGTTCACTTAGATTTAGATAAAAACTCAAAGATTTCTTCCAATGCTAAATCAAAGTTGACTTAGATTTAGATAGGCCATTGATTTCTTCTAATGCTAAATCAAAGTTGACTTAGATTTAGATAGGCCATTGGGTATTGTCAAAGTTTTAGATAAAAACTCAAAGATTTCTTCCAATGCTAAATCAAAGTTGACTTAGATTTAGATAGGCCATTGATTTCTTCTAATGCTAAATCAAAGTTGACTTAGATTTAGATAGGCCATTGGGTATTGTCAAAGTTGACTTAGATTTAGATAGGCCATTGGGTATTGCTTCATTTGGGTAAATCAAAGTTGATTTAGATTTAGATAGGCCATTTGGGTATTGCTTCATTTGGGTATTGCTTCATTTGCTTTTGTTCCCTTGTCCTCGTAATAAATATCTAATAAATATCTATTTTTAAAATTCAACCATTCAATAAATATCTATTTTTAAAATTCAACCATTCATTTTCATAATATGAAAATATTAATATATGATTATAATTGGTTTTGAAAAGTTTCCTCGTAATAAATATCTATTTTTAAAATTCAACCATTCAATAAATATCTATTTTTAAAATTCAACCATTCATTTTCATGAATATGAAAATATTAATATATGACTATAATTGGTCTATAATTGGTTTTGAAAAGTTTCTTGTTAGTTTCCTTACATTTAATTGTCTAAAAACCCAAAGATTTCTTCTAATACTAGATCAAAGTTCACTTAGATTTAGATAAAAACCCAAAGATTTTTTCTAATGCTAAGATAAAAACCCAAAGATTTCTTCTAATGCTAAATCAAAGTTGATTTAGATTTAGATAGGCCATTTGGGTATTGCTTCATTTGCTCTTGTTCCCTTGTCCTCGTAATAAATATCTATTTTTAAAATTCAACCATTCATTTTCATGAATATGAAAATATTAATATATGACTATAATTGGTCTATAATTGGTTTTGAAAAGGAAAATGGAGTAAGTTTCAACCATTCATCTATATGAATATGTGAAAATATGAATATGTGAAAATATTAATATATGACTATAATTGGTCTATAATTGGTTTTGAAAAGGAAAATGGAGTAAGTAGAATTAGTAGTCTATAATTAGTAGTCTATAATTAGAAGTGCAATTAGTAGTCTATAATTGGTTTTGAAAAGGAAAATGGAGTAAGTAGAATTAGTAGTCTATAATTGGTTTTGAAAAGGAAAATGACGAGTAAGTAGAATTAGTAGTCTATAACTGGTTTTGAAAAGGAAAATGGAGTAAGTAGTCTTAGTAGTCTATAATTGGTTTTGAAAAGGAAAATGGAGTAAGTAGTCTTAGTAGTAGTCTATAATTGGTTTTGAAAAGGAAAATGGAGTAAGTAGTCTTAGTAGTAGTCTATAATTGGTTTTGAAAAGGAAAATGGAGTAAGTAGTCTTAGTAGTCTATAATTGGTTTTGAAAAGGAAAATGGAGTAAGTAGTCTTAGTAGTAGTCTATAATTGGTTTTGAAAAGGAAAATGGAGTAAGTAGTCTTAGTAGTCTTAGAGATAGATCCATGGAGTAAGTAGTCTTAGAGATAGATCCATGGAGTAAGTAGTCTTAGAGATAGATCCATGGAGTAAGTAGTCTTAGAGATAGATCCAAGGAGTAAGTAGTCTTAGAGATAGATCCAAGAAGTGCAATTAGTAGGTAACAATCTTTATCAAAGAATTCTATTAATAAAACACAATGAGTTCTATTAATAAAACACAATCTTGTTGAGCTTTCTCCCATCTGGGTTGGAAATGTTCTTCTTCAATTTCCTATCTTTAAGTTTGGTAGTTTAAGTTTGTTCAGTTTGGTAGTTATTTCATATGTTTAATGATTGCAATTAAATACATGTTTGAATTTATAACCCTAATTCTTTCAAAACCTCAAACAACAACATACTTAAAAATTGAGCACAGGACAAATATTCTATTTAAAATATCAAATCATACTTTTTAGAAAGTAAAATATCAAATCATACTTTTTAGAAAGTAAAATCATACTTTTTAGAAAGTAAAATCTGATAAATAGGCCTCAGCAATTGAAGTAAAATCTTTGAATTTATAACCCCAATTCTTTCAAAACCTCAAACAACATACTTAAAAATTGAGCACAGTACAAATATTCCATTTAAAATATCAAATTTAAAATATCAGTACAAATATTCCATTTAAAATATCAAATTTAAAATATCAAATCATACTATTTTTAGAAAGAAAAGAAAAATCTGATAAATAAGTAAAATCTGATAAATAGGCCTCAGCAATTGAAGGCAGTGGAAGAAAAATGATCTTTTAACCTTTACAAATTTATGTTGATCTAGCTCCAATAGTATAACTAATGTTGACTTTTTCACGCTAGAAACAATGAACATTGATTTTAGAAAAAGATCTCTATAAAAAATAATAATAGTTGCTATTCCAGGCTATGTTCTGTGTTAGTCTTACACAATTGGTTAAACTGGGTGGGTGTTAGGCATATAATTGTCACAGAGAAGAATGGGATGGCCAAAAATAGTGCTACAATTTTCTTTAGTCTTGATGACCTGCTGAAGGAAAGTGAATTGTTTCACAAATGTCTTAATGTAATTTCGTCTTATGGAATGGAATGATTATAGAATGTGCACAAAATGGGCTTGGTGATGACAGGCTTGGAGGCAACAACAGGAATTTTTTGTAGTATGATGTATCTACTAAAGCCTGTGCCTAAATGACATTTCTTGAATAGTATGGAGATCCATAATAATTGGAAGCCGATTTTGGTTAGATGTTGTAATTCTAATTGCACTGACATGTATGCGTAATGTGGAACACATAGACAAAAATCATTCCATAAAATGCCATGGACCGATGACACTGCTGTTGCAACCCATCTTCCTGCAAATGGAGGAATGCGGCCACTGCCACTTCCACTCCGGATTTCTTCCCTTCACAGGGAGCAGCAATGATGCCTAAAGTGAAGGAGCTAAAACTCAAGCCTATCCAGGCTATGTCACCAGGAAGTAAGCTAGCATGTATTCTGGATTCTGTTTTGGTCTCCAGTTGGATTAAGGGAAAGTCACTGCAGGAGGAGTTGAAAGACTCGGACAGTGCAAGCAATTCAACATCCTCTTAGCTCGTTCAATGTTGTCCACCCCTGCCTCCACCTCATCCACTCTCCACAAGCCTATATCGAAGGACCAACATGTTGCACGGTCTGATATTAAATGAAAATATGATCGTAGGACCACTGTCAACAACCTTTCCACTTCCACCCTTTACCAAACTTTTATCCCTAAGAAGAACAACAAATAAATTTGCATAGTAACACTCTCACCTCTGTAGTCCTTCGGCACACCTGCATATATATCAGACCCCTAAGAATGATTGATGATAGTACCCGGCCTGGGATTTTCTTTATTGGTTACTATGTCATCTACATAAATAACACAATGTTTTTCTTCTTTCAAACCTCCTCCTCTCAGCACTTGATAGGCCTGGCATATATAGTGATTACATCTTAGATGCCTCCTTTATTTAAACTAGTCAATTGAATTTTAATTTGTCTTAGCCAACGCTCCCCTGAATCTCATTCTTGATCCGTTAGGAATCTACTACATTATGCCCATTTAGGTCTGGAGGAATTCTTGTGTCCCTCAAGGCGATTAGAGGTCCCTTTTAATTGCTTCTGGCAGCAACGTTCATGTTCTACTTATAGACTATAGTTGCCAAAACACTGCTACAGAAGTCGCCACCTAAAATTAGGTAGTAACTGCCCCAAATAGTGGATCCTTAAATATTGAATTTGCTGTGATTAAAGTTATTCCTGCCAAGATTAGGAGCTGCCACTGGTTGACGTGTAACAACTGCATCATAGTTTATTATTCACAACTTTCTTACTGAGCGCCCAGCTATTAGAGGAAAAACCCATGTGTCCCAGCAGCGGGGAATGAAGCGCTCAATCATGAGTTTTGGGAATCAAATGTGGCCCCCAACAATGGTGATTATAAGGAAGCACTCAATTTTTTTGAATTGTCTTTTATGCAATGCTCAAACATGTGGGGGTCCCAAGATGGCCAGTCAGAAAAGGGAGCTTCATAAATGTGTGGTCCCCAATAAGAATAAAGAATGCAAACAAACCTAACTCCATGGTGGACTGTTCACTTGAGGCAGCTCAGATTGAACTACTAAAGCCACAGTTTTCACAGTTTTAGAACAACTTGAGAGCCTTGAAGTGTTGAGCAGTGTAATGAGAATTATTGGGAATTGACAAACAACTTCAAATGGTGGTGTACGGAATTGGGAACATTGGGAATTGAGTAAGGCCATCTCTACAATTGTCTTACACTTTTATTGTCTTACACTTTTATTGATGTAGAAAGTCATCACTAAATTGTAAGGTTATAGAATCTTTAAGATGCACTTCTATTCAACTCAGTGAGCAGGGGAAGTGGATAGCCGACATGCTAACTCTGTTTGTCAAGATTCTAAGGTTATCAAATCTGCAGGACGCCTTTCCATTCAGTTGAATGAGCAGACTGTTTTTCACGCTCCCCTACTTAAACAAAATTGTCATCATTTTCCAAAATGAGCAGGGTAGGCAGGAGGAGTTTGCAGTTATGATTTGATGATTTTGTTGTTGAAGTTTATTGAGGTTAGGTGTGAAATGTATAGTGCGTACGATTTATTTGGATTGTGCATGCTTATTTGGTGATGTTATAGATTTTTGTTGGTTTGAAAAATGTAAAAGTTAACTAAAAATATAAAAGTGTTTTGGATAGTAAATGTACATATCATTTGATATTTTTGCTGTGAAGTTTTTTTTATTAACTTTAGGTGTGAAATGACAATGTGCAGGGTTCACTTGGATTGCAGGAAATAAATTTATACTTGGGAAGTTTATTCTAATTAAAAGATATCAATATCTTAGTTGGAAATGCTTTTGAATGGTAAAAACCTAAAGTTCAAAGGAAGACTTAAATTCTTTGTAAACATTGCTGGACGATTATAATTAATAAAAGATGTATTATTTTTTAAGGAGGGATAGAAATATCCCTCCATAAACTCTTTAAAGATGGCCATGGACATCCTTGAAGAGATATCTCATCTTTTTATGGTTTTTCTTGTTTTTTCTATTCTTAAAGTTAATAAATTGTTATGTTAATCAAATAAATGTTTTAAAAGGATGGTCATGGACATCCTTGAAGAGGTCTCTCAATCTTTTTATGGTTTTTCTTGTTTTTTCTATTCTTAAAGTTAATAAATTGTTATGTTAATCAAATAAATGTTTAAAAGTAGTTTATGTGTTGGTAATTAAACAATTACATAACTATATTTAGTGTGCCTATTGTGTTTATTCATGCACTATTGTTAATGACATTCACTCTTGTGTATACATTTTAATATTTTTATTATTTTTAGCCTTTGTATGTAATTTAACCTTCTTATTATGGAGAAAAAAATTGGTCTTTTTAAAATTTTCTTAAAAATAGAAGATTTTGCATCCTCTAAAACTATTTTGTATGTTCATGGTATTTCATTGTTGATTTTATTTTGAAATATATGTTTATTCATCTCATAAATATAAAAGTTTCCTAAAAGAATATAAATAACAAGTGTTTTAGATGGTGAACATACACATTGTTTGATAATTTTAATGTTGAAGTTTTATTGAGACTAGGTGTGAAATGTTTATTGATAATTAGAATTCATTTAGATTGTGTATGCTATTTAGTGATGTTATTGGTTCTATTGTTGATTTTTGTTAATCTCAAAAATGTAAAAGTTTACCAAAAATATAAATAGCAAGTTGAGGGAAGTGCTTTTGGATAATAAATTTGATGATTTTCGTGTGAAGTTATATTAAATTTAAAATATATCAATATCTTAGTTGGAAATGCTTTTGTATAGTGGAAAAACTTAAACATAAACTTTAAAGGAAGACTTAAATTTTTTGTATCTACATTGCTCAACTTGTGTAGGGGCAAAAATATCCCTCCATAAACACTTTAAGTATGACTATGGACATCCTTGAAGAGGTCTCATTCTTTTTATGCTAGTTTTAGTTTTTCTATTTTTGAAAATATTAATCAAATAAATGTTTTAAATGTAGTTTATTTATTTATAATTAAACAATTACATTACTATATTTAATGTGCCTATTGTGTTTATCCATGAACCATTGTTAGTGATACTCACACTTGCGTATGATTGTATGGGTTTTCTTTTAAGGGTGCATCAAACTCCTATGATGTGTCTAAGTGTGCTTGTTAATGAATCATAGTAGAGTGACATTAACTTTGGTGTGTGATGGTTCTAATGGAATATGGCATATATGGTGTACATAAGGGTTAGTGACATAGTATCATACGAGTGTCATGGCTTTTTTGTGAAGCATGCATTATGGTTAATGTATATCAAACTCTTATAGTGTTCCTAATGTTGTTATGCATGCAATATGGTTAGTGACATTCACTCTTGTGCATGATGATCATGACTTTCATGTGAAGGGTATAATGGAATCTAAATCATTGAGTTGTATGGGTTTTATTTGAAAGCTCTTCAAACTCCTATGGTGGGCCTAGTGTGTTTGTTCAAGCATTATAGTTGAGTGGCATTAACTCTCTTATTCACGACCATTATATGGCTTTTGTGTGAAGGGTTTAATGATGAATATGTCACAAAGTTGTATGGGTTTTCTTTGAAAGTTGCATTAAACTCCTATGGTGTGCCTAATGTGGTTGAGTGACATTGACTCTTATTCATGATGATTATATGGCTTTTGTGTGAAGGGTCTAATGATGAATATGGCTTTTGTGTGAAGGGGTCTAATGATGAATATGTTTGTATGGGTTTTTTTGAATGTTGCATCAAACCCTTATGGTGTGCCTAGTGTGATTATTAATCATGGTTGAGTGACATTGAATCCTATGCACAATGATTGTATGCCTCTTGAGTGAAGGGTCTAGTAAAATATATGTGATGGAGTTCATGGATCATAATTATTGTATGATATTTATGTGAAGGGTATAATAATGAATATGTGACATTGCGTTGTATGGGTTTTGTTTGAAGGTTACATCAATCTCTTTTGGTGTGCTTGTTCATGCATCAAACTCTTCTAATGTTCCTAGTGTTCTTATGTATGCATTATTGTTAGTGACATTTACTTTTGTACATGAGGATCATGACTTCCATCTGAAGGGTATAATGGCATAATGACATGTTATTGAGTTGTATGGGTTTTCTTCAAAGGTTCTTCAAGCTTCTATGGTGTGCCTAGTGTGCTTGTTCAAACATTATGGTTGAGTGACATTGACTCCTATTTATGATGATTGTATGACTTTTGTGTAGAGTCTAATGATGAATATGTCACTAAGTTGTATGGGTTCTTTTGAATGTTGCATCAAACTCTTATGACATGCCTAGTGTGATTGTTCATGCATCATGATTAAGTGATATTGAATCTTATGCATCATGATGATGATTGTATGCATTTTGAGTGAAGGGTCTAATAAAATATATGTGATGAAGTTCATGAATTGTAATTATTATACGACTTTCTTGGTGAATGGTGTAATGATGAATACAGGAGATTGAATTATATGAGTTTTTTTCGATGGTTACTTATAATATTCCTAGTGTTCTTATGCATTATGGTTAGTGACATTCACTCTTGTGCATGATCATGACTTTCACATGAAGGTTGCATGGGTTTTATTTGAAAGTTTTTCAAACTTCTATGGTGTGCTTAGTGTGCTTGTTCATGAATTATAGTTGAGGGGCATTGACTATATTTTCCATGATGATTGTATGACTTTTGTGTGAAGGGTCTAATGATGAACATGCCACTAAGTTGTATGAGTTTTCTTCAAAGGTTGCATCAAACTCCTATGGTTTGTCTAGTGTGTTTGTTCATACATTATGGTTGAGTGACATTGACTCTCTATTCATGATGATTGTATGGATTTTGTGTAAAGGGTCTAATGATGAATATGTCACTAAGTTGTATGAGTTGTTTTGAAGGTTCCATCAAACTCTTATGGTGTGCCTAGTGTGATTGTTCATGCATCGTGGTTGAGTGACATTGAATCTCATGCATGATGATTGCATGTCTTTTGAGTGAAGAGTCTAATAAAATATATGTGATGCAGTTCATGCATCATAATTATTGTATGGCTTTTGCGTGAAGGGTAAAATGATGAATATGCTATATTGTATGGGTTTTGTTTGAATGTTGCATCAAACTCCTTTGGTGTGCCTAGTGTGCTTGCATCATGGTTGAGTAATGTTGACTCTTGTGCATGATGATTGTATGGCTTTTACATGAAGGGTCTAATAACACATATCATTATGTTAAATGGGCATTGTTCGAAGCTTCTAATGGCATATGATGGCATTGAGTTGTATGGGTTTTATTTTAAGGTTGCACCAAACTTATATGGCATGCCAAGAATGCTTGTTCTTGCATCAATTGAGTGATATCAACTCATATGTTTTTTTGAAGGTTGCATGGCAATTGTATGACTTTCATGAAGGGTCTAATTAAATGTCATTATGTTTCATGGTTTTTGTTTCAAGGTTGAGTGACATTGACTCTTGTGCATATGATTGTATAACTTTTACATAAAGGGTCTAATGACATATATTCCATTAAGATGGGCATTGTTTGAAGATTCTAATGACATGATAGCATTAAGTTGCACAGGTTTTGTATTGAGGTTGCACCTTGAAACTCCTATAGTATGCCTAGTGTGCTTGTTCATACATTATGATTGAGTGACATCGACTCTTGTGCATGATGATTATAAGACTTGCATGAAGGGTTGAATGAAATTTGTTATTGAGTTGTATGGGTTGTGTGTTTGAAGGTTCTAATGGCATATATAGTCTAATGATAAATATGTCATTAAATTGTATGGGTTTTGTTTTAAGGTTGCATTGAACTCCTATAGTGTGCACAATGCAATTTTTCATGCACCATGTTTAAGTGACATTATCTCTTGTGCATGATCATTGTATGGATTTTGCGTGAAGGTCTAAAGAAATATATGTCATTGAGCTCTATCTTATTTTTTAAAGCTTCTAATGGCATATATTGGCTTGTATGGGTTTTGTTTTAAGGTTCCATCAAACTAATATGGTGTGTCTAGTATGCTCAATCACGCATCATGGTTCCATGAAATTAACTCTTATGCATGATGATTGTACAAGTTTTGCATGAATAATTTAATGAAACATATGTCATTGAGTTGTATGGGCTTTGTTTGAAGGTTCTAATGTCATTGATTTGTATGGATTTTGTGTGAAGGGTCTAATTATGAATATGTCACTAAGTCGTATGGGTTTTCTTCCAAGGTTGCATCAAACTCCTATGGTTTGCCTAGTGTGCTCGTTCATACATTATGGTTGAGTGACATTAACTCTCTATTCATGATGATTATATGGATTTTGTGTAAAGGGTCTAGTGATGAATATGTCACTAAGTTGTATGGGTTGTTTTGAAGGTTCCATCAAATTCTTATGGTTTGCCTAGTGTGATTGTTCATGCATCATGGTTGAGTGACATTGAATCTTATGCATGATGATTGTATGCCTTTTGAGGGAAGGTCTAGTAAAATATATGTGATAGGAGTTCATACATCATAATTATTATATGGCTTTTGTGTGAAGGGTAAAAATGAATGTGACATTGAGTTGTATGGGTTTTATTTGAAGGTTGCATCAAACTCTTATGGTTTGCCAGGTGTGATTGTTCATTCATCATGACTGAGTGACATTGAATCTTATGCATGATGATTGTATGCCTTTTGAGGGAAGGTCTAGTAAAATATATGTGATAGGAGTTCATACATCATAATTATTATATGGCTTTTGTGTGAAGGGTAAAAATGAATGTGACATTGAGTTGTATGGGTTTTATTTGAAGGTTACATCAAACTCCTTTGGTGTGCCTAGTGTGCTTGTTCATGCATCATGGTTGAGTAATGTTGACTCTTTGTTGAATGCACAAGACAATTGAGAGGGGGGGGTGAATCAGTTGTATAATAAACTTCAGATCCACATTAACCTTTAAACTTGTTATGATGATTAACCATGAAAAACAAATAACAGAAAATGAATCATAACAACATCAAACACAGGACAACACTAGATTTTACGTGGAAAACCCAAGAAGGGAAAAACCACAGTGAGGATTAGCTCACAATATAAAGTAGTAACACCAAATTACAAAGGTGTTAATATGTGATGACTGATCATGCAAGTACTGTACATAGAAGCAGGGGTTCGGGGGCGCAACCCCTAATTTTTTTTCCCTCTTTTTTGCACAATCAGAGTCAGTTGTTAATTTTTGTTAACCGACAAAAGAAAAATGACATTGCAAAACCCTAATTCTAGAAGCTTCTAGAAAGCTTGTTATAAGCAGCTGAGATGTATGCTATGGCAATGTATTCACGAGATTGTAATTTGTTTTGCATTGGATAATAAAATCATTGAATAGCTAAGTTTTTGTGGATGTAGCCCATTTTGGGTGAACCACGTTAAATTTATGTGTTGATCCCTTTTGTTATATTTAGGTTATTTAATCTACATATAATTGTTAGTGTTTATTGCTTTGATCTACCTAAACCCTAACAACTAGTATCAGAGTGGGTTGTGTTTGATTATCATCTATAGGAAGGTCTCACGGTTGAGTGGGAGTCTCACAGTTAAGTGGGAGTAATGGAGGACAAGGGTAAATTGAAGGTAGATAAATTCAATGGGTGGAACTATCAGTTATGAAAGATGCAGATGGAGGATTATCTCTATCAGAAGGATTTATGGAGGCTGTTGGAAGGAAAAGCTAAGAAATTGACAGTAATGACTAATGAGGATTGGGAACTTCTAGATAGAAAGGCACTAGGAACATTTGGTTGTGCTTGGCACTGTCTGTGGCATTCAATATAACTAAAGCGAAGATAATAGATGAACTGATGAAAGCTTTGGCTAAATTGTATGAAAAACCCTTAGCCTTTGTTTAATAAGGTATTTCTCATGAAGCGTTTGTTTAATCTAAAAATGATTGAAGGTGGATCTATATTAGATCATTTAAATGAGTTTAATATGATTACCAGTCAGCTAACTTTTGTAAAAGTAAAATTTGATGAAGAGGTGAGGGCTCTCTTGGTTTTATGTTCTTTGCCAGAAAGATGGAATAGCTTGGTAATGGTTGTAAGTAACTCTGTCTCTGGTTTAAATACTTTGAAATTTGATGATGTTGTTGGTGTTATCCTTAGCAAGGAAATGTGACAGAAAAGCACAGGTGAGACTTCAACATCTGGTAATGCTTTGACTGTAGAGAATAGGGGAAGAACAAAGGAAAGAGGAAAAAGCCCAACAAATCGTGGGAAGTCACAAGGGAAGTCAAAGAAAGGTAGATCTAAATCCAGAGGAAGAATGGATTGCTGGCACTGTGGAAAGCCAAGACACTTGAAGAAGGATTACTGGTCTTGAAAGGGCAAACAAGGAGATGGACAACATGATGATAGTAAGGAAGCAAATGTTGCAAGTAATAAATTATAGGATGCTTTAATTTTGTGTTTAGATAATGCTAATGATTCCTAGGTAATAGATTTAGGAGCTTCATTTCATGCCACACCCCATAGGAAATATTTTGTAGATTATGTTCAAGGTGATTTTGGATAGGTATATTTGGGTGATGATGAACCTTATCAGATTGTTGGAAAATGAAAGATAAAAATCAAGTTGTAGAATGGAAATGAATGGTTTCTACAAGAGGTAAAGCATTTTCCAAATTTGAGAAGGAATTTAATATGTGCAGGACAACTGGGTAGCAAAGGCTGCATAATTACCTTTTCAAACGAAGTCTGGAAGGTCACTAAAGGTGCATTAGTAGTAGCTAAAGGTGAAAAGGTAGGCACGTTGTATTTGTGTACTGGTAATATTTAATCTACCTTAGCTGCTACATAAACAATTGCTACTGAGACAGTTATAACACTTGCTACAGGGACAGAAACATAATTGTGGCACCATAGACTTGGGCACATGAGTGAGAAAGGGATGAAGATCCTTCAATCCAGAAAGTTGCTACTAGGTCTGAAGAAGATTGACTTGGAGTTCTACGAAAATTGTGTTTATGGAAAATAGAAAAGAGTCCAATTTCTTAGAGAAGAAGAGTGAGAAATTAGAGCTTGTGCATTCAGATGTATGGGGACCAGCTTAGGTATCTTCTCTTGGTGGCTCTTGCTATTATGTTACTTTTATTGAGGATGCAAGTAGGAAGACATGGGTGTATTTCCTAAAAAAGAATCAGAAGTATTTGAAACCTTTAAAAGGTGGAAAGCTTTGGTTGAGAATGAGATAGGGAAAAAGTTGAAGTGTCTTAGATCTGATAATGGAGGCAATTATTGCAGCAGAGAATTTGAAAATTACTGTTCATATAATGGAATTCGTTGGCAGAAAACAGTTCCTAGAACCCCACAAGAAAATGGTGTGTTTGAGAGGATGAATAGGACCATTATGGAGCATGCAAGGAGCATGAGATTGCATGTTGGACTACCCTTACACTTTTGGGCAGATGCTGTACATACCGTTGTTTATTTAATAAATAGGGGACCTTCAAATCCTTTGGATGGTGGCATTCAAGAGGAGGCATGGATAGACAAAAAGGTAAACTATTCATTTCTAAAAACCTTTGGTTGTGAAGCTTTTGTCCATGTTTATTGAAAATAGAACCAAGCTTGAGGCTAAGTCTAAAAAATGTACCTTCATTGGATATGGAGTAGATGAATTTGGTTATTGGTTATGGGATTATGAAAATCATAAAACCATTAGGAGTAAAGATGTATGGGGACCAGCTCAGGTATCTTCTCTTGGTGGCTCTTGCTATTATGTTACTTTTATTGAGGATGCAACTAGGAAGACATGGGTGTATTTCCTAAAAAAGAATCAGAAGTATTTGAAACCTTTAAAAAGTGGAAAGCTTTGGTTGAGAATGAGATAGGGAAAAAGTTCAAGTGTCTTAGATCTGATAATGGAGGTGAGTATTGCAGCAGAAAATTTGAAAATTACTGTTCATATAATGGAATCCGTAGGCAAAAAATGGTTCCTGGAACCACACAAGAAAATGGTATGTTTGAGAGGATGAATAGGACCATTATGGAGCATGCAAGGAGCATGAGATTGCATGCTAGACTACCCTTACACTTTTGGGCAGATGCTATACATACCGTTGTTTATTTAATAAATAGGGGACCTTCAAATCCTTTGGATGGTGGCATTCAAGAGGAGGCATGGACAAACAAAAGGGTAAACTATTCATTTCTAAAAACCTTTGGTTGTGAAGCTTTTGTCCATGTTTATTGAAAATAGAACCAAGCTTGAGGCTAAGTCTAAAAAATGTACCTTCATTGGATATGGAGTAGATGAATTTGGTTATTGGTTATGGGATTATGAAAATCATAAAACCATTAGGAGCAGAGATGTTATATTCAATGAGAAGCTCATGTATAAGGATCAGCTACAAGTAAAGAAGCATGAATTAGTCAAAAAGGAATATGTGGTGCTAGATGAGATTCTAGAAAATAAAATGCCAGTGGTACTTGATGCTTAGAAACAAGTTATCCCACAGAGTCTTGCACTACAAGGATAACTAGACCTCTAGAAAGATTTTCTCCATTATTATATTCTATATTATTAACTGATTCTGGTGAACCTGAAGGTTATGAAGAAGCAATGCAGGTAGATTCCAAAAAGTAGTGGGAGCTAGGCATGAAAGAGGAAATGGATTCCTTGCTATAGAATCAGACTTAGGACCTAGTCAAATTGCTTGCAGGTAAAAGAGTATTGCCAAATAAATGGGTTTATAGGTTGAAGGAAGAAGATGGAGGCAAGAAAAGATATAAGGCCAAACTCGTGGTAAAAGGTTTTGCACAAAAAAAAGGTATATATTTTGATGAAATATTTTCTTCGGTTGTAAAGATGACTTCTATTAGAACTATTCTAAGTCTTGTGGCTACGAAAGACTTGCATCTTGAACAACTAGATGTGAAAACAACTTTTCTCCATGGGGATTTGGAAGAGGAAATATACATGCAGCAACTATAGGGATATGAGGTCAAGGGTAAGGAGGATTTTGTGTGTAGGTTAAAGAAGATTTTGTATGGCCTGAAGCAAGCACCTCAGCAATGGTATTTGAAATTTGATAGTTTTATGGATGAACAAGGTTACAAAAGATGTCATTCTGATTATTGTGTTTATTTCAAGAAATTGGGTAATGGCAGCTATATTATCATGTTGCTTAATGTTGATGACATGCTTGTTGCTGGGTCTAACATGCAACATATTAATGAACTTAAACAGAAATTGGAAAATTCATTTGCTATGAAGGATTTGGGTGTAGCAAAACAAATCCTTGGTATGAGGATCACACGGGTCAGGACAAATAGAAAATTATTTTTGTCTCAAAGTGAGTATGTAGAGAAGGTGTTGAAAAGGTTTAACATGCAGAATGCAAAAGCAGTTAGCACACCTTTGCCTAGTCATTTTAAGTTGACTAAGGAGATGTGTCCAAAGACACAAGAGGAGGAAGACAAAATGTCTAAGATACCATATGCATCAGCAGTTGGCAGCTTGATGTATGCAATGGTATGTACAAGGCCAAATATTGTACACGCAGTGGGAGTTGTGAGTAGGTATAAGAGCAATCCGGGAATGGAACATTGGAATGTGGTAAAATAAATTTTTTGATATTTGAGAGGTACTACTTCAAAGAAACTATGTTTTGGAGGAACAAATTCTACTCTAAAAGGATATGTTGACTCTGATCTGGCAGATGATATTGATAGCAGGAGGAGTACTACATGGTATGTTTTTACTATAGGAGGTACTGCAGTCAGTTGGATTTTAAGACTACAAAATGTTGTTGCGCTTTCAACCACTGAAGCTGAGTATGTTGCTACTATGAAAGCTAGCAAGGAGATGATTTGGTTACAACATTTTCTGGAGAAATTGGGGCAACGACAAGAAGATAGCCCTTTGTACACTAATAGCCAGAGTGCCATTTCATCTTACTAAGAATTCAACTTTGCATTCAAAAACTAAGCACATACAACTCAGATACCACTTCATCCGGTCAGTTTTGGAGGATGGACAGTTGAAACTGGAGAAAATTTACACAAGTGAGAATCCTACAGATATGTTCACAAAGGCAGTTACACGGGAGAAACTGATTTCCTCATCAGTTTCCATTGGCCTTCACAATTGATAATGGTGGATATAAGAAACCAGCCATGCCTGTAATCCAGTGGAAGCTGCAAGTGCAGCGGTGTCATCCAGGATTAGTCTCCAAGTGGGAGATTGTTTCATGTGGAGCCTAATTAGTCTCCAAGTGGGAGATTGTTGGTATGTGGTGATTGATCATGCAAGTACTGTACACATAAGTAGGGGTTTAGGGGTGCAGCCCCCCAAAATTTTTTCCCTCTTTTTTGCACGATCAGAGTCGATTGTTAATTTTTGTTAATTGACGAAAGAAAAATGACATTGCAAAACCCTAATTCTAGAAGCTTCCAAAAGGCTTGTTATAAGCAGCTGAGATGTATGTTACAGTGATGTATTCATGAGATTGTAATATTTTTTGCACTAGATAATAAAATCATTGGATGGCTGAGTTTCTATGGATGTAGCCCATTTTGGGTGAACCATGTTAAATTTCTGCGTTGATCTCTTTTGTGTTGTTCTTCATTATTATATTTGGGTTATTTAATCTGCATATAATTGTTAGTGTTTATTTCTTCGATCTACCTGAACCCTAACAAAAAGCTCACTACTAGAGGGCTCACTGCCAGAGGGCTCACTGTCTAGAAGAAAGAAAGGCTCATTGCCAGAGGACTCACTGCTTAGAAGAAAGAGATAGAAGAGGAGGCTCACTGCCAGTGATGAATTGATATAATTGCATCTAACATATGCATGGAGTATAGTTCCAATGAAGCTCAATATTCACCACAACACAAACATCACCTTCGTAGCAACACTAAAAAATAGTAGACACCTGCTCACTGCATCCAGTAGCCTAACACATGAAAGCTCTCATTGCACTTATAAAATTTGCATCACACACATCATGTTCATCATGCACCCACACAAACACGAATCCTTAACACTTATTTATACCATCATCAACCTTGAAATCATTCTCCAAGGTTGGCAACACATCTTAACCTAGAAAATTAAAATTAGGTCTAGACTTAAACATTCCTGTGGAGGAAAGGAATGAATGCGGACCACACCACATCTTAGCATGGACCTAAATCCACTCTTACACATTATTCCACGCTTCCATAATTAACGAAGCACAACCGTAATTAATGTAAACAACCAAGTCATCCAAACTTATGTTAACACTATGAACTTTTAAGTGCATGCTTCCTTAAAACCAAGAGATGACATGCAGACCACACACCAAGCTTGAACATGATCTAGAAACGTCCACAATCACCTGAAACCCAACAAAAAACTTTGCAACATCTTTCACTTAAAGAAAGTTCACACTGGAACACTTAGATTACTCTGTCATCAACTACAACTCAAGAAATGAACTTTAATTGAAGAAAGATATAGACCTTATAAGCATAAATCCAAAACTGCAAAGCCAAAAAAAAATCTACGGAGAAATGCAGAGCAAAACAATTTCTCCCAGACACCTCTACACAATTCAAAAACATAGTCCACACACTGGTGAACACAACTTTCTTTGTACAACAAACTAGAGCACAAAATTTGGAATATAACATCTCTAAATACCTCTGAACAACATATTCAAACTGCAAAAGCAGATCTTCAATAAGGAAGAAATGTGGAGCAAAACTAGAACATTGCTTTGTAAGTCAAAACACATCTTCAACACAATGTTTCCTTTATTAATCAAATTTTCTCAAAAGCACTTGGAAACCAACCACCATAGGCATATTCCTAACATCCTCAACACCTCTACAAAGCAACCAAAACACCTTCAGCAAGGCAACTTAATCAAATAGCTCATATCATTGCAACATCCTTATCTCTACTCAACCTTATCTCTAATCTCTGCTCAACACAAACTACTCATGCTCTTGCATAATTTCTTAACTTATACTTTTGACACAGTTGACACTAATGACAACACAAGCTTGTTGACATCAATGACAACACCAATTTCACATACTTGCAACACTCTTGTGCATGATGACTTTATGGATTTTACATGAAGGGTCTAATAACACATATCATTATGTTAAATGGGGATTGTTTGAAGCTTCTAATTGCATATGATGGTATTGAGTTGTATAGGTTTTATTTTAAGGTTGCACCAAACTCATATGGTGTGCCAAGAATGCTTGTTCTTGCATTAGTTGAGTGATATAAACTCTTAAGCATTTTTTTTGAAGGTTGCATGTCAATTATATGACTTTCATGAAGGCTTTAATGAAATATGTCATTGTCTTTTATGGTTTTTGTTTCAAGGTGCTTGTTCATGCACATGCATCATGGTTGAGTGACATTGACACTTGTACATGATGATTGTATAACTTTTGCATGAAGGGTCTAATGACATATATTCCATTAAGTTTTATGGGCATTGTTTGAATTAAGTTTTATGGGCATTGTTTGAAGGTTCTAATGACATGATGGCATTGAGTTGTATGGGTTTTGAATTGAGGTTACACCAAACTCCTATAGTATGCCTAGTGTGCTTGTTCAATGTGCATTATAATTGAGTGACATTGACTCTTGTGCATGATGATTATAAGACTTTTATATGAAGGGTTGAATGAAATTTGTTATTGAGTTGTATGGGTTGTGGTTGAAGGTTCTAATGACATATATAGTCTAATGATAATTTATGTCATTAAATTGTATGGATTTTGTTTTAAGGTTACATTGAACTCCTATAGTGTGCACAATGCAATTTTTCATGAACCATGTTTGAGTGACATTATTTCTTGTGCATGATAATTGTATGGATTTCATGTGAAGGTCTAAAGAAATATATGTCATTGAGCTCTATTTGTTTTTTTGGAGCTTTAATGGCATATATTGACTTGTATGAGTTTTTTTTAAGGTTCCATCAAACTAGTATGGTGTGTCTAGTATGCTCATTCACGCATCATGGTTGCATGAAATTAACTCTTATGCATGATGATTGTATAAGTTTTGCATAAATAATTTAATGAAACATATGTTATTGAGTTGTATGGGCTTTGTTTGAAGGTTGTAATGCCATTGATTTGTATGGGTTTTGTTGAAGGTTGCATCACACACCTATGTTGTGCCGAGTGTACTTGTTCATGCACCATGGTTAATTGACATTGGCTTTTGCATGAGGATCTAATGAAATTTGTCTTTGATCTCTATGTGTGCTTTACTTGAAGGTTCTAATAGCATACATGTCATTGAGTTATATGGGTTTTGTTTTAAGGTTACATCAAACTCCTATGGTGTGCTTGGTGTGCTCGATCATGCATCTTGCTTGAGTGAAATTGACTCTTGTGCATGATGATTGTATTCCTTTTGTGTGAAGGGTCTAATGAAATATATGATTGAGTTTATATATCATGATTATTGTATGGATTTTTCATGGTTGTATAGATTTTCTTTAAAGGTTGCACTAAACTCCTATGGTGTGCCTAGTCTACTTGTTCATGCATCATGGTTGCATGACATTCTCTTGTGCATGATGACTATAAGGCATTTGCATGAAGGATCTAATGCAATATATGTTGTTGAGTTCTATGGGGCATCCTTTCAAGGTTCTATTGAATTGTATTTGGTTTGTTTTAAGGTTGTACCAAACAACTATGGTGTGCCTCATGTTCTTGTTCATGCATCACAGGTGATTGATATTGACCCTTCTATATGATGATTGTATGGATTTTGCATGAAGCCTCCAATGAACTGTATCATTGAGATGTATGTATTTTGTTTGAAAGTGCTTGTTCATGCATCATGGTTGTATTTCTTTTTTGTGAATGCTTGAATGAAATATATATATATATCATTGAGTTGTATGGGATTTGTTTGAAGGTGCTTGCTCATGATACACATCATGGTTGAGTGACATTGACTCATGTGCATGATAATTTTATTACTTTTTTATGAAGGGTGTAATGATTTTAGTTCTATGACCATTTTTTGAATATTCTATTAGCATGTGATGGCATTGAGTTGTATGGGTTTTGTCATAAGGTTGCACCAAACTCCTATGGTGTGCTTAGTGTGCTTGTTCATGCATCATGGTTGAGTGACATTAACTCTTGTGCAAGGTGACTGTACAAATTTTTTGTAGTGTCCATTAAGTATATGTCATTGAGTTGTATGGGCTTTGTTTGAAGGTTCTAATGGCATATATATGCTCTAATGTCAAATATATCATTTATTTGTATGGGTTTTGTTTTAAGGTTGCATCAAACTCCTATGGTGTGCCTAGTGTGCTTGTTCATGCATCATGGTTGAGTGACACTAACTCTTGTGCAAGGTGACTATACAAATTTTGTGTAGGGTCTATTAAGTATAAGTCATTGAGTTGTATGGGCTTTGTTTGAAGGTTCTAATAGCATATATATATATATATATATATGCTCCAATGTCAAACATGTCATTTATTTGTATGGGTTTTGTTTTAAGGTTGCATCAAACTCCCATGATATACCTAGTGTGCTTGTTCATGCATCATGGTAGAGTGATATTATCTCTTGTCAGGGTAAACTTTAAGAGCTGGCCCCTAGAAAATTCTATAGAAATCCTAGCGAGTCCCCTATGTTATGATATAATTGACTTGGTGATTTATTCCAAAAATTGAATTGAAGTCATAGAGAGGGTGGTTATTTTATGTTTAATATCATTTTAAAAATAAATTCTTGGCGATTTTGAAGCCCAAAATTCATTCTTGTTTTAATAAGATTGGCTAATGAGGACCTAATTTTTTTATTTAATATTTTTTTAGTTGGCGAAATAAGGCTAATTTTTTCCTATTTTTTAATTGAGGTGGCAAATATAGGCTGATAATTTTTTAATTGAGGTGGTGAATTAACACCTAATGTAATATAAATTTTTAATCATAGTGGCGAATTAAAACCTAATGTAATATAAATTTTTAATTCTGGTTTTGTACATTTTGTTTCTAGTTAATACTGAATCAATACTAATTTGAAAGTTTGTTTTAATAAGAAGGTACAGAGAACCTATACTATAAATTAACATCAAAAGTCATCAAAAATTACATCGAAGGGCTCCACAAAGCCAGAAAGGGCACTAGGACCACCATGAAAACATACAAGGATACACATTTACAATTAGATAATCAAAGCTAGAAAGGGTACTTAGGCACTATGACCCCCATGAAAGCATACAAGGATAAGCTTTTACAATCAGGTAATAAAAACAAAAAACATCATACGCTTAATACCAACTGAAGGTAGTACTAAAATTGAGAGAACACATCCAAAATACCACACCACATCAAGACACTCACACCCTTACTTAGGGTCTTAAGAATCCATAGTGTCATCAACATGAGGCAAATGAATAGAAGGAAATAACATATTAGCATTCCTAGGCCGAGGAGCAACATCTGGCACATGCATTCATAGGAAGCAAATGGAATTAAATATCTCTTTTACATAAACATCGAATCTCAGTGGTAACTAGAATTTGTGCATTTCCAGCACCAAATTCAAAGCACTCTCGCAGCCAAAATGAAGCCCCTTTTGTTGAGTGTTATAAATGCATGGCATAGTAGGAGAACTTTGAAGGAGTTGGATGGAAAATAAGCCACCCAAAGGAGCCTCGCCTTCATACATGTAGTTTTCCATCGCCAACTAGAGTTTTTCTATAGTGACAAGATATTGATGAATGGAAGAGAATGCTAGAGTTTCCACAAACTCTGCATCCTGCACCAGATCCATCATGTTGGAGAGAAACATGGAAACAAGCTCTGAGTAGAGAAGCACCCACGATAATTCCTACAACAAACCTTCCCCAACCAAACAACGTATTGCAAATTCAACCATAACACAATCAAAGTTGAAAACCTTCTGCAATTTGGTGGAGTCATAGGCCCCTAATTCCATGGGTTCCCATTTCTAGGGATGGATATAAATATGATAATTCTTTATAACATTCTTCATGGTTATGCAGAGTGAATAGTGCAAATATAAGGTTGGGGAATAAAGTAACAAGTGGAAGTTGCAATTGAAAACCCAACAACCAATGATATTTGAAGAGAATTTTTCCATTAATACACACAAGTAGTATTGGATCTAATGCATAATTGATGACATGAAATATGATATCAAAGATTGTAAACATAAATATGAATTTACTCCCAAAACAATCGTGAGCAAATATGACATTGTGTGAGTATATATTGCATCACATAATCAATATTTCTAATTAATTCTGCACACGTGAACTATCATCTATGATATTGTAATCTATAACATTTGCATTTAACTCTGCACATGCAAACTATCTGTCTGAATGGTTTTTGAGATGCATACAAATAATATATGGACATCTGTAATATTATGTCAAATCCAGAAGGCCATCCTTTCACTCAAACTATTACATAGATGGGATGACTTTATTCATGTTCGCTTTCTTCAATTTAAATAAAACATTCATTTAATTTAGCTTTAAATTACATAAATGAAGACATATCTAATCACATGCTTGACCAACAATTACTTTGCTATGTTTATTTTGTGGAAATCTTATTGATCTCTTCAAATCCTATCCTATGAGATCATGGAGCCTCTCTTCTTCTTCTATTCTAGTTGTAGAGAGATGGCTTTTCATGGACTAGTGTCACAAAGTAGGTTAAACATTATCTTCAATTTACCTTCGAAATAGGTAAAAGAGACCATTAAGGAAGTCATTGTCATCGACTACCTGGAACTTGATATCAAGAGTCGTGTCAATTTGAGGTAGCGTCTTATCTCCTGTCAAATGTCCTACGAGTTACACAATCCATGACATCAATGGTATTGGTGGGAGAAATGTTTATCTAATCACAGTCCAGAGTAAGGTTGCATGTAGTGGCAACAATGGACTAGAACTTCCCACAAGATACTTTACCAGTTGTTGGAGATGAGTTCAGAGGCATCGTTTCTATTGGAGCACTCTAGGAGTTGGAGAATAGAATGATGAGGCTTGTAGAGAATCTTCAAACACTCTAGGAAGTCATACTCAACAATAATTTGGGAATTGCCATTGTGAGTGTTATGGGTGTTCTGCATGAAATGAGAACTCCTTCAATTAGATCTCATCTCTTTGTAGACAAAGTTTATTTTGAGTGCACCCATCGGGTGGCACTATTTCTTCTAGGTTTAGCCCACAATGTAGTGCCCCTCCATTCTCACCTTGAATGAGCAGGTGGTTAGGCTAAGGAGCATGAAGAGGAAGGTAAGATACTCGGAATCCTTAGGGTATGATAAACATGTTGATGGTAGGCTTCCTATTATGATGTAGTTGAGGACACTCATTGATGTTTACTATGATGACACTATTGATACTTTATGATTAATACATTATGCTTATGTTGTGATCAGTTATAGGTTAATTGATTATGTAAATTAGTTTACTACGTGATTAATGCGATTATTTGTGCATGTGTTATCTGGTTGTTTAGTTACTAATGAATTTGTTTAATGTGGATACTTGTGATGTGTTTTGTGAAGGGACAATGTAGTATTACTCATAATGAGTACCCTAGTACGCTGCGATTCCCTGTCACTATGTGCCTGCTTGGATGATTATATGTATGTATTCAACACTTTTGTTTGCTGCAGGTTGCAGGTACCAGGCATCGACTCTACTTGAATTGGCAGGTCTGAGCGTGCCTTCATACCAATGGAAGTTGTTGAATGGAGATAACATATGGTCCCCTAGCCTAGCCATCATCCTTGAAGAGGATGAGTATCCAGTTGTGTACCCTATCAGTGTTGTCAGTTTGGTCATGATAATCAGTCATTGTTGTGGTGGTCTTACTTTCTGATCTTGCATAGTAGTCAGGTATAGTTTGACAGTTAGGTTATTTTGTTGGTATTATTTTGGTTATTGTTGCCTTAAAATAAAATAATTAGTTATGAAGTATTTTTGTTAAATAAATAAATATATAAATGTCCTTATGTAAATTTAGTTTATGAAAAATATATTATCCTAGAAGTTAATAAATAATAATAATAGTAATAAATGTAATTGCACCTAGAGTTAAATAAATAAATAATATTTATGTGTTGCCATAAAGTATATTTATCTTGGTCTAGTTGTAAAATGTTAAAAATAACAAATTGTAAGATATTGTTCATGCAGGAGTTATTGCCTCCTATGGGGGGAATCTTCTGGAAGATTTTAGGGGATTTCTTTCTCTAAATAGGGAGTTTTTGGGCTGTATTTAGGGGGGAATTCCTCTCTCATAAGAATCGTCAGTAGATGGAACTTTTGGGGAGAGAATGGTTTGTGGCTGCAACAATTGAACTCAGCATCAAATCTTCAGCCAGTCAAGCAAGCAAAATTAGGTTCCTGCTAAATAAATAAATATATAAATGTCCTTATGTAAATTTAGTTTATGAAAAATATATTATCTTAGAAGTTAATAAATAATAATAATAGTAATAAATGTAATTGCACCTAGAGTTAAATAAATAAATAATATTTATGTGTTGCCATAAAGTATATTTATCTTGGTCTAGTTGTAAAATGTTAAAAATAACAAATTGTAAGATATTGTTCATGCAAGAGTTATTGCCTCCTATGGGGGAATCTTCTGGAAGATTTTAGGGGATTTCTTTCTCTAAATAGGGAGTTTTTGGGCTGTATTTAGGGGGAATTTCCTCTCTCATAAGAATCGTCAGTAGATGGAACTTTTGGGGAGAGAATGGTTTGTGGCTGCAACAGTTGAACTCAGCATCGAATCTTCAGCCAGTCAAGCAAGCAAAATTAGGTTCCTTTGGTTCTAATTTCTGTCTCATTTTTCTATTGAAGCAAATGTTTGATTTATAATTTTTCTTATTGATTGTAATTTTCTTGAGAGGTTAGAAACCTTGTTATCAGATCCAATTGTGCATGTCTATATCATTGCATTTCTAGGAATCACTGATTGATGTGACTGTCTATCTCTCGCCCATTTCATCTCTATTTTTATAGTCTATTGCAGCAGCCATAAATTTAATTTTACGAACTGGGTTCCTCTAAATTTTTGATATATGGTGCAAGACCTAGTTGTCTAAATCATCTCCAAAAATTGTTCATACCCAGTTTGGTATTTTGGAGATATGAATGTTTTGTGACTATCTACCTCTCACCCATTTCGTCTCTGTTAAAACAGTTAGTTGCGTCACCAATAACTCTATATTTTTGAATTGGGTTTCTCTAAGATTTTTCAACAAATTCATTTTGTGCATATCCTACAATCATTGTTTTCCATCATATGAATCTCTTTGAGGAAATCCATCAAGCAGTTTGCATGCTCTGTCTATGCTTTCACATTTTATATTGTTGGTAGCCTCTAAATCCTTCTCAACAAATTCATTTTGTGATAATCCTATCTTATGCATGTGGTTAAAAGTGTGGTAGATTTGATTAAGATGTTAGATATATAAGAATGTTTTATTGTTCTGTATTCCTTTCCTCCCAAGCTAACCTTAGAACAAGGTTCTTTCATTGTAGCTTTAGGTTTTGTATCTTGTAAGATATTTATAACATTATAATATTATAGGCTTTTAGCCTTGCTTATACAATTATATTTAATAGTATTTACAAAATTGTCTAGATTAAAAATGAAATCTACATCAGTTGTAAATAGTGTAAATAATTGTTGTGCTTAATCTATATGTCTTAGGGTTATTTGCATGTTGTTCACATTCATTTTAATTAAATGAAATTAAAATAAGTCTTGAGAATTATTAGCTACAGTTCTGTATTGTTGAGATAGATTCACTTTATACTTGTTAGATGATTGATCATGAAAATATTGATGAAGGATCTTAGTTTATGATGTGCATCTGAGAGTGAATGTGATGTGAGCCCCATTGTGTTTAGTGGTGTCAAGTGTTTGTGTTATTTGGGGAAGTTGTTTCTAGAGGCCTAGGAGGGTGTGATTGTGTGGGGGTTGGCTATGTGTGCATCATGTGAATTGAATGAACTGCATGCTTGAAATGTTGCCTCCTATTCATGTGGTTATGATGGCTATGCAAGATGGATAATGCCTTGCTTTGTGTGGTGCAGGAGCACCTACCTGACAGCTGGTCTTGATGAGGCAGTTAGTAGTTTAGGTCTTGTTTGTGTTTCCAAGAAGGTCTGTTAGACCAATTGCATGTAATAATGTCAAGCTGATCATGATAAGATCATGCTGACCGGGCTTTTGCTATTTTTAGATAGTTAGTTATAACAGCTGTCATGATGTATGTTCGGTGGGATCTCCCAGCCGCCTGGAGAGTTCCCAGCCGCTTGGAGTCGGGTCAGTAGTACTCATAGGGAAATCTTTATAAGCATGGGATCGGTTGATTGTAAAGGATCGATCAGACTTTGCGAGAGTGAGACAGAGCGAGAGGAACATCATATTGTAGTTGCATCTTTTGAAATCGAATAAAGTATTCCTGTTTGTGTTCATCCTCTGTTGCATTCCATTGCTTGATCAACTTGCTGGTTTGAGTGGTTGCATGGATTTCCTGATCCATTCCACCGGTTGATCTGTCTGATCGGTGGAATGGTAATGTACAGTAGGTTAGTAGGTAGTTTGTTTGTTTGCATGCAGGTGTGCAGGATCGCGGTCGACAGATGCTGAGAAGCCTAGCATCCTCATGTGCTAGGTCAAGTTGATAAACTGGAGTTGGAAGATCACCCTGAGGTTGGATCGGGTCATCCCTGGTGGATCGGCGAAGGGAGATTTCGCTAAGTGAAGAAGTTCGTGAAGACGGCATCATCAGGATATCTTGGTGAATATCCTGCAGACAGTTCGGACATCGTCATCCGGATAAGTGGAGAAGATCGGCATGATGTTGTCGATTGCATGAAGTGTGAGTTCGTCGGGGTGATCATCAGCAGGAGGAGCCGAGGAGTGTATCGGCATCAGGATCATCATATCGGGAGTGCCAAACATCCACATATCGCGAGTAGATGCGGAAGAGAAAGTTCGTGTTTTTGGCTAAGTGTTGAAGAGGTCATCAGGACATTTCGGAGCAGCAGGATATTGTGAAACTGCGGGTGACGTCATCGTCATCAGGATCTACGTCATCAGGATATCGGGTGACGTCAGCATCGAGTGAACGGTGCGAGGAGTTAGGGTTTGTCATCATCAGGATAATTGGGAAGAACCGGATGTTCGTTATCCTGTTGAATATCATGATGCTGTTGCTTGTATCATCGGGCAGTGGAGCATCGAAGGGAAGGTGTTGAAGGCCGTCATCAGGATATTTGGAGCAACCGGATGTTGAATATCCTGCTGACGAAGGTGATGTTAAATATCATGATGAGGCCGCTAGAGCTTGGCGCCCGATGAACAGTGCAACCGGAGGATGTTTGCGCCTGTTGAACATCATGATGATGTTGAAGGTAGAGAAGACGGAAATTGTCGGTGAGGTGAACAGTGGACGTCAGGAGGATGTTCGCGCTGGTCGGACATGATGATGATGCTGTTGGTTTTCGGAAACATGATGCTGACAGAGTAAAGCCGAAATATGATGATGTTGGTGAAGATGATGATGATGAGGTTGGTCTGCAGACATTCATGCTATATGCGAATGATATAGTGTGGATGCCTCTGCATCATAGTGGTATCAGAGCTCAGCAAAAGGTCTGGGCTGTTGTGTGTTGATTCTGTCACCGAAAGGGCAGAGGTAGAGTTGTGTGTTGTGATTGAGAGGTTGACAAAATGCCTCCTAAAGGTAATGGTACTGCAAGGGAATTGCAGGAGATGAAGGAGAAACATGCTAGAGAGATGAGGAAGATGAAGGAGCTTGCTGAAGCACTTCAAGCCAGGCTGACAGCCCTGGAAAAGAACAAAAAGAGGGAAGTGGAAGACAGTGAGTCTGAAGAAGATGCAGATACTGTTGAAGAGTATGAAGAGGTAGCTGAAGATCTGGATGCTGAAGACCAGAGATTGGCAAAACTGTTAAAGGCAGTGCAGAGTGAAAAACCTAAGGTAAAGGTTGATGTTTCCAAGTATACTGGAAGCTTGAATGAAGATGAGTTGTTGGATTGGATTGCTGCACTGGATAATCACTTTGAATGTGAAGATGTTGCTGAGGATCAGAAGGTAAAGATTGCAAAGACCAAGTTAGGAGGTCATGCTTTGGTATGGTGGGATTATGTACAATCTGAGAGAAGGAAGCAAGGGAAGTCTAAGATCACTTCTTGGGATAAGATGGTAGCAAGGATAAAGGGTAAATTCTTGCCAAGGGATTATGAAATCCAGATGTTTAAGAAGCTGCAATTTTTAAAGCAGAAAGACAGGGATGTGAAATCATATACTGAGGAATTTTATCTGTTGAGTATGAGATCTGGTCATCATGAGAATGAGGTAGAAAAGGTGGCTAGGTACTTGGCTGGTTTGAGGTTTAACATACAGGATGAGTTAGTGTTAGCTAACCCTAAGAATGTGGAGGATTGTTATCAAATGGCAATCAGGATTGAAGAAAAGCTGAATAGAGGACATGATAAGTCCATGAGAGGAAGAGGAAACAATAGGGGAAGAGGAGCAGCCCCTGCACAAAAGCAACCCAATGAGGTTCAAGAAGACACTGGTAAAGGACAGGGACAGTCTGATTTCAGAGGTGGATGGAAAGGTAATAGAGGAAGATTTGGATGTGGTAGAGGTTCTACTACATTTTCAGGAAAGTGTTACACCTGTGGAGAGTTTGGTCATCCATCTTTCAAATGTCCAGAAAACAAAGGTTCATCATCCAGAAATGATAGAACAAGTGATAAGAGAGTACAATTGGTACAAGAAGAGAAAGGAGAAGAAAGTGCACAGAGTTCAAACAAAGGTCCTGAGAATTATGGATATCCAGAGAGTGGAGAATCATTGATGTTAAGGAAAACAAGTTTGCAGGCATCAAAGGATATGATGCAAAGAAGAGCTCTTTTCAAAACCACATGTAAGAGCAAAGGTAAGGTATGTAAGGTTGTCATTGATACTGGTTCAACAGACAACATGGTATCTCAGGAGATGGTTGATAAACTGAAGCTGGAAAGGATTCCACATCCACACCCTTACAAGGCATCTTGGGTGAGTGATAGGCAATCACTTTTTGTCTCTGAACAGGCATATGTGGATTTCCAGATTGGACCATATCAGGATAGAATTTTGTGTGACATATTGCCTATGGAATGTTGTCACCTACTGTTGGGTAGACCATGGCAATTTGATAGAAGGGTACTGTATGATGGGTATGCTAATACCTACACCATCAAGAAGGATGGGAAGATTATCAAGTTGATGCCATTGCAGGCAAAAGCTGCAGTACAGAAGGCAGCTCAAATCATTTTAATGGGAAAGAAGGAGTATGTGCAGATGCCTAGAGGAACAGGCATGAAGGCAGTTCAGGACACTGCAGGGCAAGGAGTTGTTAAAGACAACAAGCTGAAGAAAGTTTCAGTTGTGACTGATAGAGGTCAGCAGCAGGTGCAGAAACAGGTTTGTACACAGCAACCAGTTGAGAGGCATGACAAGGATGTTGTCATAGTTGGGACTATTGCTTGTCCTATGAAGATTGAAAGAAAGGTACAGTTGAACACCACAGAGGCAGTTCAGCCAGAGGTTCTGGTCAGACAATCTGACAAACACAGAGATAACCTGAGAAAGGCCTACATCAACAGGCATGAGGATTTACTTGCCAGCAAGCAAGTTACAGTTCAGAAGTCTTGGAGCAGCCAAGAGACAGCAGCAGCCGATAAAGCTGGAGCAGGTCAACAGATTGACAAAGCAAGGTGTACAGGTGGAAGACTTCCACAGACTAAACTCATGGGACATGAGTTCTTTTCTGTTGGGGAGTATGGTGCAGGAGCACCTACCTGACAGCTGGTCTTGATGAGGCAGTTAGTAGTTTAGGTCTTGTTTGTGTTTCCAAGAAGGTCTGTTAGACCAATTGCATGTAATAATGTCACGCTGATCATGATAAGATCATGCTGACCGGGCTTTTGCTATTTTTAGATAGTTAGTTATAACAGCTGTCATGATGTATGTTCGGTGGGATCTCCCAGCCGCCTGGAGAGTTCCCAGCCGCTTGGAGTCAGGTCAGTAGTACTCATAGGGAAATCTTTATAAGCATGGGATCGGTTGATTGTAAAGGATCGATCAGACTTTGCGAGAGTGAGACAGAGCGAGAGGAACATCATATTGTAGTTGCATCTTTTGAAATCGAATAAAGTATTCCTGTTTGTGTTCATCCTCTGTTGCATTCCATTGCTTGATCAACTTGCTGGTTTGAGTGGTTGCATGGATTTCCTGATCCATTCCACCGGTTGATCTGTCTGATCGGTGGAATGGTAATGTACAGTAGGTTAGTAGGTAGTTTGTTTGTTTGCATGCAGGTGTGCAGGATCGCGGTCGACAGATGCTGAGAAGCCTAGCATCCTCATGTGCTAGGTCAAGTTGATAAACTGGAGTTGGAAGATCACCCTGAGGTTGGATCGGGTCATCCCTGGTGGATCGGCGAAGGGAGATTTCGCTAAGTGAAGAAGTTCGTGAAGACGGCATCATCAGGATATCTTGGTGAATATCCTGCAGACAGTTCGGACATCGTCATCCGGATAAGTGGAGAAGATCGGCATGATGTTGTCGATTGCATGAAGTGTGAGTTCGTCGGGGTGATCATCAGCAGGAGGAGCCGAGGAGTGTATCGGCATCAGGATCATCATATCGGGAGTGCCAAACATCCGCATATCGCGAGTAGATGCGGAAGAGAAAGTTCGTGTTTTTGGCTAAGTGTTGAAGAGGTCATCAGGACATTTCGGAGCAGCAGGATATTGTGAAACTGCGGGTGACGTCATCGTCATCAGGATCTACGTCATCAGGATATCGGGTGACGTCAGCATCGAGTGAACGGTGCGAGGAGTTAGGGTTTGTCATCATCAGGATAATTGGGAAGAACCGGATGTTCGTTATCCTGTTGAATATCATGATGCTGTTGCTTGTATCATCGGGCAGTGGAGCATCGAAGGGAAGGTGTTGAAGGCCGTCATCAGGATATTTGGAGCAACCGGATGTTGAATATCCTGCTGACGAAGGTGATGTTAAATATCATGATGAGGCCGCTAGAGCTTGGCGCCCGATGAACAGTGCAACCGGAGGATGTTTGCGCCTGTTGAACATCATGATGATGTTGAAGGTAGAGAAGACGGAAATTGTCGGTGAGGTGAACAGTGGACGTCAGGAGGATGTTCGCGCTGGTCGGACATGATGATGATGCTGTTGGTTTTCGGAAACATGATGCTGACAGAGTAAAGCCGAAATATGATGATGTTGGTGAAGATGATGATGATGAGGTTGGTCTGCAGACATTCATGCTATATGCGAATGATATAGTGTGGATGCCTCTGCATCATTGTGTGATGTGTATTTTGTGTTGTAAATGCATCATGATGAGAATGTGATAGTTCATGCTTGGTTTATGTTTTGGGCCAAGGATATAAGAATTGGTCCCCGTGATTATGTTTTGTATGCAAGAAGGTAAATGCACTGCATTGTATATGTTATTGTCATTGTGATGGTAATTGTCTTGTTTGATGTTTTAGGGTCTTCTAGATGCAGGTAGGGGAGTGGCTTTCAATGTGGGGCCGATGCCCAAAGTGGCTGCAAGGGTAACCCATTAGAAGTTTTTAATCCAATGATAACTTAATAATAAATTTAGAGGGTTGGGTAGTTTCCACACTAAATAAGATAATTAGATGCCTCACCCATGCCTGTAGTGCTTGTTCAGGGTAAGGATGGGATGAGAAGGCTGTGGTTGGCATAATCGACCTCCTTGTCTTCATGAGAGGATGTGTCAGTTCCGCATGTGTCATCCTATGGGGCCGGTGCCTAGAGAGAGGCTGCCAGGGTAACCATAGATGGGGGCCAGTTTCTAGAGAGAGATAGCCTAGATAACCCATGCTAGGACCATGCTATGACACTCTCCCTACTACAACCTAGCATTCCTTAATTGTGTTTTCCTTTCATTGTGTATTTGCCTCTAGAAGTGTTGTTTGAGTTGCTTGTGGTGTTTATTTCAACCAGTGTTGTATTAGAGTCATGTGTAGTCCTTGCACTTGTTAGCCTATTGACTTCTTGTGTGTTTGCTTAGTGGGACCTTATTGTTATCTCCTAGCACGGGGGGTGGACCTCAGGGTTTCACATGGTTGGGTGGTTGTGCTTTATTCCATTGGTTTTCTAGTGCTGTGGCTCATGTGTAAAGAAGTTGTATCTCTCATGTTTCCAAATTTGCACCTATATTTGAAGATAGATATTTGTACTATTCACATCTAGATCTGTGTATCAGTGGAATTCATTATGTAATTTGATGTATTAAAAAAGAAAGAGTTTTCGTAACTATGAAACTATGTAATTCCTCTTGTAAGATAAACTATTTTGTACTTGTAATCTTGATCGCAAAAGTGTTGATATATTCATCTAATGTTATAATCTAAAATGTTAGTTTGATTCATTTGATTGATTAAATCTTGTATGTTGTTGATTATTGTTAATTTGCAATAATGCAGCTATGTAATCCCTAGAGATGTTAGTTTAACTTTGTTGTTATTAGTCTATGTTATGTTTTGTTATCATTACTTCTATGTAGAAAAAAAAATATTTCACCCTTTTTATTGCTTAGTTAAACTTATCTTTAGGGTTGCATGGCGGGGCATTACACACAATACCAACCGCAACAGAGCTTAGAGGAAGGTTACTAAGTTTTTAGTAATTAGAATAAAATTTTGTAAATATTATACTAAATACTATAGTTTTTTGTAAACCATTTAGTAGTTTTAAGATCTTTACTTTAGAAGACAAGGAACTTTAAGTTCAACTGTTCAAGTCTTGAACACATGTAATATTTTTGTGAAGCTCGAATATATATACAACTCTAATACAAGTTATTTTAATATAGTTATTTTTATTTTCCCCTTTGAAAGAATGATTGCATTTGAATTATAGTTATTTTAATATAGTCCCACCAACTGACATGCCACCTTAGCTAGCCAATGGTATTGCACAACTATGCCAACTTAGCATTGGATTTACTTTAAATAGACATATGGTTCAAGAGGAATTTATTAAATTTTAACTCGGTTAAAACATAAAGTGCAATTTCCCTATTGGCTTTCACTCCTACAAATTTGATGGATAATGTTCCCACTATATAACCTAGATCTAGGGCACGCCAACCTTTTGACCTATTGGACAATGGTGTTGCAACCTACCCTGACCAACACCCATCTTTACTTTGACACATGTATGCCATTGATGTGGTTAAATGGTTTGATCTCATGGGGTGGGATCAATACAATGTCTAAATGAGATGACATGGAAGATCTTATCGAAATAAGACCTGGTTGAAATAATTACCAAAAAATAATGTAAACATCTAAATAAATGCATGCATGCTCATAAAACCAACCAATGGCAATTTGGGCCGTGGCATGCCCTGATGAGGTTAAATAGTTTGAAAAGATGGGAATTAAATGACATGCAAGATCTTCACACAACAATCTATGATGTATAATTACCCAAAAAGAATATAATTTTGCACATAAAACTAAATGCATAAGACTACACAAAAGGACAGCGTTGCAACAAGCTCCAAGAACTGAGCTATTGACCAATCATGTGATTGTCTGCCCTCACCGACTTACATTTTTACTACCAGTAACACATGTCGTTGATGAGTTTAAATACTTTGATACAACAAGGCAAGATGAATATAAAAAGGGAATTAATTGAGATGTAAGATCTTCTTACAATAATTAAAGATTTCTTAGAGTAATTACAAATAAATGTAATTCTTGAGAAAATGACGGTATAGTGGGGCAGGAGGCCACTCCAACTAAGCATTGATGATGTTAAATAATTTCATCTGATGGGGTAAAAGATGTGAATTAAATGACATCTAAGATATTATCAAAATGTAATCACATGTGAGTAATAAATGCATATAGCGTATCAGAATTATGAATTTACTTTCAATTTGCATTCTAATTAAAAATTACTCGCGAGACATTAATTGAATAGCATTACATGTAGACAAGTGGAAATTTTTAACGAGCCCATATGTACTTCAACTTGCATAATTTGACACTCTAGTGAGCCTCCATTAATACTCAACACAAATAAATGCATAATCCCATTTAATTTTATGTTTATCTTGTAGCTGCTTGCAAAACACATTAATTTTACCATTACAATTTACAATTTGTAGCACACATGTAAGAAGAGACATTAAAAACAAGTTTGAAAGCTGAGGTATTCCTATAGCAGTCAAAATAGGAAATGGTTGTAAGGAGTTATGGTGTTTATCATAGAAGCTATGTGGAGAAGGTAATTCAACTTTTAGTCATGTTTGAATTTTTTCATTAAATAGTCAAGTTTAATAGTTGTTTTTAACAATAGTCCAAAATCTCTTTTTATTTATAATAGTTTATTTGCACTACATTTCTGGGCTATGCAGAACGTTATCTATTTCCAGTGATGGGAATGAAGAATTGCAATCCTTTCTACATAGTGATATAGTATGTTGAGAGTTAATAGTTTTGACTTTGGCCTATGAGCCATACTACTACAACTGGTCAGTTGAGATCGACTGATTAGACCATAGACGAGACAAACTTAGAATTGAAACTGATGTGTGGATGTGGTGGTGTAAGATGAGTGACAATGACAGTCAGAAAGAGTTGATAAATTTAATCCTCCTTTTTTGGCCTCATTGTTACCCTCATTTGATGTTGTCTTGTACATATACTTCAAAATTTAATGGGATGCTAATCATTGACATTGTGAGTGACAATGTTTTCAATATGTCGCAGAAAGGTTCCCCATCAACCGACTGATTTTGGATTACACTGAAGAATTAGTAAGACATCGCATAATTGATACTCATAGATGAGAAAGATTTTGGAGGACAAGGGAAAGGATGAACTATTCTTGAAGGTCCAAGGATGTTTTTGAATTTTTCCTCTAGCTTGTTTTGAAGGCCAAGGATAAACTATTCTATGTTTTAAAGCTACCTGCAAGTGTAGCTTGTAACTTGTTACTATTTTTTGTGACAAATGTAAATAACTAGTTTCGGGTTTGCTAGTGTTTATCCTCGAAAGCAATATGGTTTTGTGACTTCAAATTATTGAAGAATTTTGAGAAAGTGAGACAAATGTAAATACTAAATGCCCATTTCATTTTTAGTTATTGTTTTGTTTAAAATCACAAATACATTTCAATCTTTATAAATACTAAAATTAAATCTATTCTAAGATTATCTTAAATATATGTGTACTATATATATATGGGAAATGTATAGACTACAATACAAAGATAACTGCTACAAATTTGACTTTAGTCTTAATAATAATAACCTTCTCAAAATTTGTTTTCTACAACAAAAACTTGACTTCAAAACTTGGGTCTAATGACAAATTTAGTTAGTCGGTGAGGTAATGGATGAGCCTTTCCTTCAAGGTGGTGATAACCCCTGTCTTCTATGTATCTTTCCATGCTATGTATAATCTTCCCTATATCTACATTTGGTTGGGTTTCTTGCCAACTTGGCATAGGTGTCCAAATGATTGAAGGGTACCACTTCAAGCCAATCCACCAGATACCCTTCTCCTTCATACCCCTTATATATTGTTTTACCCTAGTAATATCTAGCTAAAAATTTGGACAACCTAACTTGGCTCTTTTCTTTTCAATCTGGGTGTGAGCTCATCTCATCAATTCTTACAATGGTCTCTACTATTTGCAATATGTAGTAACATTCCTTCAACTACCTCAATCACTTTATCCTTGGTGTCCTGCATCATGTCCATGGTTTTTTATTAGTTGTAAATCTATATAGATTATGAAACACTTCCCTCACCAGAATATGTTCCCCTCTTATCATAATTTTTGCATCTCTCTCCATGTTTTCATACCTCTTCTTCTCCAATCCTCTTTCTATTTGTCCTTGGACAAAAAAACAAAATGCTCTCAACTGAACATCTCCCATGTGTGGATTGGGATTCCAGTCTTTATCATTAGATTAAATAAAGTTATGCAAATATAACTCACATAACAGATTCTTTTCTATTTCAACCTTACTTCCTAAATAAGATTCACAAAATGCTATAGATGTGTCCAGGTTTTCTAATGATCCTTCAATCACCCTTTTTTATCTGTAGCCTGTGAAATTACATGACCTCTTGCAGGGGGGCTACACTATAATGTTTTACTTGCAAGCATTGAAATTAATTAAGTTATGTCCCTCAAAACCCAAGTTTCCTCATTCAACTTTTCATTTTCTATTTTTTCCTTTGTCAATTGCTACAATTTATCCTTTTGATTGGTATATGTAATGAACCAAATTTTCAACTTCTCCAATTTTCTCTCATGTAACTCCTTTACAAGATGTGTTTCTTTATCCTTTACTTGCATTACAATAACTTCTAATTATGTAACTTTGTTTTTAAGTGCCCTTATCTCATCTTCTTGTTTCTTGATCAACTCACTGGCCTCCTCTAACTCCATCAGTCCTGTAGTAGACTCATTGATCCCTACTATAGGTCCATCATGTTCAATATCTTCAACAACTAGATCAACAAGTTCTTCTCCCTGTTCTACCATAACTACCCTTGCTACAAGTATCACTAATTTAGGTTCTCCTAGAATATAGCCTTCTACTATAGGCATTTTCACTGTTGGATTCTGCATCACAAAATATTTAGCTACAAGTATTCTTCTCTTTCATTTAGTGCTCCATGACACTATTTCCTCCAAAATCTCCACCTCCGAATCAGATTGATCTTGTTTCTCCATTTACTGGCCATGGCTGCTAAATTATTAAGTCTCATAGATGACCTTATATTCAATTTTAGAGTAGGGGGTTTTACATGTTGTTCATCTCCATGTTCATATTCTTCTTTCCAAATATTTTGTCTCATTCAATTTCTAGTATATCCTGTTGTAGCTATAGAGGGCCTTGCTTTATCTCTTGGAGCAATTCCTATAGGAAGCATATTACTTGTTTCGATATGTGCATCATGGAGTACATAAGTTGTGGCTGCCCACATTCATAATGTCAAGCAAAGAAATAAGGAGTTAAAGGGGCACATTTCCCAGCTCCACTCATTTGTTAAGGGGTTGGTTGCCCCTGGTGTACAAATAACAGAGGTACTAGTTGCATTGATGCAGGCTTGGTTCACTAAATTTTTGGAGAGTGGAAAGGAAGTGATCTGAATAGCATTTTCCAATTGGGATACCCTGGCCCATATTCAGACCAAGATAGATCAATTGAAGAAGTAATGTGCTACAAGACTTGACCAGAATGATCAAGACCTCAATAAATTGATAAATGCTAGGAAGTTGAAGGATAAGGTGTTGCTCAAGCACTACATTTTGACCTTGCAAACAATGCATAAGATATTCATGTGGATAAAGGATTTGAAATTTGAAGTAGATATCCTTAAAGGATGTAGACTTAAAGCAACATACATAAGCACAAAAGCACATGACTTGTTGATGGATGAAGTGGAGATTCTTGAGGAGATGTTGGGAAATCAGGTGAGCAAAATTGAAATGGATGATGAGCAAGTCTCCATAGAGACATTCAAGGCTCGCTTTGATCCAATTTTGAGGGACCCTATTTAAAAATTTTTAGAGAAGGCAATAGATGACGTGATGGAATTGTCTATGAAGGTAAAGACAAATAAACATAAATTGGAGAGTAGGAGAAATAAATGGGTATCCATAAGCGATCAACTACAGGTGTAGGAGTATGCCAAACTTAAAGCACATCAGTTTGACAAGACAAAAATGGATGTAGATATAAAAGCTTATGATATCTATGTGAGGTTGGACTCGGGAGGAATTCTAGTTGGCAAAGATTCATTTGAGGTAGAGGAATAGGTTATCCATAAAGATGCGAATGTAAAGATACCAGGGTATATTCCATTTTTGCTAGTTGTACTCCACCAATTATTCCCAATCGGCAATCACGTGCCACATTTTTTGACCATTGATATTTTGAGAGATATCCTGACCATTGATGCATTGTAACCAATCTTAGGTCCTTTCTCTATAAAAGGGCCTGGAGCATCTTGTATTAGAGAGATTGAATTGATGAACTTTTTGAGTACTGAGCTTGTTAATTGTACATATATGTGGCTTTCTCATGGTTCTTTCTCACAATCAGTGTAAATATGTATATTCCTTGCAAATATAATGAAAATGAAGTTCATGATTACTGTTACATCATAAATCTTGAGTAATCTTCCATTATTCTTAGTCTGTAATGGTGAATTGTTGCGTTCTTTTGAAGTGCATTCGCTTGGTTACTTGCTACTAATTATTTTTCTTGAAGATTTGCATCTCTCTTACATAGCTATGAATGTTTCTGGTGAAGTATGAGTTGATTTACCCTGTTTCATGATTATATTAGGATATGCATGTGGATCATTGGTAAAATTCAATTAGTTTAGGATCTTACTTCTTTAACTCAATCTTTAACTCTTCATTTTGCAAAATATAGCGAATAAATGCAAATAACAATTTGACATATCTAGAGCAAATATGACTGGATGAACGCAAATAATGATAAATCATATCCAACTAACCATAAATATCAATGAAGTGCATGTTTTAAAGAACACCTTTAGGTAAATTCATGGTATATATGAAAAGATTAGATCAGATAGAGAATATAGTTTTAGAAGCACTAATCAAAGTTAGGATAATTTTAGAAGAACTAATCAAGTTGAGATAGTTTTAGAAGAATTGATCAAAGTGTGGAGTAGGAAAAGTTAGGTTGACAAGATCAAGCATTACAACAAAACCCAATCCTACCTCCTTCAAGAAATCTATCTAAATGACACAAAATGAAAGCAAATCAAAGAACAATGTCACCTAGATTGTGTTGATTCCTTGGTTGAATGTGGATTGCTTCTCAATAGTGAACAACCATAGTTGCCAAAGTTGCCATGATGATAGATGATATTCTTACAGTGCTTAATGGATGCTCAATGGATGTGATATACATAAGACAATAATCTGGATGCTAAGGATAGTTGGTGATTGGAATGAAATGAGAGGGTGTATATATAGCTCTCAACTAAGATTGATCAACAGTGGAGAAAAGGTGGTGGAATGGATGGTTGAGATAATTCAAGAGGCATGGATGAATGTGTATAAGACATGTGTCTATAGGAAAGCTTTTATTAAATGAGTTAGTTGTCTTGTTAATAAAGATAAGATTGATTTTCTTAAAAATAGAATGCTTTTCTATTTTAAGAGTTGGATGACAAGGATAATTGATTTTTAAACCAATTAAATCATTTTTTGTTTTTAATTTTTGACATACTAATGACAAGGCCAACTTGTACACATAGAAGAAAGTGATAAAAGAGGGAAATGATAAGATAAAAATAAATTAAATAAATAAATTCATTTAATTTATTTTTTAAATGATGGAGGAAAAAGCTAAATTTAGAAAATTAGAAGAATAAATATAAATAAAATTATTTAATTTATATGCATGATGAGATAAATAAATAAAATATTAATTTTATTCATTTCAAGAGGTGAAATTAAATAAATTTAGAAAATTTATTTAATTTTAGAAGAATAATGGGATAATTAAATAATTAAAGATTATTTAATTATAGATAGAAAATAGAGAATAAAGATAATGAAAATAGATGAAATTAATTAATTAAATATAATTTATTTAATTAATGATAGAAGTGGATGGTTTAGAAGAAAATGGATAATTGATACAAGTGTGCTAGAAAAAATTGACATATGCAGCGGTGAATAATGCGACAAATCGATAAATTGTATGAAGGGTCAATTTTGGGTGTCTACATAAAGTTATGTTCAATTTATGCTTATATGTTTAAATCTGAACTAGATACTATAGGATCTGATACAATTGTCAAGAATATATGTAGATTAGGTGCAATATACAAGACATTTGTGAAATTTTGCTGAATCTAAGAAAGAATACAACTGTAAGGTGTAAGTCCCCCAAAATGGGACAACATATCACAACAACCCTTGAGTGACTGTCAGAAGGTCAAGACCTGACTAACAGAGACTTGGGACATCAAATCCTCATGGATCTTGAAGTCTTTCAAGATGAGTAAGGGTTTGTGATATAAACTTTTATTCATGTGTATGTGACTAACAACCACATCAACAGTTACAACTTTTATAAGTGGCCCAAAATAAATATTTAATGTGGCTAAACACATCTCCTACATGCCTCACAAATAATTTTTTTTTCATTAATTAATATTTCATTTTTATGCAAGGTGTTCAACACACCTTTTCCTAACATTCTCCCACTTGTTGTAGACATTGCATAAGGGTCAATCAATGAAATACATCATCATAGCCATACATGAAACCACATGAATCTCCAGCATGCTCTCTTGCCCCATCAAGATACTTGCAATAAAACCAAGGCAACCATCATCTCAAGAAAGAATTCCTCTCATCCTCCAACATGCCACCTATGGAAGAAAAAGAACATGCCAAGGTGAAGATGCACCAAATAAAAAAAACACAAGAATCAAATCCAAGTGATAACAAAGGCTCCAAATTGTTGTCAAACGTAAAAAACCCACATGACTAGAAATAGCCACAACATATGCTAATACATCCAACCATCCATACCTCATAGGTATCAACAACATCAGCAAATTTATGCCAACAATATGTCCAACCCATATACCACAATCACAAGCACCCTATATTAAAACCTATCAATGAAGAACATACAGATCTAGGAACTCCCATTGCACAAGTAATGTCAAATTTGAAAATAGATCAAGAAATAATAACTCTACCAATCAACACTCAAACCAAGGTATGAATAATAATCCAAACCATGTAGTTCCAAGAAAAATCACAATGATCCACACATGCAACATAAAATACTATATACTCCCTCACAACATGCCACCATAACTCTCCCAAATCATATAACATGAACCTCTAGGAAGTAGTCATAGAACAAAGAGAGAAAACCTATAAATCATATCATGTCCTACCAACACCTCAAAGTGCTAAGCTATGTCAAGTATGATCTTCTTTGCAACCCCAAATGAAAAGCCTTAACACCACCCAACCATTCAATCTCATATATCAAATCAACATATGTATCATGTAATAACAACATGGATGTAAGCCTATCAAACCAAGGAAGATCAAACTCATAACCATTCCTAAAAACTAGGAATAAGCCCAATCACATCTGCTATATCCTCATAAATGTCATCATAAATCAACTCATATGCACAAGGAGACAACCATGCCAACACCCCTCAAATGAACGGGCTCCCGAACTAATATCCATGAGAAGATAAAGCATAAGATAAAATGCATCTAAAATATGGGAAATATCTCTAAGAGGATAATTTGCTGATTATACCAAGAGTTGGGGGAATGAGAATGTTCCTCTTGGATACACCAAGAAATAATGACTCTCTCCAAGAACAATCTTCTCTAAGGTCCATGAACTCATGTTCATATCTAGGTTTAGGCTCCTTAGTCTTCTTGTTGAAACCTCCAAAGAGTAATTACCTCAACAAATATCTCTAATCCCAAGAGAACTCTAGCCTCACCCAAGTCTCCAATTATCCATGAGCACCTACAACCAAACAATCCACGCTAAGCTCCAAATGCAACACCACACTATCATGAAGCTCCCAAGCACATGACCAATGTACTCAATACCCAGCAAACCAACAAGATCATTGTCAAAGCTCCAATTGTAGAATCAGGAATCCAATCATGACATCATGATTTAACATCTCCTCTTAGGAGATCACATGTACCAATGTACACATCCTAGTCTCAAGAGAATTTGTATCATGTCAACACTTAAACTAGTATCTAGAGTAAACTAGGACACAATACCAAACATACTCTAAAACAAGGATCAACATCTCCAATCACATGAAGATAACCATCTCCTAAAAATAGTACCTAAGATATCAAAGCACTCACATTGCATAAGAATCATGATCTAAGAGTTTTTCCATGACACCTAACCATTGTAGAAGATCATCCATCACTAGGTGACTAATTCACATTACTACCAAAGCTCCAACTAAACTGTGATATGAGCTATACATGGTATCATGATAATCATCTTCTAAATGAAGATCACCCATAGTCCATACACACAATTGTAATACCAAAAAATCCATAGTAGAACCAAGATCTCCAAGCCAAAAAGATAAACCATCACTGTCAAAATCTCACACAAACTATGTATCCAATCTATCCATGACATCGTAATAAACATGCTACAAGTCCCAATAACTAAATGTCTAGGTACTCTAATAATCCATCCTCTCATCCTAATTGAACATACCAATGAACAGATGACCACAAACAAGGCCAACTAATAAAGTCTACATCAAACACTAAAATGATCTCATGGATAGAGAAAGTCCACATCCAAGTCATAAACCAATAGGTGATCAACCCACAAACCATAACTCATAGATCCCAAAAATATGAAGCATGCAAACTCATCATCACATTAGTAACTTGCAAACTGAGATATCAAAGTAGATAACCTAGAGACTCCAAGACTCAAATACCAAATCAACCACAACTTTAATTTGTCAAACAAGTCTACAAATGAGTAACCTTAGTCAAGGAACTAATCAAGCATCCAAGAGATAAGAAAAACCTCCTAAGAGTAAACCACACCACCACATGTAATCATGAATCAAACATCATAACCCAAATTGTCAATCACATACATGATCATGTTGTACTAATGCTCAAATGTACCTACATAACCATGACACCATAATAATCACCATCTATGTACCTATACTCAATTCACACTAAAACAAGACTCCTAGTCTCACACATGTATCATGTTCTCAAACTAGGAGACAACATGTGTACCTGTCACCATCAAAGTCTAAACTTTGAAAACACTTGTAAACTGGTATTAAGAAGCAATAAATCTTATAATCTACTATACCATCATACTAGTTTGATAAAAACATGTACTCCCTCAAGTTTGTACCCAAAGAATCATCTGAATTCTCATGCAATCACACCCTAAAGCTTAGGCTCCCACAAGTGATCAAACAAGTACAAACCTCTCTACACACCAAACTAGAAGTATACCTAATTTATGTAGGAGCATCCTTGGTTCAATAGCAATTTTGCATCAACCAAAAATATTTGCATTTCAGTTTGTTTTCATTTCAGTTTGTTCCTTTTCATTTTCCAGTTTTGTTCAGGCAGCTCAGTCAGTAGCAATTTCTGTATTTTGGTCTGCATTCTGCCATAGTTCCATTTCAGATCTTGCGGAGCTAGACGTAGCATATACATTCATTCATGCACAACATATCCAAAAATTAGAGCATTTGGATCAATTACCAAAAAGTTATCACTAGCAGAAGATCAACTATTTTCTCAGAGAAGAGCATCTCGATAGTCTCAAACAATCAGCTAAAGGAGAAGGCCTCTGGAGCATTTCACAACCTTCTAAGCTTAATGACACATCATTCAATGTTGTTTGGTTCGTGGCTAACCTTTCTCGAGATCCGCACATCATTCCATTCATTTGTAAAGAAAATCTATTCATTTAGGTCTGACCTATCCGTGTATACACGTTACAACTCTTCATTGGAGTTTGTGATCTTCCTTGGCCGATGTGGAGGAATCTTATGTTCCGGACATGATATATATTGATGTAATAGATGTGTAGGAAAGTAGTGATGATCATTAGCATAAGTTCATAGTTTAGATTCTTGGTGAGGGAGCTTCAAAGCTATATCTTGTGTATATTCTAATATTCTGTATTAAGGTCTGTGAGCCCTAATTGTAATCCCGCATGTTGCCGGCTAATTTGTATTTGAATTCTATGATATACTAAATGACTGAATATGCATTTGCTTCATATCTTTGAGTTGTTTCTATTATGTTTACTCTAGCTGCACGGCCTGGATAGTTCTCTTTGAGGGCCCTCCTAATTGTGACTACACCACTAATCTACTATGTAGTACACTATAAGATATTTCCAATGCTTATTCGAAATCTAAAATCTGATTTCATATGTGAAAGTTATGACCATTTACAATTTCAAAGTAATGCCAACTTCAAGTACCAAATTTTGACACAAACATCAAAATATAATCACCAAACCTTTTATACCATAGTGTAGTTCTCAGAGAAACCTTTTTGATGCCTATAAGAAGTTAAAAATATGATATCATGTGTAGAAGTTATGCCCCCTGGAAAAAGATTCCTCTTATAAGATGAGGGGGTCAAAAGTGGTGCTCTGGTTGTAATGTCTGGTTGGTGGTGGACTGGTGGTCTTTGGACCAGACATCACTAGTTCTAGTCACAGTAGCTAGGATGAGGTGGCTTTGGGTAGTGGTCCATCAGCGACGCGGCCATCCCACCACCCGGGAGGTTAAGCCCTCTGCATGCTAGGTGTGACTACTTGTTGGGCAACCATGTGCCTAGGGGTTGGACCTTGGGAAGCAACCCTTGGGCCTAGGCACTAGTCACCCATGTGACCAAGGGTATGCGCCTACCTAGGCAGCCCCGTCATAAATTTTTAAAAAACATTTAAAATTTTATTTTTAGAATATTATTTTTTAAAAATAAAAAATCCATAGACCGCCATACTTACATAGGGATATTCCCCTACACAATACTATCCGTATGGTTGTACAGATTCGGTATGTCCGTACGAAATCTTTTTTGTAAATATTCTCTACAAATTCCATCTAGGGAAAAAAATGGGTGACGATTTTCTATCACCAAATATAGTCAAGTTTTATATGAAATTATAGGTTTTTGAGCCTTTTGAACTCAATAGTGAGGCTTGTTTTTTCCCATGAGGCCTCCTACAAAATCTCACCTCCAAAACCCCACAAAAAATGCCCTAATTGAAAACCTATCAACCAAAACTTCATCAAACCCTAGATCTACAAGAACTTAAGTCTGCAAATGCACCTGTGACCTTGAAAATGCCTTCATTCTCAACCTACAAGTCCATGGATTCACTATGCACAACAATCTACTCATTGTAAGGATTATAATATAGGAGCAGTAATGAAATGAATCAAATAACCAAACTTCCACAAGATGAATGTGCACAAAGCAAGAGAATAAAAACTATCATAAAATGTATGAGAATGTACAAAGAACTCCTTGTATATGTAGGACAAGGAGGAAGTGAGAATATGAGAGTCAAACACTAACTAACCCTCCATAATGTGTGACACATGTAGAACACTTGGGACAAGTGTGAGAGCATGTGTCAAATGCCTATGAGGTGAGACAACTAAACCACTAATGAACTTAAGCTAGTGTGAAACTAGATAGCTATAAACTAGATGACTACAGATACTTTTCACACTAGCACCCCCCCTTAAGTGATACTTAGGGAGCAAATCACTAAAAAATGAGTTTTGACAACATGGCCTGATGAGGTACTCATGTACAAAATGAAAGTCTCACAAATAGAGTAAAGGAGAAAACCTTATGGGAAAAACTCCTCTCCAAAAAAGATCTAAATACAAAGGACAACTTCATTCACCCCAAGCATACGTCACAACTCAAGATAATGAGGCGATGCTAAAAGTTTAGTGAAGATGTCAACAACCTAATCTTGAGTAGACAAATACTCTAAGGAAAGAACACCATCTTGGATAAGTTTTCGAATGAAGTGCATGTGAATCTCAATATGCTTCGTCCTATGATGCTCAACTGGGTTCCATGAAATGTGAATGGCACTTTGGTTATCACACCAAAGAATAGTAGGAACTAGACTTGGTGGTAGACCAAACTCTGTCAAAAGCTATAGAAGCCATAGACCCTCCTAGCTAGAAAGAACTACATATTGATACTCAACTTCAGTCGATGATAATACAATAACAGTTTGCTTCTTGCAAGACCAAGCAACTGGAGCTGAACCAAGGTAGAAAACAAACCTAGAGGTTGACTTGTGTGAGTCAACATCACCTGCCCAATCTGAGTCAGTGAAGTCTACTATCTATGAAGCTCCTGGTGTGTACTGAATGCCAAAATGTGTGGTGCCCCGAATAGACTTCAAAATGCACTTGGCTTCCTTCCAATGACTCTCATGAGGGTCATGTGAAAAACGAGAGACAAGCCCAACAACAAAGGTTATATCAGGGCTAGTATGTGTCAAATATAAAAGACTACCAACTAACTATTTGTACAAAGATGCATCAACACAAGGTGTAGTGCATGGTATACTATCATATCCCCAATTCTACCTCTTATAAACACTTGGGTGATCATGTTAAACCCTTCCTCAAACAACATAATGATACAAATATATATAAACTTGAAACACAATATGATACAGATATGTATATCTTGAAAGAGCAATATGATACAGGTAAATCTTAAAACAACAATATGAAATAACTTGAAAGAGTAGTATGATATAGGAAAGGGTTTGAAGTATTACTATCATACTATTGTTTCAAGTTATGTAAATGTTTCATAATGTTGTTTCAAAAATGGTTTCCATACATGTTACAGTAATTGGAGAACAAACAAAGCATACATCTAATTAAGTTGAATATAAATGAAGAAGGATATAGGAAGCTTATGTATCTATCTATCTCTGCAATATATATATGCTTTTAAAAAAATGGTTATAACATAAGTAGGAGTCAACCACTATCACAATTGGCTATAAGGGAGAGGGCTGATATTTATAGTCACTTTAATTGAATAACAAACAAAGCATACATCTAAGTAAGTTGAATGTAAATACTATACTTGGATTGGGGCTCTTTCATTACTATACCCACCATATGGTGGGTATAGTATGTGACAACCCAGTATAGGAAACTTATATATGCTGTTTAAAAAATGGTTATAACATAAGTAGGTGTCAACCATTATCACAGTTGACTTTAAGGGAGAGGGGCCAATATTTACAGTCACTTTAATTGATGAACAAACAAAGCATACATCTAATTAAGTTGAATGAAAATGAAGAAGGGTATAGGAAACTTATGTATCTATCTATCTCTGCAATATATATACATTGAAAGGATTCTTAGGTTAATAGAAATGAGCCCTTCTTTTGTAATAAGAGTGAGAGTAATTGAAGAACAAACTAACCATGCATCTAATTGAGTTGATTGCAAATGATCAAGGGTGTGTGTGCAATGAAACAAAAAAAACATGGTATACTATCACATCCCCAATTCTAACTCTTACAATTAAAAGAATGATACAAACTCAAATAGAAAATTCATAATGTAAGAGTGATTGTATTTGAAGAACAAACTATCCATGCATCTTATTGAGTTGTTTGCAAATGATCAAGGGTGTGTGTGCAATGAAACAAAAAATACATGTTACACTATCATATCCCCAATTCTAACTCTTAATACAAACTGAAACAACAAATTCATACATGTAAGAGTGAGAGTAATTGAAGAACCAACTGATACAACATTATGATACTCATATATAATTGTTCTCATGAATGGAGTTTTTGTGAAGCTAAAGCAAGACTAAGTGAATGGTGTGCATGCCAAGGTGGTAGGCATTAAGACCTGTGGTAGTAGAATGTTGGGAATTTAGTGACCTCTAAGTGCCTCAAAACTGAGTTCAAAACTTCTTCTGACAGTTTCAAAATATAGAAACTTCAATATCTCGCAATCTAGGTATGATCTTGAGTTGAAACTCACCCGAGATGTTTACTTAGTAGTTCCACACCTTTTGGAAAAATTTTAGGTCCATCCGAGCTCAAATGTAGAGTTACTTAAAATAGTAAGTCCTGCCATGTTTAGCCCTTTTGGAAACTTGGAAAGTTCTAGACCATTCTTCAAGATAAAGGGTATTTGAAAAGACCAAAACTGAGAATAATAGTAACATTTCATAGTTGCAAGGTTGAGACACTTTTCCTAACATTCTCCCACTTGTTGAACACCTTGCAAGAGCAAAGGGAGTATCAACACCATGATTTAACTGCTAGGAGCCAAGAGGCCCATAGATTCTGAAAACCATTTGAACTTCTATGTGCTCACAGGTTTTGTCAAGGAATCTACAACATTTGTTAAAGTGACAACTTTCTCCAAGTTTAATTTCTCATCCTCTACCATGTCACGAACAAAATGGTACTGGACATCAATATATTTAGTCCTTGCATGGAAAGTAGGATTCTTCGCCACATATGGCACTTTGACTGTCACAATAAATAGTAATCTTCCCCACATCAAACCCAACATCAGAACATAATCTCTTAAGCCAAATGGTTTCTTTACAAGCATGATTTTCTACCATGTATTAGCTTCAGTAGTGGACAAAGTGACCATAGGTTGCCACTTACTCATCCAACTAATAGCACAACCAAACATAGTGAAAACATATGCACTAGTGGATCTCCTACTGTCAATGTCACCTTCCCAATTTAAATCCACAAATCCTCGAATACAAAGTGAATGCTGAGGTCCTATAGGATAACCATGATAATATAAGGAATACTCAAAAGTACCCTACAAATATCTGAACACTCTCTTCGCTACATCCCAATGTACCCGCCCAGGATTAGCCATAAACTGACTAAGGACTCCCAATGCTTGGACAATGTTTGGTCTTGTACAAACCATAGCATACATCAAGCTACCAACTACACTAGCATAAGGAACTCTGCTCATATCCTTCATCTCTAAAAGAGACTTTGGACAATCTACAACAGACATCTTTGTCCCCATCATAACATGAATTGTCAATGGTCTACAAGTTGTCATGCTGAATCTCTCCAACACGGTGTTCACATACTTACTCTGGCCTAACCAAAGCTTTTTGTTAGCTCTATCTCTTTTGATTTCCATTCCAAGCATGTACCTGGTTGCCGCTAGATCTTTCATCTCAAACTATGCTAATAGCTGAGACTTCAAATTAGAAATCAAACTTTTACCATTCCTGATGAACAACATATCATCAACATATAATACAATAATGAGAATGCAATCATTATCCATTTTAAAGTAAACACAATGATCTGATTTTTATCTTAGAAATCCCAAACTCAACATAAAGGCATCAAATTTCTGGTACCACATTCTAGGAGATTGCTTCAAACCATACAAAGACTTTTTCAACTTGCAAACTAGATTTTCTTTACCTTTTACCACATAGTGCTCTAGTTGTAACATATAGATTTCTTCCTCCAAGTCACCATGAAGGAAAGCTGTCTTCACATCCATCTGTTCAACTTCTAAATCATATGCTGTAACAAGTGATAATAAGAATCTGATATATGTTAGCTTTGTAATGGGAGAGAAAATCTCACCATAATCTATTCCATCAACCTAGGAATAACCCTTTGCGACCAACCTTGCCTTAAATTTCTCAACACTGCCATCTGAACCAAACTTCTTCTTGAACACCCATTTGCATCCAACAGGTTTACATCCATCAAGCAAGGGCACCAGATCCCAAGTATTATTTTTCTTCAAGGAAGCCATCTCTTCTTCCATGGCCTCTTTCCAAGAATCTGTATCACTCATACCCATAGCCTCCATTACAGTCCTAGGCTCATCAGTGTTAGAAATCAAAGCAAAAATACAACTGGAATCATGCAATGAATAACCAAACCTATCAGCTTGTTGCCTTATCTGTGTGGACCTCCTCAAAGGTTGAGGTTGAGTTTCTTCATATTCTTCTAAACTTTTAGAGCTACTAGAGCTCTCCTCATCATCAGGTCCAACAAATGTCTTTGGTTCAACTTTCTCAAGGGTGGAAGGAAGCTAAACCACATCCTCTTTCTCATTTTCTTTCTTTGGTTGTGGAACAATAGAAGAAGGATTGAGCTCTTTGAAGATCACACCTCTGCTATATAAAACTCTCTCAACCACTAGATCCCAACACTTGTACCCTTTCACACTGATGCCATAACCAATGAAGATACACTTCATAGCCTTGTTCTCCAACTTATACCTCTTCTCCTTAAGCACATGTGCATATGCCTCACAACTAAATATTGAATGTGTCTCAATGAAGGATTTTTACCAGACCACACCTCCATAGGTGTCTAATCAACAAGCCTTGATGTAGGAGACCTATTAACCAGGTAACAAGTGGTAGCAACAGCTTCAGCCCAGAACTTTTTTGCAAGGCCAGCTCCACTTTGCATACTCCTTTCTCTCTCCATCAATGTTCTAATCATCCTCTTTGCAAATCCATTCTGCTGAGGAGTATATGGAGTTGTCTTGTGCCTCTCAATCCCTTGTGCTTTATAGAACTTGTCAAAATCTATGGAACAAAACTCACCACCGTTGTCATTCCTCAAACACTTAATCTTTACATCCTTTTGATTCTCTACAAGAGCTTTGAAGTCTATGAATCTATTAAAGACTTCAGATTTACTTCTCAGGAAATACACCCATGTCCTTCTACTGTAGTCATCAATGAATGAAACAAAGTAAATAGATTTGTGATAACTATAATCATCTCCAAGCTTCTTCCAAAGATCTTTTGTAGTCTTCTCTTCATGGATATTCAGGGGCATTAAATTAGCCAAATAGAGTCTTATCAAACCCTTAGCCTTCTGATCCATTATATCCCAATCTTCTTGTTTCATGCCTGATGGCATGGTTTTGAATAATGCGAGCCATAGATCTCTATCCACCAATAAGTCCTCCATCTTGAGTTTCCACAATTCAATGTTGCCTCCATTGAACTTCTCTATATCTAACCTCCCAGATGTGCTCGCCATCTCTTTCTTGCAACAAAGATGTCAAAAATCCTCTACACAAGCTCCCACTCAAACGAAGATTATCTCAAAAAAGCCTCTACCCATCAACTAGAACCAAAGGTGATAAGCCTCTGATACCAACTGAAAGGAAGCAAGGTATGCAGAAACGCTTCCTACACTCATCTACTAAGGAAAGATTTATACAAATTTTAACTTTTACAGTTAAAGATTAAGATGCACAATAACATAAAGGTAATAACAACATCCAAATGCAAATACAAAAATCATAACACAAGATATACGTGGGGAAAACCCTTTCAGGTAAAAAACCCCACACTCCAAAGCCGCTCAATATATTATTCAAGAATCAAGAAGATTACAATATACTTGCAGAGAAATCTTTCATAGGAGTATAACCAACCAGAGATTTGGAGGTAACTAAACATCTATAAAACTCTTACACACAACCTCTATCTCAAGCTCTTGATACATAGGAGATACAATACAATAAACTGTCAATGGTAATTACAAAACCATGAGCCAAAACCATCCAAAAGTGGTACCCAAATTATCTCCAATCAAAGATGCCTTGTGATTGTTGGCAACTTGGCAAACATCATTGATAGAGACATTGCTAGTATGATGAAGTATGATTGTGCATGATGTTTGAAGGTGCTGTCATTGATGGTAATGAGAAAAGGAACAAGGTTGGAACAAAGATTTTGGTCTAGTGAAGAAGATTTAGTCATATTGGCTAATTGTTGATAGTGTACAGAGACAGCAATAGAGAGACAATGTTTGGATTGGCATTGGTCAACAGTTGAAGACCTAATCATACGGTTCTAGTATGTTGTTTTTAGTTCTTACAAGATCTTATATCTAATATTTCAGCTTTTGATATGTACTAGAAGAATATCTTCAAAGTAGCCTAGGTCTGGCATTGCAGAGAACAAAGGTAATCAGAATAGAACACTCATTTGTTTTGATCCGTATTCCTCTAGTGTTAGATATTTAGCTATGCAATTTTGGGGTGTTGTAAACACTTGTATGAAGTGTCTAAATCTAGATTTGTAGAGTCTAAGGTCCACCAAAAAGATAGTTATAAGCCACTGAGTATCGCTACATGGTTTGACAGTAATTGACTATGATAGAGTTTGTGTTTCAGTAGTCTGCATTTTGTCGCATGTTAATATTATGTTCTACAGTTCTGGAGGTATGATCTATAATGTCTAAGGAGTATTTGATATGGTTTTGTGCAAGTCTTGTGGTTTGCAGTGAAAGTTTTGATCTGATAGTTAGACTAAGTCAGTAACAGTCTGTGTTTGAAGCTGACATGATAGATTGATTTGTGTGTGGTAAGTTCTATTGATTAGAACTTTATGCTTAGTGATTCTACAGTTGGAGCTGACATATGAGAAGGTGTTTCAAATATTATTTTGGTCCGCAAAGGATATTGGTGAAATATTTAGGCTGACAAGCTACTCAAAGCATGAATACAAGTTTCATCTTTATAGGCTGACCTAATATGATGATTCTAAGTGTTGCAGATATATATATGAGATCCAATTTGGTGTTTAGAAGGTGTGGCCATGCGAATATAAGTGTATGTATCTGTGACCTGTGAAGTATGATGATTTTGTGAGGGGGACAAGTGCAGAAGAAGAGAAATCTTATTCTCATGTAAAAGCAAGGCAGTGAAATAGAGCAGTCAGAGATGAAGAGTTTTGAGATAGTATTTCTATGCTTCATTGGAGCTGTAACCATGCATGTGTAGATGCAATCAAAGCAGTTCAACTTGGCAGTGAGCCATTCTTCTTTCCTTCCTTCTTTCTCTAGTTAGTGAGCCTTTTTTGGCAGTGAGCCACCTTTGGACAGTGATTCCTCTTTGGGTAGTGAGCCCTAAGGCAGTGAGCCTTCTTGTAATTTGCTATTGATATTACATAATTATTGTGAGCTAACACTCACTGTAGTTTTTCCCAATTTTGGGTTTTCCATGTAAAAATCTTAGTGTTTATGTGTGATGTTTTGTGGTTGCTTCTTCTATGTTTCACTTGCCTTGTTATATGTGGTAAATGGAATAATGGTTTAATAAGTAAAAGGTTTAATAGAATATTGATTCACCCCTCTACTCTCAGTATTCTAGGTGTTCAACAATTGGTACCAGAGCCTGGTTCCTTGGAAGAAGTCTAACAGCTTAAGGAAGATCTTGGAGATTGAACACATGGTAGGTAAAAGGTATTCTACACTTCCTGAATAAATTGATTCTTCTGAAGAAGAATGCATGCTTGTTAGTGAAGAACTCAAAGTTGCTCTTGAAGATCTTGAAAGGACTAAAATAGAAAATAGGGATCTGAAAGAAAATGTTAAGGAAGAAGATGAGTGCATCAAAAAATTGAGGGAGAAAGTCAAGAGGTTCAAAGAAAATCATAAGAAAGTTAGTGAACAATTGAAATCAGCAAATTAAAACTTGAATGATCTGAAAGTGGAAGTTGTAGAAAGAGAAAAATATGAAGAAAGCCTAAATGAAATAATAAAAATCAAATTTGAAGAATGTACAAGGCTTGAACAAGAATTTGTGGATCTAAAAGCTAATCTGAAATAGACATGGATTCAAGAAGATAAATTTAGAGTGAGTGCTACTAAACTTGATAGAATAATTGCAAGTCAGAAAAGTCCTAATGACAAAGAAGGCTTGGGATTTGAGAAATGTGAACTTGTTCTAAAATAGGTCAAGAAAAGAAGACTAAGATTAGATAAGATGAAGCAACAATATCCTTGGAAGCCACAGTCAATGCATTTGCTTAGCATGGAAACTTGAAACCCATTGCTAATATGTATGATGAAAGATTGAATGCAGATAAGGTGATAATTGAAGCAGCAATTGTAAGATATTTGGATATGTTTAATAAAGCTCTAATTGAAGTCATAAATGACTTTCCAGATAGTATTGGCAGCATCATGACAACAAGGAAAGAAGGGGCTATGGCGAAAGATGTTTAGATAAGGGAATATGTACTATTGAAACTTTGTGCAAACATAACTAGTGAAGAAAGAGTCAATTTCACTAAGATACTTGGTGAAAAGTTTAGAACAAAGAAAAGAGTTAACACTCTTGTGTCTAGTGACATTGAGACACTGGTGAAGGAGACTGAGTAGATAACACTAAATGTGTTACATGAGCTACAAATCCCAACTATTGCTGACACTAATGAAAAGGAACAGAATGTTGGTGCTGATAATATAGTTCTGGAGATAAATATGGAATAGAACATGGAACAAGGTATAGTTACTCCTCTGGTGGGCACATAAAATGAAGAGGAAGTGGTGCAGGAGCACCTGATGGACTTTATGCCTCCATGAGGCCACTTTATAAATATTAGCTTTATGTTATGTTTGAGTCATGTCAATAAGGTCATGTAAGACCATTTGAAGTCATTTGGAGTCATTTAAATCCATTATGTAATGTTTTGAAGTCAAACGTTGCAAAAAATGTAAAAGTTGTCAAAAAGTTGCAAAGTTGGTTTGGGAAGTTAGGAAGTAGTTTTAGGTGATGGAAATAGATCTAATAGCATAAATATGTCATGTAAACATTAACACAAAGGTTGGAGAAGGTTGGAGAAGGTTGGAGAGAAGTTGTAATAAAATATACCTCATTTTGTGTGTTTAAATCAATATTTTTCTGTAAACAGCGACTGTAATTCACATGGTACGAACTGATATGGATAGGTATGGTCATAAAAATGGTTGGAAAATGTGGGCATGTGAATCTACTTCATTTTTCTTTTTGTTTCATCAATTTTCATGGAGATTTGAATAAGTTATGGTAATTTTATTGAGGGTAGGTCTGTAAAGTTTATTTTTCTAAAAATATAGTCCAAAAACACGCATGGTATAGCCTGGTACAACCTCATATTGAAGAATATAATATATGGGTTTCTAGTTTACAATGATTTTGGTTTCATGTGATTTCATTAATTTTTGAGTGAGTTATGCATTTGTGGTGAAAACAGTTCTATAACAATCCTAAGGTTTGCACAAGAACAGTCTTGTTTTTTCCCTATTCCGTACAAAACAACCCTATCCCATTTTGAGATATGTTATAGAAGGGCATAATGGGTATCCAAATCAGTTTTGAGATCATGAGTTTGAGTTGTATTCTAAAAAATTATGTCAAAATTACCTTATTTGCTGCTCTCATCAAAGCATAGTGGAAGTTCATGTGAAAAAAAGTCATTTGTTTGAAGTGTGTTTGTTTAAAGAAACCCTCTTGCTCTGCATCAATTAGTATCAGAGCTTAGAAGGTCTAGGAAAAAGAGTTTGGTGTTTGTGTATTTGTGTTTGTACAGGTTGAAGAGAGAACCTGATTGCCAAAAGACTAGGTAGAGAAAAAGAAGAGACCTAGTGAGGCAAAGACAAGGAGAAGCAAGGAGAGACTTGCTTGAAGAGAAGATGGATTTGTTTAGAAGGTACTTGCAGGCTAGGGGTTCACAAAAGAAGAACCAAGAGAAGAAAAAAGAGACAAGTGTGAAGAAGGAAAAAGATGACAAGGAAGAACTAGAAAGTCTTAAGCAGGAGGTACAAAAGTTGGCTCAAGCTATGGAAGAGATGAGAAGAATGGAAGATAAGATGGAGTAGTTGCTCAAACAAACATAAAGTTGGCACTTGACAATGAAGAAAAAGGTTGTATGTCCTATTCAAATGCTAATGCAAAAGAGAAGACAAATGAAAGCATTAGAATTAGATGTGAAGACAAAAGAACCTTTGATGGAAAAAGGTAATGAACAAGCAAAGGAAGATGAAGAAGAAGATATGGACATTATAGCCATTTCTAAACAAGAGGATGCTATGACAGTAGCAATAAAGGACATTACTAACTAAGATGTTGCAGATTTGTTTGTTAAGGAGGTATATGCAGATTGTGGTAATGGTGAATATGCTGCTATATTGTATGATGAAGACATAAATGATGATACTACTGAGGTATATACACAAGAAATGGAATTCTAGAACCTAAAAGCTGAGAGGATGCTAGATGAGAGATGGTATAAGAGCAAGAAGAGAAAGAAGGACCTAGAGATAGTTTCAAAGATGAAGGACAAATTGCAAAAGAATTGGAAGACCAGGAAGAAGGAGAAGACCAATTTTCAAGAGGACTTGAATTTTCTTTTGGCCGGGAGTATGGTGCAAGAGCACCTGATGGACTTTATGCCTCCATGAGGCCACTTTGTAAATATTAGCTTTATGTTATGTTTGAGTCATGTCGAAAAGGTCATGTAAGATCATTTGAAGTCATTTGAAGTCATTTAAATCCATTATGTAATGTTTTGGAGTCAAAAGTTGCAAAAAATGTAAAAGTTGTCAAAAAGTTGTAAAGTTGGTTTGGGAAGTTAGGAAGTAGTTTTGGGTGATGAATATGGATGTAATAGCATAAATATGTCATGCAAATACGAACACAAAGGTTGGAGAAGGCGGGAGAGAAATTGGAATAAAATATACCTCATTTTGCATGTTTAAATCAATGCTTTTTTGTAAATAGCGACTGTAATTCACATGGTACAGACTGGTATGGATAGGTATGGTCCTAAAAATAGTTTTTAAATGTGGGAATGTAAATATACTTAATTTTTTTATTTTTGTTGCATCAATTTTCATGGAGATTTGAATAAGTTATGGCAATTTTATTGAGGGTAGGTCTATAAAGTTTAATTTTCTGAAAATATAGTCCAAAAACTTGCATGGTACGGCCTGGTATGGCCTCAAATTGAATAATATAATATATGGATGGAAAGATATGGGTTTCTAACTTACATTTATTTTGGTTTCATATGATTTCATTAAGTTTTGAGTGAGTTATACCATTTTTGGTGAAAGCAGTTCTGTAACAGTCCTAGGGTTTGCACATGAACAATCTTATTTTTGCCCTATTTTGTACAAAAAAACCCTATTCTATTTTGAGATATGTTATAGAAGGGATTAATGGGTATCCAAATCAGTTTTTAGATCACAGGTGTGAGTTGTATTATGAAAATTATGTCAAAATTACCTTATTTGCTGCTCTCATCAAAGCATAATGGAAGTTTGTGAGAAAAAGTCATTTGTTTGAAGTGTGTTTGTTTAAGGGAACCCTCATGCTCTGAATTAGGAAGTGAATATAGAACAAAGTATGGATCAAAGTGGAACACCTCCTCTAGTAAACTCTGAGCAAGTTGAAGAAATAAAAGAGACTATGGAAGAAAAGAACTCTGAAGAAGAAAAGTGGAACTGAAAGTAAATATCCCTGAGGATCAAGGTGAACAAAGAGAAGAAGCTGATGAATAGATGACTGACAATCCTATTCTAGAAATATAGGGAAATAAGCAAGAACCCAGTCAAGAAGTCCCTCCAGAAAGGCATGATGGCGAAATGATTCATGAGGAAGATAAGAGAGACACTACTAACTCTCTGAGAGAGTTTTTGGAGAAGCAGAAGGAAGCTCAGATTTTGACTGCAACTAAGCTATTGCAAGGACCTATTAACCTTTCTACAGTGTCCCCATTGCAAAAATTAAGAGTTGGGACAATCTTTCAAGCTACTGCACAAGAATAGGTTTTGAAATCTCATATGGAGGACAGTGAGCTGATTGGAGATGCATCAACAATTTTTGAAAAGATTATGGCCGGATTAAAGAAAGATACATCATTAACTCCTAGTGAATTGAAGAAACTTATTGAATCATTCAACTCTCATTTTGAGTCCCTAGAACAAGTTGCAGAAAAGAAGGTAAGGGCAAAGATTGATGATAAAAGGTTAGTGGAGCTTAGTGACAAATTTACTCAAGACAAAATTTTGTTAGATAAAAGTATAGAATATGCATAGACAGCTATCAAAGAGGCTAGTGAAATATACCAAATCTATCTTACATGGCCTGAGAAGACTAAGGAGATAAAAGAGAAAATAAATGGATGGGAAGCTCAAATAATGAAGATCTTGAGAACTTATGACCCCGTAATAGATGCTTTTGGCAATCAGAGGGCACAAGTTGAAACCATTCATTCTAATATACATAGTTGCAGACCCAAAGGGAGGTTGTAAAGCACAAAATAGGTCAGCTTTGCGAAATTGTGAGCTTCAAGATAGCATCCATGGCCAGGCTAGTAGCAGCAGTAGAACAAACTAGATAAATCACTGAGGCCCCTGCTATTGTGAAGAAGGCAGACGAGTTGGTGTCTCAAGTTAATGGGCATATACTGATCTTGAGAAATATAAAAGTCAGGTGGGATGAAGATGTGGTGCAACTAAGGAAACTCTACTCAGACCTTCTCCTAGCAAAATAGTAAGGTAGTCTGATTTCACTTGTATATATGTGGATAATTACAAACAATTTTGAAGTTTTGGCCCCTTGTACATATCTTTATATCATATACCTTTGCCATTGATGTCAAAGGGGAAGAATGAAGTATGTGAAAAATAACTGAAAAGAAAGAAGAGAAGCATGAAGTTAGGGGGATTAGTGTGGAAAGAGTAAGGGGGAGTAGTGTAACATTTTTTCACATCAAGTGTTGCCATCAATACCAAAGAGGGAGATTGTTGGCAGCTTGGCAAACATCATCGATAGATACACTGTTAGTATGATGAAGTATGATTGTGGATGTTGTTTGAAGGTGTTGCAATTGATGGCAACAAGAAAAGGAACAAGGTTGGAATAGATATTTTGGTCTGGTCAAGAAGACTTAGTCATTTTTGTTAGTGTACCGAGACAACAATAGAGAGATAACGTTTGGATTGGCATTGGTCCACAGTTGAAGACGTAATCATGCAGTTTTGGTATGTTGTTTGTAGTCCTTACAAATCTTATATCTAAGATTTCATATTTTGATATGTACCAGAAGCATATCTTCAAAGTAGCTTAAGTCCGGCACTGTAGAGAAAAAAGGTAATCAGAACAGAAGAGTCATTTGTTTTGGTCCACATTCCTCCAGTGTTAGATATTTAGTTATGTGGTTTTGGGGTGTTGTAAAAACTTGTATGAAGTGTCTAAATCTAGAATTGTAGAGTCTGAGGTCCAACGAAAAGACAGTTATAAGCCATTGAGTATCGCTATATGGTTTGACAGTAACTGACTATGACAGAGTCTGTGTTTCAGCAGTTCGCATATTGCCACATGTTAATATTATGTTTTGTGGTCCTAGAGGTATGATTTGTAATGTCTAAGGAGTCTTTGATATGGTTTTGTGCAATTCTTGTGGTCTGCAATGAAAGTTGTGATCAAATAGTTAGACTGAGTCAGTAATAGTCTATGTTTTAAGTCAAAATGATAGTTTGATTTGTGTGCGGTAAGTTCTATTGATTAGAACTTTATCCTTAGTGATTCTATAGTTGGAGCTGACATATGAGAAGGTGTTTCAAATTTTATTTCGGTTTGCAAAGGATATTGGTGAAAGATTTAGGCTGACAAGCTACTCAAAGCATGAATACAAGTTTCATCTTTATAGGCCGACCTAATATGATGATTCTAAGTGTTGTGGATATATATATGAGATCCAATTCGATGTTTGGAAGGTGTGGTCATGAGAATATGAGTGTATGTATGTGTGACATGCGAAGTATGATGATTTTGTGAGGGGGACAAGTACAGAAGAAGAGAAATCTATTCTCATGTAAAAGTAGGGCAGTGAAACAAAGTAGTCAGAGATGAAAATTTTTGAGAAAATATTTTTGCACTTCATTGGAGCTATAACCATGCATGTGTAGATGTAATCAGAGTAGTTCAACTTGGCAGTGAGCCATTCTTCTTTCCTTCCTTCTTTCTCTAGGTAGTGAGCCTGTTTTGGCAATGAGCCACCTTTGGACATTGAGTCCTCTTTGGGTAGTGAGCCCTAAGGTAGATCCTTCTTGTAATTTGGTATTGATATTACATAATTATTGTGAGCTAACACTCACCGTGGTTTTTTCCAGTTTTGGGTTTTCCACATAAAAATCTCAGTGTTTATGTGTGATGCTATGTGGTTTCTTCTTCTGTGTTTTACTTGCCTTGTTGTTATATGTCGTAAATGGAATAATGGTTTAATAAGTAAAAGGTTTAATATAATACTAATTCACCCCCCTCTCAGTATTCTAGGTGTTAAATAGTGATATGCCAAATCACACACCAACATGTGTAACTCTCCCCTTTACAGCTCTTTTAGGTGTCCAACATGTTTTCACATTTCCCAAAAACATGAGGTCCAACTTCCAGAGGCCATAACTTTTGATCTAGGTGTCCGATTGACAAACCATTTGATGCGTCAGAATTCTTGTGAAAAGATCTAAGTGAATAAAAACTAAGTTCCAAACTTTTTCTGACAGCTTCAAAATACATAAACTTTAATATCTCAAAATCCAAGTATGATCTTGAGTCGAAACTCAAGATGTTTACTTAGTAGTTCCACACCTTTTGGGTCCATCCAAGCTCAAATGTAGAGTTACTAAAAATAGTAAGTCCTACCATTTTTAGCCCTTTTGAAAACTTGAAAAATTCTAGACCATTCTTCAAGATAAAGGGTATTTGAAAAGACCAAAACTGAGAAGAATAGTAACATTTTGTAGTTGCAAGGTTGACACAAATTTCCTAACATAACCAATGTTTTGTTTGCAGTTCATAATCATTTGGCCCAATCTTATGTTTGAGAACATCTCTACTATTTGATGAAGGATGAGTATGATCATGCCAAAAATTGAAGATCAATTTTCTAACACCATCTTCAAACTTATCAAAATGAGAATTCATACACATCAATTCCCAATTGTCTTCTATAGTATTGTCATCCAAAACCTTTCTCATTTTCACATATCTTGATATCGTCTTTCTACTTAAGCCAATTTCATTTGAAAGTGAAGAAATTTGACACTTTCTTGACATTTTTGAATATACAATAGAAATCAACATCACTCTTCTTGAAATTCTCTTATTTACAAATTGAGGCCCTTTTTGCCAATGGATCACAAACCTTTTGTGACATTTTGAGCAACATCTTTTTCTAGGTGTGTTTTCCTCTTTTCTATAAAATCTACACCCAACAATTGTAATGGCTCTTTTGTCTCATCATGAATAAGTATACTTGATAATATCTGGGCTTTACCAATTGTATCATGATTTTTAAAATGCTTGTCAAATATTTCCTTTGAAGTTCTACTTAATGACCTCTTAGTAACTTGACCAAGTTGTTCAACATAATTTAACTTTAATATCTTTAGATAAATTCCAACTAAATGATCTATACTTTTCTTAGAAAATTTTCCCTTAACCTCTTTAATTAGATTCATATACGTATCTATAAAGGGAAACAATTTTGACCCCTCTCTAATATTGAATTATCTATGACCTTCAACATCATCAAGAATATGTGATTGGACCTCCTCTCTAACATGTTCGATGTGTGGTTGGGCCTCCTCTTCAACATCAATGTGTGGTTGGTCCTCCTCCCTAACATCAATCATGTGTGGTTTGATCTCCTCTCTGACATCAATTGTGTGGTTGAGCCTCCTCTTCTCTAATATCTAAATTAGGTTGGACTTCCACTCCAGTTTCTGTATGTTGAACCCCTTTACATATCATATAAAAGAGAGAAGTTTGAATATATAATGGATATATATATATATATTCATGGGCCGAACAATACCTCTAAGTGGAAATAAAAATACTAAAAACATACTTAAGAAACTTCACGTGAAATTTTGAATGGACTATCTACACAATTTAAAAAATATGTAAGAACAAAATTTGTAGAGAATTGAATGTAGTTTGTGGGCTACTATTTTTTTTTTTTTTAAATTATTTAGTGAAAAATGAATATTTCAATGAAGTACTACTAAAAGTTTTGAAAAAATAAAATAAAAAGTAGGTGTCATTCCCGCCAACCTAAGTATGAGCAAAAAAATCAATCTTTAAATATAAGTAAAAGACACATGCCCAAATGTGACATATTTTTTTGAAATTTTTTTCTAAGAAAATAATTAGTTATGAATTCTTTACTATGACTTTTTTTAAAAATTAAAAAGTTATTTTCTATCCAACCTATCTTGATCAAAATATTAAATTTAAATTTTTTTAACCTGTAGCCACAGAAGCATAGAGTGTGACACATCTTTTGGATTTGAAAAAGGTGAAATGGTTTGAAAGTTATGGATGTTTTTGAATTAGTGTGTCTAATAGGATTTCAGACATATTGTATGAAGAAAATTATTAATAATTATCTAATAATATTATAATCAAGCATATCTTATATTTTTAGAATGTTGATAATTTCCTGAATAAATCCTTTTTGTTTCATCAAATTTGGATTAGAAAAGGTCGTCAGCATGAAGAGTGAAGTCACGAAAAGAGGGTGAAACCTCTAAACATGTTGGAGTAGAGGAAAAGTTAGGCTTGACACTCCCAAGCCTAAACCCAAGGCATTCCCAAAGCAAAAAACTTTTCTATTGAGGTAATGGCTATCCATTATTAACGGATAGTCGTTACCTCTCATTCCAGCCTTAGATAACGAATATCCATTTTATAGAATGGATATCCATTACTAGAATACCCATTAGCCGCTGGTGTTGAAGGATTTTGGCCTTGGGTAATGGATATTCATTCCTAATAAAGTATCTGTTATCTAAAAGCCCAAAAAACAAAGAGAAGTCCATTGGGCCCAACAACGGCCCCCACAAATGCCCTGCTCTCAAGAAACCCATGATATATGCATATTATAGATAAAACCACACTTTTCTAGACTCTTGGACACAAAATTTGATTGTATCAATCATTAGGGTGATAGTTTTTGCTCTTCTAATGAGAAGAAATAGTCATCGTAAAGAAAAAGGAGGAAGATGTTGGCAAGAGACACTGCTATGATAAATGACTGAATGTTGTCATTGATGGAAACAAGGCAAAGGGATTCTACTAACAAGACAAAGAGACCTTACTCTGGTAGATCAACTTGGGATTTAGGTCTGGAAGCCTAAAATGACTAATTATGGGCAGTATATAGAGTAAGTGTTAGAGATTGGGTCAGTATGCCTCCGTAGTTGAAAATCATTACATGCAGTTCAGATATGTTAATTAGACCTATTTAGTGATGATATGTTCCAGTGTTCAAGTCTTGACCTCCTCCAGAAGTCACATGGTAAAATAGCTAAGTCTGGGTAAACAAACTTAAGTCAAAAATAGTGCACAATACCAGAGAAAAAGGGTCCGCATTCCTTCATTGTGACATAGTTTGTCTTGCAGTTTTGAGGTAGAGAATATACATACCATGACTACCTAAATCTAGATTTATAGCTTCTGAAGCTCAACAAATCATTTTCTACAAGTTCTCCAGTATCGGCTTCCAGTCTAACAGTTTTCCACTATGACAGAGTGACAGTTCCAAGATCCTCATTTTGCTATAAAGGTCTATGATTTCCTGTGGTTCTAAAGGTATGCTAAGAGGTCAATGATGGATGTTGGATATGATTTTTAGAGTCTCATGTGGTCTGTAGTGGAAGTTATGATATGACAGTTGAATTGGTCAAGTGTGTTCTTAAGGGATAAAGCCGACATGCTTGATAGATCCTTATGCGAATAAGATATATTGTTTGTACAATCAATCTAAGTGGTTGAATAATTTGTACCAACCTATATGAAGACTATTGAATGATTGTTTGGGTCCACATTACAGTTTGTACACAAGTTCAAGCCGACAAGATATAACTTTTGTATACATGGTTCATGATTGACTTGCCGACCTAATTATGAGATAAATCTTGTAGCAAATATATATACTCGATGGATTTCAGTCTTGAAGTGTGATAGATGTGGAGATGTGTGTGAATTCAATGTATGTACGATCTATAGTAGAGTTGTGACCAGAAAAAGATAGTAAGGACAAAAGAGCAGAGTTCATGTAAAGCAGAGAAGAAAAAGCAAAGTAGGCATTATGAAGACATTTGAGTCTGTATACTGAGCTGTAAATGAAATTGCATCCCAACATTCTGTAGATGCATTTGTAGTAGTCATCTCCTGGCACTGAGCCAATCCTTCTTCTATCCTCTTTTCATTTTATTAGCAGTGAGCCTATTGTAGTGAGCATTTCTTGGACAATGAGTCCTAGGCAGTGAGCCTTCATGTAATTTAGTATTGTTATCATAATATATTGTGAGCTAACACTCACCATGGTTTTTCCCTTTTTACGTTTTCCACATAAAATCTTGGTGTCTGTGTTATGAATTTGTGGCTTCTCTTCTCATGTTTACTTTACTTTTATGTTATTGATTTTGGTAAATGGATTAGTGAATGTGTAAATGAAAAGGTTTTAAGAATACTGATTCACCCCCCCTCTCAGTATTCTTTGCACTCAACAGAAGAAACTTCAATTGGAGGAAATTGAAGCAATTAGGGAAAAAGATAGAGCAAGGAAGAGGATTGGAAGACAAGGTTTGGTGGATACTCATGAAGGTGAAGGTTCTTCTTTACCCTCAAAGGACATGCAAATTGAAGTTGTTAATGTTGAATATAATGAAATGTTTGATAAGAATGGAATTGACCATGATATTGCAAATGAAAATGTTGCAAAATGTTATGAAATGCTTATTGATAAGAATAATATCATGGACAAAGAAGAAGAAGAAAATAGACATATGCTTGAAGATTATGGATATGAACCACATGATATTAAAATTGCAATTGATAATCCAATTGTTCATAACATTGATGAGATTGATAACACAGATGAAATAATGAAAATCAATGTATCTCCAAATTACATAAGAAGAGGGCTTGACCTTTATCAAGAAAAAGATAAAATCCCACATCCATCATTTTCAATGAGCCCGGTGAAATTGTAAAACATCCAAGAACCCCAAAATGATTACTTGAAATTGATGAGAATGTAATGGAAAAAATTGAAGGAAAGAGGTCATCACAAACGGTTTGGTTGTGGGCTTCAAAACTTTTCAATGAATACTTTGGAAATAAAACATTAACCGAACAATGCCAACTTTTTGTACAATTACTAAAGATGTACAAATGAGACCTTTACTAAATAAATTAAATATTTGAGTAAACAAAGTATCTGATCAGAATAAAATTATTATTAGAAGTTTTTCAATGCACTCAATTCTATTGGAAAGACTAGTAAGGAGAAAGATAAAAGAGTTTCTTGTAGAGTAATAATAACCTCAATAGTGAGCAAGAAATTAAGAAAGGCTTGATTAATGAGGCAAACTTGTTTTGACTTAAGCCTAAATCGTAAAACATTGTCAAAAGCAATAACATTAAGATCAAGACTAGATAGTCCTCTTGAAAATGATGCTTAGGCTTTCAGTGGTAGGCTTCCACAAGGTGATAAGAAGCTAATCAATAGCACAAAGGACGAAATTGAACAATTTTGGCACTCTAGCTCTAGAGTATCACCCAATGTTAAATATGTTTTAAAGTTAAGAATTGGTGAAAAATCTCACACCACATCCTAAACATTACTTGAAATGTAGCCAAACAATGTTTTTGATAATATAAGGCCGCTAAACAAGGGGCCGAACCCTTACAAAAAATAGAGAGGCCCGAAGGCAGCAAGCATCAACAGTGCCTTAAACTAGAAACAACATATACAACAACACAGAAACCAACAAAACCAGCAAAACTAGCTGCTAAAACTAAAGTCATAAAAATAGAGTAACAAAGTATCAGCAGTATAACAACAAAGACTAAGGAGACAACAGCTCTCCTTTCTAGACCATAGATTTAATAATATCATCCACTTTTTTAGCCAGATCGTCACTGTCAGTATTGACAGTAACCCCTAGATTCTTCAGCATAGAGAGGTTGAGGAGAATAGAGGTCCTGAGCACAATGGATAAATTCTGTTCTAGCTTCACAATGTGATCACGCAGACCTGCAAGATCAGCCCCCAGACCATCATCAGTCTCCATAGCATCCTCAGCCTCTTCCACAAACATTGCACCCACTTTGTCAGCATTTCTAGCAGAGTCAGCAACATCCTCCGTGGTAGCCCCCGTATCATGCGTCTCCTGCTTGTCTTCATCATCACCAGATATGTCCTGAATCTCCACATCCCTGCCATCCTCCCCCCAGGTGGATTCATCTGAACCGCTCTCAGAATAGTCAATGAGCTTTGCTGAAGGAGCTAGTTTGCCAGCAATACGCCCTGACCGCCGAATGCCAGAGGAAAGCCCCTCCCTCCAAATCTTCACCGAAGAATCCCTTCTCTGTCCCACCAGAGTCCTACCAAGAGTTTTAGGGGACACAACCACTACCTTCCCAGTACTCATTTCACCAGCAACCTTCCACTTTTTACCCTTCTTAGAGGTAGTAGGGCTCGGAGTATCAATAGGATTATCCGCAGGAGTGCAAAAGGAAACTTCATTAGTTTTGATAGGAACAGGGGAGGGCTCGGGTTCATCCACATCAGGAATATTCTTAGGGTTAGAGGAGGGCTCCTCGTCCCCACTATTAGCTGGAATGGATTTAGAGGGTTCGAGGGCAAGATGATGATTATACAAACAGAGAATGAGGCCCTGGTGAAGAGGGATAGGCTTCATAGCATTATTTTTAGCTAGTTTCACCTGAACCCTAAGGACGGAATGCTCCAGGGAAGAAAGCAAATAAAACAGAAAACTAATTTTAGCATTGCGACAAAAATAACTTAACAGGGGGAGATGGTAGTTATAAAACCTGGTGAAGCACCCTCGAGGGTGAAATACTTCAAGAGGATAAAACACATAGCGTCCCATGGCTCCGGCAACTTGGCTCTGTCAAAACCGCCCTGGTAAGGGACTAATTCTTCGCCAACCCTGAGGAAGAGCTGCTGACTGGAGAGGTTCGCAATTTTAGTTTTTCGTTGCAGCTTGAAGCCCTGAGTAGACATACCAGTGGCCATAGTGATCACACGTTCAGAAACTTCAAAGCTGATTCCACCCACCGAAACCCATCTATTCTGCCAAGACTGTGCAAATTGTTCAGAAATGGCTTTATTGTACCCATTAAGCCTCTCCAAATAGGGGATAATCCCACCCTCTTTGCAGTAATGCCAAGCAACCAAATTGTCCTTAAATTCATAGCACGAGACGAGTTCAGTTCTAATTCTGTCTCCTCCCATAGTGGAACTACCTCGCATGCCACAGAAACCCTCAGTCTTCTCAGTCATCTTTACAGGAGAATTACTAACATTATCAAGGCTAATAATGTAGGTAATAACATCGCACACAAACTCATAATAATGGGAGGCCTTATAAACACCAATCCCATGCTTAACCATAATAACCCGGCACAGGCAATGATGATCTGGCCATCCGCTCACCTTATGAGAAAATGGAATGGATTTGACAGTAGAGAAAGTACGAGAGGACTCGTACTTCAAAGGACACGTCAGCCCCCTCCCAAGGAGCTGACAATATGAGCTGTCTTTCGAACACATCTAACTCATCAAGACCTAGCCACGTCTTTAAGAATGAGATTCTTAAGATTTAAAGGCAGAGAATCAAATTGGTGCCAAACCCTCCAATTTGAATATCATTGTCTGAGTTCAGCACAGGTGTCTGCAACTCCGTTGCCCTCACAGTAAATATGTGAGATATGCACATTAGTAACCCTCTGCAATAGAAACTATATATCCCTAATAATGTCTTTCAACTGAATGCCAACATTCGACACATTAGTAATGGCATCAATGACCATTTTAGAATCTCCCTGAATATCCAAATTCCTAATACCAAGTGATATGGCCAATTTAAGCCCCCAAAAAAGAGCCATAGCCTCAGCATAGTTATTGTTGTGATAGCCCAGACCTCCAGCATAGACAGCAAACATCCACCCTTTATCATCACGGATGATCCCTCCCCCACTAGCTGTACCATCAAGCTTAGAAGCCCCATCAAAATTGAGCTTCATCTAGTTAGAAATTGGAGGCTTCCATCTAGTGTTAAGCCTCTGCAATAATTTTGTATTATTATAAGCAGGAATATGATTGAGAATCTTCCAGTTTGCCACAATTTGTTCTTCCTCTTGGGTCAGAGGTTTCACTGCGGTATGGATATGGGCCGTAGTGACACTCTCCAAGAGAGTCTTCATGAAAGTATGAGAGACCTGGGAGACATCTCTAGCAGTATCCCTAAAAATCCGATGGTTGCGCTCTTTCCACAAAGTCTAGCTCAAGCACGGCAGGGTTTGATTCCATAACTCAACAAACCAGGGATGGGAGAAGGGAGGATACCAATTGTTAACAACTTCCTAGATATCAGAATTGCAAGCCCATTGAATACCAAAATTGCTGAGGATGAGGCTCCAAATGTCCCTAGCAAAGTCACAGTGGAAGAATAAATGAGAAACTGTTTCCTCCTTTTCACAGCATAGACAGCATCTATTGGCCAGAGTGAAACCTCTCTTTTGCAAATTATCTTGGGTCAGAATTTTGTTATGAACAGAGGCCCACCAGAACATGTTAATTTTCGGGATCAGTACAAACAATTTTGTGATACACATCCAAGTTTGACAATTTCACAAAGGGCATTTGAATCTTGTAAGCCCTTTTATTAAACGCGCGTCTTAAAATTTGTAATACATGATGTTGCAAATACCATGTGGATTTTTCTATGTATCATGAACTATTATGTAATATTCATTCTACTTTGCACACTAATGAAATGTTACAGGAGTATGGTACAATCCAACTACCAAAGTCATCTAGGGACTTATTGGATTTATTTTTATGTGTTAGAGATGATGGTTGCATTTTCTACAAGAATGATTATTTAAATGAAAAGTGTTTACAATGTGGTGGGCTATCAAAGTTTATATAATGTATTCATGAGGACAACGTGCATGATTTTGGAAAGCAAATGGTTGAGAAAAAGAGATACAAGATCTAGTGAAATACAACTTGAAGAGTGGAAATGAAGGTTCTAGATGTGAGTTGATTACAAGAGAAGTAAGTGTTGCTACTTTTATTTATGATTTTAAGAAAAAAAATTTTACAAGTATGCTAGACACAACCACAAGTCTCGATGGTTAGAGAAATAATTCTGGATGTGTAAATATTTTTTCCTGATTGGAACTATTATCTCTATAGTCAATTTTGTAGAAAACCACACGTTGTAGCCACATAATGAAGTCCAATCCCAGTATTATAATTCTATTCAAATTACTATTTTTGTTCATATCACATACAATCATGCCCCTAAGAGTACAGAAGAGAATAGGAAGATAGTCAAAGAGTACCATTTTTACACATGAGTGATGATCGATCTCATTCATCGAAGTATGTAATATTGTTTTCAACAATTTTATGAGTTTTTGTAAGAAAAAGATATTAGAATGGTTCAACATATCATTTGTTCATATAACTGCACTAGTCAATTCAAGAATGTTTGTATGGTTTATTGGTTGAGTAGAATGCATGCAGAGAAGGGTATACCTCATATTTGGAGATTTTTTAAGCTGGGCATGGAAAAGGGGAGCATGATCAAACAAGTTCATGCATGAAGAGAGCTCTAGTTAAAGAACAACTAAAGATTAGAGGTGCTGCTACATTTAATGATGCAGATTCTATTGTTAAGTTGTGTAACTATGCATTATCAGAATACATCCATTTTTGGCACGATAAAATGGTGTTGAGTTGACATAAAATGGGAGAGGTTATTATGGAGGGACCTAACATCCAATTGTAGGTCCAAATAGATCATTCCTAGGTGCCACAAACTCTATTACTCCATCAAAGTTTGGCAATATTTTTCTCTTAGGTCTCTTAAGAGACTTTGCCAATATAGTGTAGCATGAAAGGATTGGGACACTTGGGGAATGAAACAAGGCCTCCTCTAGCATACACCCACCCACCCTAACATGTTGGCATTGTCAATTTAGTCCCATGAGGTGAAGAATGCAAAATATGACTCTTGGCAACATTATGTTGAATGAAAATGAAGCGTTTTGCAAGAATACATCCGTTGTTGGCCCAATCAAATGGTGTTGAGTTGATAAAAACTAAGAGAGGGTATTATCGAGGGACCTAACATCTATTTGTAGGTCTAAACGAGTCATTCTTAGGTGCTACGAACTCTGGGAACTACTCTATCAAAGTTTGACAATTTTTCTCTTAGGTCTCTTAAGAGACTTTACTAGTACAATGTAGCCTGAAAGGATTGGGACATGTGAGGAATTAAATAGGGCCTCCTATAGAATACACCCACCCACCTTGACATGTTGGCACTATCAGTTTAGTCCCATGAGGTGAAGAATGCAAAATATGGCTCTTGACACCTTTACACTAAATGCTACTAAGGTATTTTCCAAGAATGTATCCATTGTTGGCATGGTCAAACAATGTTAAGTTGATAAAAACTTAAACAGGTTATTGTGGAGGGACATAATATCTGTTATAGGTCCAAACAAATCATTCCTAGGTTCCACCAACTTTGAGAACTACTCCAAAGTTTGGTAGCTTTTGCTCTTAAGTCTCTTAAGAGACTTTACTAGTACAATGTAGCCCAAATGGATTGGGACACTTGGGGAATGAAATAGGGCTTCCTATAGCATAAACCCAACTACCTTGATGTGTTGAAGCTATCAGTTTGGTTCCATGAGGTGAAGAATAAAAATATGGCTCTTGGCAACATTATACTGAATGCAAATAAAGTATTTTGTAAGAATGCATCCATTGTTGGCATGATCAAATCGTGTTGAGTTGATAAAAATTGAGAGAGGTTATTATGGAGGGATCTGACATCTAGATGTATGTCAAAATAGATCATTTCTAGGTGCCACAAACTCTAAGAACTGCTCCATCAAAGTTTGGCATTTTTTTGCTCTTAGGTCTCTTAAGAGACTTTGCCAATAAATGTAGCCCAAATAGATTGTGACACCTAGGGAATGAAACAAGGTCTCCTATAGAATACATCCACCCACCCTGACATGTTGAGCTCTCAGTTCGGTCCCATGAGGTGAAGAATGTAAAATATGGCTCTTGACAACAATATGTTGAATATAAATGAAGCATTCTACAAGAATGCATCTATTGTTGGCACAGTCAATGGCATTGAGTTGATAAAAAATGAGAGTAGTTATTGTGGAGGGAACTTGCATCCAACTATTGGTCCAAATAGATCATTCCTAGGTGCCACAAAGTCTAAGAACTACTGTGTCAAAGTTTGACAACTTTTTGCTCTTAGGTCCCTTAGGAGACTTTGCCAGTACAGTGTAGTCTGAATGGATTGAGATAGATAGGGAACAAAACAAGGCCTCCTCTAGCATATACTCACCCACCCTGACATGTTGGCACTATCATTTTATTCTCATGAGGTGAAGAATGTAAAATATCACTCTTGGCACCTTTACACTAAATGCCACTGTGGCATTTTACAAGAAAGCATTCGTTGTTGGCATGGTCAAATGGTGTTGAGTTGATAAAATTGAGAGAGGTTATTGTGTAGGGACCTAACATATCATTGTAGGTCCAAACATATCATTCCTAGGTGCCACAAAATATGAGAACTACTTTGTCAAAGTTTCATAGTTTTTTTCTCTTAGGTCTCTTAAGAGACTTTGTCGATACAGTGTAGCCCAAATGGATTGGGACACCTAGGGAACAAAACAAGGCCTCCTCTAGCATATACCCACCCACCTTGACATGTTACCACTGTCAATTTGGTCCCATGAGGTGAACAATACAAAATAGCTCTTGGAACCTTTACACTATACGTCATTGAGGCATTTTGTAAGAATGCATCCGTTGTTAGCATGATCAAACAGTGTTGAGTTAATGAAAAATGAGATTCATTATTGTGGAGGGACCTGAAATCCAAATTTAGGTCCACACAGATCATGCCTAGGTTCTACAAACTCTAAGAACTACTCCATCAAAGTTTGGTAGTTTTTTCTCTTAGGTCTTTTAAGAGACTTTGTCAGTATAGTGTAGCCCGAATGGACTGGGACACTTGGGGAGTGAAACAAGGCCTCCTATAGCATATATGAACTCACCCTAATGTGTTGGAACTATCAATTCAGTCCCATGAGGTGAAGAATGTAAAATATAGAAGGTGAAATGAGGATATGTAAATCAAGCCAAACATGTCTCTCTCCCTATGTCTCTCTCCTCCTCTCTTCCTCATCCTACTCTTTTTGTAACCCATATAGAAGGTGAAATGAGGGTATGCTAGACCTATAGAAAGTGAAATGATGATAAGAAAATCATGTTAAACATATATAAGGTGAAATGAAGGTAAGCAAATAATGTCAAACATATAGAAGGTGAAATGAGGACATAATGTCAAACATATCATCTCCCTCTCGGTCTCTCTAAGTCTCTCCCTAACTAAAAATATAATGTCAAACATATATCTAAGGTGAGATGAAGGTAAGAAAATGATGTCAAACATAAATAAGGTGAAATGAGGATATGCTATATGTATAGAAGGTGAAATGAGGATAAGCAAATCATGTCAAACATGTAGAAGCTGAAATGAGGATAAGCAAATCATGTCAAACATGTAGAACATGAAATGAGGATAGGAAAAGCATGGAAACCATATAGAAGGTGAAATGAGGATATACAAATCATGCCAAAGGTGTCTCTCTCCCTATGTCTCTCTCTCTCTTCCTCTCTTCCTCATTTTGCTTTTTTCATAACCCATATAGAAGGTGAAATGAGGGTCTGCTAGACCTATAGAAGGTGACATGAGGATAAGAAAATCATGTTAAACATATAGAAGGCGAAATGAAGGTAAGAAAATAATGTCAAACATATAGAAAGTGAAATGAGGATATAATGTCAAACATATCATCTCCCTCTCGATCTCTCTCTATATCTCTCCCTAACTAAACATATAATGTCAAACATATATCTAAGGTGAGATGAAGGTAATAAAATGATGTCAAACATATAGAAGATGAAATAAGGATATGCTATACATATAGAAGTGAAATGAGGATATGCAAATCATGTTAAACATGTAGAAGGTGAAATGAGGATAATAAAATCATGTCAAACATGTAGAATGTGAAATGAGGATATGCAAAGCATAGAAACCATATACAAGGTGAAAATGAGGATACATAAATCATGCAAAATGTGTCTCTCTCCCTATGTCTCTCTCTCTCTTCCTCTCTCCCTGAGTTTCTCCCTAAGTCTCTATAATTGTCAAACTAGAATTGGGTGTTGGCATGTACAACTTGCATGGAGTATATGATATCAAAATATACTTCCATTTAAGATACACCTATTTACATTTCCAAATACAATGTTAGGTGAATTTGGGTTTGGATGGAATTTTTTAACATAAACTAGATGATGCAAGAGCATCCTAGGTTGAAGAGATCTTGCATCAACAAAAAATATTTTCTTTCTTTTCTTTTCTTGCATTTTAGTTGAAGTTCAGTCATTTGCAATTTCATCATTTTTCTACCGCATTCTACCGCATTAGCATTTTAGAGCTCGCAGAGCAGGATTTAGATTCTACACTATCTCAGCTACATCATATTCATATTTCATGAGATTTGGACTTGTTTGTGAAAATATATCGCTATTAGAAGATCATTAGTACTCACATAACAGAGCAATCAGCATTCAGTTGGAGCAAACGAGATGTGCAGAACATTCTCATTACTTGCTGAGCTAAATGGAACATCACATAAGGCAATTTGGGACCAGATAGACCTTCATTGATATCTGCATCATGTTTCATCTATTTGTGGAGCATTAACAAGAGTTGTAGGTTGACCTACACATTTCCTACATGTTTCATCATTCATTGGAGTTTGAGATCTCTCTAGGCCAACATAGAGGATACTTGGAGTTAGAGAAGTATATATAATCATTTCCTAGATGCACTAGAAGGGTAGTTTTGAGATATCTAAGGATAGAGTAGTAATATAGTTCTTCTCCAGAGGCATTCTAATGCCATATCATTCATGTATTCTGTAATCCAAAAAGCAAGCCTGTGAGCCCATGATTGTATCCCGCATGTTGCCAGCATATACATCTTGTAATTGTATGATGTATTGAGTATATGAATCTTTCATTGCATTCTATTCAAGTGTTTTGTTTATATTGCTTCTGTTGTGTTTACTCTAGGTGCATGGTTGGATAGTCCATTCTTTGAACCTTCCATCCATGACTTCACCAAGTGGTATCGGAGCAAAGTTTGTGAATCCTTTGGGAGAGAAGGCATTCTGGAAGATCTTGTGGTGAATAGATCACTAACCTGAGGCCGTCTACTTGTGTTTATCAATAGAGCACTAATTGTGAGGCAGTTGCACCATATCCTAGGAAGAGATACCGCTAAGGAGGATGCTTGTTATGGCTAATGTGGCTGGAAGAATGGAAGAAATGAAAGATATGATGAGGATAATGAAAGTTAGATTGGATGTTGTGGAAGAAGACAAAAGAAGACTAAACCATAGACATGAGGATGAAAGTGATGATGATGAATTTCAATCAGTCGACCAAAATAAAGTAACTGTAGAAGAAGAAGAATCAGATCAAGTAAAGATGTTGAAAGCTATTTCTATGATGGGTAAGAGACCTAGAATGGAAGTATCAAACTATACTAAAAAATTAAACCTTGAGGAATTGATTGATTAGATAAATGATGTGGAAGAATACTTTGAGTATGAGGAAATTGAAGATCCGGAGGGAGTGAGATTTACAAAAACTAAGTTGAAAGGACATGCTGCTATTTGGTGGAAAGAAGTTCAATTGGAAAGAAATAGGTGAGGAAAAGAGAAAATCACAAAATGGGATATGATGGTTACAAAGTTAAAGAATCAATTCATACCTGTTGACTAGTTGGAATTGTTGAAGAGATTGCAAAACCTAAGGCAAAAGGAGAAATCTGTGAAGGAGTACACTAAAGAATTTCACTAGATGATTATCAAGACTAGGTATAGTGAAGCAAGCAAGGATAATGTGGCACAGTACATAAATGGACTAAGGATAAACATTCAAGAAGAACTAAGTTTGGTAAGGATGACAACAGTAGAAGAAGCATATCAGTTTGCACTAAAAATTGAAGATGAGTTGAATAAGAGACATGAGCAAAAGTAGAGAGGTAGAGGAGGAAATTTTCAAAAGGGTAGATGAGGAAAATTTCAAAGAGGTAGAACATATTTCAGAGGAGGAAGACCATGTGCGAAGAAGAACAAGGAGAGTAGCCCATACCCCAAAGAAGAAAATGACAATACTTCATACTACAAATGGAGAGATGACAAAAATTTCTACTACAATAGCAAAGGAAGTCATAATTCTTACCGCAATGAAGGATACCGAAGAGATGAAAGAGAATTTGATAAGAGATCATTCAAGGGAACTTACTTCAAGTACGGAGTAAAAGGACACAGAGCATTTGAATGTCATCAAGGGAGTACTAGAAAAATGATAGAGAATAGTGCAAGAGCAGCTTATGTGGAAGAAGAACCGATTAGATCACCTAGTTCAGTGGGAAAGTTAGAGAAAGGAGAGTCATTGGTCATGAGGAGAGGTTTATTTCAAGAAGATACAACTGAAGAACCACCGCAAAGGAAAAGTTTGTTTTGGAAAAGATGCAAATTAGGAGGTAAATGTTGTAAAGTTATCATTGATAGTGGTAGTACTGATAATTTAGTTTTAGAAGAGATGGTGACTAAGATGAATCTAGAGAGATTGAAACATATGAAGCCCTACAAGATAGCATGGATTAAAGATGACCACAAGGTACTGGTAAGTGAACAATGTCTGGTGAAATTTCATATAGGATCTTATGTTGATGAGGTATTGTGTGATATTATGCTGATGGATGTATGTCATATATTGTTGGGAAGACCATGGAAGTATGATAGAAAGGTAATACATGATGGAAGGAAGAATACTTATACTATAACATCAAATTGGAAGAAACATATCTTGATACATTTGGAAGATGTACCTAAAAGTGAAGTACATGGAAATGCTAGAATTTGTTTAGTCGATGGAAGGAAATTTTTGGATGGATTGAGACATGAGAATATGTGTTTTTTATTGATTCCAAAGAAGTGCGACACCTAAAGTGCAAAAATTGCTACCGCAAAAGAAGAAGAAGATAATTGAATTATTGATAGAGTACTAAGATATCATTTCAGAGAATGTACTTGAAGGATTGCCACCAATCCAGAGTATCAGTCATCATATGGACTTTATACCTGGAGCTAGTTTTCCTAATAAAGTGGTACACCAGATGACTATTGGAGTACAAAAGACACTGAGAGCGGGGGGAATCAGTGTCTTATAAAACAAACTTGTTTTTGGTAACCATTAAAAAACTTTTACCAACTATGAACTTCAATATTTTTATGATGAAAACTTGTGAACATGAAAGGACATGACAACTTGTGATGATCCATCAAAACAATTTATGAACATCATGACAAACAATAGAGAGATAAGTATCAAAAATATTATGCATTTGTACTAACCAAAAATAAACATCCGGTTAACAATAATATGCAATAGTTAAATCATGAAACAATGAACATAAACTCATGAACAGAACAAGTGACCATAACACATCGATTTGATGAGTGGAAAAACCTCTAGGGATGAAAAACCACTCTAGAAAATGCCTCACTAGCTTAATCAAAATGTGCTTCACTAGCAAATACAGATGCCTCACTGGCTGTTTGTGCCTCACTGGCTATTTGTGCCTCACTGGCTGTTTGTGCCTCACTAGCTATTTGTGCCTCACTGGCTATTTGTGCCTCATTGGTATATTTCAATCAAATACAATGAATAATATGAATCAATACAGAGGGTTACTCTATTTCTCTACATTCCAATCTTTGACTGTCTCATTATTTGAGACTCAAGCACCAACAATACAACAACTCAAGAATATTATTTTAACATACTGATATAACCTTAATGATAGTGCAATTTACACAAAATCATCAAACTTACCTCAGATGTTTACATAATGCCCTTTTATACAATTTCACAAAGTCTTCTTTCTCTCATGAAACAGTTTGTAACTGAACTTCATCAACTATCTTAGGCAATTTGCAACTGCATAAAAAACTATCAAAGGTGTATGATCAGATAGACCCATGTGGACCTAATACAATGCCTTTGAAATAAGATATCTTTAACCATAGTTGGAGTCTTTCAACAATAAATCTTTAACCATATATGATATTAAAACTATTTAATGAATTAAAGAATACTTTGACAAACTGTAAATACTAACACAACCATGCCAAAATAGAGCACCATTAAACTGTCCTCAATAACTGTGTGAGAAACCCTAGGGTAGAGTCAATATTTCAAATCCTAACCATGGGCAAAACAAGAATTTGCAAACCCTTTACCAAAGATTAGAAACTGTATAGTCGTTCATAACTATTCTTTAAGATAAGCAATGAATGAAATGATAATCACTGTAGACTGCAACTTATAACTGAAACCAAAATCTTATGATAAAGTCAAAAACCCATTTCAAAGATAAGACTGTTATAGCTCGAAAAGAGAAAAAAGAATATATAGTTTTTCCCTTTATGACTGCAACAAAAAACTTTATCATTTTCGCTTTAAAAATTTTTAGGGCATTTTCATTTTATAAGAGACCAAAAAATAGAGACTTCTCCAAGCATCCAAAAGGAAGAATATCACCTGTTTGATATGTCTTTTATGCTTTAGAAAGAAACTATCGAGTAGACCGTGAGCTCAAGTAACTGTCCAGCTCCAACTTTGACTCCCGAGTATTGTCATTTCACAAAAGAACCATCATCATAACCAGAAACTTACACCATTATGCATAATGATGAAACCCTAAGTGGAATGCATCATGTTTCAAAGTTTTTGACACAATGAAATGATTAACAAAACATACTTTTTGCCCTATATGCCATGGATATCGAAAGCACCAGCTAACCCTAAATGAAGGAGGTAACCATCAAATAAAAATGTAACCTTTTGACTTGAAGAGTATGCCGACAACTTGCTGATCATGTTAACCTCTTAAGGGGCCCGATGAATGCCTTATCTTTTTAAATCATTTTCAAGTTATATCAAGTAAATAACCTTTAACAATAAATGACCCACAATATGATGTCTCACTAGTGACTCAAAACACATTTAAAATAATCAAGACTTTAAGACCTTGGCTTATCCTTGCATTGTCTTATGTCACAATACCAATTGGAATAAAAATGAAAAGAAGCTGATACTGGTATAAGTCCACTACAATGCCAACCATTAGAACCACTGAACTAGCATACCAAGGCAACCAAAAATTGCCCATAGATATGAAACATCTGCCAACAGAGTATATGAAACCAAAGATGCTATAACCAACATGCACCTTTAGAGTATGCCTTAGCCATACAAGAATACCATATATCATATACCATACCTCAGCCAACATGCATCATAGTACCATGTGAATATAATATCAGAATGTAACAATAAGGAGTAGAGCATCAAGGATCAAAGCATAAAAAGCATAGCATGTGAATGTAACAAGATATGAATGCCAACTGTTATAATATCACCATTCTCATCAAAATATCAAGAGCCATTCTCAACAAAATACCAAGTCAACCAAACCAATGCTGCCAAGCATAACCAAATACCTCTACCAAGCCCAAGTATAACCAAATACTTCTGCCAACTATCATGATAGTGCAACCCGTGATTTTACCACAAACCTGAGAGTTTGTGTACTTGACATCAAGGACAACAAATAAGAGGACAACAAACTCCCCCTTTGTCCTTGATGGAAAAACACAACTCTCTCTCCTCCTTTTTACATCAAAGACAAAGGGAGGAAGAATTGTGCAATTGCCTCAATAAGCCAGTATGCTGCAAAAATAACATGAAATATAAAACATACCATTACTGGCCAATGTATCACAAAGTATCCAAAAATACCCTAAAACATTATTACATTGTCAGTACCATATAAATGAGCATATATCATAGCAAGGACAACAACTGAATATGCCAATCATGTGAAATAGCAAACCTGTACTGTCAGGATTAGAGCAGTATAAACATACAAAGATGTCACTATACATAGGCTGTCATCTTAAGAACTCCACCACCTAAACATAGTCTAGAAGACATAAAACCATCTCTTTTAAATAAATCTATAGCATATCACCTTGTACAATGCTTGACTAATCAAGAACTCTTAGCAAACATAAAAATTTGAACATGAAAACCCCAAAAATTGCATTATATCCATCATGGTACATCAACTGATAAAAACATCAATAAATCAACTGAAAGCACCAGAATGTAAGCATAAAGAAAACAACATTAAAGGACTAAGAGATCATCTATATAATCCACTGTACCACTGTCCTTAATAAAGCAACAATAGAATGTCAGAAAACTAAAAAATCTGTGCATTAGGTGCAATCTTAAAGCACACAAAAGCTCATTTCATGTATGAGGAAATTTGTCACAAAGATTTACCTACATGTCTATGAGAACTTACACCAAACTGTCCACAGATCCTTATACTACACTGTAAACAACTTCATACCTACCATGCCCTATTTCAAGACAACAATAGTACTGACAGAAGATGCAACAAGAAACCATTATCATCACATAGTTCATTATGATGCATGCACTTTTCATAAGACTACCTTAGCCTTGGGCAAACACATAGGCCTTATTGTCATGCTTTGTACAACCTCTATCCCTCTGAATTAAAACTTTGAATTACCACAATTACTCTAGAATATTCCTTAATTTTTGCACCACACAAATTGTTGAACAATATGCACCGAGCAAGTATCAAAGCCCAGGCATATCTTAGTCTAAAGATTATCTCAAGAAAAGTACTTTCTCAAATACTGTCTCAAACAAGATACAGAAGATTTCTACAATAAAAACTCAAAGAACTCTTAATCAAGCAAAGAAAATACAAAGCATTGTTTCTAGGTTGTCTTAAGCAGCAATTTGGAACTATTATGAACCTGATAAAGAAGACAATGAGCACTGTATTGTTAACAAAACTACACTTGATCAATCTAGAGTACACTTGTTATGGCATCAAGAGCATCAAACCACTATCATTACTGTGTATGTCATCATACTCACTATGTAAGGAAAGACAACTGTCACTCATCAAAATAAATGTCATAGAATTCAGACTGTCATCAAACACTAGATCACTGATAGCATACTAGCACTGTAATCTATGTAATTGTCAATACATTCCATACCGTCATAAATCATTGTTAGACTAGTACTTATTGACTGCCATTTGACTATATTCACTTGTATTGGTTTGTGACTGAGATCACCATCTAATCATCAAAGCATTATCTTAAATTCACTGTCTAACATTCATAGCATACTAAGTTCCTCAAAGCAAGAAACACTATCAATTCAGAAATGTAATAACTCATATTCTGGCTAGTTCCAATAAAGGACATATATGGGTTGTCATCTATGTGAGGTCTCTCACATTCCTTTACTATGATTTACCATGACTATACTGAAATGTTTGTTGACTACCCTCATAAGGAACCTATCATCATAGACTTCTTTCACTTCAACATGATAATAGAAAACAAAGAACTGATGTCCTACTACTCCTGCAATTGCTCAAGTTAACTGTCAGAGAAAAAAACCATCAAATAAATACTGCTTCTGTGATACTACTAAAACTATCATTCTCCACCAAGATTGAGATATAACCACTCAATAATTGGAATCTTAAACTCAATCCATGATCTCTGCAACTATTTGGCAACTTGTCACATGTTTTAGAGAGCCATACTCAGAGAACAAGGAGGATTCTCAGTACAATATGTTGTCCTAATTAAACACACAGTTCTACCTTGTTCATCATACCCAAAGTTGATTCAAAACTGACACCTCTTCCTAATTTTCTTTAGGGGTTTGATAAATGTAGCATAAAGCTGACTCCCCCTTAATTAATTCTTCTCTTTATGCACTTGTGGATGGAACTTGTGCAATATGCCCAAGTTTAGGTTCTTTCATTTCCTTTACTTGTTTCCTTCTCCAAACTATCATAGTCCTAGTTTTCTTGTGAGGGCTAAAAGAATTCACCTGATTAACCTTACATCATAATGTTTTATGTCCAATTTTATGACATCTATAGCACCTGATATTTGGACTAATAGGAGGAACAAAAACAAGATCTCTTGACAACCAACAATTCCTTGCTCTATGACCAACTTTGTTACATTTATAACAAATATTGATGAAGTCCTGATTTGTCACACTATAGGAACTCTTAACCTTATCCCATCTTAGACCATTTATTGATTGAATTCTACAATCTCTAGCTCTATGACCATAAATATGACAAGAATAGTAATAATCATGGAACTGAGATTAATTATACCTGAAAGATGGAGGTCTCGAGGTCTTGTTTGTCCTTCTATCTTTATCACCATGCTGGTCTTTTGTCTTATCAACAGGAGCAGCAGCATGATAATCCAAATTAGTCTTCTTCCTTGGTGTGTTCTTAACTTTGGATGACTTCTCTTCTTCATCAAACTTCATATACTTATCTAACTGCTTTCTAGCATACTCAAGCTCTTTCCTTAAAGAAGCTACTTCTCCTTCAAGATTTTGATATTCATTAGTTTTGACTTCAAGATCAGATTTTGTACACTCAACTATCCTTTTTGCTTTATCAATTTTAGTCCTTAAACTAATGTCAGGTTCATAAACTTGACTCTTTAGTTCCACAATCATATTTCTTGGTTCTTCAAGTTCTAAAGAAACTTTTGCAAAATATGAACATACCTTGTCTTTGGAATCTTTCTCTTGTTGAAGTTGGTCTTCTAACCTCTTATTCTCTTTTATAAGTTGCTTAATTGTATTCAAGGCACACAAGAGTTCTCTTCTAAATCCGTCTCACAATCCTGTTCATCATACACCTGTTCATAATCATATTCATCCACAAATAGGTCTCCTTATTCATAATCAATTTCAACTACAAAATCATCAAATTATTGTCTACTAACATTCACATTGTCAAGACTCTTAACTGCAGGACTGATTTCTTTATGACATTTTGTATCTACATTCATGGTTGACTCATGCAACAATCTATTGTTGGACCTAACTAAGGTTTGTTTTCTAATTTTTTGATCAGAATCTTTCTTTTCACTATTTGAGGGCTTATTTATATTCTTTTTACCTATTGTACTCCACTTTCCAGGAACCCTTAAGTGGGTTAGACTTCTTGCAAGGATCTATCTTTGATACCACTTGTTGGAGTACGAAAGACACTGAGAGGGGGGGGGGGGTGAATTAGTGTCTTATAAAACAAACTTGTTTTTGGCAACCATTAACAAACTTTTACCAACTATGAACTTCAATCTTTTTATGATGAAAACTTGTGAACTTGAAAGAATATGACTTGTGATGAGCCATCAAAACAATTTATGAACATCATGACAAACAATAGAGGCAATTTTATTACTTCATTGGACTGAGATAAGTATCAAAAATATTATGCATTTATACTGACCAAAAATAAACATCATGTTAACAATAATATGCGACAGTTAAATCATGAAACAATGAACATAAACTCATGAATAGAACAAGTGACCATAACACATATATTTGATGAGTGGAAACCCTCTAGGGATGAAAAACTACTCTAGAAAATGCCTCACTGGCTTAATCAAAATGTGCTTCACTAGCAAACACAGATGCCTCACTAGCTATTTGTGCCTCACTGGCTATTTGTGCCTCACTGGATGTTTGTGCCTCACTGGTATATTTCAATCAAATATAGTGAATAATATGAATCAATATAGAGGGTTACTCTATTTTTCTACATTCCAATCTTTGACTGTCTCAGTATTTGAGATTCAAGCACCAACAATACAACAGCTCAAGAATATTCTTTTAACATATTGATATAACCTTAATGATAGTGCAATTTACACAAAATTATCAAACTTACCTCAGATGTTTACATAATGCCCTTTTTATACAATTTCACAAAGTCTTCTTTCTCTCATGAAACAGTTTGTAACTAAACTTCATCAACTGTCTCACATAGTTTGCAACTGCATAAATAACTATCAAAGGTGTATGATCGGATAGACCCATGTGGACCTAATACAATGCCTTTGAAATGAGATATCTTTGACCATATATGATATTCAAATTATTTAATGAATTGAAGAATGCTTTGACAAACTATAAATACTAACACATAACCATGCCAAAATAGAGCACCATTAAACTGTCCTCAATACCCATGTGAGAAACCCTATGGTAGAGTCAATATTTCAAACCCTAACCATGGGTGAAACAAGAATTTGCAAACACTTTACCAAAGATTAGAAATTGTATAGCCGTTCATAATTGTTCTTTAAGATAAGTAATGAATGAAATGATAATCACTGTAGACTGCAACTTATAACTGAAACCAAAATCTTATGATAAATTCAAAAACCCATTTCAAAGATAAGATTGTTATAGCTTGAAAAGAGCAACAAAAATATATAGTTTTTGCCTTTATGACTGCAGCAAAAAAAACTTCATCATTTTCACTTTAAAAAATTTCAGGGCATTTTCATTTTATAAGAGACCAAAAAATAGAGACTTCTCCAAGCATCCAAAAGGAAGAATATCACCTATTTAATATGTCTTTTATGCCTCAGAAAGAAATGTCAAGTAGACTGTGAGCTTAAGTAACTGTCCAGCTCTAACTTTGACTCCCAAGCATTGTCATTTCACAAAAGAACCATCATCATAACCAGAAACTTACACCATTACGCATAATGATGAAACCCTAAGTCAAATGCAGCATGTTTCAAAGTTTTTGACATATTGAAATGATTAACAAAACATCCTTTTTGCCCTATATGCCATGGATACCGAAAGCACTAGGTAACCATCAAATAAAAACATAACCTTTTGACTTGAAGAGTATGCCGACAACCTACTGATCAGGTTAACCTCTTAAGGGGCCTGATGAATGCCTTAGCTTTTAAAATGATTTTCAAGTTATATCAAGTAAATAACCTTTAACAATAATGACCCATAATATGATGTCTCACTAGTGACTCAAAACACTTTTAAAATAATCAATACTTTAAGACCTTGGCTTATCCTTGCATTGTCTTATGTCAAAATACCAATTAGAATAAAAATGAAAAGAAGTTGATACTAGTATAAGTCCACTGTAATGCCAACCATTAGAACCACTAAGCTGACATACCAAGGCAACCAAAATTTGCCCATAGATATGAAACATCTACCAACTGAGTATATGAAACCAAAGATGCTATAACCAACATGCACCTTTGTTGCAAATATGTGTCTAAGCGGAGTTGTCATTGATGTCAACATATTCTTGTTGTCATTGGTGTCAACTGTGCCTTATTTTGTTGCCTGTTCAGGAGACTAGAATGTTGAGGATATTGAGAAAAATAATAAAGACTCAAGGTTCGCGGACCTTATGGTTGTATATAGGATTGTCAGAGGCTGCTCCAGTTAAGAATTGAGAAGTCCACATGAAGATTTGAAGAAGTTATGGCCATCTGAATAGAACTGGATCTTGCAGTATTCAAAAGAGAGAGTAACAATAAGTTGGTCCAGATTGTTCCACAATGAAATATTATGATTTGATGATCTAAAGGCATGTTTGGGAAGTCAGCATGTATCATCAACTCTAGTGGTTCTTGGTTTGGAGGTCCGCAAGCCATCCTTCTAGTTTGATAGTCATGGCAGATAGAGTTCTTTAGGTTCCGGAGGAAGATACAAATGATTCTAGTAATTTGGTTTAGAGTGGATGTATTAGTGAGTTCAATGTGCTTGTGGAAGTCTCTGGATCATGTGGCTACTATGTTGGAGGTCCACATTGGCGTTTGAGCTTGTTATTGAAGATTTCCTCTTTGAAGTTATTGTTCTACCCAGCCTTAGCCGACCGGATGTTCCTAGCGTGTTGTGGATGATCTAAAGATCATTTTATGAAGCATGGCATGTTATTAGAGGAAGATTCAAGTCTCAACTATGATTGGTTGACAGTGTAAAGATTCGCATTAAGTTTGGCCGACCTTGTTGATCATTCCAAGATTGATGAAGTGTATAAATACTTGTTGAAGAGTTGTTAAATAATCATCCTTGAGAAAAATAGATTAAATCCAAATAAAGGATCAGAAGCAGAGCAGAGAAGAAAAGGAGCAAGAGCAGTATAGAGTGTGAAGTTAGTAAAGAAGAATTTGGGGCAAAGAAGAAGTTTTTGAGCATTCATTGAAACTGAACCAGACATGAAGTAGATGCTATTTCTCAGTTAATTCTTTCTATTTTAAATAAATTATGTAGGCAGTGAGCCTCTCTTTTTGAGCAATGAGCTCTGGGCAGTGCACCTGAAGGCAGGTGCCTTCTATTTCTCTAAAGTACTTTTAACAGGGTACAAATCTTTGTGGGTTAACCCCCACCATGGTTTTTCCCTTAACCGGGTTTCCATGTCAAAATCTTGGTGTCAAGTGTGTCGATTATGTTTCTTCTCATATATTGTTGATCTATGCTTTAATGTTTACATCATTAATCTAGTAGTAAGATAATAAAGAAGGATAAAAATAGAAAAAGTTTATATTGTGTGACAACTGATTCACCTTCCCTCTTAGTTATCTAGTCTAATTCCAACAATTGGTATTAGATCTAGATCCTCTTTTAAAAGCTTGATCACTTGAGGAGATCCAGGATGTCGACCTACAAGAAGGATAGTCCAAGATTTGATGGAACAAATTATTCTGTTTGGAAGAATCGCATGGAGTGCCATTTGCAATGTATGGGTGATGCCTATTGGGCAATAACGAGTGTTGAGTATAAACCTCTGGTGAAAGGTCCTTCAACTCTAGATCAAGTCAGAGATGCTAAAAATAACCTTCAAGCTAAAGAAGCCTTGTTGAGTGCCCTGACTGATTTAGAAATGACAAATGTCTATGGTCTAAAAACTACTTATGAAATCTGGAAAAAAATGGAGAATCTATATGAAGGTAATAAATTTGTCAAATGTGCCAAACTACAAAGTTTGAGAGGAAATTTTGAAACTCTAAGGATGAGAGAATATGAAAACATCACAATCTACATGCAAAAGATAAATGAACTTGTGTGTAGTATCAGGTGTGCTAGTTGAACTTTGGAAGAATCAGAGATTATATCAAAAGTGCTCAGATCTTTACCTGATTCATACAAACATAAGGTTGTTGCTATAGAGGAGATCAATATTGTCTCAGAAGTTACAAGAGATCATTTGGTTTGCAAAATTTTAGCTTTTGAATTAAGTGAGTTTGGCGATTCTCTTCCCAAGTATGAATCTCCATTTAAGGCTAGTGTATATGGAAAACAAAGATATGATCCAGGTGAAAGTTCTTTTGCAAGATCAAATAGATTCATGAAGACAAGGAAGGATCTTGAAGATGTTGAAATTGAAACTACAGATCTTGAATCTCTTCTTGCCAAAAGATTGCCAATAGGATCTAGTAAGTATGAAGGAAAATAGCCACTCAAATTTTTTCCTTGTAATTAGATTGGTCATTTTGCCTCAAGTTGTCTGGAGAGGCTTTCAAAACCAAACCCTAACATATACAAAAATTAGAACAAATGTTACTATGTTCAAGAAGCTGGAGAAGGAGTCACAGATGATGAATCTGATCATGGAGGTTCCTTTGAAAATGATTAGGTGTTCATTGCCATCAAAGAAGAAGATCCAGTGTCTACTGAATATGCTATCTATGAAAATATGGAAAGTGCCTTGGCTGCTCAGGTTATTGAGAAAGATGAATGGGTGATTGATAGTGGATGTACTCATCATATGACTAGAGACAAGAGTAAGTTTGTGAATTTTGAAAATTATGAAGGAGGGCTTGTGAAATTTGGAGATAACTCAGCTAGCAAAATCTGGGGTAGAGGATCCATCTCTTTTGATAGTAAGAATAACACAAATGATGTTCTGTATGTGGAAGGACTGAAACATAATCTTCTCAGTGTTGGACAGTTGGTTGATAAAGGTTATGATCTTCAATTCAAGGATGGAAAGTGAAGAATCTTGGAGAGTTTCGAAACTAAAATTGCATCTGGTACTCAAACAAGAGGTAACATCTTTCAATGAAGTAGCTCTAGCAAAAGTTGTTTGATCTCTCAGATAGATCAAAGTTGGTTATGGCATAGGAGGATGTGTCATGTGAATTTTGATAACTTTGTCAAAATAAGTACCACTCAGGCTATAAGAGATCTTCCAAAACTTGTGAAACCTAATAACTTGTGTAGAGAATGTCAATTGGGAAAATAGAGAAAAATTTCATTCAAAAGTAAGGAACAAGCTTCAAGTGGACGATTGGAATTGGTAGATACTGATCTCTGTGGTCCTACTAGAATCAGGAGTGTGCAAGGAGATAGATATTTCATGTTGCTGATTGATGATTACTCCAGGATGATGTGGGTAACCTTCCTAAAAGAAAAATCAGAAGCTCTTGACAAATTTAAGGTGTTCAAAGTGATGGTGGAAAATGAAATTGGTGAAAAATTGAAATGTCTAAGATCCAACAGAGGTGGAGAATTTACTTCCCATGAGTTTGATGCTTTCTGTGAAAAGCATGGCATAAAAAGACAGTTATCTACTCCTAGGACTCCCCAACAAAATGGAGTTGTGGAAAGAAAGAATCAGACCATTCAAGAAGCTACCAGGACCATGATGATGGAAACAAATGTTCCTCAAGTTTATTGGAGAGAAGTTGTAAGTACTACTATCTATACTCTTAACTGGGTATAGATCAAAGGCAATTCTGGTAAGACCCCTTATGAACTATGGTTTGGTCATCCTCCTACTATGAGATATTTCAGAGTTTTTGGTAGTAAATGCTATATCACAAGAGATGAGGATTTAAGCAAGTTTGATACAAGAAGTGATGAGGGAATATTTTTGGGATACTCTACTCAAAGTAAGGCTTACTGGGGCTTTAACAAGAGGTTGAAAATGCTAATGTTAGAGTTGATGAGAGCAAGGAAGGACATTCCAGGTTTTGTGGATATGATTCAGATGATCAAAATGAAACTCAAAGTCAAGGAAGGTTAGTTCAAACTTTGATTCAGATTCAGATTGATCCAGAAACTCTAGAAACTCAAGGAATTAGTACAGATGTTGAGGAACAAGCTCAAGAAATAGAAGCTCAAGAAATTCCCAAAACCCCCAGGTATGTAAGAATGAATCATCCTAAAGATCAAATCATAGGGGATATAAATAAAGGTGTTTGAACTAGGAGAAGAGTTGCTGAAGATCAAGAAGAGATTTGTTTGATTTCAAGGATTGAACCTAAATCAGTTAGTGAAGCCTGCAATGATGAAAACTGGGTTAAAGCAATGGAAGAAGAATTAATGCAAATCGAAAAGAACCACACTTGGGATCTTGTTCATAGACCTGAGGACAAAAACGTGATTGGAACCAAATGGGTCTTCCGGAATAAACTAAATGAAGATGGTGAAGTTGTAAGAAACAACGCAAGGTTGGTATGCAAAGGCTATTCTCAAGTAGAAGGAATTGATTTTGAAGAAACTTTTGCTCCGGTGGAAAGAATAGAGGCAGTCAAATTGTTTCTTGCATTTGTGGCTTTCAAATATTTTAAAGTGTATCAAATGGATGTCAAATCAACATTCCTAGATGAAGATTTGGAGGAAGAAGTCTACATTGAGCAACCAGAAGGATTTCAGTTGTCTGATTAGGGAGACATGGTTTGTAGACTGAGAAAAGCCTTGTATGGACTCAAGCAAGTGACAAGAGCCTAGTATGGAAGATTGGATAAATATTTGCTTAAGATAGGTTTTAGCAAAGGTACTACTGATAGTAATCTTTACTTCAAGATTAATCATGAGGACATCTTGATTGTTAAGGTCTTTGTTGATGATATCATTTTTGGTGGAAATGAATGTATGTGCAAAGAATTTGCTGACCAGATGAAAAGTGAATTTGAGATGTCAATGTTTGGAGAGATGAATTTCTTCCTAGGTCTACAAATTGTTCAGTCAAATAAAGGTATCTTTATATCTCAGTCCAAGTATGTGAAAGAATTGCTAAAGAAGTTTGGAATGGAAGATTCAAGTCCAGTAGGTACACCTATGGTAACTAGATGCAAGTTAAGTAAAGATGATGATTCCCCCAAGGCAAATTAGAAAAGGTATAGATCAATGATTGGAGGATTGCTCTATTTGACCCAGACCAGACCTGACATCATGAACACCGTTGGACTTGTTGCTAGATTTCAAGCCGATCCAAAAGAATCCCACGTTGTGGTAGTCAAAAGAATTTTCAGATATATTAAGGGGACAATTGATTATGGATCGTGGTATCTAAAAGACAATGATTTCACTCTTCATGCATATATAGATGCTGATTGGGCAGGAGATGTGGATGACAGAAAAAGTACTAGTGGTGGTGCATTTTTCTTATGAAGAAGATTGGTCTCTTGGATGAGAAAAAAGTAAGAGGCAATATCTCTATCTACTATAGAAGCAGAATATATAACAGCAGAAAATAATTTTACTTAGGTTTTGTGGATGAAGCAAATGTTGAAGGACATCAGAGTTGTGTTTGAGGAGCCAGTCACAATCTTTTTTGATAATTCTAGTGCAATAAGCATCTCAAAGAATCCAGTGTTGCATTCAAAGATAAAGCATATATATATCAAGTTTCATTTATTGAGAAAGAAGGTAAATGAGAATGAAGTCAAGTTGGAGTTTGTGTCATCCAAATATCAGATTGCAGATATCTTCACTAAGCCTCTTCCCAAGGATACCTTTGAACATCTTAGAGAGAAGTTAGGGGTTATTACCCCTCCGAAACATAACTAAGATGCACTAAGGTGCATCAGTCTAGTGGAATTCTCAGTCATATCTTGAGATCTGGATTGATGTTGAGAAAATACTACTCTAAGGAGTAGTCAATATGCAAACATTATAGGGGGAATAAAGGTTGCAAATTCATACCCTTTGCCATTGATGTCAAAGGGGGAGAGAAGACATGTGAAAAACTAATTGCTGATGACAGGGGGAACAATGAAGGAAGTAGTTGTAGAAGTTAGGGGAGAAGTTTTTGTCATGATGGTTGAATCAATTTTTCACAACATATGTTTCCATCAATGACAAAGGAGGAGATTGTTGCAAATATGTGTCTAAGTGGAGTTGTCATTGGTGTCAACTTTGCCTTATTTTGTTGCCTGTTTAGGAGACTGGAATGTTGAGGATATTGAGAAAATTAATGAAGACTCAAGGTTCGTAGACCTTATGGTTGTATAGAGGATTGTCAGAGGCTGCTCCAGTCAAGAATTGAGAAGTCCGCATGAAGATTTGAAGAAGTTGTGGCCATCTGAATAGAACCGGATCTTATAGTATTCAAAAGAGATAGAGTAATAGTAAGTTGGTCTAGATTGTTCCACAGTGAAATTATATGATCTACAGATCTGAAGGCATGTTTGGGAAGTTAGTGTGTATCATCAACTCTAGTGGTTCATGGTTTGGAGGTCCGCAAGCCATCCTTCTAGTTTGACAGTCATGGTAGACAGTGTTCTTGAGGTTCCAGAGGAAGATACAAATGATTCTGGTAATTTGTTTTAGACTGGATATTATTAGTGAGTTCAATGTGCTTGTGGAAGTCTCTGGATCATGTGGCTACTATGTTGGAGGTTCACATTGGAGTTTGAGCTTGTTATTGAAGATTTCCTCTTTAAAGTTGTTCTTCCCAACCTTGGTCGATTGGATGTTCCTAGCGTTTTGCGGATGATCTAAAGATCATTTTATGAAGCATGGCATGTTAGTAGAGGAAGATTCAAGTCTCAGCTATGATTGGCTGACAATGTAAAGATTTGTGTTAAGTTTGGCTAACCTTGTTGATCATTCCAAGATTGATGAAGTGTATAAATACTTGTTGAAGAGTTGTTAAACAATCATCCTTGAGCAAAATAGATTAAATCCGAATAAAGGATCAGAAGCAAAGTAGAGAAGAAAAGGAGTGAGAGCAATATAGAGTGTGAAGTTAGTAAAGAAGAAGTTTTTGAGCATTTATTGAAACTGAACCAGTCATGAAGTAGATGCTATTTCTCAGTTAATTCTTTCTATTCTAAATAAATTGTGTAGGCAGTGAGCCTCTCTTTTTGAGCAGTGAGCTCTGGGCAGTGTGCCTTCTATTTTTCTAAAGTACTTTTAACAAGGTACAAATCTTTGTGGGTTAACCCCCACCGTGGTTTTTCCCTTAACCAGGTTTCCACGTCAAAATATTGGTGTCAAGTGTGTTGATTATGTTTATGCTCATATATTGTTGATCTACGCTTTAATGTTTACATCATTAATCTGGTAGTAAGATAATAAAGAAGGATAAAAATAGAAAAAGTTTATATTGTGTGACAATTGATTCACCCCCCCTCTCAGTTGTCTGATCTAATTCCAACAACCTTTAGAGTATGCCTCAACCAAACAAGAATACCATATATCAGATACCATACCTCAACCAACATGCATCATAGTACCATGTGAATATAATATTAGAATGTAACAACAAGGAGCAGAGCATCAAGGATCAAAGTATAAAAAGCATAGCATGTGAATGTAACAAGATATGAATGCCAACTATTATAATATCACCATTCTCATCAAAATATCAGGAGCCACCATTCTCATCAAAATACCAAGTCAACCAAACCAATGCTACCAAGCATAACCAAATACCTCTGCCAAGCGCAACCATAACCAAATACTTCTGCCAACTGTCATGGTAGTGCAACCTATGATTTTACCACAAACTTGAGACTGTGATTGCACCACAAACTTGAGAGTTTGTGTATTTGACATCAAGGACAAAAATTGAGAGGGCAACAATGACACCAATAGAAAATGCAGAGTTGAATAGATAAATATAGGAGCGGTTGAGGAAAGGATTGATCAAATAAAGTTTAAGCCCATGTGTGATACCTGCATTACTAGCACCAAAGAAGAACAGAGAATGGAGGATGTGTACATACACAAGAGAAATCAATAAGATCATAGTTAAGTATAGATTTCCATTGCCAAGTATGGATGATATCATGGATTATTTGAGTGGATACCATTAGATTAGTATCAGAGAAGGAGATGAGTAGAAGATTGCACTCAAGACAAATGTGGGATTGTATGAGTGGTTAGTCATGCCTTTTGGATTAACTAATGCACCAAGTACTTTCATGAGATTGATGAATGAGGTTTTGAAGAAATTCTTGGGTAAGTTTGTTATTGTATACTTGGATGATATTCGGATTTTCAATAGAACAAAAGAACATTTTCAACATATTAGACAAGTGCTTCAAAAACTGAGAGAAGAAAAATTGTTGATTAACATCAAGAAGTGTAGTTTCATGAAGGAAGAGCTAGTATACTTGGGATTTGTGATTTCTGTGAAAGGATTGAAGATGGACCTTGAGAAAGTTAGAACAATTGTTGAATGGCCAACACCTGTGAACATTGGAGAGGTAAGATCATTTCATGGACTAGCAAGTTTTTATCAGAAGTTCATTAGAAATTTTAGTACTATATGCACACCAATGACAGAGACAATGAGGGGTGATAGGAAGGATTTTAAGTGGACATCAGGAACAAAAAAGAGTTTTGAATTGTTGAAGTAGAAGGTGACAGAACAACTAGTGTTAGCATTACCAGATTTTAACAAAGTATTTCAAGTTGATTGTGATGCCAGTGGAAGTAAAATAGGAGCAGTGTTAAGTCAAGAAGGAAGAACAATAACATATTTTAGTGAGAAGTTGAATGATACAAGGAGGAGATATTTAGTTTATGATCAAGAGTTCTATGCTATAATTCAAGCCTTGAAGAAGTGGAGACATTACTTGTTGCCAAAGGAATTTGTGTTGTACACTAATCATCAAGCTTTGCAGTATTTGAATAGTCAAGGTAAGTTGAATTAGAGACACATGAGATGGGTAGAGTTCATGTAGAGGTACACATTTGTATTGAAGCATAGGAGTGGAAAGTCACAAAAAGTTGTGGATGCATTGAGCAGAAGAAGGAACGTGTTGATAGAAATGAGGGTAGAAGTATTAGGTTTTGAGGAGTTGAAGCATATGTATGAAGAGGATCTTGATTTTGCAGAAGCATGGAAAGCATGTAAGGAACATGTTGTGATAGATAGAAGTAAGTGGTTGGATTATTTCATTCAGGAGGATATGTAGTTCAAAGGAAATCAATTGTGTATACCTAGGAGTTCAATGAGAGATAATTTGATCAAGGAGAAGCATAGTGGGGATTTGTAGGACATTTTGGTATTGATAAGACAATAGCTTTAGTGAGTGAACATTACTTTTTGGCCTCGGATATATAAGGATGTAAGGGAATTTTTTTAGAGTTGTAGAATTTGTCAAGTTACAAAAGGGAGTAGTCAAAATACTAGTTTATACAAATCTTTGATAGTACCAGAGAGACCTTGGGAAGATATAAGCATGGATTTCATTATAGGTTTTCCAAGAACACAAAGGGGATATGATTCTATATTTGTAGTAGTGGACATATTTTCAAAGATGCCTTGAATTTCATTCCTTGTAAGAAGACAAATGATGTTGTACATGTTGCTGATCTATTTTTCAAGAAGATTGTGAGATTGCATGGATTACCTAAGAGTATAGTTTTAGACAGGGATACAAGATTCATAGGATATTTTTGGAGGACATTGTGGAATAAGATGAAGATAGACCTAAAGTTCAATTCAACATTTCACCCACAGACAGATGGACAAACATAACTGGTAAATAGGAGTTTGGGCAACTTGTTGAGATGTTTAGTAGGAGACAAAGTAGGAAATTGGGATATAATTCTATTGCAAGTAGAGTTTGCATAAAATAACTCAGTAAGAAGAAGTATACCTAGGAAGACACCATTTGAAATTGTGACTAGAATAAAACCTAGAGGAGTTGCAGAGCTAAGAAACATCAACATGGATAACAAAAGAAGTGTAGAAGCAGAACAATTTGAAAGATATATGGAGACAGTACACAATCAAGTTAGGAAGCATTTGGAAGAGATGAAAAACAAGTATAAGGAACAAGCAGATGAGAAGAGGAGTCATAAGGAATTTTCTATTGGAGATGAAGTAATGGTATATCTTACGAAGGAGAGATTTCTAGTGGGGACATACAACAAGATGAAAATGAGGACATTTGGACCATGTAAGATTCTTAAGAAGTTTGATTCAAGGAATGCATATGAAGTGGAGATACTAGAGATATTTGGCATATCACCTATATTCAACATTACAAATCTATATCAGTATCATGAGGGAGAATCAAGTGACAATATTAGAGATGGATTGAAGGACTAGTTACCACATCAGCCACTAGAGTAGATAGAATAGATCTTGGATAGTAGATTTGGATGCAACACCAGAGGCAAGCAATATAAAGAGTATTTGGTTGAGTGGAAAGGAAGACTAGAAGAAGATTCATCATGGATTTCTCAGGCTGAGGTAGACCACCTTGGTTTTCCTCTAGCCCCATCAAAGTGAGGGACTCACTTTTTTAACAAACCAAGGTGTCAGATGCAAGAGCATCCCAGGTTGAAGAGAAATCTTGCATCAACAAAAAATAAATACTTTCTTTCCTTTTCTTGCATTTCAATTCCAGTTCAGTTATTTGCAGTTTCATCATTTTTCTATTGCATTCTAACGTGTTAGCATTTTAGAGCTCACAGAGAAGGATCTAGATTCTACACTATCTTAGCTACTTCATATTCTAATTTCATGAGATTTGGATTTGTTTTTGGAAAGCTATCACTATCAGAAGATCATCAATACTCATAGAATAGAGCAATTTGCATTTAGTTGGAGCAAACAAGATGTGTGGAACATTCACATGACTTGTGGAGCAAAATGGAACATCACACAAGGCAATTTGGGACTAGATAGACCTTTGTTGAGATCTGCATCGTGTTTCATCTATTTGTGGAGCATTACCAAGAGTTGTAGGCCAACCTACACATCTCCTACATGTTACATCATTCATTGGAGTTTGATATCTCTCTAGACCAATGCAAAGGATTCTTGGAGCTAGAGAAGGATATATAAGCATTTCCTTGATGCACTAGAAAGGTATTTTTGAGATATATGAGGATAGAGTAGTAATATAGTTCTTCTCCAGAGGCAATCTAATGCCATATCATTCATGTATTCTATAATCCAGAAAGTAGGACTGTGAGCCCATGATTGTAGCCTGCATGTTGCCGGCGTATAAGCATTGTAATTGTCTGATGTATTGAGTATATGAATATTCCATTGCATTCTATTCAAGTGTTTTGTTTATGTTGTTTCCTTTGTGTTTACTCTAGTTGCATGGTTGGACTATCCATTCTCTGAACCCTCCATCCATGATTGCACCACTAGATAACAAAATGGGTAAAACATACAGACATGTCTTTTCTCATTAATATTAAAATAAAGTTATCTTTGATTTAATGAAAAACATCATTATTTTTGTCATTTTTAACATGTATCTTGCATGTTTAACATGTAAGATGAGAAATTATCTATGATTATCATATCAAATCTAGTAGTTTCTATATCAAATCTAGTAGTTTCAATATCATGATTGTTATGAGATGTATACAAAAAGAAGAGTAGAACAAATATATTAACTAACACTAAGCATCCATGTAATAATTTAGCATAAACAATATTGAACAAGTATGTACTAAATTAGCATAAATTAAAATGAAATGTTAAATATAGTTTTCCTATGATTACCATTATGCTTCTTTTTTATTAATTCTTACTAATTAGGGTATTCATAGAGAAATATATAGTAATTCATAACATCTACTTATGTACAAATATTTGGTTTTCTGCTAGTAATAAGACATTCACCAGTATCAAAACAACAAGAAGGTCTTCTTAATGGCATCTGGACAATACATTATCATTTGATAGACAAATGATCACATGCCATTCTAAGACAATCATATATCTAACTACAAGTACCATCATGGAAATTAAGATCAAGTTATGTATTGAGGTAGGAAACTACATATGATCTTTCTAACAAGAAAAACAATCATATAACAGGGAATCAATCTATAACATGTTTTGTTCATAACTCGACCATTCTAAAGTGATTATACATTCAACTTTTAAGTCTCAAACTAAGAATACATGACACAAGGAATTTAAATTGTATTGTATATCAAGATGTATAGATAAAAAAACTACGATAATGGTTGACATATACAAAAATTTGTCATTAATGCCAACTCAAACCATTTTTTACAAAATGTGGCATATGCCATCTCAAAATCTATATACAATCTACATGTTGAATAGATACATCAAATCCTAAAGATCCACTTGACCCTATGTCTCTGGTGACCATCTCTTTCTAAACAGTTGCAATAAAATATCTAAGTTATCTCACCAGGCAACAACTTCTTATTTGCCTTCTCATTATCCCACCATATTGCCGCTTCACTAGTCAACTAGTAAGATCCCCACATTGCCTTAGTGTGATCTGAAAGGTTTCAAAGCTCAAAGTATTTCTCCATTTCTATTATCCAAGCTTCTACTCCATCTCCAATTATCTTTCCATCAAATTTTGGCGGTGATACTTCCTTGAGGTCCTTTTGCAATTCTTCTGCAATCCTTGCTTGATTATTAGCATTAGCTCCAACTTTAGAAACGTGGACTTCTATCCTTGTATTCTCATTTGCATTAGCATTTCCAGGGTTTTCATTAGCATCCGACCCTCTACGATTCCCTCTGATCTCCTACTCAAGAGAATTCATCCTCGTGTCCTGTTGGGTCAAGAGAGAAAGACTATAGTTAAATCTTCCATCTTGGTCAACACTAGCATCTCCACGATCTCCTGCAATTCAACCACCACGAGTACCTCCATGTGATCCTCTTCCTTGACCACTTCCTGATCTATCACTACGATCAGTGGTTCTAGTATTCATGATGGATAATCTATATCAAGTTTGCAACTTTAGCACAATAGTCCCAAAAAGAAAATAGAGGCCCTAGTGTTAAACCTAGAGCTCTGATACCAAATGTAAAGCCTCACAAGTACATGTAAAAGACATTAAACCAACTCAAGGAAAATGAAGTAAATAATTCACTTAAATACATTGCAATAAAATAAAAAGATGTAAATAATCTACTTAAATACAACATTTTAAAGATAAAATATGTAATTAATCCTCTTAATTACAATATCTCAAATAAAAGATTATCTCATAAATATGAAATCACAATGTCATTAAATCTTACAAAATCGTGTGCTTAATCTAGGTAACAAGCACTATAAAATAATATACATAAATCCATTGGCTAGCATGCCATAATACATCCAATCAAGTACAATAATTATGTACAAAAAATAATACGCTCATCAGTCTCACAAACCAAGTGGTCCACCACCTACGAGCTGAGAGACATGGCCCAGGTGCTTTTCCACCCAACCATGAAGTATTTACACTTCCCTGGATCTCTTCATGAAACAAAGGAAACCCAGCCCTAGACAAAATGTCTAGCTACCAAGTAACAACTAGCACGAGGGAACACCTGATGCAACCATGATGTTTGAATGTGCAATTCTAAATAATGAAAAGCAAATTATCTCAAAACAGAATGTGGTAGAGATATCAATAAATAAGTTTGCTAGACAATAAAACATCTATTTCAATGTCATCTCGATTAGATCTAATCCTTTATAAGTAACCTGGTACAATTCTCAAAAAGAGGAAAAGCCATCTCTGATAAATCCACATTTGGCATCCTAGCCCATAAAGCTACCCATTTACATTCCTAAATGAAAATCTACTTCTTTCCCCAAGAAGAAAGAAAATAAATAATAAAATAAAAGAATCAAGTTTGCAATAAATCAATTAAAAATCCCTTCCCAAACATCATTTGTAAAATCGCACTTTCCGCAAGCAATAAATCATCATTTCACACAATTTTGCATTCACAAGTTTGTCAATTTTGATATGATTTCATATCCATTATTTAATCATAACTTCCTATTATCATATGAAATCTAACTAATGTTATTATCCATATATTCAATCATATTTTCCTAAATATCATACGCAATTTAACTATCATCAATCTTGTTGTTTAATTTTTGTGATGGGAATTCATAAAAACATAATTTAACTTCCTGTTGCTATAGCAAAATTGAATGTAGAAAATTAGAACATCTTCTTGTTGCCTTCCTATTACCAGCAACAGAAACTATAGAATTAAAAATAAATAAAACATAGGGAATATACTGCGTACTATTATTTGCTGGAAATGTTATGGAAAAAGCACTGAAATACAATCCATAACAGGAAATTAGGTTTTAACTACTTTTGAGCTTTTGAGCATCATAATGATAGGTCAATTTTCTATCTAAAACCATTTTCAGCCATTGAAAGAGAGAATACAGTCATGCTAAGGTCTGACAGAGAATGTTATGCCATCCATCTGGAGGTTTTATCATTAGTTTCCATACAAATTAAAAATCAAGATCTACAACACCTTGCTGGGCATAACACAGAGGTAATCGACTTGGGTTTTCAAGCAATTTAGACAAGATAGGTAAGAATGACTGGGTCAATCTAGTCAGCCATAAAGATGGCCCAAAAATATAGTGAATCGACCATAAATTGGGATAGCTCAGAGAATAGGTGAAAGGGCCAAGAACTCAAGCGGCCAAAAGGAGAAAGAACGGCCAGAATTAAGTCAACAACCATAAAGAAATAAAGTGACCATAAATGAAGAGGATCGTCTATAGTATGCAGTCAAATCTTAAAGTGGACGGCTTAGACCAAGAAAAAGGTTGATCAATCTAGATAATACGCCTACTAAACTTATCAGTGCTAGCCATAAAAATATGATTCCAAGAGGGTAAATATATGAATAAAAACTTGGTAAAAAGTAGTCAGTTTGATGAAGAATTTGCAGAAGAAGTGGTTGCCCTTCTCTTTCTCCTATCACGACCTATAGATTCCTTATTTTCTACTCAAGAAATCAAGTTCCTGTTACTAAAATCACCCTTCCTATTATGAATTCGTGGTGTCCTTTTTGCTGCCAAGAACTCTCTTTTTAACAAAATCTCCCCTTCTTATTTTTGGTGACCCAACTTGGGTTTAGAAACTGAAGATTTTAGAATTTAGAACTGAAGTGTTATTCCACTTTGTATGAATAATTCCACCAATAAAATTAAAGCTAATAATTCTATTTAAAATAATTAAATATTTTCTTTTATGCAGTTTACTGTTATACTATTCAAAATTGGCTTGCATAATAGGAAGTTGTTTAAATTCTTTCTTATTTATTATATTAAAATATCTAATTATAATAACACTATTATTAACATTATTTAATTATTTAACTAATACATATCTAAATAAATCAAGATGCAAGAATAATAATAATAATAATACAATAATATAAATATCTCTAATTATAATATAATATAATTTAATTAATTCTACTTTGCATATTCTCTTCCAAACATCTGAAATTAGGTAAATAAAGACAATATTTATTATTTATTCAAATAAACATATAATTTTCCTTTATTCAAATTGAAATACCTATTTAATTACAATTCAAAAAAGACATTAAATAAAATAATGCAATTAATATAAACTATTGTAGCAATTTAAACACAATATTTTCTAATTGTTTAATTCATCAATCACACTTATTTTCCACACAGAGATGCATAAGAAAACCATTCAAAATGCATATGAAAACTAAGTGGTGTGTGTGATTGCATCAGGGTAATCCAGCCATCAATTCTTGCCAAGTAGCTAGAACACCTCTACCTCAACCATGTTCTCATCTTCGACGAGTACCTGCATTCATTTGCACTCAACTCAACATCAATAGGTTAGTGTCTCCAAAACATAACCGTGGCAAATCATTATAATCATGTCTACAATATTTAACATTTAAATCAATTTCCAATTTTTATCAATATAAACTCATAATAATTACCTTCATGCATATAAGATTACTTAAGGTAAAGGTCAATCACAATAATTGTTCACTAATCTAGAATAATTATATTGTTCATAAAAATGAGACGTGACATCCTTCCCCACTTGGAAGAGACATCGTCCTGATGTCTTATTAAACATCAAAACAATAAAGTATACATCAACCACCAATAAAGTATCAAGGTGTCATAAGACAATAACATCAACTCAAAGTATCAAAAGATCATAACAACAACTCAAAGTATCAAAGCAATAAATGAACTCAAAGTATCATAATCCATGCATGAATAAGAAATCTATGCTATATTCTCAAATGAGGAAAAGATCTATTAATCTCCTCTACATCCTCCCATGTGGAATTGTCCTCAGAATACTGGTGCAGTGCACCTAGAATAATCATTTAGTTAATTTTTTTTTTATAATTTTAGTTGTTAAAGACAAAATAAAGTTTTAAATTAATGTATTAAAGCCTTCTAAAGGCATGGTCATGTAGTGGTGTCCTTAGAAAAGGAAAATTTCTAATAATAGGTCTAAGAGATTTTTATTTCCTAGATTTTAGAATAGTCTTGTTTTTTTTCTTTAAAGAAGGCTTTAATTACCTTCTTTTTTTAGCTTCCCATGATGGAGAGAAGAGAATCTCATGGATTTATGTTTTAACATGCCTATGATAGCTGGGGAGGTCGAATTAGCATGTATGGGGAAAAGTTTTGATAAAAAAATGAGAGAAAAAGATACAATTTTCTACAATTTTTGGTGGTTTTCTTAGTTTTCAAGCACTTGTACGGAAATGTATAGAATTTTCATGGAGGGAACCAAATGAAATCTGGAAGAGGGCTGTGTTAGTTCTATTTTTCATTTTATTTGGCAGATTAATATTTTTGTTTAAGAATTTTATTGGCATTTTTCTAATTTTCAGTCCAAAAATCTAGTTTCTAGGGTTTCTGAAGAAATTGATGGCTTGGGAGCCATTTTCATCCACACTCTAACCCAATAATGGATGAGATGGAGATATTTTGTTTCTGTTTCTCTGATTTTTGTGTTGTAGGAATGGTGGAGTTGGTGTGAAAGGATAGATTTGTGTGTTTCTTGAAGTCCAATAACACTATGTTTTGACAGTCCTAACATAGGTGGAGTTGCTTTTTGAAGGGAAATCGAGAAGTTTGGCACAAAACCTTTGAGAATAGAGTATTTAGATATTTTATGATCTATTTGATACCTTGGAGTGGGTCTTTGTAATTGGAAATAAGTTTTCTAGCCTTTTTTCATGTCTAGGAGGCCTAATTAGCCCTTGGGACAACAGGGTACAGTCAAGTTTTGGATGTAGTGTTCCAAAGAAACCTATGTTGCATGTTTAATATGTTCAAGAACAAGGTAATGGGTAGTCAAAAAGCCCTTGATAATTTGAAGAAGAGGTCTGAAACAAAAGTTATTTTATGACAGTCCTAAAAAGAGGGCTACAAGGAAGTGAGTCAGTTTGTGAAGGAGGTGGTACAAGGAGATATCCCCTAGGCATTTTTATGGTTTTGTGAGCTTGGGACAGTCCAGCCTAGAAGTTCTAGGGTCCCTTAAAATTTTGGGAAGGTTCCCATGTGTATGAACCTACAAATGGTGTCATTATGCTATGTTGAAGCAATGGAGAGTGAGTGGACAGTCTTGTCATGTTTGATGTCAAGTGTTGCTGTTTGGTCCACTGAGGCCTAGAAGAGTTGTTTTGCCCTATCATTCCCTATATCCTCTTCCCCCTATGTTGTTAGTTTGATCTTTTGTGGTCTTGTGTTAGTGAGCTCTGCATCAAATTGGTATCAGAGCACAGTTAGTAGGTCTGTGAAGTGTTGAGTTGAAGAAGAAGTTTATCAAGATGCCTCCAAGAGCAAGAAACATGGCTTAAGAGATGAATGATCTGAAAGAGAAGCATGCTAAAGAGTTGAGGGAGCTGAAGGAAAGAATGGCTACCCTAGAGCAAAATCAGAGAAGAGGAGTGGCTCTAGGTGATGAGATTAAGTCTGAGGAAGAAGAAGAAGTTGAGTATGAAGATGTGGAAGAAGAGTTAGACCCTGAGGATTAGAGGATGGTAAAGTTGATGAGGGTAGTAAAAGAAGACAAGCACAAGATAAAGATAGATGTGCCAAAGTATGGAGGAAGCCTGAATGATGAAGAGTTGTTAGACTGGATTGCAGCATTGGACAATCACTTTGAGTGTGAAGAAGTTCCTGAGGATCAGAAAGTGAAGATTGCAAAGACCAAGCTAACAGGTCATGCTTTGTTATGGTGGGATTATCAGTAGACAGAGAGAAGAAAACAAGGAAAGTCAAAGATTGTCTCATGGGACAAGATGGTAGCAAAAATCAAAGGTAAATTCTTGCATAAAGATTATGAAGTTCAAATGTTTAAGAAGCTTCAAAGTTTAAGGCAAAAGGAAATGGATGTTAAGACATACACTGAAGAGTTTTACAAACTGAGTATAAGGTCTAGTCAAAATGAAACTGAAGTGCAAAAGGTTGCTAGGTATATTGGTGGTTTGAGATTTAACATGCAGGATGAACTAGTGTTGGCAAATCCAAGGAGTGTTGAAGATTGTTACCAGATGGCAGTTAGAGTGGAAGAAAAGCTAAAAAGAAGACAAGATAAGTCATCCAGAGGTAGAGGCAATACCTCTAGAGGCAGAGGATCTTTCAATACAAAGCAAGTTAGTGAAAGTCAAGAAGACATGAGCAAGGCATAAGGACAAGGTGCTGATTTCAAACAAGGACAAAGTGCAGATTTCAAACAAGGACAAAGTGCAGACTTCAGAGGTAGAGGTTCCAGAGGTAGATTTGGTGGTGGAAGGAGTACAAATACCTTTGTAGGTAAATGTTATAATTGCCAAGAGTTTGGGCACCCAGCATATAAGTGTCCTGAGAAGCAAAACTTTTCAAATAATGGTGAAAGAAAGAGTGAAAGAAGGACTTAATTAGTCCAAGAAGAAGAATGTGGTAGTTCTAGTTACACAAGGTGTGATGCTGAGGCAGGAGAAGCATTGATGCTGAGAGATAGAGCACTATTGAAGACCTCCAAGGAGAAGGAGTTGATTCAGAGGAGAGCATTGTTTAGGACAAATTGCAAAAGCAAGGACAAGGTATGTAAAGTTATAGTGGATTCTGGTTGTACTGATAATATGGTGTCAAGTGAGATGGTAGATAAACTGAAGTTAAAGAGAGTTCCTAGGGAAGTTCCCTACAAAATTTCTTGGGTGAGTGATCATCAGTCCATTTTAGTGACTGAACAAGCATTAGTTGAGTTTAAAATTGGAGCATATGAGGATAGGGTACTTTGTGACATCCTACCTATGGATTGTTGTCATGTGATATTGGGAAGACCCTGGCAATTTGATAGGTTTGCATTCTATGATGGAAGAGCTAATACCTTCACTATCAAGAAGGATGAGAAGACTTTTGTGCTACTGCCATTAGAGGAGAAGTCAAGAGCAGCAAGTATGATTATGTTTGGCAAGAAGGAGATAGTGATGTTTGAGGAGAGTGCAAACAAGGAGTATGCAGCCTTTTCAAGGCATAAAGTTGTTGAAATAGCAAAAAGTAAGTGTGAAGAAGAGTTGTAGCCAATTGTGAGGAGAAATATCTTCATGTGGAAGAAGGAGGTGAGTGAAAATGAGAAGCGTAAGAGTGTAGAGCCTATGGTAAGGCAAGAAGTGAGTGAAGGAGTCTTAGTAGGAACAATCATGTGCCCTATGGTGAAGAGTAGAAATAAGAGACAACCAAATGAAGTTGGTGCAATAGTTTGCAAAGTTCCTAGGATAGTGAACACCCTAGTTGCAGGTCTAACAGAGGTTGGTAAAGGTAAGGTGATAGTGGACAATAGAGAGAAAAGTATGAGACAGTGGTGTGAGAAAGGAGTTGAGAAGAAAGTGTTGACAGAGGTAAAGAAGAATAAAGTTGACAGAGCACTCTATGACAGAGTGAAACACATTTCAAAGAAGGACAAGAGAAAAGATAACAAGGACAGTGAAGGATCAAGGCAACATGGACCTGATAAAGACAAGCATGGAGCCATGAAGGACAATTTGCAAGAATATTTCCAAGGGACTTGGAAAAGTTACAAGTTAGGGTGTATGGTGCAGTGCACCTAGAATAATCATTTAGTTAATTTTTTTTTTATAATTTTAGTTGTTAAAGACAAAATAAAGTTTTAAATTAATGTATTAAAGCCTTCTAAAGGCATGGTCATGTAGTGGTGGCCTTAGAAAGGAAAATTTCTAATAATAGGTTTAAGAGATTTTTATTTCCTAGATTTTAGGATAGTCTTGTTTTTTTCCTTTAAAGAAGGCTTTAATTACCTTCTTTTTTTAGCTTCCCACGATGGAGAGAAGAGAATCTTGTGGATTTATGTTTTAACATGCCTATGATAGCTGGGGAGGTTGAATTAGCATGTATGGGGAAAAGTTTTGATAAAAAAATGAGAGAAAAAGATACAATTTTCTGCAATTTTTGGTGGTTTTCTTAGTTTTCAAGCACTTCTACGGAAATGTACAGAATTTTCATGGAGGGAACCAAATGAAATCTGGAAGAGGGCTGTGTTAGTTCTATTTTTCATTTTATTTGGCAGATTAATATTTTTGTTTAAGAATTTTATTGGCATTTTTCTGATTTTTGGTCCAAAAATCTAGTTTCTAGGGTTTCTGAAGAAATTGATGGCTTGGGAGCCATTTTCATCCACACTCTAACCCAATAATGGATGAGATGGAGATATTTTGGTGCTGTTTCTCTAATTTTTGTGTTGCAGGAATGGTGGAGTTGGTGTGAAAGGATAGATTTGTGTGTTTCTTGAAGTCCAATAACACTATGTTTTGACAGTCCTAACATAGGTGGAGTTGCTTTTTGAAGGGAAATGGAGAAGTTTGGCACAAAACCTTTGAGAACAGAGTATTTAGACCTTTTATGATCTATTTGATACCTTGGAGTGGGTCTTTGTAATTGGAAATAAATTTTCTAGCCTTTTTTCATGTCTAGGAGGCCTAATTAGCCCTTTGGACAGCAGGGTACAGTCAAGTTTTGGATGTAGTGTTCCAAAGAAACCTATGTTGCATGTTTAATATGTTCAAGAACAAGGTAATGGGTAGTCAAAAATCCCTTGATAGTTTGAAGAAGAGGTCTGAAACAAAAGTTATTTTATGACAGTCCTAAAAAGAGGGCTACAAGGAAGTGAGTCAGTTTGTGAAGGAGGTGGTACAAGGAGATATCCCCTGGGCATTTTTATGGTTTTGTGAGCTTGGGACAGTCCAAACTAGAAGTTCTAGGGTCCCTCAAAAGTTTGGGAAGGTTCCCATGTGTATGAACCTACAAATGGTGTCATTATGCTATGTTGAAGCAATGGAGAGTGAGTGGACAGTCTTGTCATGTTTGATGTCAAGTGTTGCTGTTTGGTCCACTAAGGCCTAGAAGAGTTGTTTTGCCCTGCCATTCCCTATATCCTCTTCCCCCTATGTTATTAGTTTGATCTTTTGTGGTCTTGTGTTAGTGAGCTTTACATCAAATACTGATCCCATTGGACCTTATATTGCACCACATCTCTACTACACAACTTAATGTTGTGCTTCCCCAAAATTTGAGTGGGCTCCACCAACACCACTCCTAGATCTTGAACCTGTAAAGCACGCCAATCAAGAATATGTGACGCGTCAGGATGACAAAGCTTAAGTAAAGATACATGAAAAACATTATGGATTCTGGCAAGTGTAGGCAGTAGCGCAAGTCTATAAGCTACAGGATTGATCACTTCTAGAACTTCGAACGGTCCTACAAAATGAGGAGTAAGTTTGGATGCTTTGCCAAATGATATTGAACGCTTATGAGGTCTGACCCTCAAAAAGACTTTGTCACCAACTAAGAACTGTCTAGGAGTTCTATTCTTATCTGCATAACTCTTTTGACGATCTGAAGCTTGCTTCAACTTCTCCTTGATCAACTTCATCTAATCATCCATTTCTCTTAACATTTCAGGACCAATCACAATTATGTCCTCCACCTTATCCCAACTGATAGGTGTTTGACACGTACACCCATAAAGATCTTTGAAAGGTGACATTCCCAAAGATGCATGGTATGAATTGTTGTATGCAAACTCTATGAATGGAAGATACTCCTCCCATTTATATTGATGATCCATACAATACACTCTGAGAAGGTCTTCTACAACTTGATTGACTCTTTCTATTTGACCATCCATTTGAGGATGATAGGCCGAACTAAAATTCAACTTTGTACCCAACGATGCATTAAGAGTTGTCCAAAATCTAGATGTCATGTGAGTGTCTCAATCTGAAATGATCGTCTTAGGCACTCCATGCAATCAGAAAATCTCCTAAACAAACTTCTTAGCTAAGACTATAGAACCATATGAAAGATTCCCTAGAATAAAATGTGCTACTTTTGTCAACTTGTCCATAACCACTAAGATGACATCATGCCTATTGTTAGACATAGGTAACCCTTGAATAAAATCCATGCTTATCACTTGCCACTTGTGCTTAGGGTTACTGTGTAGATACAACAATCCTGTTGGATGCACATGCTCAGCTTTGACTCTTTCGCATTCCAAACATCAAGCCATAAATTTTGTCACATCCCTCTTAAGTCTAGGACAAAAGTATAAAGGTTTTAAAATTTTGACCATCTTTGTCACTCCAGGGTGACCTAAACAAGGTGTATTGTGGATCTCTTCAAGCACTAACTTCCTCAACTCTCTTAGGTTAGGAATATACATCCTTCCCTGAAATCTCAAAAGTCCATCTGATTCAATCACATAACCATCAAACCTGTGATCTAAGGGGTCTACTTCCAAAGCTTGCTTTACTCTTTCATAATGCTCATCCCCTTAAAGATTTTGAATCACTTTCTTCTTCAAATTGGATCTCATGGTAATAATGGCAGCCATATGTCTTCTCCTACGAAGAGCATCTACTACTCTATTCTCCTTTCCTTTTATATTCTCAATCCCAAAGTCATACTCACTAAGGAATTCTAACCATATTCTCTATCGTGCATTAAGGTTAGGTTGAGTAAATATATACTTGAGCCCTAAATGATCTATCTTTAACTCAAAGGGATTACCTAGAAGATAATGCCTTCACATCTAAAGTGCATGAACTATGGAAGCTAACTCAAGATCATGCAGTGCATAGTTGAACTCATGTTACTTTAATTTTCTTGACTCATATACAACCACTTGCTCATTCTACATCAACACTCCTCCTAACCCTTCCCCTGAAGCATCTGTTATTACTATAAAGTGCCCATTAGGATCTGGTATGGTTGGGATAGGAGCAGTTGTGAGCTTTTCCTTTAACACTTGGAAAGCTTTCTCACACCTTTCTGTCCATTCAAACTTCTTACCCTTCTTTTGTAGTACGGTAATCGATGCTTCTATGGTTGAGAAACCTTCCACAAACTTTCTATAATAACTTGCAAGTCCCATAAAACTTCTAACTTCTGTCACACTCTACGGTGCAGGCCATTCCATTATTGCTTTTATATTCTCAGGATCAACTGTAATCCCTTCTACTAAGATAACATGACCAAGATAGTGCACTTTATCTTGAAAGAATGTACACTTAGATAATTTACCATAAATCTTTCTCTCTCTCAAACACTGTAAAACAATCCTCAAATGCCTTTCAAGCTCTTCCACTGGTTTAGAGTATATCAATATGTCATCAAGGAAGATCAACATAAAATCATCTAAACAATATCTGAAAATGCTATTCATCAAATTCATGAAAGCTGCTGGAGCATTAGTCAACCCAAATGGTACTACTGTGAACTCATAGTGACTATATCGAGTCCTAAAAGTTGTTTTAAAGATGTCCTCATCCTTAATCCGTAATTGGTGATGGCTAGATCTAAGTTCTATCTTATAGAACATTGTTGCTCCTTTCATCTGATCAAAGAGCTCATCTATTCTTGGAAGTGAATACTTGTTCTTTATAGTAGCTTTGTTAAGCATCCTATAATCAATACATAATCTCAAAGTACCATCCTTCTTCTTTACAAAGATAACCGGTGCACCCCATGGTGACACACTAGGTCTAATGAACCCTTGATTTAGCAACTCCTGCAATTGTGCCTTAATCTCATACAATTCTGTAGTAGTCATCTTGTAGGGTGCCTTGGATTGAGGCTCAGTCTCTGGTAGAAAGTCAATGGAGGAGTCAAATTCTCTCTTCAGTGGTAACTTTGTTAACTCTATAGGGAATACATCTCTGAAATCTCTAATGATTGGATAGTCATTGAACACCGGTTCTTCTTTGTCAAGGTCCTTTACTTGGATGACATAAATGGCACATCCTTTCCTCTTGGCTTTCTTTAATTGCATAGCCAATTTGTCTAAGCTCTAAAGGTCTCTTAGATCCATTAATCTCCACTTGATTCCCTAGGTCATCCAAACATCTAACAACCTTGTCTTCATAGTTTACTAGAGACTTATGTTCAGTTAACTAGTTTATTCCTAGAATTACATCATAAGATCCTAAAGGTGCTACATACAGATTCACTTGCATCTGAAAACTAGGAAGTTCTAACTCACTACATGCTAGACGTGAGTCTACCCTCTTCTCTGCACTATTGCCTTATTGTACCATCCAAGAGTTTTCCATATGTCTAGGTCTAATAGATAACTTAGATACTACTCTAGGATCTACAAAACATTATGTGGCACCAGTATCAATTAAAATAGATATAGGTAGTCCATAGAGCTTACCTTGGAACTGAATAGGTGCTGCTTGAAAATATACTTGCTAATTATCCACTACGGCATGAATCTGATGTTGTGGTACTCCTTGTTGATTCTTATTTCCCCTTTTATGTGGACATACATTTGCATAATGTTCTTCTCCATATTTGTAGCATCCACCCTTAGGTGCTCTCTGTCCTTTAGCTCTTTCCCTCTGATTGTTGTTTTTGTTTTTATAGCCACCTCTTTTGTTTCCACCATTTCCATCCTGAGAATTATTACCTCTCTTCAGATTCCTAATCTGTCTGTTATTGCCTTGGTTGTTATTCTGTTAGTAGTTCTACTGATTATTCTATGGTTTCTTATTTGAAAACTTGACATCTCTTTTCTTATAGTAACTAGCTGCTTGCTGCAACCTTTGCTCTTGTTTTATTGCTTTCCCAAAGGCAAAATCCATAGTGAGTGGGTTATGAATGTCTACCTCAGCTCCAATCTATGGCCTCAATCCCAGAATAAACTTCCTGATCCAAAATCTCTCATCTATCTAATACTATGGAACATACTTAAGTAGATGAGAACACCTTTCCCAATAATTGGTTATAGACATACCTCCCTAAACCAAATTCTAAAACTTTGTCATCTTCTTGTCGAAGAATAACTGTGGTAACCATCTCTTTCTAAATAGTTGCAAGAAAATCTCCCAAGTTATCTCACTAGGTAACAACTTCTTATCTGCCTTCTCATTATCCCACCATGCTGTTGCTTTACTAGTCAACTGGTAAGATCCCCACATTGCCTTAGTATGATCTAAAAGGTTTTGGAGCTCAAAGTATTTCTCCATTTCTATTATCCAGGCTTCTACTCCATCTCCAATTGTCTTTCCATCAAATTTTGGTGGTGATACTTGCTTGAGGTCCTTCCGTAATTCTTCTACAATCCTTGCTTGATTATTAGCATTAGCTCCAACTTTAGGAACTTGAACTTCTACCCTTGTATTCTCATTTGCATTAGCATTCGGCTCTCTATGATTCCCTCTGATCTCCTACTCAAGAGAATTCATCCTCGTGTCTTGTTGGGTCAAGAGAGAAAGAATACGGTCAAATCTTCCATCTTGGTCATCACTAGCATCTCCACGATCTCCTACAATTTGACCACCACGAGCACCTCCACGTGATCCTCTTCCTTGACCACTTCTTGATCTGTCACTATGATTAGTGGTTCTAGTATTCATGATGGATAATCTGTATTAAGTTTGCAACTTTAGCACAATAGTCCAAAAAAAAATAGAGACCCTAGTGTTAAACTTAGAGCTCTGATACCAAATGTAAAGCCTCACAAGTACATGTAAAAGCCATTAAACCAACTCAAGGAAAATGAAGTAACTAATCCACTTAAATACAACATTGCAATATCCAAAATAAAAAGATGTAAATAATCTACTTAAATACAACATTTTGAAGATAAAAGATGTAATTAATCCGCTTAATTACAATATCTCAAATAAAAGGTTATCTCATAAATACTAAATCACAATGTCATTAAATCTTACAAAATCGTATGCTTAATCTAGGTAACAAGCACTATAAAATGATATACATAAATCCATTGGTAAGCATGCCATAATACATCCAATCAAGTACAATAATCATGTACAACAAGAATAATAAAACAATACACTCATCAGTCGCACAAACCAAGTGGTCCACCACCTACAAGCCAAGAGACGGGAACATGGCCCAAGTGCTTTTCCACCCAACCATGAAGTATTTAAACTTCCTCAAATCCCTTCATGAAACGAAAGAAACCCATTCTTGCATGAAATGTCTAGCTACCTAGTAACAACTGGCAGGAGGGAACACCCGATGCAACCCTGATGGCTAAATGTGCAATTCTAAATAAGGAAATGCAAATTGTCTCACAATAGGATGTGGCAGAGATATCAATAAATAAGTTTTCTAGACAATAAAATATCTATTTCAATGTCATCTCAATTAGATCTAATCCTTTATAAGTAACCTAGTACAATTCTCGAAAAGAGGAAAAGTCGTCTCTGATAAATCCACATTCGGCATCCTAGCCCATAAAGCAACCCATTTACATTCCTAAATGAAAATCTACTTCTTTCCCCAAGAAGAAAGAAAATAAATAATAAAATAAAAGAGTCAAGTTTGCAATAAATCAATTAAAAATCCCTTCCCAAACATCATTTGTAAAATCACACTTTCTGCAAGCAATAAATCATCATTTCACACAATTTTGCATTCACAAGTTTGTCAATTTTGATTATGAAATCTAACTAATGTTATTATCCGTATATTCAATCATATTTTTCTAAATATCATATGGAATTTAACTATCATCAATCTTGTTCAATTTTTATGATGAAAATTCATAAAAACATAATTTAACTTCTTGTTGATGTAGCAAAATTAAATGCAGAAAATTAGAATAGCTTCTTGTTGCCTTCCTATTGCTAGCAATAGGAATTGTAGAATTAAAAATAAATAAAAGACATGGAATATATTGCTTACAGTTATTTTCTGGAAATGTTATGGAAAAAGAACTAAAATATAGTCCATTATAGGAAATTAGGTTTTAACTACTTTTGAGCTTTTGAACATCATAAGGATAGGTTGATTTTCTATCTAAAAGCATTTTCAGCCATTAAAGAGAGAATGCAGTCATGCTAAGGTCTGACAGAGAATGCTATGGCATCCATCTAGAGGTTTTATCATTAGTTTCCATTCAAATTAAAAATCAAGATCTACAACACTTTATTGGGCATAACACAGAGGTAATCGACTTGGGTTTTCATGCAGTTTAGACAAGATAGGTAAGAATGACTGGGTCAATCTAGTCAGCCATAAAGATGGCCCAAAAAGGCAACCAATCAACCATAAATTGGGATAGCTCAGACAATAGGTGAAAGGGCCAAGAAGTCAAGCGGCCAAAAGGAGAAAGAACGGGAAGATTGAAGTTAACAGCCATAAAGAAATCAAGTGACCATAAATGGAGAGGGACGTCTATAGTATGTAGTCAGATCTTAAAGTGGACGGCTCAGACCAATCAAAAGTTTGATCAATCCAGATAATATGCCTACTAAACTTATCATTGCCAGCCATAAAAATGTGATTCCAAGAGGGTAAATATATGAATTAAAATCTGGTAAAAAGTAGTTGGTTTGATGAAGAAGTGGTTGTCCTTCTCTTTCTCTTGTCATGGCATGTAGATTCCTTATCTGCTGCTCAAGAAATCAAGTTCTTGTTACTGAAATCACCCTTCCTATTATGAATTCGTGGTGTCCTCTTTGCTACGAAGAACTCTCTTTTTAACAAAATCTCCCCTTCTTATTTTTGGTGACCCAACTTGGGTTTAGAAACTAAAGATTTTAGAATTTAGAATTGAAGTGTTATTCCACTTTGCATGAATAATTCCACCAATAAAATTAGAGCTAATAATTCTATTTAAAACAATTAAATATTTTCTTTTATGCAGTTTACTGTTATACAGTTCAAAATTGGCTTTTATAATAGGAAGCTGTTGTTTAAATTCTTTCTTATTTATTTATATTAAAATATCTAATTATAATTTAATTAATTCTACTTTGCATATTCTCTTCCAAACATCTGAAATTAGGTAAATAAAGACAATATTTATTATTTATTCAAATAAACATATAATTTTCCTTTATTCAAATTGAAATACCTATTTAATTACAATTCAAACAAACATTAAATAAAATAATGCATTTAATATAAACTATTGTAGCAATTTAAACACAATATTTTCTAATTATTTAATTCATCAATCACACTTATTTTCCACATAGAGATGCATAAGAAAACCATTCAAAATACATATGAAAACTATGTGGTGTGTGTGATTGCATCAGGGTAATCCATCCATTAGTTCTTGCCAAGTGGCTAGAACACCTCTACCTCAACCATGTTCTCATCTTCGACAAGTACCTGCATTCATTCACACTCAACTCAGCGTCAATAGGTTAGTGTTTCCAAAACATAGCCGAGGCAAATAATTGTAATCATATCTACAATATTTAACATTTAAATCAATTTCCAATTTTTATCAATATAAACTCATAATAATTACCTTCGTGCATATAAGATTACTTAAGGTGAAGGTCAATCACAATAATTGTTCACTAATCTAGAATAATTATATTGCTCATAAAAATGAGATGTGACAAACATGCAATTTACAGATGATACTGCATTATATCCTATCTTGGAAAGAGAGAATTTAGAAAACTTGAAATTCAGACTAAATAGATTTTGTTGTGCTTCTGGTGCCAAGGTCACTTGCAATAAATCTATTCTTCTTGCATGGTCTGATTCTCTGCCTGATTAGATTGATGAGGTGGGTTGGCAGTGGGGGGACCCTAAAAAATTGGTCAGGTTTTTAGGGATTCCTTTTTCCACTGACCACTCTCTTAAGCACATGTGGGACTGGTTGTTTGCAAAAATTGAAGTCAAGCTTGAAAATTGAAATAGACAAGTACTATCCTTGGCAAGGAGATTTCAAGTTTGTCAAAAGATTTTATCTTCTTATACTACTTTTTATGCTTCCATGTGGTTATTTTCAAATATGTAAATATATAACATCTAAAAAGTGATTAGGAATTTTCTATGGTTAGATCGTATTGGTAAGAATGAGAGGCATTGTGTAAACTAGAAATGGTGATGTATCAGCAGAGACTTTGGGGGCTTGGGTCTGAAGGACCTAAAGCTTCAAGGCATGGCTTTGGTGGAAAAATGGATTATGGGATCCCTGGAGGGCGATGAGCCTTGGAAAGTCCTTGGTAGGAATAATATTAAGCTAGCTCACCCTAGGAAAGCTCAGGGCTGGGGTGACTTGCATCCATTCGATTATCTTTCTGGGGGCTTCAAAGTGAAACCTTTTGCGTCAGTGGTCTTTGGGTCCATCTGGAGAGGGTGGGAGGTAGTTAGAAACTTGATCTCTTTCTCTGAAGTGAATTTCCCTTTGAAACAGTGGGGGGCACTACTCTATTTCGTGGCATTTGAAATATAAAGGCAAGCCCTTGGCACAGATCCAAGTTTGTTCAAGTTTGAAATGGCATAAGTTGGGCTTATCTACTTTAAGTGATGTGCTCTCTATTAATGGCATTAGAAGTTGGGACAATTTAAAATCAGAGTTTGGGTTAAGAGATAGTCGAAAGATGACTTATTTAGTTCTTCTTACAACTTTGTCAAGTAATCCTCTTCAGCCACAATTGTTAAATGAGGAGGATTGGTTGGAAAAACTGTATTAGAAAGATCAAACCAAGGTGAAGGTGTGTGAATCAAAAAGGATTTACAAGTTGCTTACAAACACAGATGAGATCCTAGAGCATTGTGTCAAAGCATGGAATTTGAATGTTGTCCAAGATTTAGTTGTTGTCTTTAGGAACATTTGGGCTAAACCCTTGGAACCCAAAAAGAGGTGTTTTAGATGGTTGCTACTTTTAAAAAAATTGCATGTTGGTCATAATAACCATGTGTGTACTATCTGTAATGTTTTTGAAACTTGTGACCATATCTTCTTTGATTGTCCTTTTGCTTGTCATGTTTGGAACCTATTCATGGGTAGTGTGTCAAATTGGTCATTGAGTAATGTGAAATGTAAGATGGAAATTTTATTTGGTTCTTTTTTAGGGTTTAATGCTAGATTTAATACTTTTTCACTTTTTTTAACAACTGAAATTTTATGGATTTTGTGGAAGAAAAGAAACAAGGACCATTTTCAAGGTAGGAGAAGAAGTCTTACTGAGTTAAATTTAAAACTCACACTTGCTGACTTGTTTATATAGGTAATTCTTTCTTTGGACAACAGTTTGAGAACCTTCTAAAGATTTATGAACAAGGTTCTTCTGGGAATTGCAAAGTGGATTTCAACCAGTCTGAAGTGAAACCATAGAGTCTAGACAAAGCTTATCAGAATTTTATCATAAAATTGGATGATCTTCACAAAAGGTATGGTGGCCTTCATCTCTCTGAGCCTGGTTTACAACAAGCTTTTGAAGGCAGACCTCAATGTTTATACAAATCTCTTGATAGGCAATTGGATAACTCCAATGTTGAATCTCTTGGAGAGATGAGTATTTTGAATAGAAGGGTTTAATTTGGGTGCTCAGTAGTGGGCAACAGTGATTCAGTTCCAATGTTGGTGGATGATATGTCAATAACTTCAGAAGATATGCTAAGTTCTGAGAACGTTTTGGATTGATATAAAGGGACATAATTGATTTTATTTCAGTACTTATATTCTTTTGCAAATAGCTACTTATTGTATGGATTAGTATAAATATGGAGATTTTGTAAAGGTGGCTCCCTTAGCCACAATGATTGTACCTAAGTTTTGATAATATGAATGAACTATCTTTAATACAAAAAAAACTCTTCATTGTCATTCTAAGAGTCATTCTGCAAAGGATGGTCTCTTAGAATGATTAAGTGTCCTACTGAAGCATAATGGCAGAGGTACCACATCACTCACTTTCAAAATAGACTATAATAGTAAAATAACATTCATATAAGTTAATATATAATTAGTAACAAAAAAGGAAATGCATACATTATAAAAGGATAGATGTGTAAATAAACAATCTAGACTAGACTAAACAAAAACTTATCTACTACAAAACAAGCACATACCACCAATGAGCCTCTTGCATTGATTTAGAAGGACTCATCATGGACAAACCAACTATGATTTCTTGAATGAAAAATGAAAAGAATGTAAGAGTGTATGTATACATATAATCATAATAACTTTACAACTAATAGATCTAAATCACTATAATCAACTATAAGTTCTCTAAATTATCAATTAATAAAATTCAATTACCTTGACTCTTTGTTGTCATTATGAGAGTCTTTCAATTAATGATGGTCCCTTAGGATGATCAGGAGTTCTACTAAAGCATATTGGCATAGATTGTAAAAGTAAAATAACATCAAGATATAAATTAATATATAATCATAAAAAAAATATGCATACAATAAAAAAAGGTTAGATGTGTAGAAAATTTATACCATCAAGTCTAGGCCAAATTGAATGGTAAAAAGAGCACCATGATGAACTTTTATAAGCTCCTCCTATGTCATCAACTATTATCCCACTTAGATACATTAGTACTAATCTTTGTTTATATTAAATTCAAATGGAATACACCATGAAATTTAACTTTAAATTTTACCTGAAAGAAATATTGGTCTTGCTCCTCTTCTTCTCTAGCCCCTGATGCCTCTGCTCATGTTCCAGTCCCTGGTGCCTTGGCTTGAGTTCTAGACCCTGCTGCCTCAACTTGTGAAGGTGACATATGAGGTACATCATACTCATGTGTTCAAAGGTGGCTCACTAGTCTCTCCAAGAAGACTTAGGCACAACTGACTACACATAATGCAATGATGAGACACACAAACATATGTGGACAAGGAGGATCTAGTAATCTCAACTGATCCACTATGACCACCAATATATCTGGTTGTGCTAGCTGAGAATTATATGTAATCAAATGATCAAGAAAAGAGTGTATGGAAGAGAGGCTCTGATGTGTTGCATCTACAATAATGATTGAGTGTTGAATTGGAGGTGGAGAAGGGATAGGAAGAGGTAGAATAAATGGACCTTGCACCTGTTGCACTGCCTCAGGTTTGTCAAGGCATTCCTTTACCCACTCCCTGTAAATCTCTAAAATCAAAATAGTTCACATGGTAACCTAATATAAACTCCACATATAGTTGGTTGTCATTAGTTTTCCACATATAGTTTACAGAGGAAATATAAAGGTGCATCGAGATTATTGTTGGGTGCTTTATCAAAAACCGTCCACTAATGATCCCAAAAAAATTAGTGATACCTTGATGTGTGCACCATTTGATTGAAAACTTAGGCTTAAGTACATCGACATGCAATCCAATTTTAGGGTTAACAAAATGTTGCACTATGGCTTTGGTCATTTCTAAATCTTTCACTTGGTCATATGATAAGCCAGTAGAATATTCTACCCTCTTGGCTTCTCACCATTGCCAAAATGATTCTTGTTGGCTTGTGAGGGTACGAACATGAGTGATAATTCTCTCTAAGGTAAGTACATCAACATGCAATCTAATTTTAGGGTTGACAAAATGTTGCGCTAACTTGGCTTTGGTCATTTCTAAATCATTCACTTGGTCATAAGATAATCTAGTAGAATATTATGTCCTCTTGGCTTCTCACCATTGCCAAAATTATTCATGTTGGATTGTGAGGGTTTGAACATGAGTGATAATCCCCTCTAAGGTGGATGTCATTGAAGTCAATCAAGGTTTGCAGCAATAAATTTTTATAATCCTATTTATTTCATTAATGTTTTTTTCAAATTGTTCTTGAATTGTTGGAGGATTCGGTAGGGGAGGGTTTAAGTTTTGAACTTTATTGTTCATATTACCTATTTCAAATTTAAAACATAAAAATTTAGGGTTTAAAACAACTTGTTAAACTATATACAATTTAATCTAAACATTTTGAACACAATGAAAATTACTAAATTACATTCAAAATTGAGTTCAAAACTAATGCTTACAATCAACAATTGAAAAACCTAAATCATATCAAACATGTGAATTTACTTTCGAAAAAATGCAAAAAGAAAAAACCAAAAACTTACCTGTAGATAGTTCTTGATTATAGGAGAAATTTTTTCTTCCAAATATCTTATGTATGTTTCCTCTTCTCTGATATCTATTTTTCTCTCTAGCTCTATGTTTTGTAAACCCATGGGTTGCATAATATAACACTTTTCAAGATTATTACAGAGTCAGAAACAGATATCCATTTGTTTATAACAGATATCCATTTTGGTTTGGTATTACCAAACCAAAATTAACTTTCTATCCAACCCATAAAAAAGTCAAATATCCATTTTGAGATTTTGGCTAAGTAAAAACACTTTTTTCCCCTATTGCCACTATTTGGTCAATGATGATCCTACACTCAACCATTATTTTTAAAAAAAAATATAAACATAAAATACACTAAAAAATCTACATTTCATTAGTTTATATTATTTTAAAATTTAAAACATATATGTTAGCTTCTAGTGATTCAAGTTAAAATTTAGATTAGTGTTAGCCATTTCTTTCATAAAAATGGGACACAACTTTGAACTTTCACCCCACAATTTCTTTTACATTGTTTAAATTTATTAGAAACACTTTTAATATATCATATTAATTATTAAAAGAGTTTAAGTATTTATTTAGAAGATATAAAATAAAAAGGTGGTCGAATAGCATTCATAGCCCAAAAACAATCATAAAACTCTATAGAATCATATAGTCACTAAAGTATATAGAGACAATTAAGAACATGCAATAGCACTAGGTAATGGTAGAGGAGGATCATCGCTCTTATGAACCACTCATTTGGCACATTTAGATCCACCCACCCATCCTGACAAGCCAACTAACCTTGTATAGTGAGGGGGACCAAAACTCCCTAGCCAAGTAGTAAGTTTATCACCGATAATGAATTTGCAATCTTTAGATTTATGGCTAATGGCAAATGCATGACCATAGCCTTCCTAGGGAGGCATACCACCCATGTTTCACCAACAATGGTGATAAAAGGCCATGTCTATGGGAGAAACTACTACTACATCTATGAATAGCTAGAGGATCCATGGTGTGACTAGCACTTGCCATTCAAAGGAGATCAAATCATTATGCATGAAGTAGTTCCCTAGTGGTTGATCAAGCACTATAAATACCAAAATTTTAGAGACATTTTTTCATCATATGCTTGAAACTTATAGTAAACAAAAGAAAACACATTTAATTTCTTAGTTAGAGACAAATTGCAATTAATAACCTCATTAGAAAAAATAACTTTGTTTTTAGACTTCTAGAGTTGGAAAAGAATAGTAGATTTAAAAATTCTGAAGTCTAGCAATATAAGTAGGCTAGAGGGTTGTATCCCTAAAGATAGAAACATGTGAGTAGAACTCTAGATGAAAAGGAGTAAAGAGGCTATGAATCCATCTCCTAGTATCTTAGGCCCAAGGATAGGTCCAAAAAGAATACTTAAAAGTCTCAATTATGAGACAAGAAAGACACCTTAACTAGGAATTCCCAAGATGGATAAGCTAAGTACTAACTAAGAGATGAACATTGATGATACAAGAACCATAAAAAAACCAATTAAGGCTTTATCCAAGATTTCCAAATCCTCTAAACCATAAAATGCCAATTGTGAAGGGGAGAATGAAGACCCCATCACAGATTGAACTTTGGAAGAGCCAGAGAGAATAGAATGGAATTTAATAAAGCAATCTAAGTATAATTCTTGAAGTTGTATCATGATTCCTATAGCTAAGGTAAAAATTGGGGCTAAATCATAAGCAGTAAATCATCAAACCCTAACAAGCACAATGGAGTATAATATAGCATAGAAATCTAAATAATAAAATCTAAATAATAAAATCAAATGCAAACCGAAATCTCTACACTAATCTTGGCCTGCCTCCACTGCTCTTCTCAATCTTGCATAGGAATGCATGATTTCGAAGGATGAATGTTGGTTGCTCATTCTAGCAGCATAACAATGGCATGAATATGAATGTTGAAAGGCTCTAATGTCATTTTGACAACATGGGGCTACTTGGAAACTCCTTTCTCAAATGGCTTGGTTAAGCGTTGATTTATAGGAAGTGAGTGATTTGAATGAATGGCTATGATTGAAAGTTGGTTTCAACGATGTGGACGACTAGGATTGAATAGGGTTTCCCACTCCATGAAGAATTGTAGCCATGTGACAAGTGTAAGGAGGACCTAATTTAAATAATGTTTTATTTAAATTAGTGGGACATGTGAAGTGTATTAAATGAAAAATGTAGTATGTGACATGTGTTTGATTGTGATGAAATGTGAGGGCCTAATTCAAATATTTTATTCGAATTAGTTGGGACATGTGAAAATTAAATAAATAAGATTTATTTAATTAATTGTCTAGATGATTAGGATGGGATTAGGAGTAAGATTAGAACAAAATGTCATATGATGTGTCAAGTAATGTGTCGACTAGGTAATGGTCAAGACATGGACAAATTTACGTGTCTACATGTTGCCCCTCTTTGAGATGATGTTGCGAATGTTGTGACTAAGGGAAGTAACATCATTTCAAAGAAGCTAAGGTATGAATAGAAGAAAATGATAGGATGATGATGCCCCCTCAAGAGGATAGGCAGGTTGGACAAACATGGGTAGGCTCTCGAAATGAAATGGATTGGTCAAGGAAGAAAGATGAGGGAATGGATAGAAGAAATGAATGATACATTATGCTGCAATGAAGGTGAGAAACCATGAAGTTTGATTAGCACTAGACATTATGCACCAAGGTATAAGGACCAAGGTGATGACGTGTCTTGTGTACCAGCATAATACAACCTTGTCTAGATACAAGATATGAATATTAGCTAGAATGAGAAGGATGTGAAACAAATGCAAGATAAAAATGATAACACACAAGCAAGCATGCACAAATGATTCAAAAAAAACAAGGTATTGCCCCTGTCAAGCTATAAACCAATGATTAACTAATTGATTGATGATTGTTAATGATGATAGTGTCTGGTTTCAGGAATGAAACATGCCGTATAAGACGCCTGGTCTGGTTTTGAGAATGCTACATCCTATATAAGACAATTGATTGATTGATTGGCACTAGTGTTGTTGGCCATGTGAATCAACACCAAGATTTGATTAATGATTGATTGATTTAGTTTACATCAAGATTAGGATCAAGACTAAGGATGCAATTGGATAATTTGACAAGATTGATTAACTTGATTGGTATGGATTGATGATGACTTGCATTTGGATTTATTGCTTGGACTTTTGATTGATTTTGATTGATAGAATAATTAGAGAAGTGATTGGATGATTTGGATAGATTTGATGAATTGGATTGATTTGATTTGATTTGAATGATAATTTGAGGAATTGAATGATGTGATTGATGTTTTTGATTGAAGAATTGAATGATGTGATTGATTTGATGAATTGGATTGACTTGGTTTAATGAAGTGATGATTGATTTGATTGAATTGGATGAATTTGATTGATTGGATTGATTAGAAGAAGTGATTTGATTTGATGACTTGATGAATTAATTTGATTGAAATGATTGAAGAATTGGTTTGACTTGATTGTTTTTGATAATTTGATTTGAAGAAATTAATTGATGATTGGATGAATTGAATTGGAAAATTGATTTGGTTGAATGGATTTTGATGAATTGAATTGATGTGATTTGATGGATTGATTTGATTTTTGTTGGATATTTGATTTTTTAGTATTTTGGAAATATTTTGATTTTTTGGATTTTGAAAAGTTTTTTTTTTTGGATTTTGAAATGTTTTGAATTTTTTTGGTATTTTTGGAATGTTTTGATTTTTTTGGTATTTTTGGAATGTTTTGATTTTTTTGGATTTTGATATGTTTTCATTTTTTGGATTTTTGAAATGTTTTAGGATGGAATTGGATGACAATTTAGGTAGCCTTTGTGCTAGATACCAATGACAAGGGAAAAACCAAGTCTAGGTGCAAGGATGGAAGTAAGATGGATAAATGGATGGGGGATAGCAAATGGAATGGATGGATGTATGTGTAAGAGAGCAAGGATGCGATCTCCAAAGACTATGTCGCATATGAATAACATGCTCCATTCTTGGTGTAATACTTAGGATTTTTCATGACAAGGCTTATGGTACCAGGATAATGATAGGATTGGTTTGGAAAGGATGAGGTAGATCAAGAGATATCCAAAGCATTTGTCAATAGTTTGCCCCCATATCTTTATCAAGATCAAAAGGAGGAAGGGAGGATGGATGAACTCAATATGATAGGTATGTGTATGTTGGTGTAATGGATAAGGATGGTAAGATGGTATGATAGGATAGAAATGACAGTTTGGATATGAAAGTTTTGTATGGATGAGACAACGTGCCCCCAAGTGTAAGTGACATAGAAGATCAACCTACACATGATGCCTGTTTGCCAGGTTTTCATCATTGTACTTATCCAAGGTACCACCAAGGGTGGTTTTCACCGTTGGACGAAGGGATTTCTCTTTACTATTTTGATTTTTTTCTTTTTTTGACTTTTTTTATTTTTTAAATGGGAGAAGAAGAATATGGATAGGAGGGACTCAAGTATCTAGTTCCATGAAAAGTGATAGTCCCTTTGGAGATGGATGTCATCGCATGGACCATGTCAAATGTCATTATGCTCATAGATGTTGATAAGGGATTGCATGAAAGGGAGATGGAGAAGGTAGATAGTGGATTTTGATATGGATTATTCTGGAATCAAGAGGAGGTTCCTAAAGATAAGGCCTCTAATCAGGAGGAAGTCCATCAGCAAGAAGTACTGCAGGAAGAAAGAAATCCAGATAAAGATGACGATGTAGCTAATAAGGATGATCAAATTGATCAACCAGGGCATGAAGAATCAGAGAAAAATGTCCCAAATTGGCTAGCATCAGAGGTAATAGTGCCTCCTTCTATTGATGTTATTCCATTTGATTTCAAATCATTATTTTCTATTGAAGATGCAAAGCCCAAGCACAAAGCTAGGGCAATGTCTGCAATAAAGAGGGATGCTATCACTGGGAGAAGAACAACACAATTGGTTGTGCCCATGGTTGACAAGGCTAAGAGGGAGATTTCTGCTAGTGAATTCTAGCTAACAACCTTTGATTTGGGGCATGCAATGATGGAGCAAGAAATAGAACTCAAAGGGAGTACTAAAGTCATGGCTGCTCGTATGCATAAGATGGAGATGAAAAATAAGGAGTTGAAAGGGGCACTTTGCCGAACTCTAAACATTCATTAAGGGATTGGTCACCCTAGGTACTCAAATAACAGAGGCACCAGTTGCCCTTGCATTGGTCAGTCAGGAGGAAATAAGTGATCTGGATGCTCAAAAGCATCAGGTGAATGTTATGTAGAAGTGGTTCACCAAATTCATGTTCGAGGGTGAAGAAATAATTGGTATATCCCTCTCCAATTGGGATACATTAGCATATATCAAGGCCAAAGATGATATGCTAAAGGTGTGTACTAAGAGGCTTGATCAGAATGATTAAGACCTAAATAAATTGAAATGTGCAAAAGTTATACAATCATCATGCACAAGAGTTAGTGTCACTCAACCATGATGCATGTGCATGAACAAGTACCTTGAAACAAAAACCATAAAACACAATGACATATTTCATTAGACCATTCATGAAAGTCATACAATTGCCATGCAACCTTCAAAAATACACATAAGAGTTGATATCACTCAACTGATGCAAGAACAAGCATTCTTGGACACCATATGCGTTGGTGCAACCTTAAAATAAAACACATACAACTCAATGTCATCATATGTCATTAGAAGCTTCAAACAATGCCCATTTAACATAATGATATATGTTATTAGACCCTTCATGTAAAAGCCATGCAATCATCATGCATAAGAGTCAACATTACTCAACCATGATGCATGAACAAGCACAATAGGCACACCAAAGGAATTTGATGCAACCATCAAACACAACTTGTAAAACTCAATAACAAATTTCATTCAACCCTTTGTGTAAAAGTCTTATAATAATCATGCACAAGAGTAAATGTCACTCAACCATAATGCATGAACAAGCACACTAGGCATACCATAGGAGTTTGGTGCAACCTCAATACAAAACCCATGCAACTCAATGTCATCATGTCATTAGAACCTTCAAACAATGCCCATAGAACTTAATAGAATATATGTCATTAGACCTTTCATGCAAAAGTTATACAATCATCATACACAAGAGTTAGTGTCACTCAACCATGATGCATGTGCATGAAACAAAAACCATAAAAGGACAATGACATATTTCATTAGACCCTTCATGAAAGTCATATAATTTCCATGCAACCTTCAAAAAAATGCATGAGTTTATATCACTCAACTAATACAAGAACAAGCATTCTTGGCACACCATATGAGTTTGGTGCAACCTTAAAATAAAACCCATACAACTCAATGTCATCATATGTCATCAAAAGCTTAAAAAAATTCCCATTTAACATAATGATATGTGTTGTTAGACCCTTCATGTGAAATCCACAAAATCATCATTCACAAGTCAACATTACTCAAGCATCATGCATGAACAAGCATAGTAGGCACACCAAAGGAGTTTGATGCAACCTTCAAACAAAACCCATATAACTCAATGTCACATATTCATCATTTTACCGTTCACACAAAAGCCATACAATAATTATGATGCATGAACTCCTATCACATATATTTTACTAGACCCTTCACTCAAAAAGCATACAATCATCATGCATAAGATTCAATGTCACTCAACCATGATGCATGAACAATCACACTAGGCAAACCATAAGAGTTTGATGGAACCTTCAAAACAACCCATACAACTTAGTGACATATTTATCATTCGACCCTTTTTACACAAGGTCCATACAATCATCATGAATAGAGAGTTAATGCCACTCAACCATAATGTATGAATGAGCACACTAGTCAAATCATAGGAGTTCAATACAACCTTCAAAGAAAACCCATACAACTTAGTGACATATTCATCATTAGACCCTTCACACAAAATCCATACAAATCAATGACATTAGAACCCTCAAACAAATCCCATACAACTCAGTGATATATGTTTCATTAAATTATTCATGCAAAACTTGTACAATCATCATGCATAAGAGTTAATTTCATTCAACCATGATGTGTGAATGAGCATAATAGATACACCATATTAGTTTGATGGAACCTTAAAACAAAACCCATACAAGTCAATATATGCCATTATAAGCTTCAAAAAAATTAGATAGAGCTCAATGACATATATTTCTTTAGATCTTCACACAAAATCCATACAATTACCATACGCAAGAGATAATGTCACTCAAATATGGTGCATGAACAACTACATTGTGCACATTGTATGAGTTCAATACAACCTTAAAACAAAATCCATATAATTTAATGGCATATTTATCATTAGACTATATATGCCATTAGAACCTTCAAACACAACCCATAAAACTCAATAACAAATTTCATTCAACCCATCATGAAAAAGTCTTATAATCATCAGGCACAAGATTCAATGTCACTCAACCATAATGCATGAACAAGCACACTAGACATACTATAGGAGTTCAGTGCAACCTCAATACAAAACCCATACAACTCAATGTCATCATGTCACTAGAACCTTCAAACAATGCTCCTAGTACTTAAAGGAGTATATGTCATAAACCATTCATGCAAAAGTTAATTAACTCTTGCATTGGGGAACTAAGATGGGGTAAATTAATCTTAATTCACCAAATAATTCATAATCACTTAATAATCCACATGCAACCCTAAATTTACTTTACGATTCTACCTTTGTAGAAATAATTTTACCCTTGGTAAGAAACGATTACTGTAACGTTCAAGTAAAAGGGTTTTTTCGTATTCATACCTTATGTCTGAGGATATCACCTTGCTTTTTTTACTATGCAACAAATTCCATTCACGTGATCTAACACACTGTGTAGATCTTCTATAATTTCATCTCCAGTCATAATTCTCTACACTTATGCCCTTTGGATCTCAAATGAATGCTTTTGTGATTCATCAATGTATTAAGACTAGCTTTTATCTTGATAAAATTCACCAAGTATAGGTGTATTAAATGCCCACTACAGTTAGGTTATTAATTACTATTTGGCCATGGGTGAAATTAGCAGCTGGCATAAAAAACTCATATTTGAATTTAAAATATCAACGGCCAAAAGAAACCTCCCACGTGGTATTTAAGACAGGACCGGATGTATGATTAAATCCTAACATCATGTTTGAAATTTTTGGTGCATATATCCATTTGACTTTGACCGATGTCGGGTGGACATCATGGCAAGAACTTGGTGAGGTGATGTCATCAATTTCATGGTCAAACTCTTTTAACTAGGAAGACAAGTGATGGGATCTTAGTTAATCACAAAGGTCAGGACATTCATCAAAATGTCTATTGTGGAATGTCCATTACAAAATATCCAATTGAAATTTCAATGGGTTAAGTACTTGGAATGAAATGCTTGGGATAGGATATGGAACTGGATATGGATATGGATATTTATAAAAGGTTCAATTTTGAATATCAGGCACAATATATCTAGTGCACCTGACTGTTTGTATGCTAAGATAACTTTGACGGTTGGCACTGGATATGGATATGGATATGGATATGGATATGGATATGACATTTATTCAATTGATCATGTCTAGTTAAAATATTTTGTCTGGTAGACGGCTTCATGACTTGCTATATGACAAATTTGACAGTTTTGGACTGGACATGGATATGGATATTTTATCTTAGGATATTCTTGACGCCGTGTTGAGATATCAATTCAACAATTTTTAATTTTGTTTTCGAGTCCAGATATTATGCCCATGTGTTTGGGACTTCACATAAGGACCAAACATGATGTTTGCACATTCCTAATGTAATGTCCAGTTGGCCAAAATATTTGGTTGACTGAAACTTCTAATGAGCATAACTTGTTCATTTCAATGAATTTTGACATGATCCAAAAGGCAAAGTTAATCATAATGTCACCCTTTATGATGAAGGGGGTAAATCACAAAACACACAACAACAGAAATTGAACATAGAGAATAGAACTTTCTTTTATTGATCTGGGTAACTCATTACATTACAGAAGCTCAATTACAATCAAAGGATGAATCCTCTACTGGCTGCAACATATTACAGCTTTCCCAACCTCAAGACTCTAAATCTTCAGGCTTCTGTAACCCCAAATCAGCTAGGGTTTCTATTTTCCTGCCTATTCTTGACTCCACACTTGCCCCCTTAACTCTACTATTGCCCAGGGTTCCCAAAGTAGTCATAAATAACACTTTTTGGCAGCCTCCAGCTAAATTTCAAAATTTGCAATTCCCTCCAAAAGTAGGTCAACTTCTGGGAAGCATAACTTTTGATCCGGCTGTCCGATTGATGAACCATTTTAAGCACTAGAAAGTATTGTGCCTTGCACACACGCCCCATTTTGCCAAACAGAGACCCCCTCTTTTTCTTTGTCTTAGAGTCTAGACCTCTCTTGCTTATGATGATGAGAAGGTGAATTTGTGCTTAGAATGCATGACTTGTTATAGATTTGGGTATTTCACATGTGTGGAGTCAGTTGATGTTTTTCATGATTAATTTGGAAGTGTCTTGAGTGGTCTTGTGCTTAAAAAATAGCCATTTGTTGCCTTCTGCATTAGGATTGGGTGTTACTGCACTTTGCTCTAAAAACCTATGTCACGGGATGTTGCCCTTGAAATTGCTTCTACAGGATGTTTCATGTTGAAATTCATAGTTTCCAGATCTTACAGTTGCAAAATTGTGTCAAATTCCATTAGATTTCACTAAGGGGTCCATAAGCTTTCACCCTGATACATGTTCCTGAAGCCCTGATTTGGCTAAGTCTGAAATCCTAAAAATCCTGAAAAATGGCTAAGTCTAAAATCTAGTGGAACCACAAAATTCTAGAATCTGCATATGAAATCCTATGGATCTGGAACCTATCTCAAACATCCTGAAAGTATATTTAAAAATATTTAAAGTATAATTTCTAAACTTATACTTAAATATATTTTTAAATATACTTTTACCCTGACCAATTAAAAATCTGGCGCTAAAAACACCTCCTACTGCGAAAAGTGCTAAAATAGCCTCCAACCGACTTTTGTGCTAAATTTGCCTTCAACTGACCTCCCTCCAAGCTAGCGCTAAGTCAGTCGGACCAAAAATCCCCATCGAGACAATTTTGAAGAAAAGCACTAAAAATGCACCTGATGGACCTGTGCTGAAAACTACCTTCACCGACTAACCTCATGAAACATCATTTTAGTCGATTGGACCCAAAATCCGCGCTAAGGTCGGACGGACCCAAAATCTGTGCTAAGGTCGGATAGACCCAAAATCTGTGCAAGGTTGGATGGAACCAAAATCCACGCAAGGTCAGACAACCCCAAAATCCGCACAAGGTCAGACAACCCTAAAATCCCCTCTAAGTCAGTGACCCCCCAAATCAGTGCTTTTTGGTATTTTGGGCCAAAATTGAGTTTTTCAAGGAGCAAATTAGATTTTCTTGATGGATTTGAATTGCATATCTATTTGTCATATCATGATGAACATTTTACCAAGTTTGTATGGATTTTTGGCATGTTTTACGACAATTAATGCCACTACACATGAAAAGTCCGTGACCCCCAAAAATCCTGCTTTTTACAGAAAAAGGATAGAAAACCATAAAATAAAAGTCCCCAAATGGATTCAAATGACCACAAAAACTTCCCATAGCTAAACTTATACTTAAATATATTTTTAAATATACTTTCACCCTGACCAATTCAAAATCTGGTGCTAAAAACACCTCCTACTGCGAAAAGCGCTAAAATAGCCTCCAACTGACTTTTGCGCTAAATTTACCTCCGACCGACCTCCCTCCAAGCCATCGCTAAGTCAGTTGGACCAAAAATCCTCGTCGAGACAATTTTGAAGAAAAGTGCTAAAAATGCACCTGACGGACCTACGCTGAAAACTGCCTTCACCGACTGACCTCATGAAACATCATTTTAGTTGGTCGGACCTAAAATCTGCGCTAAGGTCAGACGGACCCAAAATCTGCACTAAGGTTGAACGGACCCAAAATCTGTGCAAGGTCAGACGGACCCAAAATCAACGCAAGGTCGGACAACCCCAAAATCTGCACAAGGTAGGACAACCCCAAAATCCGTGCAAGGTCGGACAACCCTAAAATCCCTGCTAAGTCAGTGACCCCCCAAATTAGCGCTTTTTGGTATTTTGGGCCAAAATTGAGTTTTCCAAGGAGTAAATTAGATTTTCTTGATGGATTTGAATTGCATATCTATTTGTCATATCATGATGAACATTTTGCCAAGTTTGTATGGATTTTTGGCATGTTTTACGACAATTAATGCCACTGCACATGAAAAGTCTGTGACCCCCAAAAATCCTGCTTTTTACAGAAAAGGATAGAAAAACATAAAATAAAAGTCCCCAAATGGATTCAAATGACCACAAAAACTTCCCTGATCATCATTTTGGCCAAATGGGTGCTTGAAAATGGTAAAAAATTGTAGAAAATCATGCAAAATCACTAGATTTAAGAGGTTGGTTATAAGAAAGTGACATTGACAATGCGCTGTTTGACTGATCAATGACTACAAATGGACATGTTTTGATTTAAAATGATGGAAAATAACTTGTTAAGATGAAATTGATGCTTTGCATTGTGAATTGCAAGTCTTGGACGGCATAGGAGCTTGTTGGAGCTGTCTTGAAAGGATGTACACACAGATATGCAATGCTGACCCAAAAATGCAGAATTGACATTTTATCAACCAAATTGTTGCTACACCTGCAAGAGGATGTTAGTATGATGTCCAAGATGATGGAAATAAGTCCCCAGAGGTTGAAGACACTGAAGATCATGCCTACATCACTATTATTCCTGTAGATCCAGTCCAATGTCCTAGTGATCCAGTCCGGGGGTCATAACTCCTAGCTATTTTATCAAAATTTAAACTTCTTGGACTCGTTGGAAAGATAAACTAATTATCTAGTTTGAGCCACTCAGCTACTAAGGCTTAATTCCAAGTAATCGATAAGTTTTGAGCCCCCATTCCGCTCCGAAGGCCTACAAAAATGCAATTTACTACGATGTAGAAAATACCAAAAATTATATTTTTGATATTTCCCCAAAAATACCACTCAAATGACCTTGGATTGGATCACCAAGACATGCATACATCTGTCCCAGTAGTCCAATCATCGAGAATCAGTCTAGCAAGCATCCAGTTGGATATATCTTCACTAATAAAGTGCTAAATACTCCTTTTTGATTCAATCAACACTTGGAATCTCGTGAATCATCATCAGCTCAAGTTTTCAAGTGTCATGTGACTCTATTTTGGCTTTATTAGGCCTTGAAAGTTGACTTTTCATCATGTACAACCAAATGGGTATTCATTCTATCTAGATTCAATGTAGTTGCAAGATGTATTTTGTCTTTTTCCTACAAGACAAAGGCAAATCTGAAAATGTAACAAACCGATGTATCTCATTAAATGCCATGTAATCTAGACTATTGGTGTTAAGTTAATCTCCACCATCCATTGAAAAACTTGGTATGGTGCCTTACTTATAAAAGGGCCATCCTTTTCTCTCATTTGCAAGAGAGATTTTGATACCAAATTGTTGACTCTATGCCATTGGAGGTAATACAAAGCAAGTTTCTGCAATAATTCTGAGAATTTGTATCTTGTGTTGACTCATTGTGGTTTTCATGGTTCGCTTCTTACTCTCCCGTAGTTAGTTAGTTGTGCTTTTATAATGTTCATGGTTTGCTGAAGTATTTGATGAATATTCCAAGTCCATACTTTTAGTTGTTTGCTGATGGTAAATAGCTGTGTAAAGTTAGTCTAGGCTTATTATTTGTGTTGAAGTTCAACTGCATTTCATAAGTTAAGTTGCACTGTCTATTGGGTATTTAATGAATGAATGTGGTCTAAAAATCTTTCAACTTCCATTGAAGATAGCACCATTTTCTGCAGTACCGTAACACCCATTCCAGTTTGGTAACTGAGAAAGATGGTTTAAAGTTTGGAGTATTTGTCTACTGAAAATAACCTAGGCATTGTGAATGTCACTTAGGATTCTTCTAAAACCCTAAACCTTTTGCATTTTCTTAAAAACCATTGTTAGCTATTAGAACAGGAATTTTAGCAACACTTTATCTTGCGTATCAGTTGAAACCATAAAAGTGTTTATGTGTATTTGCTGCCCCAAACCTGAAGATTTGCATATTGCATGTAAGACCCCTTGTAGGAATAGCTAGAACATACCAATTAAGAGATTCCAAGCAAGATAAGACCTAGCTATATTATCCTTGGAGTAGTCTTACCTAGGGTAAGATACTTTTTAAGAGAGGTGTGAAACCAGCAATCACACTTGCATTGTTGTGTGCTAAAACCACCATCAACAGAAAGTTCATGATGTGAACTATCACGCTAGAAATTCGTAAATGGATTTCCATCAACTTTTTGGGACATTATGGGATGCTTTAGTGCCTCATATCTCGTTTCAAAAATTTTCAAGGGCTTTCCGGAAAACAAAAACTTTAATATCTTTCAGCTCACAAATGATCTTTGCCTAATTCCTTTGCCAAAGGTATTATATTTCTGTTATGTAACTTTCTATAAGTTTTCGCTTCATTCCATGCCCAAATGCAAACTTTCCTAAAATGGCAGGTACGCTTTTTAAAATAGGTAGGTCGCTATTTTTAGCAGTTTTGGAAAAACTAAAAGTCCTACATCATTATTCTGGATATTATGGAACCAAAAATACTAATTATGGAAAGAAATGAAAACAACTACAATGATTTTGAATTAACTTCTTTTTGGGTGATGCAAGATTACCCTTACACCACTGGATGCTCCTGCATCACTTTATCCATTCATGGCTTTCTTAGGAGACTATTCTCTACTTGAACATTTTACTCGAGTATGACCAAAAGGGAAGATGACAATTTTATCATTACCACCCGAAGCGGAAAACACATAGAGAAAAGAAAAATAAATTAGGTCCCCATTTTGTCAAGGCGAAATGGGGCGTGTTGTGAGACTACATAACACATATGAGTTTGGTGCAACCTTAAAATGAAACCCATACAACTCAATGCCATCATATGTCATTAGAAGCTTAAAAAAATGCCCAATTAACATAATGATATGTGTTATTAGACCCTTCATGTAAAATCCATAAAATCATCATCATGCATAAGAGTCAACATTACTCAACCATGATGCATGAATAAGCACACTAGGCACACCAAAGGAGTTTGATGCAACCTTCAAACAAAACCCATACTGTAACTCAATGTCACATATTCATCATTTTACCCTTCATGCAAAAGCTAAACAATAATTAGAGCTCCTATCACATATATTTTACTAGACCCTTAACTCAAAAGGCATACAATCATCATGCATATGATTCAATGTCACACAACCATGATGCATGAAGAATCACACTAGGCAAACCATAAGAGTTTTATGGAACCTTCAAAACAACCCATACAACTTATTGACATATTCATCATTAGAGGATTCACACAAAATACATACAATCATCATGAATAGAGAGTCAATGTCACTCAACCATAATATATGAATGAACACACTAGGCAAATCATAGGAGTTTGATGCAACCTTCAAAGAAAACCCATACAACTTAGTGACATATTCATCATTAGACCTTTAACACAAAGCCATACAAATCAATGGCATACAAAGCCCATACAACTCAATGACAGATGTTTCATTAAATTATTCATACAAAACTTGTACAATCATCATGCATAGGAGTTAATTTCATGCAACCATGATGTGTGAATGAACATACTAGACACACCATATTAGTTTGATGGAACCTTAAAACAAAAACCATACAAGTCAATATATGCCATTAGAAGCTTCAAAAAAATTAGATAGAGCTTAATGACATATATTTCTTTAGACCTTCACACAAAATCCATACAATGATCATGCATAAGAGATAATGTCACTCAAACATGGTGCATGAGCAATTGCATTGTCCACACTATATGAGTTAAATGCAACCTTAAAACAAAAACCGTACAATGTAATGACATATTTATCATTAGACTATATATGCCATTAGAACCTTCAAACACAACCCATACAACTCAATAACAAATTTCAACAAATACAACCCATGGGAGATTGGGGTTTTGGCAATCTTGGTGTCGATAAATCTTGTGCAGAAGTTACCTATGCTGGCTTCTGGAGTTAAACATCTGACTCAGGGGGTTTGTGGTGTTGAGCCTAGTGCCTCTGGCCACCCTCATAAATTGTTTTTTGATGTTGTTAATGGCTCAAATGCACACCCTTCTTAGGCTAGTGTTAGGCCTATGCCTTGTGCCCCTTCATCTCCTATGGTGATGTGTGGTCCTGAGGTCTCAAAAAATGAGGGTTTTTATATGAATCATGGAGTGATCTACAGATTTAATGGTTTTTGGCCCTCTCTCCCCAATCTGCATTGTTGGGTCATGGAATCTTGGAAACCTCTTGTTGGACAAATTGATCTTTATCCTAGTGCAAGGGGGTTCTTCATAGCGACTTTTGCTTCCTTTGAGGAAAGAGACTTAGTGCTAGACATGGCTTGGATGTGGGGTGATCATTCATTGTCCATCAAACCATGGGCTCGCTCCTTCAATCCTCTCATTGAGCCACTTAATACCAAACCAGTATGGGTGTGATTACTAAATCTTCCTCTTTAGTTTTGGAAGGATTCTTTCTATGAAGCCATTGGCAATGCTATAGTGAACTTCTTGAAGGTTGACTCTACAACCTCAGATCTAGGGCATACTATGGTTGCCTGCATATTAGTGGACATTGACATCTCCAAACCTCTCCATGGAGATGTTTTGATGGTTGAGAATAGGCCATGGACGTAGCTGTGGGACTATGAAGGTCTCCCTTTTAGGTGCAAGAGATGTTTCTCTATTGGTCACTTAGCCTCTGGTTGCCCTCATTCTCATCGTAAGGGTGTGGCAACTTGGTGGAAAGATGCACTCATTGATCATTTGACTATTAGCTCTCATTTGATGGATGGTTCTTCCTAGGAGGGTGAGTCTTCCCTGGATGGTGATTCTCCCTAGGTGAACGACCTTTCCCAAGACTCTTTGTTGGTTGCCCCTCTTGTGGAGCCTATGGCGACTAGGTCTATTGTTGATGTTCATGCTAGGTCTGTCCAATCACTGTTGTCTTTGACTTCCTCTACTGGGCCTTCATCTCCCCTTTTGGTTTCATCTGCCATGGGCTAGGATACTTCTTCATTGATCCCTATTTCTTCTTCTGCACTGCCAGATTCTCACTCAGTGCGTGATTTTTCATTAGATGCGGTTTCTGTAGAGGGTCCCATCCTCTCACCTTGTTCTGTGGATTTTGACTTAGAGTTTTCTTGGACTATTGTGCAAAGAAAGAAGAAAGGACTCCCCAAATCTATCGTTTCTTTGCGACAAAGGATTAAGGGAGTTAGATTTGTGCCCTTGGGAACATGGAAAATACTTGCCAAGCCTACCCTCTTCAAGACAGCAAGATCATCACGAGACAGTGAATCATACATCTCAAAGAGCCACAACTACTCACGGTTAGCATTCCAATGAATGCACATATTTTATCATCAAAAAAGAACTTTTGATTAGATCCTATTAACTCAGAAAATCCCTAAAAATCGTATAACTTGCAAAAATTTCACAAAAAAGTATAAACCTTCAAAATTGCAATAAATTGACAAATTTAGTGTTCAAATTAGACCTAAATGAAGTATAGTAAACAATAGAAAACATCAAATTTTAGTTAGAATCAATCTATCAGGGTTGCCCCTTTCATCAGTCCGGATCTCCACAGGGTGACCCAAATACATTCAATAGGATCTCCTCTAGGCAACCTTGTTGTTCAGCCAGATCTCCCCTAGGAAACCCAAACTGGCAAAAGGGGCAACCTTGTTTGCCTTGCCACATGTTAAAAATTTCTCTAAAAGCTACAATTTTTGACTAATTTTGAAAAATGAAAAACTAGCTTTACTCTAAATGACATGATAGACACAATGCAACAGAGACAATTGACAAAAATTGATAATTTCATGAGATTTTTCACAAAATGAAAACTAGGGTTTAGAGAAGCATTTTTGACTAATTGTGCACCTAACTCTCAGTGGTAGAAGAAGTAGTGGTCATTTTTACAATCCACTCGATGATATCTTTCCAATGATTGCTTACGTGACTGATTCTGACAATGTTTCGCTTTGTTCACTCTAATTTCTTCACTCTTTTTCTCTCTTAGATTAGTTTGCATTATGCATTTTTAGAGTAGTTGTTGTTTTCATGCATCTCTCATTCTCTCATTTTGTGTGCTTTCATCTTTATAGGTCTTTTCGACAAAGGCAAACAACTAGGTGAATTCATGCAATCTATAATATGTTCATCATTTCATTTTTCATTACTTGTTTTGATATATTTAGACATTGAAGTAATACTAGTTATTACAGGTACTATTGCATAAAAATTGACAACAGGTAATGCCTATTTTGGGAACAGTACCTACCTTTCATGTAGACTACCATCCTTGAGGGGGAAAATATGTAAGCACCAAAATCATGCACAACCTCCATGAGGACCCCAATGATGACTCACAATCCTTGTCACGTACATGTAAGCATGGAATAATGCCCTCTCAACAGTGATTCTTTTTGTATCATGTGGTTTCTTCTTCCTTTTAATATTTACCCTTCGTCTTACTAACCCATTCTTCACTTTCGATGCTTCTCAACACTTGTCAATTTTTGTTTCCTATTCTTGTGACTTTGTCCCTAGTGTTTTTCATCCATTCCCACCCCTAGAGGCCCTCTAGAAGACCTTCCAAGCCATCTCCAACTTTTGGTTTTTAGTTCAGGTCAACCAGTACAAATCTGCCCCTATTATTTCCAAATCTTCCCTAGATCTATCTTTCGCAAGTGGAGATTTGGTTTTTGACCCTTGTTTGAGTAGTTTCTGGAGGCAGTTCACCTCCTTTTCCTCTCCTTGTTCATCTACAATATTGCACTTTCACCCAAGACCCCTCCTCTAAGGGTCTCCCATGGGTCGCCCTCAGGTGACCTTGACTAGTGAAAGGGGCGACTAGGTGGTGACTCTATCATCTTTCCCATCCATGAAAACTTGATTTTTTGGCCAAAAATAGCATCGTTTTAACCCATTTTTACTTATGTTTGCATGAGATTTTGCCCTAAACTTAGAGTTAGCTATTTCATGGACCCAAGCATGCATATTTAGCTCATTTGTATCTTTAGTTGTCAACCCATATATTCTTTTAACTCCATTTCTTCTTGAGTGATAATCTATATTGGCTAGTTCACTCCCTAATTAGCCCAAATCACTCTTGTGACTCCTAAGTTAACCCTCCAATCAAAGGGAGTTAAATCTCCATCCTCTCCATGTCTTTTAGTCTCTTCAAACCTATAAATACCCCCTCCTCCAAGCACAAAGGGAGGCAATTTCATTTGTGCACACAATTCTTGTAGGTTTTTGCTCTCCAATTAACATTTGTATGCTCACACAAGACGTCCAATCCTTTTGCTTTTATTGTTTTCTTATCAAGCTTTGTTAAAAGCTCATATAGAGTCGATATGCTACCCACATCACAAGCCACAGTGCTCACAAGCTCACATTGAGCTCACATTCAAGCTTCCAAAAGCTTCTTTTTGTATCTCTTTTCTATTATTACAAAGAGGATCACCCTGTTGTTGCAAGAGGATAAGTGGTTTCCCATACAAGGATTTCTGAGGGCAGTAGAGACTCACACATCTCTTTATTTCAAGTTCCTTCATACTTTTATTCATAGTAATTAGAAAATCACAATTTGCTCTTGGGAATAGTAAATGCATGTTTCCATTTCCTTGATAGGCTAAGTAGATCTTGCATTGTTAGAATATTTTCCCTTCAAAAGTTCATAGATTAAATTCATTTCAAAGAAATTTCCTTTTCCAAGAGTAATTGCTCCACATATTCAAAAAAATAAAACAAAAACATAAATCAATTGTATTTAGATAAATTTGTATTAGATTGCATCCATATTTTAACTCCTAGAATAGAAAAAAGCACTTTCATTTCCATAAATAGAAAAAAGCACAAAAATATTGTTTTGCACTCATATAGGCTTGCATGCATCCAAAAAATGGAAAGCACAAAAACATTAGCATCACAGAACATTCACCAACCCTTGATTCCAACAAAAGGTCAACACAAAGTCAAAAACCTAAGTCAAACCTTAGGTCAAACAAACCCTAAGTCAAAACCCTAGGTCAAATCGAGGTCAGCTTTAATTATCTCTCTTGGTTTGGGCTCACGAATGTACCTTGGGCCTAGAGGCGAGTGGGTGAGGGAAATCCTTGATGAGATATAGGAGATCCACCCTAGACCACAACAAGATCAACAAATGATTCAACAATAACAACAACAAAGGTTAAGGATATTTCAGACATAGGCTATCATCCAATAGTTTGAACAACAATGTCAAATTGACAAAAGCATCAATGGAAACAATAATCAACCTACACAACATTGAAACATTAGAAATCCAAATAGAAGAATGGTGACTAGTGACCCTTCGAGTCATATAGTTATTTTAACAATGGTCACAGAACATCAAATTAGAATCAATGCACAAGAAAGGCCCTAGGACCAATTGACCACTCTCCGTGAACTCCAGCTCTCAAGCGAGCCAGACCACCCCCATGTCTCACCTCCTCTTGACTAGCTACTTCCACAAGAGCAAGAGTGACATGGAAGTTTACCTCATGGCAAGGAGAGGGGTCCATGTGCACACCAAAGCTTACTTGACCACCCCAGGCTATCGAGTCATGTTTTTGAGTATACAAGTTCAACCCCTTGTAAGTTGCTTATCTTAATAAAAAACAAATTTCAATAAACCCTTCATGCAAAAGTCTTATAATCATCGTGCACAAGATTCAATATCACTCAACCATAATGCATGAACAAGCACACTAGGCATACCATAGGAGTTTGGTACAACCTCAATACAAAACCCATGCAACTCAATGCTATCATGACATTAGAACCTTCAAACAATGCCCATAGAACTTAATGGATTATATGTCATTAGATCCTTCATGCAAAAGTTACACAATCATATGTACAAGAGTCAATGTCACTCAACCTTGAAACAAAGCCCATAAAAAACAATGACATATTTCATTAGACCCTTCATGAAAGTCATACAATTGCCATGCAACCTTTAAAAAAATGTATGAGTTGATATCGCTCAATTGATGCAAGAACAAGCATTCTTGGTACACCATATGAGTTTGGTGCAACCTTAAAATAAAACCCATACAACTCAATGCCATCATATGCCATTGGAATCTTCAAACAATTCCCATTTAACATAATGATATGTGTTATTACACCCTTCATGTAAAATCCATACAATCATCATGCACAAGAGTTAACATTACTCAACCATGACACATGAACAAGCACACTAGGCACACCAAAGGAGTTTGATGAAACCTTCAAACAAAAGCCATACAACTCAATATAACATATTCATCATTTTACCATTTACGCAAAAGCCATACAATAATTATGATGCATGAACTACATCACATATATTTTATTAGACCATTACAAGAGTGAATGTCACTAACTATAATGCATACATAAGAACACTAGGAAATGCATCACATATATTTTATTAGACCCTTCACTCAAAAGGCATACCATAAGAGTTTGATGGAACCTTCAAAATAACCCATACAACTTAGTGACATATTCATCATTAGACCCTTTACACAAAATCCATACAATCATCATGAATAAAAAGTCAATGTCACTCAACCATAATGTATGAACAAGCACACTAAGCAAACCATAGGAGTTTGATGCAACCTTCAAAGAAAACCCATACAAAGACCCTTCATACAAAAGACATACAATCATCATGGAAAAGATAGTCAATGCCCCTCAACTATAATGCATGAACAAGCACACTAGGCACACCATACAACTTTGAAGAACCTTCAAATAAAACCAATGCAACCTTCGCATGAAAGTCATGATCATGCACAAGATTGAATGTCACTAACCATAATGCATAAGAACACTAGGAATACTATAAGAGTTTGATGCATGCACAAGAACACTAAGCACACTAAGCAAACCAAAGAAGTTTGATGCAACCTTCAAATAAAACCCATATAATTCAATCTCCTATATTTATCATTACACCATTCACATAAAAGTCGTATAATAATTACAATTCATGAAATCTGTCACATATATTTTATTAGACCCTTCACTCAAAATTCATACAATCATCATGCATAAGATTCAATATCACTCAATCATGATACATGAACAATCACACTAAGTACGCCATAGGATTTTGATGCAACATTCAAAAGAACCCATACAACGTAGTGACATATTCATCATTATGCCCTTTACACAAAAGCCATATAATCATCATGAATAAGAGTCGATGTCACTCAACCATAATGTTTGAACAATCACACTAGGAACACCATAGAAGTTTGAAGAATCTTCGAAGAAAACCCATACAATTCAATGACATATATGTCATTATAGCCATACAACTTAGTGACATATATGTCATTATACCACAAGAGTTTGAAGCATGCCATAGGATTTTGATGCAACATCCTTTGGGTATAATGACAAAATCCTATGTCACTAAGAGTTTGAAACACGCCATAGGAGTTTGAAGAATCTTTGAAGAAAACCCATACAATTCAATGACATATATGTCATTATACCCATACAACTTAGTGACATATATGTCATTATACCACAAGAGTTTGGAGCACGTCATAGGATTTTGATGCAACATTCAAAAGAATCCATACAACTTAGTGACATATATGTCATTATACCACAAGAGTTTGAATCACATCATAGGATTTTGATGCAACATCCTTTGGGTATAATGACAAAATCCTATGTCACTAAGAGTTTGAAGCACGCCATAGGAGTTTGAAGAATCTTTGAAGAAAACCCATACAATTCAATGACATATATGTTAGTATACCCATACAACTTAGTGACATAGTATTTTGTCATTATACCCATACAACTTAGTGACATATATGTCATTATACCCATACAATTCATACATATATGTCATTATACCCATACAACTTAGTGACATATATGTCATTATACCACAAGAGTTTGAAGCACACCATAGGATTTTGATGCAACATCCTTTGGGTATAATGACAAAATCCTATGTGGTGCAGGAGCACCTACCTAACAGCTGGCCTCCATGAGGCAGTTAGTTTGTTATAGGTTTGGTTAATGTTTCCAAGAAGGTCTTATAAGACCAATGCATGTAATAAGGTCATGTTGACCATACTTTACTATTTTTAGATAGTTTGTTTGGATAGCTGTTTAGGTTGTTAGTTCGGTTGGATCTCCTCCCAGCCGCTTGGAAGCTCCCAGCCGCTGGGAATCGAGTGGTAGTACTCGCAAGCAGATCCTATTTATACAGTAGGATCGGTTGGTCTTAGGACAGATTGAGACACAGATATTGAGGAGCTAGGTTGCACAGAGTGAGACAGAGAGAGAGACAGAATATTGTATTTGCATCTTTTGAAATCAATAAAGAGATCCTGTTTGTGTCCATTCTTTGTTTTGGATTCCATTGTGTAATCGTGTTGCTGTTCTGGTGGTTGCATGGATTTGCTGATCCATTCCACCGGTTGATTCGTCGAATCGGTGGAATGGCCATGTATAATAGCTTAGGGTTTAGTCTGCATTTTGTGTTTGTTTGCATGCATGTTTACAGGATCGCAGTCGAGAGGTGTTGAGAACCCTAGCATGGGTATGTGCTAGGTCGTGCTGGTAGTTCGAGTCTGGAAAGTTGTCCAGGAAGCAGATCGGGTCACCTCAGGAGGTTCGGCAGATTGAAAATTCGCTAAGGTTGGAAAATCCATCGCAACGACATCATCAGGATATTTCTGTGTATATCCTGCAGTTACTTCGGGCGTCATCTGAGTAGATGGAGGTGAGCATGATGCAATCGGTTGCATAAGGTGAATGTGCATTGGGGTGATCATCATCAGGTGTTGCCGAGGAGGAGCGTATCGGCATAAGGTAGAAGATCGGGTTGATAAAACCATCATGGGCCGATAATGTTAAGTTTGGCCGACAGCAGGATATTGAAGGAACTGTATGTGACGTCATCGTCATCAGGATAATCGTCATCAGGGTATCGGGGTGACGTAAGCATTGAAGGAAAGGTGCGTGAAGTGTCGTCATCAGGATATATGGAGGGAGCCGGATATTTTATATCCTGCTGATGAACATGATGTCGAACATCATGATGCTGCAGATAGAGGTTGGCGGTAAGATGAACAGTGAACATCAGGAGGATGTTTGCGCTTGCCGAATGTGATGATGCTACCGATAGCCGGATATGATGATGCTGCTGACAGGCGAAAGGTCGAAGGTTTGTCTGCAGGAGGATATCGGTCGGCAAGAGAAAATATGATGATGCTGACAATGTTAACAGAAAATATGATGATGATGATGGGTTGTAGACATACATGCTGTATGTCAAGGTTTTAGTGTGGATGCCTCTGCATCACTATGTCACTAAGAGTTTGAAGCATGCCATAGGAGTTTGAAGAATCTTTGGAGAAAACCCATACAATTCAATGACATCTATGTCATTATACCCATACAACTTAGTGACATATATGTCATTATACCACAAGAGTTAGAAGCACACCATAGAATTTTGATGCAACATTCAAAAGAACCCATACAACTTAGTGATATATTCATCATTAGACCCTTTACACAAAAGCCATATAATCATCATGAATAAGAGTCAATGTCACTCAACCATAATGTTTGAACAAGCACACTAGGAACACCATAGAAGTTTTAAGAATCTTTGAAGAAAACCCATACAATTCAATGACATATATGTCATTATACCCCTCACATGAAAGTCATGATCATCATGTACAAGAGTGAATGTCACTAACTATAATGCATGAACAAGTACACCAAAGGAGTTTGATGTAACCTTCAAACAAAACCCATACAGTGCAATGTCACATATTCATCATTATACCCTTCACGTAAAAATCATACAATAATTATGATCCATGAACTCCATCACATATATTTTGCTAGACCCTTCACTCAAGAGGCATACAATCATTGTGCATAGGATTCAATGTCACTCAACCATGATGCATGAATAATCACACTAGGCACACCATAGCAGTTTGACATTCAAAAAAACCCATACAACCTAGTGACATAGTCATCTTTAGACCCTTCATACAAAAGCCATATAATCATCTTGAATGAGAGTCAATGTCACTCAACCACACTAGGCACACCATAGGATTTTGATGCAACTTTTAAAGAAAACACATACAACTTTGTGACATATTCATCATTAAACCCTTCACACAAAAGCCATACAATGGTTGTGAATAAGAGAGTCAATGCCACTCAACCATAATGCATGAACAAACACACTAGGCACATCATAGGAGTTTGAAGAACTTTCAAATAAAACCCATACAACTCAATGAGTTATATTCCATTATACCTTTCATACAAAAGTCATGATCATCATGCACAAGAGTGAATGTCACTAACCATAATTCATATGTAAGAAAATTAAGAACACTATAATAGTTTGATGCACACTAGCCATGATGCATGCTTCACACAAAATCCATGACAGTCGTATGATACTATGTCACTAACCTATATGTACACCATATATGCTATCTTCCATTAGAACCATCACACACCAAAGTTAATGTAACTCTACCATGATTCATTAATAAGAACACTAGAGACACCACAAGAGTTTGATGCACCCTTAAAAGAAAACCCATCCAACTTAGTGGCATATATACCATTAGAACTTCTAACAGAAAAACATACTTACTCAATGACATCTATATCATTAGATCCTTCATGCAAAATCCATACAATCATGCACAAGTGTGAATATCACTAACAATGGTTCATGGATAATCACAATAGGATAAATATAGTAATGTAATTTTTTAATTATAAATAAATAAACTACATTTAAAACATTTATTTGATTAATATCTTCAAAAATAGAAAAACTAAAAATATCATAAAAAGAATGAGACCTCTTCAAGGATGTTCATGGCCATAATTAAAGTGTTTATGGAGGGATATTTCTACCCCTACACAAGTTGAGTAATGTAAATACAAAGAATTTAAGTCTTCCTTTAAAGTTTATGTTTAAGTTTTTACCACTATACAAAAGCAAATTTCCAACTAAGATATTGATATATTTATATTAAAATAGACTTACAAAGTGTAGATTTATTTCATGCCTAAATTTAATATAACTTCACATGAAAATCATCAAATTTATTATCCAAAAGCACTTCCCTCAACTTGCTATTTATATTTTTAGTAAACTTTTACATTTTTGAGATCAACAAAAATCAACAATAGAACCAATAACATCACTAAATAGCATACACAATCTAAATGAATTATAATCAATAAACATTCACACCTAGCTTCAATAAAACCTCAACATTAAAATCATCAAACAATGTGTATATTTTTAACATGTTATTTATATTCTTATAGGAAAGAAACTTTTACATTTATGAGATGAATAAACATATATTTCAAAATAAAATCAACAATGAAATCAATAACATCATGAATACCATAATCATATCAAATAGTTAGAGGATGCAAAATCCTCCATTTTAAAGAAAATTTTAAAAAGACCAATTTTTTTCCATAATAAGAAGGTTAAATTACATACAAAGGCTAAAAATACTAAAAAAATTAAAAGATATGTACAAGAGTGAATGCCATTAATAATGGTGCATGAATAAACACAATAGGCACACTAAATATAGTTATGTAATTGTTTAATTACCAATACACAAACTACTTTTAAAACATTTATTTGATTAAAATAACAATTTATTAACTTTAAAAATAGAAAAACTAGAAAAACCATTAAAAGATTGAGAGACCTCTTCAAGGATGTCCATGGCCATCCTTAAAGAGTTTATAGAAGGATATCTCTATCCCTCCAAAAAAATAAATCTTTTATTAATTATAATTGTCTAGCAATGTTTACAAGGAATTTAAGTCTTCCTTTGAATTTTAAGTTTTTGCCATCATTCAAAAGCATTTCAAACTAAGATATTGATATCTTTTAATTATAATAAACTTCCACATTATTAAGCAATCCAAGTGAACCTTGCACATTGTTGTTTCACACTTAAAGTTAATAAAACTTCACACCAAAAATATCACATTTACTATCCAAAACACTTACCTCAAGTGGCTATTTATATTTTTAGTAAACTTTTACATTTTTTAGACCAACAAAAATCAATAATAAAATCAATAAGAACACCAAATAAGCATGCACAATAATCCTGTGCACTATATATATCACACCTAACCTCAATAAAACTTCAACATCAAAATCATCAAATCATGAATACCATATGCATAACTACAAACTCCTCCTACCTTCCATGCTCATTTTGGAAAATGATGACAATTTTGTTCAAGTAGGGGATCTTGAAAAACAGAGTTGGTCTGTTGGTTGTCCACCTCCCCTGCTCATTCAATTGAATAACCTACATATTTTTTAACCTTATAATCTTGACAAACAGAATTAGCCTATTGGCTATCCACTTCCCTTGCTCACTGAGTTGAATAGAAGTGCATCTTAGAGAATCTATAACCTTATGATTTAGTGATGACTTTCTACATCAATAAAAAGTGATGACTTTCTACATCAATAATAGTGTAAGAGACAATTGCAGAGATGGCCTTACTTAATTACCAATGTTCCCAATTCCATACACCACCATTTGAAGTTGTTTGTCGGTTCCCTATGATTCTCATTAAACTTTTCAACACTTCAAGGCTGTCAATCAAATTGTTCTAAAACTGTGAAACTATGGCCTTAGTAGTTCAATCTAAGCTACTTCAGGTGAAGCAGTCCACCATGGAGTTGGGTTGGTTTGCATTCTTTATTCTTATTGGGGACCACACATTTACGAAGCTCCCTTTCCTGATTCCACCTTGGGACCCCAAAATGTTTGAGCATTACATAGAAGACAATTCAAAAAAAAATTAGTGCTTCCTTCCTTATAATCACCATTGTTGGGGGCCACATTTATTCCCAAAACTCATGATTATGTGCTTCATTCCCCACTGCTGGGACCCATGGGTTTGTCCTCTAATAGTTGGGTGCTCAGTAAGAAAGTTGTGAATAATAAAATATGATGCAGTTGTTACACATCAACCAATGGCAGCTCCTAATCTTGGCAGGAATAACTTTAATCACAACAAATTCATACAATTAAGGATCCACTATTTGGGGTAGTTACTACCTAATTTTAGATGGTAACTTCTATAGCAGTGTTTTGGCATCTATAGCCTATAAATAGAACATGAGCATTGCTTCCAGAAGCAATTAAAATGGACCTCTAATCGCCTTGAGGGACACAGGAATTCCTCCAAACCTAAATGGGCATAATGTAGTAGATTCATAAGGGATCAAGAATGAGATTCAGGGGAGCATTGGCTAAGACAAATTAAAATTCATTTGACTAGTTTAAATAAAGAAGGCATCTAAGATGTAATCACTGATATATGCCAGTCCTATCAAGTGCTAAGAGGAGGAGATTTGAAAGAAGAAAAGCATTGTGGTATTTATGTAGATGACATAATAACCAATAAAGAAAATCCCAGGCCTGGTAATATCATGTCAATCATTCTCAGGGGTCTAATATATATATGCAGGTGTGCCGAAGGACTACACAAGTGAGAGTGTTACCATGCAAATTTACTTGTTGTTCTTCTTAGGGATAAAAGTTTGGTAAAGGGTGTAAGTGGAAAGGTTGTTGACTGTGGTCCTATGATCATATTTTCATTTAATATCAGACATGTTGGTCCTTAGATATTGGATTGTGGAGAGTGGGTGAGGTGGAGGTAGGGGTGGACGACATTGAAAGGATGTTGAATTGCTTGCACTATCTAAGTCCCCTTTCAACTCCTCTTGTAGTGACTTTTTCTTAATCCAACTGGAGACCAAAAAAGAATTCAGAATACATGCTAGCTTACTTCCTAGCGACATAGCCTGGATAGGCTTGAGTTTTGGCTCCTTCACTTTAGGCATTATATATATCAGATAGGCTTGAAACAAGACCATGGATGTGATTTGATGATTTTGTGTAGATAGATTTCTTAGCTTATGTTGCATGGATTGGGATTTTTCTTTTGATCTTTGGATGTTTGGGAGATTTGGATCATCGGAGTGATTGTATTGGGTTGCATTTGGGGTAGCCCTTAGATAGATACCAATGACAAGGGAAAACCAAGTATATTGAAAAGGGATAATAGGATGATTTGGATGAGGTGATTAAGGGATTGGATGGTGGTGGAATAGAATGATAGATAGTGGAACAAAGTACTTAGACCCTACCCATGGAGGTCAAAACTCTGTCAAAGGGGAGGATAGGGGGATAAGAGGAGGATTGGCATAGGAGTTGATGATGGATTAGAATATTTAGGATAGGTGGATGGAGGGGGTTTGGATGTGATCTCCAAGGACTATGTCGTATAGTAAAAGAAGTCCCACTCTAGATAGGTGTCTCTCATGACAAGGTGTTGGGGGGATGGATGTTTGTAAGATATGCTTGCAAGGGATGTATGCAAAGAGGTGTTCAAAGCATGTTTTGAATGTTTTGTCCTTGTCCTTATCAAGATTGAAAGTGGGAAGGGAGGATGGGATGATGATAGGATAGCTTGGGAGATATAGTGGATTGAATGGATGGGAGACAATAGGATAAACTTGGATATAGTGGATAGGAGTGATAGGTGAGGTAAGACTTTCCCCAAAGTGTAGGGTGCAAATGTATGGGGGATTGTGCATGATGCCTAGAAGGCATTTTATCATGGTATTTACCCAAGAAGCCATAGAAATGGTTTTCACTATTGGATAATTTTTTCTCTTTACTTTTTTGCTTTTTTTTTTAATTTTCATTTTGGACAATGTTCTAAATTTTTGGTATTTTTTTGACATTCGGATGTGATGGATAGGTAGAGAAATGGGTTTGGAGGAGGATGGGAACTTGAGAATCTATTTCCATAGCAAGGTGATAGTGTCCCAATTAAGATAGTCTTTGCATGTGGACCATGTCAAGTGTCATTACGCATATGGATGTTGGTAGATGGTTGAGTGAGATGGAGAAGAAGTGGATGGGATGGATGGTAGATTAGATGGAGGATGAATGGATTATGTAAATGCATGGATGAGAGGGGTGTTATGGGAGGTATATATTGGATAATGGATATAAGAGAGAGGATGGGTGCATGTGGGAATTTTGTGGGCTCGAGGAGAATCAATACCAATGTTTGCACACATCATTATGGATTTTGAAGCTTACATTTTTTATGGGGAGTGAGGAGTAATGGGGATTTAGGATTCATGGTGAATTTTTTACTATGGGATCGGGATGGGGTGTGGTGGGATTACTGATTTGGGGATTTGGGGACCCAAATGGACTTAGGATTTTGGGGATTTTTGTATTTGGTGTAGAATGGGGGATAGGTGATTTGGGATTTGGAGGGGATATGGATTCTCCATTCAGATTTATTATTTTTTTCTTGGGGACCACATTGTGTTTGTTTTTTCTTTTGGAGGTGTGGGATTTTGTGGCATTTTAAATGGATTTTCTTGAATTTTGTGTATCGATGCCCTACAACATGATAGTTCTTAAGCTTTTGTTGATTTTTTCTATATTTGTGGATACACCTGAAGTATTATCTTGGAATCCCATGGGTTTGGTGATATCTTCATCTTTAGATGATGTGTACATCAAGACACAACTCTAGATTAGAACTCCCCTTTTTATTTACACATCTAAACTCTCTTTGATCACTAAATTCTTTCTTTTTATCTAAGTTTTTCACATGAAATCTCTCCCCCTTTGACATCAATGGCAAAGGGCAACACATCTCTTTCCACTGCACATACTTGCACTTGTTCTTAACTACCTTGAATGCTTCCTTCAATCTACAACATTCTCTAAAACCTCTACCTGCTCCCCCTAAGAGGTAGCCTCCATCATCAGTCCAAAAAGAATTATTCATGAACCATACTAGACTGATGCACTTCCTTTTGCATCTAGTTCAACAAAGGAGGGGAAATAACCCCTAACTTCTGGCAGAGATACTCAAATGTGTCTTTAGGAAGAGTCTTGGTGAAAATGTCAGCAATATGATCTTTTGTAGACACATACTCAAGCTTCGCATCTTTCTCTGCAACATTCTCTCTCAAAAAGTGATACCTTATCAAAATATGCTTAGCCCTTGAATGCATCGTTGAATTCTTTGAAATGTTGATGGCACTGGTATTATCACAGAAGATAGGAATTGGATCATCATACTCAACTTTGATATCTTTTAGAGTTTGTCTCATCCATAACACTTGTGTACAACATGATATTGCTACTATGTACTCTGCTTCTACAATAGATAAAGACACTGAGTCCTGCTTCTTTCTCTACCATGACATAGCTCTGTCTCCAAGAAAGAACACACAACCACTTGTACTTCTTCTGTCATCTACACATTTGGCCCAATTTGCTTCTATGTATACACTTAGGTTGAAGTCAATGTTCTTGGGATACCACAAACCATAATTAGAAGTGCCTTTCAAGTACCTGAATATCCTCTTTACTACCTTAACATGTGAGTCTTTAGGATCTTTTTGAAATCTAGCCACAAGATAAACTGCATGCATGATATCAGGTCTGGTAGCAGTTAGGTATAGTAGTCCTCTAATCATAGACCTATACTTGCTCTAATCAGCCTTAGGGGATTCATCATCTTTGCTTAGCTTAAAACCATTTATCATGGGAGTACAAACTGGTTTAGATTCCTCCATTCTAAACTTCTTTAACAACTCCTTGATATACTTTGATTGTTAAATGAAAATGCCTTTATCTGTCTGATTAATTTGCAACCCAAGGAAAAAGTTCATCTCACCACACATTGACATCTCAAAATCCTTTTGCATCTCATCAACAAAGTTCTTACACATACCTTCATTTCCACCAAAAATTATATCATCCACATAGACCTCAATAATTAGAATTTGATCTTTGTTTACCTTGATATACAAGTTACTAGATCTGCAGACCCTTTACTGAATCCTTGTTGCAATAAATACATGTCCAATCTTGCATACCAAGCTCTAGGAGCTTGTTTTAGTCCATAAATGCCTTCTTCAATCTACATACCATGTCTAGTTTATCTGATAACTAAAATCCATCTGGTTTCTCTATATATACTTCCTATTCCAATTCACCATTTAGAATAGAAGACTTCACATCCATCTGATGAAATCTTTATGTGCTGCATATGCTAGAAATAATTTAATAGCTTCCAGTCTTGCCATTGGAGCAAAATTTTATTCATAATCTATTCCTTCCACTTGTGAGTAGCCTTTGCATACAAGTCTAGCTTTGTTTCTTACCACTTCTCCAATATCATTTAACTTATTCTTAAAAACCCACTTTGTTCCAATCACATTCTTATCTATAGGTCTAGGGACAAGTTCCCAGGTCTTGTTCTTTTCAATTTGCATCAATTCTTCTTCCATTGCCTTGACCCAATTTTCATCTTTACATGCTTTAGAAACTGTCTTAGGTTCAACCTTTGAAATCAAGCAGAGATTTACTTGTTCTTATGCCGCTCCTTTTCTTGTAAATACTCATTTCCTCTTATCACCAATGATTTTATTTTTAGAATGATTTCTTTGCACATACCTGGGGATTTTAAAATTACTTTTTGGATCTTCTTGTTCTTCAACTTGAGCTTCCTTTTCTAGAACATCTTACACTTCAGTTTGAACTTCCTTGTCTTTTTCTTCAACTTTCTCTATATCAACAGACTCATCTAACTTGTATCCATCTTCATCTACCTTCACATTTGTACTTTCAATAATCTTCCTCAATCTTTTGTTATAGCACCGATAAGATTTGTTTTTAGTAGAGTACCCAAGAAATATGCCTTCATCACATCCAACATGAAAATTTCCCAATTCTTCATCTCTTCTAATATAGAATTTACTTCCAAACACTTTAAAATACTTGACAATAGGAGTTCTTCCATACCATAGCCCATAAGGTGTCTTTGTTCCATTTTCTTTGACTTATTTTTGAATATAGACACCAGTATGAATAGAATCTTTCCAATATACTTCTAGAAGATTAGCTTCTTTGATCATTGTTCTAGCAGCTTCCTGAACTATTCTATTCTTTCTTTCAACTACTCCATTTTGCTGAGGAGTTCTGGGGGTAGACAATTGTCTCTTTATCCCATGTTCTTCACAAAAAGCATTGAATTCATTTGAAGTAAACTCATCGCCTCTGTTAGACCTCAGACACTTGATTCTCAAATCCATTTCATTTTCAACCATTGCTTTAAATGCCTTGAACTTATCTAGGGCTTCTGCTTTTTCTCTATGAAAAGTAACCCAAGTCATTCTAGAATAATCATCAATAAGTAGCATGAAGCACCTGTCACTTTGTAGACTTCTTATTCTTGTAGGACCACATAAGTCTGTATGTACCATTTCCAATAGACCGATAGATGTATGTTCCTTTCTTTTGAAACTTGTCTTTGTTTGTTTCCCAAATTGACATTCTTTGAAAAAGGCATTAGCAAGCTTCACAATCTTAGGTAGGTCTCTTATAACTTGAAATGAGCTTATTCTCACAAGATTATCAAAGCTAATATGACAATTCTCCTATGCCATATCCAACATTCATTTGTTTGAGCCAACAGGCAACAATTATCAGCACCTTTCAAATGATAAAAATTACCATGAGTCTTCTTATCAGCAACAATTATTGTTCTGGAGCTTTTCCATATTTCACATCCATTGTCTTTAAATATCAGATTATATCCTTTGTCACACATCTGTCCAACACTTAGAAGATTATGTTTTAGGCCTTTGACATAAAGAACATCATATGTGTTATGCTTTCCATCAAAAGTAATTGACCCTTTTCCACAAATCTTACCAGTTGCATCATCACCAAACCTAACTAGTCCTCCATCATTATTTTCAAACTTAACAAACTTACTCTTATCTCCTATCATGTGATTTGAACATCCATTGTCAATGGTCCATTCCTCTTCCTTTTCAGCATTAAATGCAAACAACTCTCGTAGACTTTCTTTCTTCTCACAGCTTCTAAGATTAGCAGAAATAGGTTCTTCTCTTAGGGCAATAAACAAGCATTCACTACCATTGCCATCTTCAAAATTAGGTTCATCATCAGTTACACCATCATCATCTCTAACATAGTAACTCTTTCTTACCATCTTACCTTTACTTTCTGTTTAGTGTGAAAATTGATAGTTTGTTTAACTAGGTCAAATACTACCATTTCACCACTAAGCATTGGGAGGACAAGGACTGAGCTTGTGAACAAGATTTTAATCACTTTGTCTGTCCCTTACGCTTGCGTGGTTATGAAAGCTAAGGCCCTAACCAAGATTTTATCAAGTGTTTTCCTTTTAACCAAGTAAAACCCTTACTATGCCTTAAATCAGAAATATACAGAAACTGATGAAACAACTGGCAAAACTGATCATAGAAGTACAGAGATAGAGTTTCAGAGACAAAGTACTTAGATTTTGAGGGCCACTTGGACTAGGGCACCTGCTCCAGTGTCTTGAGTTTCTGCACAAGAAAATCTTCTACACAGTGTGTCTGAGACTGCTAAAAGGTTTCCAGATCCCGGAATAAACTTCTAGTTGGACTAGGGCACTTGCTCCAATGTCCTGCAAGTCTCAGAATCTAAAAATCCAAAAGTCTGTCATGACTGCACCCAGAATATCCTCCTTTTTGTATCTTCTTTTCATCGGAACCTACGAAACATGATCTACACCTACAAAAGAAGGAAATTGTTGTGGCCATATAGGAGCTTGCCTCAATCAAGCCCCGTCTTTGGTATTTCTACCTTAATAATAGCCAGAAATAAAGATTTGCAAAAGTGTGTACAAACCTAACAATGTGTGTATGCATAAAAATCCAACCCTAGATATCTCAATCAAGGGAAGATTAACAACTTGCTCTACATCAATAAACACATACAACTTCACCTCAAGGAGATGAGATAAATGAATACTTGCATGAACAAGAAGGTGAATTAGCAATGTCTGTGGAGGATCTCCAAGCTTGTTGTTGGAGGCTCCAACCCTTCTCCTGATCATGCAAAGGGTGTACAAACCCTAGGAAGAGCAAGATAGACTCTAGATCTTGATTCCTAATCTTCATCCATTGTCTCCAAGATAGAAAATAAAGAATACTTCAAAGAGCTTCAACAAGTCACTAATCTTCAATAGCAATTGTAGCAGAGTTCGGCATCAAGCTTGCATAAGAATTGTGTATGATAAAATGATTTGCAAATGTATTTTTATATCTAGCTTTAGGGAAATTCAAATTTTCAAATAACGTCTCAATATCACGTGAAAAATGAGAATTTGAAAACAGAATCCTGAGGCACTCGGTGGGAGCCGACACCTCGCCAAAATTCAAAATCCCAGGAAATAAGGGAGGACTAGGGCATGGACGTCCAAGTCCAAGCCCCCATTTCCACTTAGATCTACATTTTTGGGGGTCCTAGGGACCCAAATCTCAAATCCCCTTTCTGGGTTCTATCAATAAGTTACCTCAAAAAGTGAACAAACTGCTTCTAAACTTAGTCAATCAGGGTTTCAGGAAGGCTGAAAAAGAAAAGGTTGAGAGGTCACCAAGAGTGAGGAGCTAAACTGAGGGAAATTATACCATTCCATATAGGAGGACAATTTTTGACGTTACATTTAGCCCCCACTTTAGTGGCCATATGACACTACGTGCATATGCAAGTAAAGGAAAGTAAATACATTAATCATGAAAAGGATACCCAAAATGATACTATAGAAGAAGCTGAAGCATTGTCACTGAGAAAGAAGAAGCCCCTAAGTTTGCAATCCTGCAAGACCATAAAGTTAGGAACTGCAACCTACAAAGGAACACTTGTTAGAGAAATCAAAACCAAATCAACCTGCAACCACCACCAATAAGTCAATACAAAAAATGCTTAGCATCTAGTTTCAACATGATATTATGTGTTACAATCTGAGGATCTATACCAGGCATGTCTGAATAATTCCAAGAAAATAATTCTGAGAAGTCATTCAACAGTTTAGTCATTTCTTCTTTTTCTTTCTCTTTTAAACAATCACCAATAGGGATAACTTTTTCAGGGTTATCCTTATCCATAATGACATCAATAGTCTTTCTGTTAAGGAGAGTACTATGGTTTAGGAGATTGTAGGATTGTAATTGTTCTTCAAGTTCTTCACTATGCTCTACCATAGTAGTTATTGTGCTAGTAGTCTTTCCAAAATATGCATCATTGTTTAAACAATAAGGTAGGCCACGTTTATGGTGATAACGAGGAATACCTTCATAAGTACCTAAGAATTCCATTATCGCTTCATCCACCATAAACATATCCAAAGGAAGTAATCCTGGAGGATAATTGATGTCAATCATCTTAGGGAATATCAAACTAAGTGTTGATATTGTATTCACATTTAGAGTAGGGCATTTGCGAGCTTTGAATTCCTTAAAAGGATTATATCCAATGCCACTTGAGTAATGTTGCGAAGTAGATTCTATATGGACTTTGATTTCTTGTTGATTTATGCCACAACCATTACCTACATAGTCATAATTTTTGTAAAGGATTCAGAATCCTGTACCATAGAGAGACCATTTCTTTAGACAAAGGCGGAGCTTCATAAGTCTCATAATCAGTAGTATAACTTAGAGTATTATCCTTATTTGTCCCCAAAGAGGCCTTATGTTTATCATTTGAAGCATGCGATGTGATCGATGCAATATTTGATGTTTTAGAGATGGGGTTTTTAAGTTTATATTCTCTTATGGAGGAAGATGCAAAATCTAGTGAACCCCAGTCATCACCAACAAATGCATTCGATTGTTTAGACTCTTGAATAACATTTTTAGAGGCAAGAGGAGCTAATAAATCAGCTTTCAAATTGTTTAAACTCTTAGGACCAACAATATGCTTATGCACTTCCATTTGTAGACAATTATCAGGTTCATGATCTGAAGGGATAGTATGCAGTTTCCCTTTAAATATAAATTTAATCAAATGGTGTAAAGTAGAAGGAACTGCTCCTAATGCATGTATCAAAGGTCTACCTAGAATTATGTTATAAGATAGAGAACAAGGCACGACATGAATCAAGGTAGGCAACATCACAGGTCCAACTTGTATAGGTAAAGTTATAGTGCCCACGGATTATCGTCCAACATTATCAAAGCCATGAATACTTAATGATTCCAGTTTGATGGTAGATACATCAATTTTAACCTTATGCAATAAATCAATACCACAAACATTAAGGGCTAAGCCATTATCAATCATAACTCTCTTAACCAATGTTTTGTTGATTGTAATAAAGATAACCAAAGGATCATACTGATTTTGAACATCGAGAGATGGTAATTCATGTTGTTGAAACACAATATCTATTTTGTTGCATGCATACAATCTAGTAAAGTGGCAGCATCATTTGGTTTAATAGTAGGAGGAACAATCACCTTTTGTAAAGTGTCTTGAAGCATTCCATGGTAAGAAGCTGAAGTTTGTATAAGTTCCCAAAGAGATATCTTTGCGCGAATAGCGCAAAGCTGCTCTACAAGATCATAGTCTTTACCACCTTTATATGTTAAATGAGGTGCTTGGGGAAGCATAGGTTGAGAGGCTGGTAAAGATATCGGAACACTCATGTGTTGTGTACTTTGTTATTTTGAGTATTATATGTATGAGAAACCACATTATGATTGGTTTTGTGTGAGTTTTGTTTTACTATTTGTTTTGCATAATCATAAATGTGATCAGGAGATTGAGAAGAGGATGAAAGACCTTTTACAACAAGCACAAGTTTAGAGGATGGTTGAACCACATTTACACATAGAGTAACCATAATTTTTGGTTTTTCAATCTCTTCTTTAGGTTTAGGAACATAAACTGCATTTACAAATCTTTGAAATAGTGACGGCTTAGAGGCCATACTGGAATGTTCAATCGAGATAAAGTCCTCAAGGGCTTCATCTAACATATCGAAGTCATCACGACTAAATGGATCATCATAAGAATGAAAATCTTGCAAAAAATAATCTAACATTTTAACATGCTCTAATTAAACCAAGATTTAAATGCACAATGATGGCCTTTGCAAATGAAATACAACTTTCAACAATAAATGATAATTTCCAACTCCTTTAGTGAAAAGATAAAGAATGTAATTCACAATTTAACATATGCAATTTCACTAAAGAGACTTTTCAATCCAATTATGCTCTAGAACAACAAATTATTTTAGATCTGAAGTTTAAAAGGATGCAAATTCTTTAAAGCTCAGGTTCACCAAAATGTTTAGTGTGAAAATTGATAGTTTGTTTAATTAGGTCAAATACTACCATTTCACCACTAAACATCAAGAGGACAAGGACTGAGGTTGTGAACAAGCTTCTAATCACTTTGTCTATCCCTTACACTCACGTGGTTATGAAACCTAAGGCCCTAACCAAGATTTTATCAAGTGTTTTCCTTTCAACCAAGTAAAAGCCTAATTATGCCTTAAATCAGAAATATACAAAAACTGATGAAACAACTGGCAAAACTAATCACAGAAGTGCAGAGATAGAGTTTCAGAAATAGAGTACCCAGATTTTGAGGGCCACTTGGACTAGGGCGCCCACTCCAGTGTCTTGAAAGTTTCTACATAGGGAAATCTTCTGGACAGGGTGTCTGAGACTGCTAAAAGGCTTCCATATCCCAGAATAAACCCCTGGTTGGACTAGGGTGCCCACTCCAATGTCCCGCAAGTCTCAAAATATGAAAATCCAAAATTTTGTCATGACTGTAGTCACAATATCCTCCTTTCTGTAGCTTCTTTCCGCCAGAACTTGTGAAACATGATCTGTACCTAAAAAAGAAGGAAATTGTTGCGGCTATATAGGAGCTTGCCTCTGTCAAGCCCCATCTTTGGTATTTCTACCTCAACAATAGCCAGAAATAAAGATTTGCAGAAGTGTGTGCAAACCTAACAATGTGTGTATGCATAAAAATCCAACCCTAGATGTCTCAATTAAGGGAAGATTAACAACTTGCTTTTCATCAATAAACACATACAACCTCACCTCAAGGAGATGAGATAAATGAAGACTTGCATGAACAAGAAGGTGAATCAACAATGTCTACAAAGGATCTCCAAGATTGCTGTTGGAGGCTTCAACCCTTCTCTCGATCATGCAAAGGGTGTACAAACCCTAGGAAGAACAAGATAGACTCAAGATCTTGATTCCTAATCTTCATCCATTGTCTCCAAGATAGCAAATAAAGAATACTTCAAAGAGCTTCAACAAGTCACTGATCTTAAATAGCAATTGTAGCAGAGTTTTGGCATCAAGCTCGCATAAGAATTGTGTGTGATAAAATGATTTGCAAATATCTTTTTATATCTAGCTTTAGGGAAATTCAAATTTTGAAATAACATCACGATATTGCGTGAAAACTAAGAATTTGAAAACAGAATCTCGTGGCACTCAGCAGGAGCCGACACCCTGCCAAAATTCAAAATCCCAGGAAATAGGGGAGGACTAGGGCGCGAGCGCCCAAGTCCAAGCCCCCATTTCCACTCAGATCTGCATTTTTGGCACTCCTAGGGACCCAAATCTCAAATCCCCTTTCCAGGTTCTATCAATAAGTTACTTCAAAAAGTGAACAAACTATTTCTAAACTTAGTCAATCAAGGTTTCGGGAAGGCTGAAAAAGAAAAGGTTGAGAGGTCACCAAGAGTGAGGAGCTAAACTGAAGGAAATTGTACCATTCCATACAGGAGGACAATTTCTGACGCTGCACTTTCATTTTTTTATCTTCAAATCTCTGTCAGGACATCTTGAAGCATAGTGACCAATTTTACCACAATTGAAACATTTGAAGGGTAACTTACCTTTGAACTTCCCACTGCTCCTTTTCATTCTTCTTGCAAATTTTGCCTCAAGCTCATCAAGTTATTCTTCATCTGATTCCACAACATATTTATCTAATCTAGCAGCCTTTTATTCCTTGGCCTTAAAAGCAGTCTCAATTTTCACAAGGCCATCAATAGTGCCAAATTCTCTCATTTCAAAAGTGGTCAGTTTACCAAGCAATTGATCTTTTGAAATCTTATTCATATCAAACAATTCTTCAATGGAAAACACCTTGTGACTATAAGATTTAGGAAGAATTATGAGTACCTTATCTATAACATCAATATCAACTATCATTCCACCAAGATCTTTGATGCTGCTAATAACTTCATCAATCTTCTGTATGTAACTTGTTATGTTTTCATCTTCAGACATCCGCATAGTTTCATAATTGGTCTTCAAGTTTTGCAACTTGGCCTTCTTAACTGATGCATCACCTTCATAGATACTTTTCAACTTTATCCAGATCTCATGAGTAGTTTCCAGATCCACAATTTCAGTGTTAGATAAATCATTTATTAGAGCATTTTCAACTTTGCCATTAATCTCATAGGCCCTAATCTCAAGTTTGTAGTCCTTGGACCACCATTAGGTATTTTGTATTCATCTTCAACTATTTTCCAGACATTAAAACCAATGGAGATAAGATAACTTTTCATTCGTACCTTCAAGAAGGCATAGTCAAATCCATCAAACTGAGGAGTGTCTTTGTGCACCATCCCTGGATCTACCTTAAGTTGTTAGGCTCTCTTCCAAGGAACCTTTCTCTGATACCAATTGTTGAAGGCACAAGACAACTGAGAGGGGGGTGAATTAGCTGTATCAAAAACTTTAACTTCTCTTAAACAAAATCACATTCAAAATCACTTGCTTTAACCTCTTAATCTATTATGTAGATTAAACATGAAATGTAGAATCAAAACTTAAACACATCAACACCATACCTACATGAACACCAATTTTTTACATGGAAAACCCTAAAATGGAAAAACCACGATGAGTGTTAGCTTACAATATAATGTAGTAACAATAGTGAATACCAAAGGAGATCTTGGCAAGAGACACCGTGTGGCTTCATAAGTGGTCATTGATGGCAACACAGTCTATCCCACACATCTGCAGTACATGGTATGCCTATACCGAAAGTCAGATTAAAGATTGTTTTAGTCTGGTGAACAAGAACAGAGTATGTAACTAGGTCCAACAATTAGGTCTGGATCTCTCAAATGGTGTAACTCAGTAAATTATGAACTTGGACAAGTCAAGAGGGGTATCGTGACTACTATATTCCAAAGATTTTGCCTCCGGTGATAAAGCAAGAAAAAGATATGAGCATCTAAGTGTTGGGTTCTAGTCAAGCAAAGCAGACAAAGGAAGAACTGACCGACAGAGTATCAGACTTCAATCCGGATGAGTAAAAGGTGTTGATCAAGCAATTTGTGGGATTATACATTGTTGGCCAACATGATTAATGACTTCTATGCCTATGTTTTTGATATGCATCACAAATCAAGCATGGATTCAGCCGACAGACCAATAACTTGCAGTGTTCTTGTTGACGACTATAAAGATGATGAAAATCCTTGATGCAGATATATATACTAAATAGATTTTAGCATGTAAGGGTGTGGGGTGAACAAGTGGTGAAAATAAAAGATGCAAAGAAAAGCAGGGATAAGTGTGAGAATAGCAATTCAAGTCCACTATGTGACAAAACAACATTATTAAATAGAGGAAGAATGAAGTGCATCAAATCAATATATTGTCCCTAAACCAGAACTGAACTCCTGTATTTGTAGATGCCTCTCATCAGTTCAAACACTTGATTATACTCTGTAAGATTTGTAGACAGTGAATCTCTTGTAGGCAGTGTGCCTCTTGTGAGTAGTGTGCTCAGGCAGTGAGCCCTAATTGGCTAGTGCCATTTTTGTACTCCTTATTCTTTTAATAGAGAATACAATCTTGGGTTAGTCACCCCGTGGTTTTTCCCTTACCAAGGTTTCCACGTAAAAATACATGTGTTATGTGTGTTGATTTTATTTATGTTCTTATGATCACATATGCTTTCATGTTTTGATACAACACTGAATATTAAGATAACAAAAGGAAAAGAAAGTCGAGGAAATTTTTAGATAACTGATTCACCCCCCCTCTTAGTTATCTACATTATTTCCAACAATTGGTATCAGAGCCAAGTTCCTCTGAACAAAGCCTAATAGCTTGAGGAAGATCTGGGAATCTCAATGGATGCATATGGTATGACGGAACAACTTTAATCTGCCCTAGATGATCTTGATCAATCCCACTCTGAAGTTAATAATTTGAGAGAAAGACTCAAACAAGCTGATGAATTCATAAATGAGCTAAAAGAAAAGCTTAGTATTTATGTGAAAAAGAGAAAGGAACTACTTCAAAAATAAGCCAATTAGAGTGAAGTCAATGAAACTAATGAAGATCTGGATGAGAAAAACAAGCTATGTGAAAAGCTGTCAAAAGAAGTCATATGGTAAGGCATGAAATGGAATCAAGGGTTATGAAATTGACCCAAGAAATTGAAGAAAAAAGAAAGATTGAAGATAATCTAAAATAATCCCTCAAGGAGAAAATAGAGGACTGCCACAAAATAGATAGAATAATCAGGCATCTTGAATCTGATCTTGAAGAAGCTAATGATAATGAAGAACAACTTGAGAATCAGATAGACACTCTTAAGCAAGACCTTCAAACTACAAATAAATACAAAGAAAAATTAAAGATAAGCTCATCCCAACTTGAAGTTCTTCTTGAAAGCCAAAAGAGGGTAGATGATAAGCATGGCTGGGGACATGAGAAAGGAGAAAGCTTTGGATCTGGTCAGAATAACTTTGGATCAGGAAATCAAAGAAACAAGTCTAGAAGACCTCTAGTAAGGCAACCAAATGCTCAAAGATATCCATCCTTCAATGGATACTGCTTCAATTGCAACGATTTTAGTCATAAAGCAACTCAGTGCAGGAGGAGAATGAATCAACATAATCCATCCTTCTCCGGACAATGTTTCAATTGCAAAAGGTATGGTCACAAATCTCATGAATGCATAAATATGCAAATAAACAATTCATTCAATGGTAGATCCTTTTCATGCAATAGAATGGGACATATGGCTAATCAATGCAAATCAAGAGGATATCAATCAAATAAGCAAAGAAATGTTAAATGTTACAATTGCAATAGATCCGGTCATATTGCCAAATTCTGTAGAAGCAGAAATCGGGATAGAAAAGGTCTGATGGAACATGATCAGAAACAAGATAAGGGCAAAGGTAAAGTGAATGCGGATGAAGTTCAAAAAGAGATGAGCAAGATTTGGGTAAAGAAGAGTACAAAAAGTATTAGGGATGGATCCGCACCAAAATTTGGTGCTGATATTCCTTCTGAAAACTAAAAAGGTGAGCTCTAGCTCATGGGGAGTCATAGAGAAAAACAAATTCCCCCAACCAGTCAACTAGTGCCTAAATTTGACACTGCAGATTAAAGGGTTCTCAAAAAATCATCTAAATAACCTTTAGCCAAAATATGAAAGATCCGCATGAAGTTTTGCAAGATTTTAACCACTCAAGTTAATCCGGTTCTGACAACTATCCGGTAAAGTAGAATTTCATAGGCAAATCTGGTATGATTCAGAATTGAAATTCTTTGATCTGTGGACCCATGGCATGATTGAAGAAGAGAAGATACGTTGTCAATCCTCACTGACAATGATTCTAAGTTCGGCATAGTAATTCAGGATCTCTCTCAAAACAGGGCAACCAGAAAACTTAAGTTGTGCATTTATTACAAAAGGAAATTAGGGTTTGCGCAAGGATAAAAGGATTATTTCACTCATTATTTACACACTTGCACTCATGAAGAAGGATAGAAGATCTTTGCAAAGAAAATTCTACAATTCACTCAAGATCAATAGAAAAATGAATTCAACCAGCGATTTGTTCCAGCTCCTACTTCAGACCCTAAGGTGTGAAAAGATACTTCCATTCTAAAAATCTCTCTCTGAATCTCTTGAAAAATGGCTACTCCAATGGTTGTTACGATCTCTGATAGGCCGCGACCTAAATTCAAGAAATGTCCTTATAAATCTCTAGAAGTTGATCCTTTGGGCACATTTTCTAGCATTCCGCATGGACTATTGCATGTAGAAGATGTTAGGGTCTATATCCATGCCAACATTGAGGAATTTGGAGATGCAAAATTGATGGACATCTATGACAAATGGCTAATAGATGAGAATTTTGAACTCAAACCTGAATTCAAGGCCCTCCAAGATAAACACTTCAGACATTGCATACATTTTCCATGTTTTGTAGAAGATGATTAGGTCCGGTATGTTCTAAGCAGGATGCATGATAATTTCATGTGGCTAATGAGGCCCTTCAAGATAACTAAAGATTCCATTAGGGCAATGACCAAACTGCATGCATCCGGTGGGTTACCTACACTTAAATCCATGAAGAACCAAACAGTAACTGAAGCCACCGGATCTAAATTTGACAAAAGAGCAATGACCATAGATGACATCATAGATCCAGATGTCAAGTTTGCCTCAATAATAATCAAGTACAAGATCTATCATTTGAGCAGGGAGAATTCTATGTCTGGTACAACAATCTATGTAGCATATCAAATGTTGAGGGAAGATGCAGACTATGATCTATGTGAGCTTCTAAATCAACTACTGGAAAACCTGCAGAAGATCAAAAAGGATAAGAAGAATTCCTTTAAATATGGTTGTCTAATACTGTGTATGTTCTTTTATTATATGAATGAGCTATCTGGATCAAGTGGTTGGATTTGGCAAAATGATAAACCGGTTACAATTCAGATCAGAGCTTACATGTATGGACTTGGTGATGCTCAAGCCCAAAACACAGCTCTCTATGGTTACTTCAAGAACTTCCAGAGCATGATGCAATCCAGAAAGAGAATTCCACAGTCCATAGTTGAGAAATACAAGGACATAGTTTGCTTTATGGTTGACATAGATCAATGCCTAATGGACGCAGTTGAGCCAAGGACTATGTGGATAATTCCTATGGGATATGAAGTCAATGAAAAATTCTTGGAGCTTCATATTCAACATTTGCTGAGCCAGCCCAAGGACATTGAAGCAGAAAGGTTTGGAACCTTTCAAGAGCTACGTGTAAAAATACATGTTAAGACAATCGGAGATAAAGAGGAAAGTAAGAAGGGAAGTTGAAGAAATTGCCAAAAGATTTGGCCTATCAAAGGAGGTTGTGGATGCAAATAGAGAGAAAATGGAGAAGGTTGAGAAAGAGAAACAAGAAGCAAAGAAAGGAGGCATTCCGGTACAAGCCTCCTCTCAGACTAGATCTTCCAAGAGTGCTACACTTGTCACCCCTAAAATCTCAAAGGCTACTAAATTGGAAATCAAGCCATCTGAAAAAAGTGAAAAGAGAATGAAGACCAAAGCCTCAAGAACATATACAAGTCATAAGGATGATGAAGAAATAGAATCAGATGAAGAAATCAAGAAAATGAAGAAGAAGAGAACATCTTGAAAGTTCTCTGCTAGCAGAGATGAGGAAGAGAAGGAAGAGGAATTTGTTGAAAATCTCACTCTTTCCATTGATAACATCATCAAGGAAGTAATTGTGGATGGGAACCTGCAACCTGTGACTGAGTTCTATGATGCATACAGTGATGCTGACAAGAGAATTTTGGAAGAGGCTACTGTCAGGTATTTGAACATTTACAATAAAGCCTTCAGTGAAATTATATCTTTAATTCCTAAGAGCCTAGAAAAGGTACATGAGCTAAGAAAAGAGAATGCAATGGAAAAAGACCTAGAGATTCAGGAGCAGATAATAATATAGCTCTATCCTTCCATCACTCCAAAACAAATGGACATGATTTTCAAGGAGTGTAAGAATGAGTTTTGGAGCAAGGAAAGAATGAACAAACTCATGCTTGGAGAAACAGACCAAGTAGCAAGTGAAACTAAAGATATCCTCTAGAATGCTTTGAAGAGATTCAATCTTCCTATTGTAGAGGAAATAGATGAAGAACCTTCTAGATGGATGTTGAATGATTAAATGTAATCAATGAAGAATCTTCTAACAAGGATGTAGAAGGATCAAAGAAAATAGATGAAGAGAAGTCTGAGGACTTAGATTCCTCTATTCTGGAAGAGGAAGTTCATGAAGTAGTAAACACAGGTTACATCTCTCCTCCAGATCCCACTACAGACATTCTAGACTCTGAAGCTGAAGGAGAAGGTAGAAGAGAAGAGAAGGTGATTCAAGAAGAAGAGGTTAAGGGAAAAGACGAAGAACAAGCAGAAAAGACCAATGATGACTATTCTAATATCCCAAAAGAAAAGAAGACTCAATCACCAGCAAGAGACACTGCAGAGATAGTGAAGAACTTCTTAAACAGAGAAATGATGGAGATAGATGAACTTGAGCTATTTCAAGGACCACTAAATTTTGACTCTCTCCCCGGTTTAGACAATGAAAATAGCTTCTTTTGCTCAAGACAAAGCAAAAGAAAAACTCTTGAAATCTCACATGGAGGATTGTCAACTGTTGGAATTTGCATACGGGATGCTGGAGAAGATCATGCCATCCTACCAAAAGGATCCTTCAGCCTCACCATCTAGTAACTTGAAAACTTTGTTAAATTCTGTCAACACTCATTTTGAATCTCTAGAGAAATCAGTAGAAGCAAAGGTTCGGAAGGAGTTTCTGGAAAAATGATTCACTGAAGTGCAAGGACTTATTGCTAATGATAGGAGGACCCTTGACATTGGAATAAAGAGCCTTAAAAATGCTCTTAAAGATGGTGGGGACATATACAAATTCTGTTTATCTTGGCCCAAAGTGACAGAGGACATTGAGAAGAAAGTGAAAGAACAAGAAGGAAAACTGTCAAGTTTATCTCAGAATTTTGATCCCCTTACTACCTCTCTAATGAATCAAGAATGCTAGGCTATTGTTATCATAAATGAAATAAAGAGGCTAGACAAAGAAAAGAAGAACATAATGAACAAAATGAGTGAACTTAGAGGGATAATTATCCCTAAGCTAGAGGCAATGCATGAGGCCTTAACAGATGCTCAGACCACAGCCTGGACCAATTATCCAGCAGATTTAAGGATAGAAGCATATGCATTTTTGTTCAATGGTCATATCTCAATTTTGGATAGGATGAAGCAGAGCTGGGCCACAGAGTTTGTACAACTAAAAACTACATTTTTAGATATACTTAAGTATATGTAAGTATAACATATATATATACTTATGCGGCCATGTATAGGACATTTTTTGCAAATTTTGGTATGCGGATTCCGCCCCTTGCCATTAATGTCAAAGGGGGAGTGAGGAGTAGTGAAAAATGTGGAATCCAACTAAGGGGGAGCTTCGGTAAAACAATGCAAAAGATAGAGCATCAGCCAAGGGGAAGTTACTGCGACACTTAGCCATTTTTCACTAAGTGTTGCCATCAATGCCAAAGGAGGAGATTGTTGGCAAGAGACATTGTGTGGCTTCATAAGTGTTATCATTGATGGCAACAAAGTCTATCCCACACATCCGCAGTACATAGTATGCCTATATCAAAAGTCAGATTGAAGATTGTTTTGGTTCGGTGAACAAGAACAGAGTATGTAACCAGATCTGAGAATCAAGTCTAGATCTCTCAGATGGTATAACTCAGTAAGTTGCAGACTTGGATAAGTCAAGAGGGGTATCATGACTACTGTATTCCAAAGATTTAGCCTCCGATGATAAAGCAAGAAAAAGAAATGAGCATCTGAGTGTTGGGTTCCAGTCAGGTAGAGCAAACAGAGGAAGAACTGATCAGTAGAGTATCAGACTTCAATCTGGATGAGTAAAAGGTGTTGATCAAGTAATTTGTGGGATTATACATTATTGGCCAACATGATTAATGACTTCTATGCCTTTGTTTTTGATACGTATCACAAATCAAGCATGGATTCAGCCGAAAAACTAATAACTTGCAGTGTTCTTATTGCCGACTAGAAAGATGATGAAAATCCTTGATGCGGATATATATACCAGATAGATTTCAGCATGTAAGGGTGTGGGGTGAACAAGTGGTGAAAAGAAAAGGTGTGAAGAAAAGCAAGAATAAGTGTGAGAACATCAATTCAAGTCCGGTATGTGATAGAACAACAGTATTAAACAGAGGAAGAATGAAGTGCATCAGCTCAGTATATTGTGCCTAAATCAGAACTGAACTCCTGCATTTGTAGATGCCTCTCATCAGTTCAAACACTTGATTATCTTTTGTAAGATTTGTAGACAGTGAGTCTCTTGTAGGTATTGTGCCTCTTGTGAGCAGTGTGCTCAGGTAGTGAGCCCTAATTGGCAAGTGCCATTTTTGTACTCCTTATTCTTTTAATAGAGAATACAATCTTGGGTTAGTCACCTCGTGGTTTTTCCCTTAACAGGGTTTCCACGTAAAAATACATGTGTTATGTGTGTTGATTTTATTTTTTCTCTTATGATTACATATGCTTTCATGTTTTGATACAACACTGAATATTAAGATAACAAAAGGAAAAGAAAGTCAAGGAAATTTTGAGATAACTGATTCACCCCCCCTCTCAATTATCTACCTTGTTTCCAACAAGAGGCTCATTGCCCAGGGCTCACTACCCTTAAGGACTTACTATACAAAATAATGCTCACTACCATGAACTGATATAATAGCATCTACAACATTCTTGAGTTCAGTTACAATGAAGCGCAATACATATTACCTACCATGCCTCACAACACAAACACTTTCATCTTTGTATTTTCGTGCCCTCACACACTACACACAGATTCATTACATTTATTTATACCAATCATCAACCTTGGAACATACATCAAGGTCAGTAATACAATCTACAACCATTGGAACAATCTCCAAGGTCGGTAAACATACATAATTCAAATTAGGTCTAGACCTAAACAAACTTGCAGAGAAAATGAATGAAAGAACACTTCATGGCTTAGCTCGTGATGAGAGCTATTTATGTCTCATTTTATGCTATATTTTAGCCCTTTAACATGCCTTCATATTCATTTCTATATTCCATTTTCATACCTCGTTTACCATTTTCCACTGCATATGATTAAATATATATAAGTAGTATTTGATATCATTTTGGGATAAAATAATGAAATTTATTATTAATTTTCTTTACAATAAGCATTTTCATTTTGGGCAAATATATTTTCTAGCATGTTGCAAGAAGGGGAACAATGTAAACTTCCTACAAACTTCCTGTCACCTTCTTTATAGGTCCTATCACTCAGCATTGCCACATAGACTATTATCATTCTACCATTTGATTTGTTTAAGATAATTATATGGTTACCGGATCATACATGCACTATTGCCATATTAGTGTATGACAAGCATTCCATGGTAGACTTTCATGATTTAGTTGTCAACTTTTATTTCTACCATGTTAATTTCTTGCCCAACAATATTCACTCCTACATATTTAATCTCTTTACTAGCTTAATTCATGACTTCTTCAAGTGGACACACTGATTGGTAATGTAGATCAAGTTGAGGAAACAAATGTGTGGTAGAGAAAGCACTTTCCAGTTGTTTGGAAGAAACCAAAATCTATGTATTTTCCTATTTCTGCATGTTGTTGTAACAGAACCGGTTTCAATATGTGGCCAGCAGCTAAGGTTGTATCTACACTATTATTTTGTTGGGATAGCTAAACCAAAACTATCTTATTTTAGCCAACTATTGTTATAATCTTGATATATATATATATATATATATATATATATATATATATATATATATCTCAGCTCGAAAGTAGATTGGGAGGTACGCGGATTTGTATCTGCAGACTGTGGTATCAAGACTGTAATTTTTTCTGCAATTAATTCATAATGTAAGCCATACTGTTCATGGCATTGAGTTAGCGTAACCAGGATCTTTTCACTCACGTCATGAACTAGAGGAAGGGCCCACTTTGGGGAAGCTTGGTGAGATTTTTGCGTGTTTGAATTAATTAATGTGCATGTGTTGTATGATGTATTCCATTTCTTTATGCATGGATTAATTTACAGTGTTTAGATTACTTTAGTTTCCTTTTAATATTTTGATATTTTTTTTGGCATGATTAGTTTATTATTTTCTAAGCAGCTAAAAGTATAAAAAGGTTCAAGCACTTCTATATTTCATTTACCGTTTGATTGTTTACAAAGTTATTCACAATTTTGTTATGTTGATGTCGCCAGGAAGTGACAGTTCCTATCGCCAGAATCATTTTGATTTGAAATAGGTTTACTTTTCTAACTACATTTCATCCCCTCTCAACTCACTACTTTCGCCCCTTCGGCAGATAGCCACAACACCTTTCGCAAGCTCACGATCCCCAGATTGACATTTAGACCAAGATGAAACCTACTTATTCTTTGTATCCAGTGTTGGCCTATCATTTTGGCATCGTTTCCAGGGAGAGGTGTCAAAGGCCTATTAGTTTGGTGAGTTAAGTTAGCACCAATGCGTTAGGATGAAAGCTCATGCAACTGCTAGCTTTGCCTAGGTTATTAGTCCTAATTTGCATTGTTTAAATCATATAGATGCATTGTTAGATTGTGTAGATAGATCTTAGTAGATACAACCATTTATATATATTATCACTAGTTGTTATGAGTCATTAATAAGAAATAAGTAAGTGTGAAGAAACAACACAAAAATGTTAAAAATGTTGCATTTTCAAGGTTGTTTAAACACATCAATTTTGGGAGAAAAATGCTTCAAAAATGAAAAATTTGAAGGCACCACAAGAGAGAAAATGTGCTTGGTGGTGGGGGTGCTGCCCCTCTACCCTACCTTGTACCATGATAGGGAGCACGCCCAGGGCGCTGCCCCTTGACCCCACTGGGGGCTGCCACCCCCAAAGCCCCGCTTTTAAATTTAAAAACAAAAGAAGAAACTAGTGGGCGAATCGCGCCAAAACAAAGTGATGTTTTTATAGCCCCTCTACCTAATGGATGCAACTTAGATAATCTTGATCTTCCAATACCATTATCACAAACATCTACATGTATTATTCCTATAACTGAACAAGAACAAATAATTGATGAATTTTTAGGACAATAGAATTTTGAAAATGATGATTTGACCATCTGTTGTTCTAATTGTTGCAAGGAGGAAGCTAAGTGCACATGCCAAGTTGTTCAAGAGGACCTGAGACAAGCTAAATGTGAGTATTGACATGACAAGGGTGATAGTGCATAAGCATTTTTTGTAACTCAAGGGCAACTTCACATATCAAATTGGGAAGATCAAGGTATGATTGATGATGTTAACATGTCTTATCATTCTACTGGATTAGAAAGACAATATGTTTCTTCACAAAATACTTCTTCCCCTAGTATGTAGGGTGAATGGAAAAATGCATGCCCACAACAAAATGCATACTCACAACAACCACTATACCCATCAGTACCACCTCCATTATACCCATCCTACTTTATCCCACCTAATTTATATCTACAACTCTTACCATTTTCATTATTCCATTTATATCATCCACCAAGCGAAACCACAATGCCTATTAAAACTTTTCATAATAAGGTGGTTGAACCTACATATAATAATACAAATTCATGGATCCCTTTGCATTCTTATAATGTGATTGAAATTGGTCAATGACAATTGAAATATATTGATGCAATTAAAGGATGTGATTTTGATTTTATTGAATTAGAAGAACAATATGATCAAGTGAATGTTAATCATCTTGGTTCTTCTTTTCTACTTAGCAAAACATAGCTTTTAGAGGGCATTCACACACATAAAGAAACACTTCGATATGAGTTTAATGTGTGTGCTGAAATTAATCTTGTAAGTAGATATGTTGAACTATGTGCATTAATGATTCAAGAATTATGTGGAATGAAAAATGAATTCCTACAAGATCTATCTTTTAATATTTTTCTACTCAAACATATAGATCTTTGGATGCCTATAGTAAAAATGTGTATTGCTCACATACTTATTGATTTAGGTTCACCAATAATTGATTAAGCACAACTCTATGGGTTTGAATGCATTAATGACCATACTAAACATGCTCCAAAATAATGGTTGGCAAGGATCAAGGTTTTAACACATATCATTTCCATTCTTGATTCTTTGGATTTTCCTACTGCCCTCATGCTTTTAGAGTATGAAATTAAGTTGGTGGGAAAATCCCTTGAATTTTGGAATTCATTGGTTGATAACATTTTCATTGTTTGTCTCATTGGTGCTTCTACTAAAACCACATGTGTGAGAGTTGGACCAAATCAAGGTATGTATTCTTGTGTTATTTGGAATTGAATTTATATTATGTTTACACAAGAATTAATCATAATTCATCCTTTTATTATCATGTATCTATTCATATTAATAACTCTACCTTCAATTAAACAAATGAATAAATTACTTATTAATGGTGGGGTTATTGAATGGATGATATTGTACATTACTACACTTGATATGCTTGGTCATGAGAACATGGTTATAGGGTTCTTATTGTGGTTACTCAACAATTTTGCACTAGTACCAGTTGATGATGTTTCTCTACATGGGCATCCACAGACACACTTTCTTGGCCTTGCTAACTAGATGGTTACAAGCAAGTTTCTTTTGTGCTTCTCTCTTGGAGATCACAAGAGGATGATTGGGCAAAATGTGAACAAAATTTATGGGTAGAACTTCTCCCGATGCCAGATCATGTGGAAGACAATATGCAACTTGGTCTATGAGATCCACAAATCTTGTAGTACTATGCTCTTGAGATACACATCCAGAGACAACTTGAAGACACGCGCAAGGAGCTTGAACACATTATAATGCAGATCATCAAACTCCATCATAGAGATAAGTATCCACCTACCTAAAGTTGTATGGATACATTGGACTAGTTGAGAGACTAGAATTAGTCTTTCACTACACTCCCTTGTCTATGGTAAGGAAGTTGTATTATTTGCATCTACATTTTCATACACCTTTGGAAATAGTAATGGATATCTCTCATGCTCAGAAGGAAAGGATAACATAACGTCATGAGGTTTCGATATGATTTGTTTCAAATTGGTCATCATAGAACATTGTGTCTTCCAAAGATTGCAGTCATTGTGAGTAATTCTTTCAACCCAGTGAGTGGGTATGTATTCTTAAGCTCTACAGGCAACTTTCAAGCATAGTGGCATGAGCAGCTCTGCATGAAGGTATATTTCTTGTTGATCATCATGATTTCAAGTTCTACAGTCACCTTTCAAATATAGTGGGATGAGCTAAATGAGATCAAGATTGTTTGTAGCGGTGGTTATATGTTCCAAATTGTGCTCAGGTTATTATGGGTCATCATTTCAAATACTACAAGCAACTAATTTTCACAATTAATTTTATTGAAGGGATTTAGATGGAACTCTAGGATTTTGATGGTATCATTTCATCATCCATATGAGAGTTTCATTTCTTTGGTCATTATATGCAGCTTTTGACAAAATGGAAAAAAAATGAAAAAAATGAAAAATGAAAAAATGAAAAAATGGAAAAAGCAATAAATTCTAACAATGAAAACCTTTGGACGTTGTTAGACAACTACAATTTGAAAACCAACTTCTAGCAGATTGTATTTGAATAAATTTCTTAGTGGTGAAAAATGTTTTCATAGCGCCACTAAGCAGTAAGTGATTGAAAACTGGCTTGCCAGCAGTCACTTGTCGTTATCAAAATTGGAAAAAAGTAAAAATGAAAAAAAAAGAAAAAAAATGCAATAATTTGTGTTCTTTCTATGGGCTAATCAGTTTGCAGGTATACTCTGTTACTTCAGTGGTTGTCTAAGTGCCTCCTAGAACCTCTTGTAGCTCACTTGTGCTCTTGTTTGTTGTGGTCAATATGGCATTGATCACTCATAGCATGAATTACACATTCAGTTGAGGTGTTAGGAAAAATCAAGAGAGAATCTAGGCTACCATCAGTATGTTCCATAATGCTTCAGTCTGATGGAGATCTTTTGTGTGTGGTGTGGCTATAGTCCTTGTCACAATTTTTTATTCCTTCCTTGTTGGAGATTCACATCTGCAGGTTACATTGGCTACCAGATCTTGGCATTAATGGACATGCAAGTTGGTAAAACAATCAATTTTATTTTTTCATTATATTATCTCTTAACTTTATTAATATTTCTTATCATATTAATCATATATACATCATTTATACCTATCCTCTCCTTGTTTCCCAAGGACAGTCAACCCTTTAAGTTGGGGGGAGGTACACAATCCTTGTTACCTATCTTTTTACCCATTATTTCTCGTTCCCACCCTAGCATCCATTATTTCACCCTACATAATCATTTCATATTGCTTATTATTCCACCCTTCATATTCCTTATCATTTCTTCCTTCATATTGCCTATCACTTCACCCATTTCACATAACTCTCTAATGTAGAGATAATTTTTCATGATACCTCCCATGTATAGCATTTGAAAAAATTGATGGAAAAAAAAAGAGAAATTGAAAAATGAAAATAGAAAAAAATGAAGGAAAAGTCAGAACATCAAGAAAACTATAAGGTTGAAACATAAAGCAACAACATGAAGCTTGTTATGGAGAGATGGTGAAAAGGCCAAAGCTATAAATCCAAAAGGCTATCAATTAAAATCAAAGACCTCTTAATCATAATGATTGCATGAGGACATGCAATACACTAAGTTGGGGGGAATGATGAGAGCTATTTATGTCTCATTTTATGCTATATTTTAGCCTTTTAACATGCCTTCATATTCATTTCTATATTCCATTTTCATACCCTGTTTACCATTTTCCACTACATATGATTAAATATATATAAGTAGTATTTGATATCATTTTGGGATAAAATCATGAAATTTATTATTGATTTTCTTTACAATAAGCATTGTCATTTTGGGCAAATATATTTTGTAGCATGTTGCAGGAAGGGGAACAATGCAAACTTCCTACAAACTTCCTGTCACCTTCTTCATAGGTCCTATCGCCTAGCATTGCCACATGGACTATTATCATTCTACTATTTGATTTGTTTAAGATAACTATATGGTTACAAAATTAGACATACACCATCACCATCTTAGTGTATGAAAAGCATTCCATGGTAGACTTTCATGATTGTAGTTGTCAACTTTTATTTTTGCCACGTTAATTTCTTGCCCAACAATATTCACTCCTATAGATTTAATCTCTTTTCTAGCTTAATTCGTGACTTCTTCAAGTGAACACATTGATTGGTAATGCAGATCAAGTTGAGGAAATAAATGTGTGGTAGAGATTTAGCACTTTCCAGCTGTTTGGAAGAAACCAAAATCTATGTATTTTCCTATTTCTGCCTGTTGTTGTAACAAAACTAGTTTCAATATGTGGCCAGCGTCCAAGGTTGTATATACACTCTTATTTTGTTGGGACAGCTAAACCAAAACTATCTTATTTTAGCTAGTTGTTGTTATAAGCTTGATATATATATCTTAGCTCAAAAGTAGACTGGGAGGTACACAGATTTGTGAGAACAAATTTGTATCTATAGACTGTGGTATCAAGACTATAATTTTTTCTGTAATTAATTCATAATGTAAGTTAGACTGTTTGCGGCATTGAGTTAGTGTAACCATGATCTTTTCACTCACCTCGTGAACCAGAGGAAGGACCCACTCTAGGGAAGCTTGGTGAGATTTTTGTGTGTTTGAATTAGTTATTGTGTGTGTGTTGTACGATGTATTCCATTTCTTTATGCATGGATTAATTTACAGTGTTCAGATTACTTTAGTTTCCTTTTAATATTTTTATATTTTGTTTAGCGTGATTAGTTTATTATTTTCTAAGCAACTAAAAGTATAAAAAGGTTCAAGCACTTCTATATTTCATTTACTGTTAGATTGTTTACAAAGTTATTCACAATTCTGTTATGTTGATGTCTCCAGGAAGTAACAGTTCCTGTCGCCAGAATCATTTTGATTTGCAATAGGTTTATTTTTCTAGCTACATTTAATCCCCACTCAACTCACGACTTTCACCCCTTCGACAGATAGCCATGACACCTTTCGCAAGCTCACGATCCCCAGATTGACATTTAGACCAAGTTGAAACCTGCTTATTCTTTGTACCCAGTGTTGGCCTATTAGCTCAGACCAAAATACATCTTCACACACTTCAACATGCTTCTACAATCCATGAAACACATCTTCAAAGAGTGTTAGCACCCAAGTTGGCCAAACTAGTGCAAACACCAAGAATACTTAGGTACACGCTTCCAAGAACTCAATCATAGCTTGTGGATCAAGCACATGCGTTCAATACAATCTAGAGACATCCACAAACAACATAAAATCACTTGGGAGTTGACAAATCTAGCTACAATAGATCTCACTTGAAGACAGATCACAGACTGCTCATAACAAGCACTGTTGAACTCTGCTAATCAATAACTTGCTTTTTGGAGCACCAAATCACAAATCCTTTAGAATGAAGATAACTAAGGACCTTATAAACATATCTCCAAAACTGCAAGACCAAAAATCAAACTGTGGAGAAATGCAGAGCAAATACTCTCCATGTCACACCGCAAATGTTGTCAGGCACAATCTTCAAACTAGTGAATAGAACTTCTACTGAATAGTGATCCAAACCACCAAATTATGGATTTAGCATCTTCAAACACCTCCCTAAAACATATCCAAATCTCACACTTTGGTCTTCAACACAGAAGAAATGCAAAGCAAATACTCAAACAGTATCCTGCAAGCTAGAATACCCTGCAACACAATCAACAATATCAGAAGACACAGTTGACACCAATGACAACACAATCATGTTGACATCAATGAAAACACCAGTTGGCACATACTTGAAACACTATTGGGGCCCCCACACTTGAAATTTATAGCTAAGATACAAAGAGATTCAATATAAAATAGCTAACATATACGACAATACATGTTTGCCTAAAAATACTAAATCCCAACAAAAATAATATGGTAGAAATAAAACTAACCAGTTAACCAAACCTTAACCCTATATCTTGAACATGATATCTATTAATAAACAAGATTAAAATACTATAATAAAAACTTTCCCAAGAGTATGGGAATCTAAAATTTAATTTCTTAAGAGTGATTACTCATTAATAATTATAAGTGGAGGCATAAATTAGCAAATAGAACAAAATCAAAAAACCATAAACTTGCAACATATAACACAAAATTTACATGGAGAAACCCTTTTAAGAAAAAGACTCCACTAGAGAAAGTGGACAAGTATGTATTAATATTCAATGAACATGATATAATATTTGTTGCAAGTATGTGCTAATTGGTGTTGTCATTGATGTCAACATGCTTTTGTTGTCATTAGTGTCAACTATGTCTTTTGATGAGGTTGTTGTTGTTTGATAAAGTTGTCTTGCTAAAGGTGATTTGGTTTCTTTGTAGAGATGCTGAAAATGTTGAGACTACACTTATGTTGTTGGGTTTCCAAGTGCTTTTAAGAAAATTTGATTAATTATGGAAACAGTGTAATGAAAAAGTCTTATGGCTTATAGAATATTGTTCAAGTTTTTGCTACACATTTCTTTTGCGTTGGAGATCTAAGTGTGTAGTTTGGATATGTTGTTTATAAGTGTTTGAAGATGCTAAATCTAGAATTTGGTGCTCTAGATCGTTGTGCAGTGAAAGTTGTGTTCACTAGTTGGAGAACAGTGTTTGCAGTGTGTCTTGGAGAAAGTGTTTTGCTCCGCATTACTCTGCAGAATGGTTTTTGGTGTTGCAGTTCTAGATGTGTGCTTATAAGGTCCTTGTCTATCTTCTATCTAGAAGGTTTGTGATTTGATGCTCTAAAAAATGATTTATTGTGTAGCAGAGTTTGACAGTGTTGTTTGTAAGCAGATTATGAACTTTAATTAGGTAAAAGTTGTTGAGGTCAAATTTGTTGGTTTTCAGGTGACTTCAAGATGTTTGTGGATGTCTCTAGATTGTGTTAAAGCTTTGTGTAAGATCCATGAGGTGTTTTTACCTTTGCAAAAGCATGTGCTTAAAAGTTCATAGTGTTAACTCAAGTTTGGTCGACTTAGTTGTTTACACTATTTGCGGTTGTGCTTTGGTGGATGTGAAAGCTTGGTGAAGCATGTAAGAGTGGATTTATGTCTATGCTAAGGTGTGATGTGGTCTACATTCATTCGTTTCCTCTGCAAGAATGATTAGGTCCAGACCTAATTTGAAATTTATGAATTAAGTTGTATTGCCGACATTGGAGAATGTTTTCATGATTTATGGTGGTATAAATAAGTATCAAGGATTTGTGAATGTCAGTATGCATGAGGGATATGATGTTTGTGATTTGAATTTGATCAGTGCAGTGAGAGATTTCATGTGTTAGGCTACTGGATGCAGCAAGCAGAAGGTGTCTACTATTTTTTAGTGTTGTTGTGAAGGTGTTGTTTGTGTTGTGGTGTATATTGAGCTTCATTAGAACTAAACTCCATGCAAAGGTTAGATGCATTTATATCAGTTCAAATCCTGACAGTGAGCCACCCTTCTCTTCTTTCTTTCTTTCTCAGTGGGCAGTGAGTCCACCTACAGTGAGCATTCTTTTATTTAGGCAGTGAGTCATGCACAGTTAGCCCTTTGGTGGTGAGCGTTTTGTAATTTGGTATTGCTACTACATTATATTGTGAGATAATCCTCACTTTGATTTTTCCCTTTTAGGGTTTTCCATGTAAAATATGGTGTTCTCTTGTGTGTGGTGTTGTTATGATTCAATTTTAGTTATTTTCTTTTCATGTGTAAGGCCTACCCTTGCCTAGCTGGTGCGTACCCTATTATTCTGCTAGTTCAAATATTAAGAGATAAAATGATTGATGATTAGGAAATCTTTTGTGTTGAGTGTAAATCAATAGACTGTAATTGGTGAAAAATTATGCCCTCTTGGCATTTAGTTACCATGCTTTATTTTCATGTGAGGAGTTCATTCATGCATATGTTATATTTTGTACTTACCTTGTCTAGTGCAAAGGAGTTCAGGAAAAAGTTTCTCTCCTCCTCTTGATGACTTCCTGAAGTAAGTCATTTCCTAGGGGGGTAGTATGTAAGGCCTACCCTTGTCTCATTGGTACGTATCGATTCATCTTATAGTTCTAGATTAAATGATAAAATGATTTAATTATGTTATAGTACAGTTACTAGATGGATATGTACCTTGCTAGGTTTTGCCTACTCATCGATCCTAATATGTTGCTTCAGCTATGATTACCGTGTGGGATTGATGTTCTGATTTGAGTGTGCAGGCTATACTTGTATAGGTATTGACCAATGGGTGGATGTGGAGGAGGAGACATGGAATCACCTAACTATTTGGCCACCTCGCCTTACCTAGCCTTCGGTCGAGTATTTGACCCCATGTCCTTGTGGTATGTCAGTCGCTTATCTCATCTGATTTTAGTCGTGAATAGAAGACTAGTGCCTATGTTCATCCTCTTTGCATTTTTTTAGAATTATTGTGGGTTTTGAAACCTTGTGTTGTGCATGACCCCATTTAGTGTTGTGCCTTGTGCTTGCGTATAGTTGTTTTGAGTCACTTCCACTTCATGGTTTTGATATTAGACCGTGTCGAAGTGTTCGCCTTATTCTTCATGTTTTCTTGTGAGGTTGAGTTAGCTCAACGACCATTGTGTGATGTCCCTTGCTTTTCGAGATGATGATATGACTTGTTGAAGTTGCTTGGAGTGTTAAAAGATGATTTGGGTTTTGAATTATAGTCAAACTCACTGTTTTAAATATTAAAATAAATAGACAAAAAGTTTGTTAGATTTTGAATCAGATTGTAGGAGTTAGGAATAAGGTTGTGTTAGTTATTTTTCTTTTGTCATCTTGGATAACCTTGTTGTAGCATATGAATGCAAATAATGTGATTGTTGACCCTTCCTATCAAATAATTCATTCCATGCCCAGTATTTATGTAATGGTGCCTTTAAAATACTATATCTGACCTTAGTATAAATATATTATATAAAAGCTATATATTATGACATCATAACCCTACGCATAGGGTCAATTTCTCTAAATTGATGGTTGACCCTACTTGCCAAGCAATTGTTGTATAACAAGTTATTCACTCAATGGTACATTTTAATACTAGGGGAAAAGGCCTAATAGGTGAGGTTGACTGAGATAGTTTATGTGCTTTTAAGGCCCAATATTCTTTTAAAAAAAGTTAAGTACTAGTAGTTGCGACCCTATAGTTGTTAGTGTTACTATAAGTACTAAAAATTGAATGAGATGTGCCCTTTTGTTTTAAAAATCAACCAATCATGTGATGCCACATTAGCCACCAACAAAACTTGTTGATGTGGCATCATATTTGATGATGTGGCCCTAAAAACCTTAGTTATAACCAAGGGCGTTGGCACGTAAGCTACTATAAAATTTTGGAGTGATTCAAAATTGTCATGTATGTTTTTGAGAGGCATGAAGTTAGGGTGCTCCACTACTGGGTCCTCTCCCCTATGCCATATTACAGTATGAGAAAATGATAGAAAGTACCTTGGTATATCTTAGTATGACTTTATTACATGAAAAATGTATTATTATGATTACCATTACCCATAATATTTATTATTACCAATTTATGTGAAAATCATATGTTTAAAATTTCATACCTATTTATAATGTGATCAGCTCATCCAAAATCTTTTCTTTTTGCTTTTTTTGAAGTTTATTTGGTCTCTTTAAAACTTCTAGGGTTTTGTTTTTAAAAGGAGGGGGGATGGGAAACAGAGGAGGGCAGGGGGCTCTGGAGAGCAGGGGATGGCACCGCTATCTGGAAGAAGGGAGAAGATGACAAATCCCTTTTGTTGGCCATGACTAGGTATGTGAAATAGGCCAGATCTGATGTTGATTGAGAGTTTGGTTGAAATAGAAAATGTCCCTTGATAATATTGTTGTCAATAAATCTTGAGTTTTGTGATGGCGATGGACATCGTCGTGTTTTGTCTTTTTTTAAAGTGCACCTACACATTGTCGCCATTGACAAGGTTGGTTTTATTAATTTCTAAAATAATTATGTTCCATCAGAAATCTTCTCTTGGGCCTCTCTGTCAAACTTTTGAGTTGTCCTTTTTGTGCCTGTTTAGACGCTATGAGGGATTTTGGAGACCCATCCACTTGTTTGGCTGCATATACCCATAGACTCACACCTTGCTTTTATCTGCAAAATGTTATTATTTTCTGTCGAGCTCTTTCAACTTTACCACTCCGTGCTAATCTTTCAACTTGCATTCTTGTGATCTCACACCCTTGAGGCAATTGTTTACAAAGCTCGTGGCTCCTCTGGTCCACAGCTTGCATGCATGTCGACTCATTTAGCTACATTAAATGGAATGAAATTTGGTTTTTATTGAGCAGTTAGCATAGAAAACTTAGAACCCCAATCTCTTAATTGCAAAGAAAATTATTGTCACCACACCATGTTGTTAAAGTTATACACTTTGTTACTGATGGATTTCTTTGAGTCTGATTAGCAAATAATTTCATTGCTAGACTTTTCCTTTTTTTTTGTTCCAATGATTCCTTTAACAAGTTCCAATTAAGAGGAACCGACTTATGTATAAAAAAGAAAAAACATCCAAAAAAAAAACTCTCATTAAGTTTTTTTTTTTATATATTCCCTTGATTATCTTCATTGAGTTAATATTGCTTCTTTAGCTTGAGAGTTTAGAATCATGGTGTTGCATTTCAAATACTATAAAAAAAGAATTAATATTGTTAAACTTTGGAATGAATAGGAAACACTAGCATTATGGTTTGGTCTTTTGTAACCTTACAATGGATTTATTTGGTGGTCCAGTGGTAAACAATTACTAACACCCTTGACATAAAAAAAAGAGAGAATGGATACCTTGTTTCGAAGTTTTATTACTTTTTAAATTTGTGGAATGATGATTTGCATACTTAGATGGTTAAATTCCACCTTGTTTTTCTTCCTTGGATGATTTCCTCCCTCTTTGATTGTTTGGACTGATTCAGATTGTATTAGTATTTATAAGGGAGGATTCACTTGAGTTATTATATTGATGCTATTAGTGTTTGCCCCTTATCTCTCTCTTTCTTGTTTTGGGACATGAGTGTCCTTATGTTGAGTTGGTAGTGGAACTGCTTCATGTGTAGGTTGTGCCTTGAGATTCATTAGCTATCGACCCTCCATGGTGATGTGATGGTTGTATGCATGTCTCATGCATTGACACTATGTGGTTGATACTGATTGTCTTGTTTGAGACCCTGTCGTGTAAGTTTGGCCATGTTTCCTGTGGTTCCATGAACTCCCCTCTCCATAGCTTGGGCATTGCCTAGGGCACAATAGACATCCATTGCGTTTGACGATGGCAATTTGGTTGGGAGTAGAGCAGCTTCCCCCATTGGTCCCATCTAGACGTGTTATCAAAGACTCAGCGAGACTTGATGTTGTAACCTTATGATGCACTCTTGTTGATTTTGTGTCATGGGGTATCTCTTCTATTATTTAGATTATATTTTATGACTTCTGTATTTGTAACTTGATCATTGAAGCGTGTCTTACCCATGTTTGGGAGAGAGGCCTTCACCTTGTAATGTAAGGATTATCTCTTGTATTGAGACAAATATTTATATCGTAGGAAAATTGTATTATGGAAAATAATTTCTTTTATGCTAAATTGTTCACCCATATATTCATGCTCTCGTACTCTTAGTTAAGTTTCTACGCCATGCTTTCAAATTGGTTATATATCTTAATGTCTTGGATTCTTCATCATACGCCTTCATGTGGAATAATTATATGTACCTCTCTCCTTCTCTTAAATGGGTTATTTTAGTCTCAGTTTAATGATGGTGCCTTTAACTTTACTACTTGTGTATCGATGTAAGTTTTTAACACCTGTCGATTGAATTATCATTGATGTAAGGTTTACTCTTCTTGTCAAAGAAATCAATTTATTGTTGTATCTTTTATTATGTTGAGATGTATCAATTAGATGTTGGTATCATCTATCCCCATTTTGTTGCCATGTCATAATTTAGTAATGGATGTAACACTTTGCCTTGTATCCTCTTCTGCTCTGGTATGATAGAATGAACTAGATCGTGTTACAACCGCTTATGAATGTAATACCCTATCCTTTTGATAAATGGATATTTGGATCAATTCATCTTGCATAGTTGTAGATATGGTCATTAATGTTATTATCCCATTAGTTGATTTATCTGACAAGGTGTCTCGGATGTTTCATCCACACCTTGTCTTCCTTCCCTGCCTGGTGTGATGGGGATTTAGGGATTAGGGGAAAAAAATTTTGGTGGTTCATGTCATGAACACATGGGTAATGTGGCATGACATGTGTTTCCTCATGTCGTGGCCACTCGAAAAAAGTGGGCATGACATTTAGTATCAGAGCCCATGTTTCAACATTGGGAGCTCTGGGGTTTGCATGTTGTTGGGCCGACATGGAGTGGGTTGAGTGTAGTTTGACCCTTGTCCTACTCCGTGTAGCCGTGAGGTTGTGGTTTGTTGACTAACCTTCACCTTGAAGGAATATCCATCCTCCTATTTTATCATCATGATGGCCTTGTCACATGATTATCAAGTCTTCCGCTTGTGTTTTGTGGTGGTTGTGTTCCTGCTGGTCGATTGTCCTCTCGAGTCAATTGGTCTAGGTGGTGAGGGTTGTGTTGGGCCCTTCCTCACCCTTGTGTATTTTGTGGAGAGTAGTGACATCTTAATTCTGTTTGATTTATTCTTGCCTTGTGAACTTGACGTGTGTTTATCATGATGTTGAATGGCATAATTTCTGGAATCCCTAACCCTGCTTATCATTGGAAATTGGCATTGTCTCCTTTGGATTGATAACTAGAAAGGATTGCATGAGGTGTATCCTGCTTTGAATTTTATGAGTGCAAGTTGTTACATGTGTGATTTCATTAGATTACCTTGTAAAAATACTAAGAAAGAAAGAGGTGAAACTTAGTTTTATACATGGAAAATTGTTAGAAATTAACGTATGTTCTCAAACTGTTTCAATGATGCATTTTTGTGCTTGGTGACCTTTTTGTAAAGTACTTCTACAAAATAAAATTTTGCATTTTATAACTTTGTTCTCGTGTGAATTTGATACCATGTTGTGCATACCTTGTGTGGAAAAGATGTTTGGGCTTCATAAAGTAGAATAGTAAAATTAGAGACTCGATCTTGCTATTAGAATTCTTCTTGTGATATGCCTCTACTTTATGAGCTTTGTGTTAGATAAATGTGTGGTGGTTTCATAGTGCATATATAGTGTTATATGGGTTATCGTTAACTCCATAATATGTGATGTGTTGTGGGTCACCATCTTGCGAGTTGAAATAATGTTGTTTGGGTTCAATTATGATCTACCAAGCATAGCTAGTAAATTGGTGTACTTACTTGGGACTATTGCCTTAAATGTGAAGTCATGGTTGGATTCCAATATGCCTTAGATAGATTAATTTGAGTTGATGTTTAAATAAATTTCTTAGAGAACCTTTATGGTAATTATTATGTGACTTTGGGTATGAAAGTTGTCCTTCTTCACTAAGTAATGAATGGTAAAGGAAAATTGTGTATGTGCTACCTTGTGAGTGTGAGCACCTATTATTAGAATGTTTTCTATGTGTTGTGATTATCCCATACATGCTTAGTGTACTCATGAACTTGCGATACTGGGTATCAATCCATGGGTCGAGTGTACAACTACAAGTATGGTGGAGTCATGCTTGTGTGGTTGCTTGTATGTACACCCTATAAGGTCCAATATTGGAGTTGGAGACCTTCCATGTGTGGAGTTAAGTAGTGAAAAAGAAGAACTTAGGAAGCTATGGAGACATGTTGTGGCATTGGTTTGGGATTACCCAACCAACCATACCTTCCTATGCCAAAGTACCCCTACTTCTCCTTAGTGAATGGACCTTTGAGAGGCCCATAGTGCTATCCTATCATGCTCTATTTCCTTGACGGTACTAGTGACATTTGACATAGGATCTTGGTTATGTTTTGGTATGGGCATGTGATTTGATTGAGGCCATGCTACTTTGTGCAGGTGTATTCTTACCCTTGGTATCTTATTTTAGTGGATGTGTAGCATCCTAGAGATAATTACATTATAATGATGATGTGTACCTTTGAGAAGGGCACGATGTACTATACTGATGACGTGTTACCTTTGAGAAGGGCATGATTCCATGTAAGAGTACATGAAGGCGCATTGATAATGCTAACCTACATGATGTTAATGCATTGGTTGTGTTTGCATAACACATGGAGTGACCGTGTTTCCCTCCTTCCTTATTGGTGACTTGATGTTAGTCACATAGTGATGTAATGTGCACTTTCTTGGATTGTGATTATTTCTTTCGGTTGTTTGGTGACCTTTTTATATCTTGGTCGTGTGGACCATCCATGTTATTTTATCTTGTCTGAAAGTAGCTTAGCCACAATCTTTGATTCTTCCTTTTTCACGTGACTCTTATGGTTACGTTGTTTTAATGTTGAAATTGCGCACATTTATTTATCTATTTATTGTTTTATTTTGGTTTTGGAAACTTCTTCTCTTGACTTTTCTGGAAATCTATGTTGGCTAAGCTAAGTTCTATCTGTTTTCTAGTGCTGGTCTTGTGTTGCGATGTTCTTCTTGCCATGTCAATGGAATGACCTCTGGTAGAGTGTATATAAGGAAGTAGACGTGGGAAACTTATGAGGATGGGGGTAGGTGTGGACTAGTATGGGCTGGTCATTATCCACCTACCTTCCTAGTGATTTATGTTAGTATGTTGGCTATCTCTTGGAGGCTAAACCCTTTATACAAACAAGAGGTAGGCCATTGTGGGAATGTATGGATAGGCCCCCAGGCGTGTGGCCTCGATAGCATCACTCCACTTGGTTCTTGGCTCTTTGGATACTTGGCATTGATATTTGGTTACGTGGTTCTATGATGAGACTATGACACCCCTCTAAACCTATATGTGGACCTTGTGTGTTATCCCTGTGATGTGAATGTATGGATATGGTTATTTAGTTGTAAGATCTACTTTTGATGTATCTGCATATGAGTTGATGTTTTCTTTATAAACATGTTGAGAGATGTGTGAAGTCCTCTATGCATGTGCAAAAATGAATAATGATCATGGAATTCTTTGTGTTGTGTTTCACTCTATAAAATGTGTTTTGGGAAAAGAATTACACTTTTATGGCATTTAGTACCATGTTTTAAATTCTTGTGAGATCTTATTTATGCATGTTATCTTCTATACTTACCTCTTCTAGTGCAAAGAAGTTCAAGAGAGTGCTGCTAACCTCCACTTGAGGACTTCCAGGAGTAAGTCATATCCTAGGGGGTAGTATGTAAGGCCTGCCCTTGCCTAGCTGGTGCATACCCTATTATTCTGCTAGTTCAAAGATTAAGAGATAAAATGATTGATCATCAGGAAATCTTTTGTGTTGAGTGTAAATCAATAGACTGTAATTGGTGAAGAATTATGCCCTCTTGGCATTTAGTTACCATGCTTTATTTTCATGTGAGGAGCTCATTCATGCATATGTTAGCTTCTATTACTTACCTTGTCTAGTGCAAAGGAGTTTAGGAAAATGCTTCACTCCTCCTCTTGATGACTTCCTGGAGTAAGTCATTTCCTAGGGGGTAGTATGTAAGCCCTGCCCTTGTCTCACTAGTACGTATCTATTCATCTTATAGTTCTAGATTAAATGATAAAATGATTTAATTATGCTATAGTACAGTTGCTAGATGGATATGTACCTTGCTAGGTTTTGCCTACTCATCGATCCTAATATGTTGCTTCGGCTATGATTACCATGTGGGATTGATGTTCTGATTTGAGTGTGCAGGATATACTTGTACAAGTATTGACCAATGGGTGGATGTGGAGGAGGAGACATGGAATCACCTAACTACTTGGCCACCTCGCCTTACCTAGCCTTCGGTCGAGTATTTGACCCCATGTCCTTGTGGTATGTCAGTTGCTTATCTCATCTGATTTTAGTCATGAATAGAAGACTAGTGCCTATGTTCATCCTCTTTTCCTTTTTTTAGAATCATTGTGGGTTTTGAAACCCTGTGTTGTGCATAACCCCATTGAGTGTTGTGTCTTGTGCTTGTGTATAGTTATTTTGAGTCGCTTCCACTTCACAGTTTTGACATTAGGCCATGTCAGAGTGTTCACCTTATTCTTCATGTTTTCTTGTGAGGTTGAGTTAGCTTAACGACCATTGTGTGATGTCCCATGCTTTTTGAGATGATGATATGACTTGTTGAAGTTGCTTGGAGTGTTAAAAGATGATTTGGGTTTTGAATTATAGTCAAACTCACTGTTTTAAATATTAAAATAAATAGAGGAAAAGTTTGTTAGATTTTGAATCAAATTGTAGGAGTTAGGAATAAGGTTGTGTTAGTTATTTTTCTTTTTTCGTCTTGGATAACCTTGTTGTAGCATATGAATGAAAATAATGTGATTGTCAACCCTTCCTATCAAACAATTCATTCCATGCCCAGTATTTATTTAATGGTGCCTTTAAAATACTATATCTAACCATAGTATAAATATATTATATAAAAGCTATATATTATGACATCATAACCCTACACATAGGGTCAATTTCTCTAAATTGATGGTTGACCCTGCTTGCCAAGCAATTGTTGTATAACAAGTTATTCACTCAATGGTACATTTTAATACTAGGGGAAAATGCCTAATAGGTGAAGTTGACTGAGATAGTTTATGTTCTTTTAAGGCCCAATATTCTTTTAAAAAAAGTTTAGTACTAGTAGTTGTGACCCTAGAGTTGTTAGTGTTACTATAAGTACTAAAAATTGAATGAGATGTGCCCTTTTGTTTTAAAAATCAACCAATCATGTGATGCCACATTAGCCACCAACAAAACTTGTTGATGTGGCATCATATTTGATGATGTGGCCCTAAAAACCTTAGTTATAACCAGGGACGTTGCTAAGTAAGCTACTATAAAATTTTGGAGTGATTCAAAATTGTCATGTATGTTTTTGAGAGGCATGAAGTTAGGGTACTCCACTACTGGGTCCTCTCCCCTATGTCATATTACAATATGAGAAAATGATATAAAGTACCTTGGCATATCTTAGTATGAGTTTATTACATGAAAAACGTATTATTATGATTACCATTACCCATAATATTTATTATTACCAATTTATGTGAAAACCATATGTTTAAAATTTCATACCTATTTATAATGTGATCAACTCATCCAAAATCCTTTCTTTTTGTTTCTTTTGAAGTTGATTTGGTCTCTTTAAAACTTCTAGGGTTTTGTTTTTAAAAGGAGGGGGGATGGGAAACAGAGGAGGGCAAGGGGCTCTGGAGCGCGAGGGATGCCGCCGCTATCTGGAAGAAGGGAGCAGATGATAGATCCCTTTTGTTGGCTAGGACCAAGTATGTGAAATAGACCAGATCTAATGTTGATTGAAAGTTTGGTTGAAATAGAAAATGTCCCTTGATAATATTGTTGTCAATAAATCTTGAGTTTTGTGATGGCAATGGACATCATCGTGTTTTGTCTTTTTTTAAAGTGCACCTACACATTATCACTATTAACAAGGTTGGTTTTATTAATTTCTAAAATCATTATGTTCTATCAAAAGTCTTCTCTTGAGCCTCTCTGTCAAACTTTTTGGTTGTCCTTTTTCTACCTGTTTAGACGCTACGAGGGGTTTTGGAGACCCATCCACTTGTTTGGCTGCATATACCCATAGACTCACACCTTGCTTTTATCTACAAAATGTTATTATTTTTTGTCAAGGTCTTTCAACTTTACCACTCCGTGCTAATCTTTCAACCTGCATTCTTGTGATCTCACACCCTTGAGGCAATTGTTTACAAAGCTTGTGGCTCCTCTGGTCCATAGCTTGCATGCATGTCGACTCGTTTAGCTGCATTAAATGGAATTAAATTTGGTTTTTATTGAGCAATTAGCATAGAAAACTTAGAACACCAATCTCTTAATTGCAAAGAAAATTATTGTCACCACACCATGTTGTTAAAGTTCTACACTTTGTTACTGATGGATTTCATTGAGTCTGATTATTAAATAATTTCATTGCTAGACTTTTCCTTTTTTTTTTTGTTCCAATCATTCCTTTGACAAGTTCCAGTTAAGAGGAACCGACTTATGTATAAAAATAAAAACAAAAATAAACATCCAAAAATAAAACTCTCCTTAAGTTATTTTTTTTTATATATTCCCTTAATTCTTTTCATTGATTTAATATTGTGTCATGCCCTCATTTCCCATGTGGTCACAACACGCATCACATGTGTCATGTCCACATGTGATGTGTTCATGACACGAAACATGAAAAATTTTCCCACACTTCCCTAGAAACCCCATCGCACGCGTAAGCATCCTCAGTGGCATACACTTAAGGCGTAAACAATACATTTGTTAATGGGGAATTACGCACACATGAGCACACCCAAACGCAAGAATGCCAACAAGGGGATCATTGCGACGCAGTTAACGTCGCTACAAGGGTTAAACTTACAAAGCTCCTAAACCCTAGATTGCAAGAAAATCTGGTAGCATAACGCCTCACGGGCGTGAGTGGGATTTATTACACTAACACGAATCTTGAAACGAGGTCTCCTGATGGTGTTAACAAATTTCTTACAACTCCCTAATTACAATGAATTTACAGTTGATCTCTTTAATGCAACATTTTTCAACAAAGCCCGATCATCTCTTCTCTTTCACATTTTCTAAAATTTAATATTAATTTCTCCTCCTTCTGATTTTAGCATTTTCAACAAAGCATGTTCTTTTGTTCTCCTTTCCGTTTCTCTGAAATTTAATTTTGATTGTATTTCTTTATGTTTATCCTGCTTTTCTTCATGTTTTCTATCAATCAGAGTTATCACTGCCTCCTTTACATTATTCCTAATTTCTTGGTAGATCAAATCACTTAAACAGGGTTTACTAACTTCGCTTGATGGAGTCCCCTAGGTTTCCGCTCTGGTTTAATTTCAGTGTTTGAATTAATTTTGATAATTTAATTTGTCCCCAATCAAGATTAAAGGAGAGTTAAATCTTAGTTCTCTTAGCTTGTTTCGGAAATGTCATGCATTTTCTCCTCTTTGTTTTCACTTTTATCTTTCTTTTTCTTTGTCTCTCATTTTTCTCAATTGGACATTTTCTCAATCTACAGTTGAGTTTATAATGACCACATATGAAATGCATATGATGGCTTAATTGCATTTATAAAGATACACATATCTATATAAATGCAAATAAGCATATATATATATATATATATATATATATATATATATATATATATATATATATATATATATATACACATATGCTTATTTGCATTTATATTTCTAAGTTTTCTTTTATAAAAAAATTAAGTATATTTTTTCTTTTCATTTTCTTGGTATTTTAATTGTGAAAATTGTTAAACCTCAAACACATTTTCCTATATTTTAGAATTAATATATATTCTTATTAAATGTTTGCTATGTATATATATTTTTTGTTAATAATTGAAAAACCCCATATTTTTTTTTTAAATGGTCCCTTTTCTTTTTTTCAAAATTATAATAAATAATATATATATATATATATATATATTAGTTTTCTATTGAATTTCAAATTAGGTTTTCTTTTTAAAACCTATACATTTTATTTTATTTTAAATAGGGCTGAAGCCCTAAAATCTTTATGTTTTGGCTCATTGGCCAAGCCCTAATTTTTTTTTAATTTTTTTTTCATTGGTTTGTTTTGTGGAGCAGGGTTGAGGAGTGGCGGAGGTGGATTGTATTGGCCGTTGAGTGGTATGGCACAGAGAGGGGAGGCTTTGAGTGATGGGCCGCGGATAGAGGAAGGTCGCAGAGAGCACGGGGCAGAGGGAGGTCGCAGGAAGCGGTGAAGGCAGAGACTCATAGTGGGGAGATGACTGTGTATCGGTGGTAGAGGGGAGCACGGCCCACAAGCGGCGCGGAGGTTAGGAGGTAGTGGGGAAGATGTGGGTGCCGTGAGCGATGAGAAGGCACGGCAGAGGGATCGCGAAGGCTGTGGGGAGGGGGCGGACCCCCCACCCACATCCCACTTAGTGGGGTGTGGGTGGGGGCTCTGCCCCCTCCCCACACCCTTTGTAATACCTATAGTGGGGGTTCGAACCCCCACCATTGTTGTAATTTATTTTTTTTTGTCTGTCACAAAACAAAAACCTGTGAATTATATATTTATTTCCCATTGATTTTTTGTTTATATATATATATATATATATATATATACACAACATTTTCACAATTAACCTGAATTCATAGTTTCATTAATTAAGTACCTAACTGTACAATACAGAATATATATATAATATATATATATATATATATATATATATATATTTATATATCTATATATATATATTTATATATCTATATATATATAATTATTAAATAATTACAGTCAATTAATTTGTAGGGAAGAATAATGAATTAGTCTATATTGATTTTTTTTTCATACAAATGTAACTTCCAATGCATCTCTAAAATAAACATTATATAAAAGAAACATTATACAAGGATAATTAAATCTATTTATCTCTTAATAACATTTCAATTTCAAGTCAATAAATTTAATTTAAATATAGTGAGCATATAATTAATTACAATTAAACTCAAATGCATAACTATAACCCAATTTCATTTCTTTTCATAGTAACAAAATTACAACTTCATATTTATCAAATTGATATTTCCATAAGTCTTATAATGAAATAAATTTTAACAAACTTGTTTACCACAACAACTAACTCTCAACTTTACTAATTGAATTATTAGGAAATAACAAAATTAATATTTATTTAAAAAAAACAAATTTTTTTTTTCCTTTCTCATTTCACAATGGTAATATTTAATAAACACTATAAATAAAACTATTAATACAATGAAGAGGATTTCCTCATAACTCAAGAAGACCAAATTTTTACAACAAGAGAGAGAGAAGTTCTCCTCTTGAAAATCAATAAGGATGAAGCTAATAAAAGACGAAGCTCTCCTCAAGAGCCTTAAGAGTGAAGGAAAATAAAATATTTTCCCAAAACAAGAAAACTTCTCCAATCTTTACATTAAGCTCCATGAAAACCTGCATATCACACAAGGGAAGAAAACACCACACATTCTACTCTCCTCCCTACCGTAGACCCGCAAGAGGGTCACCCCCGAGCTAGGGAGATCTTCCACACACCTAGGGAACCTAAATCCACTTCACAACAATGCAAAACCACATCCCAAAATACAAAATACACCCTTGGATATTTACACAAACACAAACTCAACCAAAGTGAGTTTAAAAAGGGGTAGGAAAGTGGACACACTCAACTCTAGAGTGCCACCCTTCAATTATTTCAACGTAAATTTTCTCATGGCCTCAAGCCAAACATGTTAACAAGATTTCCAAGGAGTTCATATTTTGGCTCTCAAGCCATGTGACAAATTTACTCAAAATTACACAAATGCCCTCAAGGCTTTCAACATCCCAAAACAAGGCAATGAACTCGAGGAGGATCACTCATCCCCTACCCCACACTTGATGAGCATTTCTCCCAAGTGGGAGAAGCTCTTTCAACACCCTAATAAAAATTTCCCACAATAACAAAATACACATAAGCAAAAATACTTCTCACACATCCATCATGCAAAAAAAAATTAGAATTACAAGGGGAAGGCCTTAGCCTTGAAAACCAACCTTTAAAGCCCTAATAATGGAAGTAGTTGATGTAGAGCTCCTCTAAAGTCTCCTCCAACCTAAGCCACCAAACTCCCTCTATCCTTTTTCTCCAAAAAAATAATATCCAATAATTCAAAATTCTCAAAAATTCAACAACCTTTCTCCCTATCCCAAGTGGGATTAAAATAACCCAATCCATGAGCTTAGAGGAATAGGGAGGTGACACTTGTCACCTCCTCACTCTTCCTCCAAACTACTATTGTGTCCCAAGGGATGGGTGTTGACACATGTCACTCACCCATCCCCAAAGTCTTCCTTACCCCTTACCACATGTCCTCTCTCCAACACACGGGAGAGAAAAGGGGAGTTAAAGAGGGAAAGGGTGACACATCTCTCCCCTTCCTTCCCTCTCATGAAGGACCACACAACTCCATGGGGACTCTCACCAATTGTCAGGGAGACTTGAAGTCAAGTCCTCCACAATTGGTGGATCTTGGAGTCATCTCAAGCCTTGGGAATGGAAAAGGGATGGGCTTGAGTGTTGGTACCACTTATCCTATCCCTCCCATGCCTCCAAATTCCTCACTTAACTTTAGTGTGAAGTTAAGATGACCATACAGAGGTTTACCAAGGCTTACCCAAGTCAAATGGGACCCTAGACCCATGGGGTATAACCCAGGGTCAACTTTAACCTAGTTAGGACACCCAGGGTCAACTTTAACCTAGTTAGGACACCCAGGGTCAAGTTAAAACACAAGAAAAGGGTCTCAAATATTTAAAAATTTAAAAATAAAATTCAAAAACAATTCTTACAACACAAATCATAATTCAGTTTAAAAAAGGGTAGACCTAACCCACTCAACCTCATGCAAACTAACATTACAACATTACATCAAATATAGAGTTGATCTTGGTTCCTCATGGAACCAAATCGGCTTCACAAGGGATTACAACATAAGGAGTGGGATGATCTCTAGTATCTGTGGTTTGTTAGCAAAACCTGCACACTCAATTGCAAAGTCAATTCGACATATTAATATCATAGCTGAAGCAATTTAAAACTTGCACTCACATAAGATATCACAAGTCCTCTTAAGCATAAGGGAAATCACATTACAATTTTCTATCTAACATCACCCAATTAGTTTTCCTGTAATGTAAACATTAATCAAACATCACCCAATTTATTTTCTCTTAATACATTCATCTATCAAACATTACCCAATTAGTTTTCCTTTAACATAATAAGTTCTAAAAGTTCAGGAATCTGGGATCAACAGTCCAACAAATATAAAAGTATCAGTAACAGTAAGATAAATAGTCACATGAACAAAATGAAAAATGTAGGCCTCACATCCTCCCCCCCTAAGACTATACTTCCTCCTGGAAGTCATCAAAGAGGTGAGGATAAAGAGTCCTGAGTCTCGCTGCATCCTCCCAAGTCATAGTGACCTCATCATACATGTCCCACTGGACCCTAACCTGGTCCAGCTCTCGACCTCGAAGGCCCAACATCTGATGAGCCAATATACAAATTGGCTCCAAATCCAGCTGTCCGTCTACCTCTACCTGAAGAGCACTCCAATCCAATATGTGAGATAAGTCAGAGATGTAATGACGTAAAACTAAAACATGAAAGATATCATGGATATGCGACAGGCTAGGTGGCAAGGCTAGACGATAGGCTATAGGTCCTATCCTCTCTAAAATCTCAAAAGGTCCTACAAACTGAGGTGCGAGCTTAGAGCCCTTTCCATAATGGATTGGACTCTTGTGCGGTCGCACTCTCAAAAATACCCTGTCACCCAATGAGAAGCTCCGATCAGTTCTCTTAGAATCGGCATACTTCTTCCATCTATCATGTGCTTCTTGAAGTCTCTGTCTAATCAGTGTAGCCTGCTGCTCCAAATCTTGAACTATCTCTGGACCAATAGCGACCCTGTCCTCTATCCAATCCCAACTCAATGGTGTCCTACATGGTCTACCGTATAAAACCTAGAAAGGAGGCATACCCAATGAGCTGTGATGCCCATTATTGTAGGTAAACTCAGCCAGATACAGATACTCCTCCCATCTAGACTGATGGTCCATAACATACATACAAAGCATGTCCTCTAACACCTGATCAACTCTCTCTCTCTATCCGTCAGTCTTAGGATGGTAAGCTAAACTGAAGTTAAGCTATGTGCCCAATGCCTAATGTAAGGCTCTCCAAAAAGCTAAAGTGAAAATTGAGTCTCTGTCAGAAATTATGCGGCGAGGTACTCCATGAAGTCTGACAATTTGATCTAAAAACACTCTCGCCACAGATGGTACATTGTACGTTGTGTGTACAGGTGAGATATGCACCACCTTGGTCAACTTGTCAACTGTCACCATGATGGCATCATGGCGGCGCGATGACATAGGTAGGCCAACAATAAAATCCATGTAAATGGTGTTCCATTTCCACTCAGGTATCTCATGAGGGTACAACAGTCCTGCTAGATGCTGATGCTCGACCTTGACCCTCTAACACTCAAGACAATGAGCAACATATTCTGTAATGTCGCGTCTGATCCCAGCCCAATGATATAGTTGTCGCAAATTAGCATGCATCTTCTTCACTCTTGGATGAGCTGCATAGGGTGCTCTATGAGCCTCTGAAAGAATCACTGTATGTAGATCACCTGCACGAGGTACATAGATGCGCTGCTGATGTCTAAGCAAACCATCAGACTCAAGGGAATATCATGTGAATTTGCCCTTAAGGGCCCTCTGATTCTGAATTTCCTACTACATCTCAAGAAACCACTCGTCCTCAGGCAGATGCTGTAGGATACGCTCTCTCAAGTCCACCCTCAATGTCAAGGTCAGGATCTCATGGTGCCTTCGACTCAAGGTGTCAGCGACCACATTCTCCTTCCCTTTGATGTAGTGGACATCAAAGTCATATTCACACAAGAACTCCATCCAACGCCACTAGCAGGCATTTAAATTTGGCTGTGTGAAAATATACTGTAAGCTATGGTGATCCGAATGGAGCTCAAAGTGTTGACCTAAAAGGAAGTGTCTCCAATGAACAAGAGTATGAATAACTGCTACGAGCTCTAAATCATGAGTAGGGTAGTTTAGCTCATGTGTCTTAAGCTTACACAATTCGTATGCAATCACTCTACCACCCTACATAAGCATGGGTCCCAAACCCTCTAATGATGCATCTGTGCAAACAACAAAATCCTCTACAGGATTTGGAACTGCTAATATGGGTGTGCTGGTAAGATGCTCCTTAAGGAACCCAAAGGCCCTCTCACACTGTTTAGTCCAAGTGAAACCTTTCCCTTTTCACTGAAGGGAAGTGATGGGATGTGCTATCCTGGAAAAGCCTTCAATGAATCTACGGTAATAACTAGCTAATCCCATAAAGCTCCTAACTTTTGTCACACTGGTGGGTGCTGGACAATCCTGAATCACTCTGATCTTCGATGGATCTACGGAGATACTATCACCTGATAAGATGTGTCCCAAATACTGCACCTCTGTCCTGAAGAAGGCACACTTCACTAGGTTGCCATAAAGTTGCTGCTCTTGTAAGCACTGCAACACTTGACACAAATGATCCACATGTTCCTCCTCGGTTCACGAATAAATCAAAACATCATCAAGAAATATGATCACAAACTGATCCAAGTGCGGAACACCCCATTCATGAGACTCATGAACACTGCAGGGGCATTCGTCAAACCAATGGGTACCACTGGAAACTCATAATGGCCATATCTGGTACGAAAAGCAGTCTTGTGAATATCTGCCTCTATGATACACAATTGGTGATACCCAAGTTTTAGATCAATTTTTGAGAACACTCTGGCTCCCTGCATCTAATCAAAGAGGTCGTCAATCCTAGGCAGAGGATAACGGTTCTTCTGTTGATAACTAAGAGGGGGGGTGAATCAGTTATCCTAATTATTTCTTCTTTTGAACTTTCTTATTAATCAATGCAGCATTGAATCAAACAAACAAACATTACCATGAATGAAAAACACATGACACAGTTTTTTGACGTGGAAACCCTGTTAAGGGAGAAAACCACGGGGTGATTAACCCAAAGATTATTCTCTGTTAGAAGAATAAGGAATTACAAAATGGCACTTGCCAATTAGGGCTCACTGCCCGAGCACACTGCTCACAAAGAGGCCCACTGCCTACAAGGAGACACACTGTCTACAAAGTGATAAGAATCACAGTCTTGAACTGATTGGAAGCATCTATATATGCTGGAGTTCAGTTCCGGTTAGGCTCAGTATACTGATCTGCTGCACTTCATCTTTCCTCTGTTCTTTATTCTGCTATCCTTTCACATACCGGATCTTTCTTACTACTTTTGCTCTGTTCTGCACTTATTCGCATACACCATACCACAATTACACCCTTCACAACTAAATCCATCCTCTATATATATCCGCACAGGTAATTTCATCACCTTTCTAGTCGGCATCCGGAACAGTCTAGTTTCTTACAAACTCTGTTCTGTCGGCTGAATCCTTGCTCACCAAGCAATGCGGATCAAGCATATACTTGTAGATATCATTAATCATGTCGGCCAAACATGATTCATGCCTTCACAACCTTTACCATCAACAGTAACACATCCAGAAAATAGTCTGATACTCTGTCAGTCAGTTCTTCCTCTGTTCTCACTATCTCTCAGGAATCTGGTACTCAACTATTCATATCTTTTTCTTTGTTCATCACCGGAGGCTAAATCCTTGGAATATACTACTCAAGGTAGTCCTCTTGACTTCCCCAAATCCGCACTGCACCAAGACACTTTCTCTGAGAGATCCGGACCAATCTGTCGGACCTTGCCACATGCTCTGTTCTTGTTCACCGAACCACAACAATCTTCATTCTTACTTCCGATAGAGACACACCATAACTTGCGGATATGTGAGATGACCTTTGTTGCCATCAATGACAACAACCATGAATCCATATAGTGTCTCTTGCCAACAATCTCCCCCTTTGGCATTGATGGCAACACTTAGTGAAAAATGACTAAGTGTTTATACTACGCTCCCCCTTGGCTGATGCTCTATATACAATTTCTGGAACTCCCCCTTAGTTGGATTCCTAATTTTTCACTGCTCCTCACTCCCCCTTTGACATCAATGGCAAAGGGTAGGGTCCGCACACCAAAATTTTCAAAAATTTTCTATACATAGCTGCATATTTACATACTCACATATACTGAAGAATGTCTGCAAAAGATGTCTTCAGTTGGATCAGTTCTGTAGCCCAACTTTGCTTCATTCTATCCAAAATTGAAATGTGACCACTCAACAAAAATGCAAATGCATCTGCCCTTTTTAGATCTTTCGGATCACTTGTCTGGGCTGTGATTTGGGCTTCTGCTATGGCCTCATGCATGGCCTCTAGCTTAGGGACAATTAACCCCCTGAGCTCACTCAACCTGCTTATTCTATTTTTCCTTTCCTTCTCCAATTTCTTGATTTCACTCAAGACTGCAATAGTCTGACATTCTTGATTTGTTATAGAGGAAGAAAGAGGATCAAAACTTTGAGACAAGCTTAGTAGTGTGTCCTCTTGTGCTTTTATTTTCTTCTCAATGTCCATTGTTACCTTGGACCAGGAGATACAAAATTTGTATTGCACCGGAGAGAGGGAATCAAAGTTGAATGGGCCTTGTAGTAGCTCCAGTTCATCGAACTCTATTGTTTCTTTGCTCAAAAATTGTTGAACAGTTTGTGCAGTGTCTCTTGCCGGAGACAGATGTTTCTTTTCTTCTGCGGTCTTGGAACTGTCCTTTGGGATTTTCTCTCCTTCCACATTCTTAACACTATCAGTCATGGTCTTCTCTGATGGAGTCTTCTCTTTCTCTGCACCCTTGGTACTGTCAACCTCTTTATCTTTCACCACTACTTCCTTCTCCTGTAATTTCTCTTCTTCTTTGGATCCAGAGACTGTAGGGGAAACTGAAGGAGAGATGCTAGCCTGTTCATAGGCCACTTCTTCTGGAGCAGAGGGTTCCAAGTCCACAGCTGTTTCTGCACCTAAGTCCTCTACAACAGGAAGATTGAACCTTTTGAAGGCCTTCCGGAGGATCTCTTCTGTCTCTTTGGCCACCTTGTCAGTCTCACCAAGCATGAGTTGATTCATCCTAGCTTTACTTCTGAACTCATCTTTGCAGTCTTTGAATATTATGTTCATTGTCTTGGGATCAATTTGAGGATATAGCTGAATAGCTATCTGCTCCCGGATCTCAAGATCTTTTGCCTGAGCATTATTCTTTCTTAATTCTAATTCCTTTTCTAGGCTTTTAGGGATTTCAGAGATAATCTCAATAAAAGCTTTATTGTAGATGTTCAAGTACCTTATTATAGCTTCTTGCAGGATCTTTTGATCTGCCTCGTTGTAGTCATCATAAAATTCAGCCACCAGTTGAAGGTTCCCATCCACAGTGACTGATTTGACTACACTGTCTAGGGATAGAGTGGGCTTTTTAGCAAATTCTTCTGCCATTTCTTCCTTGTCTTGGCCTGTGGAGGGTTTCCCGGATCCTTTCTTCTTCTGCTTCTTTATTTCTTTTACTCCCTCATCTGACTCAGTTTCCTCTTCATCCTTTTGGCTTTCATAAGCCCTTGTGGCTTTTGTCTTAGATCTTTTACCGGATGCCTGGACTTCCAGTTTTGAACTTTTGGTTGTGGGAGGTGCAGATCTTTTTGATGATCTGGTCCGGGTGGAAGTTTCAACCGGAACACTTTCTTTACTTTTCTTTTCTGCCTCTTTCTTTTCTTCCTCAGATTTTCTTCTCTTTTCCTGGCTGGCATCAAGTGCCTCTTTTGAGATGCCTAGGCCTTGAGCAATGTGCTCTACTTCTTTTCTCACCTTCCTCTTTATCTCAGGTTCCCTGAGTTCTACATGGATCTTTACACTCAGCTCCTCAGAGGTTCCAAACCTTTCTACCTTTGGATCTTTGGGCTGACTTAGCATGTGTTGAACATGCAGCTCCACTATCTGTTCATCCACTTCATACCCCATGGGCATGATCCAGACAGTCCTTGGCTCCACTGCCTCCATTAGGCACTGATCAGTGTCCACCATAAAGCACACTGAGTCTTTGTATTTTTCAACAAGAGACTGGGGAATTCTTTCTCTTGCTTGCATCATGCTTTGGAAGTTTTTGAAGTATCCCCATAGGGCTGTATTTCTTGCTTTGGCATCCCCAAGCCCATGTAGATAGTCTCTTATTTGGACTGCAACAGGTTTGTCATTCTGCCATGCCCATCCACTTGATCCGGGCAGCTCATTCATGAAGTAGAAGAATAGACATAACATAAGAGTACCATACTTAAAGGAATTCTTCTTGTCCTTCTTGATTTTCTGTATATTTTCCATTAATTGGCTTAAGAGCAGTTCGCAGAGATCATATTCTGCATTCTTCCTTAGCATTTCATAGGCAGTATATACTGCAGTTCCAGATACAGAATTCTCCCTGCTGGAGTGATAGATCTTGTATCCTATTATCATGGACGCATACTTGATATCCGGATCAGAAATATCTTCAATGGTCATTGCCCTCTTATCAAATTTTGATCCGGTGGCCTCAGTTACAATGTTATTTTTGACAGATTTGAGGATAGGTATCCCTCCGGAAGAGTATAGACCAGTTACTGCTCTAATTGTCTCTTTTGTGATCTTGCAGGGTCTATCCAGCCATAGGAAGTTGTCATGCATCCTGCTCAGTACATACCGGACCCATTCATCTTCTTTAAAGCAGGGGAAATGAATGAATTGATCAAATTGTTTCTTCTGGATACCCTTATACTCTGGTTTAAGCTCAAAAGCATTGTCTATCAGTTGTTTGTGATAGAGATCTCTCAATTTGAATTCCCCAAATTCCTCAATGCTTGCATGTATGTAAACCCTAATGTCTTCTATGTGTAAAACTCCGTGAGGAACACTGGAAAATGCTCCTAAGGGATCTACTTCCAATGACTTGTATGGATGTTTCTTAAATTCAGGTCGGGGCCTATCTGAGATTTTTACTATATTTGGAGTAGCCATTTCTTCAAAAGATTTGTAGCAAGATATCGAAAGTGGAAAATACCTTTTGCGTCTTCGGTTGCACGGAGTAGCTGGATTGATTTCTGTATGTAATGACTTCGGCAGGAGATCTTCGGTGTGCTTGATGAGTCTTGTTGCAGAGCTCCACTTTTCGCTTCTTCTTGAGTGCATAATGAACAAATGATTTATGAGAAATCCCTTATATCATTTCGCAAACCCTAATATCTATTTGCAATAAATGCTTCACCTATATTATTCCGGTTTGCCTTGTCCGGATAGCTTGGAGTATCCCAGATTAGTCCTGATCTATGAACATCATGCGGATCTTTCAATCATGGATAAATCGAGATGACACATTACAAGAACATCCCAAACATTATGTCCAGTCCGCAGAGCAAAATAATGTACTTTCGGATCTCTCCGGACCCTTTTGTAGTCCTCTGTCATTCCGGAGCATCTCCCGGAATAGGTCTTACTTGATCGATCACAACTTCTTTGCATCTTCATGCGGACCTCTGAAATCTTGTCTGGATCATCTCAGGACTTATATCTTCAAACCCTTTACTCCGCATCTTGTATCACATCCAGCACCACTTGATTGGCTGGGGGAACAGGATTTTCTTTGAGTCTCCCCCTGAGCCAGAGCTCACTTTTTAATTTTCAGAAGAATTATCAGCACCAGAGTCTGGTGCGGATCCAACCTCTACATTCTCTGAACTTTTCTTCACCCAAATCTTGTTCATCTGATTCCTAACTTCATCCGCATTCATCTTTTGTTTACCCTTGTCTTGATTCTGATTATGCACTGGACCTCTTTTGTCCTGATTCTTGCTTCTGCAGACTTTAGCATTATGACCGGACCTATCACAGATTTGGCAAATAACATTTCTTTGCATATTTGACTGATAACCTCTTGATCTGCATTGATTAGCCATATGACCTACTCTATTGCATGTAAAACATCTACCATTGAATGATTTGTTTACTTGCATATTTCTGCATTCATGAGACTTGTGTCCATACCTTTTGCAGTTAAAGCACTGTCCGGAGAAGGATGGATTAGTTTGATTCATCCTTTTTCTGCACTGATTAGCTTTGTGACCAAAGTGATTGCAGCTGTGGCAGTATCCATTGAAAGATGGATATCTTTGAGCATTGGGCTGTCTTACCGGAGGTCTTCTAGGCCTATTCCTTGGATTTTCTGATCCAAAATTCTTTTGACCGGATCCGGAGCTTTCTCCTTTCTCATATCCCAAACCATACTTGTCATCTATCCTCTTTTGACTTCCAAGAAGTACTTCAAGTTGGGCAGAACTTATCTTGAATTTTTCTTTATATTCATTTGCTGTTTGAAGATCTCTTTTGCGAGAGACAATTTGATCCTCAAGTTTTTCTTCATTATCTTTGGCATCTTCAAGATTAGATTCAAGATGTCTGATAATCCTGTCCATCTGGTGGCATTCTTCTGATTTCTCTTTAAGAGATTGTCTTAGATTGTCTTCAGCTTTTCTTTTTTCTTCAATCTCTTGAGTAAACTTTATAGTTCCTGATTCCATTTCATGTCTTAACATAATGACTTCTTTTGATAATTTTTCATATAACTTGGTTTTCTCAGTCAATTCTTCATCTGTATTGCTTTCTTCACTTTGTCTTGCCAATTGTTGGAGCAGCTCCTTTCTCTTTTTCATAGAGAGACTTAATTTGTCCTTTAATTCTCTCATGAATTCATCAGCCTGTTTGAGTCTTTCCTTTAATTCATTGACTTCAAAATTTGACTGTTCAAGATCCTCAAGGGCAGTCTTGAGTTGCTCCCTTAAACCATATGCATCCATTTGAACTCCCAGATCTTCCTCAAGCTATTAGGCTCTATTAGGAGGAACCTTGCTCTGATACCAATTCTTGATAACTGAGAGGGGGGGTGAATCAGTTATCCTAATTATTTCTTCTTTTGAACTTTCTTATTAATCAATGCAGCATTGAATCAAACAAACAAACATTACCATGAAATGAAAAACACATGACACAATTTTTTGACGTGGAAACCCTGTTAAGGGAGAAAACCACGGGGTGATTAACCCAAAGATTATTCTCTGTTAGAAGAATAAGGAATTACAAAATGGCACTTGCCAATTAGGGCTCACTACCCGAGCACACTGCTCACAAAGAGGCCCACTGCCTACAAGGAGACACACTGTCTACAAAGTGATAAGAATCACAGTCTTGAACTGATTGGAAGCATCTATATATGCTGGAGTTCAGTTCCGGTTAGGCTCAGTATACTGATCTGCTGCACTTCATCTTTCCTCTGTTCTTTATTCTGCTATCCTTTCACATACCGGATCTTTCTTACTACTTCCGCTCTGTTCTGCACTTATTCGCATACACCATACCACAATTACACCCTTCACAACTAAATCCATCCTCTATATATATCCGCACAGGTAATTTCATCACCTTTCTAGTCGGCATCCGGAACAGTCTAGTTTCTTACAAACTCTGTTCTGTCGGCTGAATCCTTGCTCACCAAGCAATGTGGATCAAGCATATACTTGTAGATATCATTAATCATGTCGGCCAAACATGATTCATGCCTTCACAACCTTTACCATCAACAATAACACATCCAGAAAATAGTCTAATACTCTGTCAGTCAGTTCTTCCTCTGTTCTCACTGTCTCTCAGGAATCCGGTACTCAACTATTCATATCTTTTTCTTTGTTCATCACCGGAGGCTAAATCCTTGGAATATACTACTCAAGGTAGTCCTCTTGACTTCCCCAAATCCGCACTGCACTAAGACACTTTCTCTGAGAGATCCGGACCAATCTGTCAGACCTTGCCACATGCTCTATTCTTGTTCACCGGACCACAACAATCTTCATTCTTACTTCCAGTAGAGACACACCATAACTTGCGGATATGTGCGATGACCTTTGTTGCCATCAATGACAACAACCATGAATCCATATAGTGTCTCTTGCCAACATCTTCACCGTCACCTTGTTCAACTGCCTGTAATCCATGCATAGTCAAAGAGACATGTCCTTCTTCTTCATGAAGATAACTGGTGCGCCCCATGGTGAAACGCTAGGTTAGATGTGCCCCTTCTCAAGTAACTCCTCTAACAATAGTTTGAGCTCTGTAAGCTCATGTGTATTCGTCCTGTAGGGTGCACAAGACATTGGCTCTGCACCTGACACTAAGTTGATGTGGAAATCAACCTCTCTGCGTGGAGGCATACCTGGTAATTCTGGTGGAAATACGTCTGCAAAGTCTCTCAGGATAGGGTGATCATCTAAAGAAGCCTCAGGCTCATCCTCAGATCTGTCACTGACCATGATAGCAAACATCTGACAACCCTTCTGCATGCAGTACTTAAGTTGCTGAGCGGATATCATACGAACAGTCGTGGGCTTCTGAATGCCCACTATCTCAACCGGTGAGCCATGATCATCTAAGCAACTAATCATCCTCTGGCAAAAATCTAGCTTGGCTCTATGAGTCGCAAGCCAGTCCATACCCAGAACTACACTGTAGGATCCTAATGGCATAACCCTAAGGTCACATGATGTAGTGAAGGAACCCAAGGTAATCTCACAATTTCTAACCAAGGTATCAACTGACATCCTGGCCCCAGAGGCCAACTCAACCTCCCACCTAATGTCCTGCCTAGAAGCCACCAGCCTGCAACATTCCACTAACGATGTAGACAGAAAAGAGTCAGTAGCTCTAGAGTCAAAAAGAATAGAGATGGGGAAATCCCCAATCATACCTGCTTTCTTAATGAACGAAGCCTGGAAATTGGCCTACGATTGTCAACCGCTACAAACATACGGTGGGACCTGCCCACATCACCTACAGTCTACTCAGATCCTCCTGAACGAGGCTGTCCCCCTGTTGTAAATCCCTGTGGACACTCTCTAGCCATATGCCTTGCCCCACCACATACATAATACGGACCCCTAGCCTGTAACTATCCTGACTGAGTTCTACCCAACTGCTACTGTCCAGTCCGTCCAGTGGAACCCTACGAACCCCTGTAAGACTACTGAGACCTTGCAGGTCCTACAGATGATCCCTACTATCTCTGATCTCTACGCGGACACTGTTGCTGCCAACCACGGTTCTATCCTCCCTGAACCCTCTGCTGGGGTCTAGATCTATGCTGATGCTGCTGCTATGGAGGCCTAGGAGGTAATGATGAGGAATTAAATCCTCCTCTCTATGGTGTGGATTGTGGTCTTCGAAAGTTTTGTTGTTGTTGGTGATTGCGGTCCTAAAACTGTGGGCGTGAATTCTGCCCTCATCTCTGAATTTGCTCTGCAATAAGAGCCTTTTCGATAGCCTCACTCATAGTCTGGGGGTCTGCCATACGCACTGGTCCTGCTATCCTATGATTCAGTCCTCTAATGAATTTGTGCACTAGGATTTTCTCGTCATGGAGATACTCTGCATAACGAGAAAGCTCAATGAACTAGCTTTCATACTAAGCAACCATGAGTCCTCTCTACTGTAAATCATGGAACTCATCTATCCAACGTTGTCTGTAATGATCTGACAAATATCACGCATTAAAGTGCTCTATGAATGTGTCCCACATGAGTGTATCTAAGGATAAATGGCGCTTGCACTCCTCAGTGCACCACCAGGTAACTGCTGCATCTCACAAAAGGTGTACTACCACTCATGCTTTCATGTTGCTCCACTAAGGTCGCAACGAGAAACACCTGTCTAGACTAATAAGCCAAGCCTCGGCCACAGCTCTCTTTGTAGTTCCTGTGAAGGTAGGTGGGTTGAGCCTAAGCAGGTCTCTAATGGGGTCCCCTCTATCTCTAAGCCCTATAACCAGCTCATCCAACCCATATTCATATGGTCCATGATGTATCTGCTCTACTCTCATGGTCTCATCTCATCTTGAAAGTCTCGGAGGACTCCTACTCCCTGCACGGTAAGCTAACCCTGCCTCCTCTACTGTAGTGTCAGGGATCTCTACGAAAGGCTCCATATGCGGCACCTCTCGCGGATCAACACGGGGCTCCACATGTGGCTCAACACGCAACTCACCATGTGGCTCCTTACATGTCTCCTCTCGTGGATCAACGCGAGGCTCATCACGTGGCTCTAGAATCGCTGGCAGTAACCTCTCTAACATGGCCTCCAGTGTTTGTAGAATCTGTGGACCTATGTCAAATACTGGTGGTGCCTGTGGTACTGTTGGGTCTGCTATGACTATGGGCCCTGTCCATCTGCAAAGGAGTCACTATGCACCTCAACGGACACCATGTTGCGCGATCGCACTCGTCGAACACGTCGGGGGGGCATCCGATAAAACAAGATAGGCACTAATTAATCAAAGTTGTGGAATAATAACGTGCCTAAATATGCCCAGTGTTTAAACTTGGGCTCTGATACCAAATGTCATGCCCACATTTCCCATGCGGTCACAACACGCATCACACGTGTCATGTCCACATGTGTCATGTGGTCATGACATGAAATATCAAAAATTTTCCAACGCTTCCCTAGAAACCCCCTCACATGCGTAAGCGTGCTCGGTGGCGTACGCTTAAGGCATAAACAATACATTTGTCAGCGGGGAATTATGCACACATGAGCACACCCAAATGCAAGAATGCCAACAAGGGGGTCATTGCGACGCAGTTAACGTCGCTACAAGCGTTAAACTTACAAAGCTCCTAAACCCTAGATTCTAGGAAAATCCGGCAGCATAACGCCTCACGGGCGTGAGTGGGATTTATTACACTAACACTAATCTTGAAATGAGGTCTCCTGATGGTGTTAACAAATTTCTTACAACTCCCTAATTACAGTGAATTTATAGTTGATCTCTTTAATGGAACATTTTTCAACAAAGCCTGATCATCTCTTCTCTTTCACGTTTTCTGAAATTTAATATTAATTTCTCCTCCTTCTGATTTTAGCATTTTCAACAAAGCCTGTTCTTTTGTTCTCCTTTCTATTTCTCTGAAATTTAATTTTGATTGTATTTCTTTATGTTTTTCCTATTTTTCTTCACATTTTCTATCAATCAGAGTTATCACTACCTCCTTTACATTATTCCTAATTTCTTGGTAGATCAAATCACTTAAACAGGGTTTACTAACTTCGCTTGATGGAGTCCCCTAGGTTTTTGCTCTAGTTTAATTTCAACGTTTGAATTAATTTTGATAATTTAATTTGTCCCTAATCAGGATTAAAGGAGAGTTAAATCTTATTTAGTTCTCTTAGCCTATTTCAGAAATGTCACGCATTTTCTCCTCTTTGTTTTCACTTTTATCTTTCTTTTTCTTTGTCTCTCATTTTTCTCAATTGGACGTTTTCTCAATCTACAGTTGAGTTTACAATGACCACATATGAAATGCATATGATGGCTTAATTGCATTTATAAAGATACACATATCTATATAAATGCAAATAAGCATATATATATATATACACATATGCTTATTTGCATTTATATTTCTAAGTTTTCTTTTATGAAAAAATTAAGTATATTTTTTCTTTTCATTTTCTTGGTATTTTAATTGTGAAAATTGTTAAACCTCAAACACATTTTCCTATATTTTAGAATTAATATATATTCTTATTAAATGTTTGCTATGTATATATATTCTTTGTCGATAATTGAAAAACCCCATTTTTTTTTTAAATGGTCCTTTTTTTTTTCAAAATTATAATAAATAATATATATATATATAAGTTTTCTATTGAATTTCAAATTAGGTTTTCTTTTTAAAACCTATACATTTTATTTTATTTTAAATAGGGCTGAAGCCCTAAAATCATTATGTTTTGGCTCATTGGCCAAGCCCTAATTTTTTTTTTTTTTTTTTCATTGGTTTGTTTTGTGGAGCAGGGTTGAGGAGTGGCGGCGGCGGATTGGTGGTTGCCCACTGAGTGGTATGGCACAAAGAGGGGAGGCTCTGAGTGATGGGCCGTGGATAGAGGAACGTCGCAGAGAGCACAGGGCGGAGGGAGGCGGCTGTGTATCGGTGGCAGAGGGGAGCATGACCCACAAGCGGCGCAGAGGTCAGGAGGTAGTGGGGAAGATGTCGGTGTCGTGAGCGATTAGGAGGCACGGCGGAGGGACCGCGGAGGCTACGTGGGGCTTGAGCTAACGGGGGTGTGGGGAGGAGGCAGAGCCCCCACCCACATCCCACTTAGTGGGGTGTGGGTGGGGGCTCCGCCCCCTCCCCACACCCTTTGTAATACCTATGGTGTGGGTTCGAACCCCCACCATTGTTGTAAATTTTTTTTTGTCTGTCACAAAACAAAAACTTGCGAATTATAGATTTATTTCCCATTGATTTTTTGTTTATAAAAATATATATATATATTTATAATTATATACACAACATTTTCACAGTTAACCTGAATTCATAGTTTCATTAATTAAGCACCTAACTGTATAATACAGAATATATATATATATCTATTATTAAATAATTACAGTCAATTAATTTGTAGGGCAGCATAATGAATTAGTCTATATTGATTTTTTTTTCAATCAAATGTAACTTCCAATGCATCTCTAAAATAAACATTATATAAAAGAAACATTATACAAGGATAATTAAATCTATTTATCTCTTAATAACATTTCAATTTCAAGTCAATAAATTCAATTTAAATATAGTGAGCATATAATTAATTACAAATAAACTCAAATGCATAACTATAACCCAATTTCATTTCTTTTTATAGTAACAAAATTACAACTTCATATTTATCAAATTGATATTTCCATAAGTCTTATAATGAAATAAATTTTAACAAATTTGTTTACCACAACAACTAACTCTCAACTTTACTAATTGAATTATTAGGAAATAACAAAATTAATATCTATTTAAAAAAACAAATTTCCTTTTTCCTTTCTCATTTCACAATGGTAATATTTAATAAACGCTATAAATAAAACTATTAATACAATGAAGAGGATTTCCTCATAACTTAAGAAGACCAAATTTTTACAACAAGAGAGAGAGAAGTTCTCCTCTTGAAAATCAACAAGGATGAAGCTAATAAAAGACCAAGCTCTCCTCAAGAGCCTTAAGAGTAAAGGAAAATAAAATATTTTCCCAAAACAAGAAAATTTCTCCAATTTTTACATTAAGCTCCATGAAAACTTGCATATCACACAAGGGAAGAAAACACCACACATTCTGCACTCCTCCCTACTGTAGACCTGCAAGAGGGTCACCCCCGAGCTACGGAGATCTTCCACACACCTAGGGAACCCAAATCTACTTCACAACAATGCAAAACCACATCCCAAAATACAAAATACACCCTTAGATATTTACACAAACACAAACTCAACCAAAGTGAGTTTAAAAAGGGGTAGGAAAGTGGACACACTCAACTCTAGAGTGCCACCCTTCAATTATTTCAACACAAATTTTCTCATGGCCTCAAGCCAAACATGTTAACAAGATTTCCAAAGAGTTCATATTTTGGCTCTCAAGCCATGTGACAAATTTACTCAAAATTACACAAATACCCTCAAGGCTTTCAACATCCTAAAACAAGGCAATGAACTCGAGGAGGATCACTCCTCCCCTACCCCACACTTGATGAGCATTTCTCCCAAGTGGGACAAGCTCTTTCAACACCCTAATAAAAATTCCCCACAATAACAAAATACACATAAGCAAAAATACTTCTCACACATCCATCATGCAAACAAAAATTAGAATTACAAGGGGAAGGCCTTAGCCTTGAAAACCAACCTTTAAAGCCCTAATAATGGAAGTAGTTGATGTAGAGCTCCTCTAAAGTCTCCTCCAACCTAAGCCACCAAACTCCCTCTATCCTTTTTCTCCAAAAAAATAATATCCAATAATTCAAAATTCTCAAAAATTCAACAACCTTTCTCCCTATCCCAAGTGGGATTAAAATAACCCAATCCATGAGCTTAGAGGAATAGGGAGGTGACACTTGTCACCTCCTCACTCTTCCTCCAAACTACTATTGTGTCCCAAGGGATGGGTGTTGACACATGTCACTCACCCATCCCCAAAGTCTTCCTTACCCCTTACCACATGTCCTCTCTCCAACACACGGGAGAGAAAAGGGAAGTTAAAGAGGGAAAGGGTGACACATGTCTCCCCTTCCTTCCCTCTCATGAAGGACCACACAACTCCATGGGGACTCTCACCAATTGTCAGGGAGACTTGAAGTCAAGTCCTCCACAATTGGTGGATCTTGGAGTCATCTCAAGCCTTGGGAATGGAAAGGGGATGGGCTTGAGTGTTGGTACCACTTATCTTATCCCTCCCATGCCTCCAAATTCCTCACTTAACTTCAGTGTGAAGTTAAGATGACCATACAGAGGTTTACCAAGGGTTACCTAAGTGAAATGGGACCCTAGACCCATGGGGTCTAACCCATGGTCAACTTTAACCTAGTTAGGACACCCAGGGTCAAGTTAAAACACAAGAAAAGGGTCTCAAATATTTAAAAATTTAAAAATAAAATTCAAAAACAATTCTTACAACACAAATCATAATTTAGTTTAAAAAAGGGTAGACCTAACCCACTCAACCTCATGCAAACTAACATTACAACATTACATCAAACACAGAGTTGATCTTGGTTCCTCATGGAACTAGATTGGCTTCACAAGGGATTACAACATAAGGTGAGGGATGATCTCCAATATCTGTGGTTTGTTAGCAAAACCTGCGCACTCAATTGCAAAGTCAATTCCACATATTAATATCATAGCCGAAGCAATTTAAAACTTGCACTCACATAAGATATCACAAGTCCTCTTAAGCATAAGGGAAATCACATTACAATTTTCTATCTAACATCACCCAATTAGTTTTTCTGTAATGTAAACATTAATCAAACATCACCTAATTTGTTCTCTCTTAATACATTCATCTATCAAACATTACCCAATTAGTTTTCCTTTAACATAATAAGGTCTAAAAGTTTAGGAATCTAGGATCAACAGTCTAACAAATATAAAAGTATCAGTAACGGTAAGATAAATAGTCACATGAAAAAAATAAAAAATGTAGGCCTCACATCCTCCCCCCTAAGACTATACTTCCTCCTGGAAGTCGTCAAAGAGGTGAGGATAAAGAGTCCTCAGTCTCGCTGCATCCTCCCATGTCACAGTGACCTCATCATACATGTCCCACTGGACCATAACCTGGTCCAGCTGTCAACCTCAAAGGCCTAGCGTCCGATGAGCCAATATACGAATTGGCTCCAAATCCAGCTGTCCGTCTACCTCTACCTGAAGAGCACTCCAATCTAATATGTGAGATAAGTCAGAGATGTAATGACGTAAAACTGAAACATGAAAGACATCATGGATACGCGACAGGCTAGGTGGCAAGGCTAGATGATAGGCTATAGGTCCTATCCTCTGTAAAATCTCAAAAGGTCCTACAAACTGAGGTGCGAGCTTAGAGCCCTTTCCATAACGGATTGGACTCTTGTGCGGTCGCACTCTCAAAAATACCCTGTCACCTAGTGAGAAGCTCTGATCAGTTCTCTTAGCATTGGCATACTTCTTCTGTCTATCCTGTGCTTCCTGAAGTCTCTATCTAATTAGTGTAACATGCTGCTCCATATCCTGAACTATCTCTGGACCAATAGCGACCCTATCCTCTATTCGATCCCAACTCAATGGTGTCCTACATGGTCTACCGTATAAAACCTGGAAAGGAGGCATACCCAATGAGCTATGATGCCCATTATTGTAGGCAAACTCAGCCAGATACAGATACTCGCCCCATCTAGACTGATCTTCCACACACCTAGGGAACCCAAATCCACTTTACAACAATGCAAAACCACATCACAAAATACAAAATACACCCTTGGATATTTACACAAACACAAACTCAACCAAAGTGAGTTTAAAAAGGGGTAGGAAAGTGGACACACTCAACTCTAGAGTGCCACCCTTCAATTATTTCAACATAAATTTTCTCATGGCCTCAAGCCAAACATGTTAACAAGATTTCCAAGGAGTTCATATTTTGGCTCTCAAGCCATGTGACAAATTTACTCAAAATTACACAAATGCCCTCAAGGCTTTCAACATCCCAAAACAAGGCAATGAACTCGAGGAGGATCACTCCTCCCCTACCCCACACTTGATGAGCATTTCTCCCAAGTGGGACAAGCTCTTTCAACACCCTAATAAAAATTCTCCACAATAACAAAATACACACAAGCAAAAATACTTCTCACACATCCATCATGCAAACAAAAATTAGAATTACAAGGGGAAGGCCTTAGCCTTGAAAACCAACCTTTAAAGCCCTAATAATGGAAGTAGTTGATGTAGAGCTCCTCTAAAGTCTCCTCCAACCTAAGCCACCAAGCTGCCTCTATCTTTTTTCTACAAAAAAATAATATCCAATAATTCAAAATTCTCAAAAATTCAACAACCTTTCTCCCTATCCCAAGTGGGATTAAAATAACCCAATCCATGAGCTTAGAGGAATAGGGAGGTGACACTTGTCACCTCCTCACTCTTCCTCCAAACTACTATTGTGTCCCAAGGGATGGGTGTTGACACATGTCACTCACCCATCCCCAAAGTCTTCCTTACCCCTTACCACATGTCCTCTCTCCAACACATGGGAGAGAAAAGGGGAGTTAAAGAGGGAAAGGGTGACACATGTCTCCCCTTCCTTCCCTCTCATGAAGGACCACACAACTCCATGGGGACTCTCACCAATTGTCAGGGAGGCTTGAAGTCAAGTCCTCCACAATTGGTGGATCTCGGAGTCATCTCAAGCCTTGGGAATGGAAAAGGAATGGGCTTGGCTGTTGGTACCACTCATCCTAACCCTCCCATGCCTCCAAATTCATCACTTAACTTCAATGTGAAGTTAAGATGACCATACGAAGGTTTACCAAAGGTTACCCAAGTCAAATGGGACCCTAGACCCATGGGGTATAACCCAATTTCAACTTTAACCTAGTTAGGACACCCAGGGTCAAGTTAAAACACAAGAAAATGGTCTCAAAAATTTAAAAATTTAAAAATTTAAAAATGAAATTCAAAAACAATTCTTACAACACAAATCATGCTTCAATTTAAAAGAGGGTAGACCTAACCCACTCAACCTCATGCAAACTAACATTACAACATTACATCAAACATAGAGTTGATCTTGGTTCCTCGTGGAACCAGATCAGCTTCACAAGGGATTACAACATAAGGTGCGGGATGATCTCCAGTATCTGTGGTTTGTTAGCAAAACCTACGCACTCAATTGCAAATTCAATTCCACATATTAATATCATAGCTGAAGCAATTTAAAACTTGCACTCATATAAGATATCACAAGTCCTCTTAAGCATAAGGGAAATCACTTTACAATTTTCTATCTAACATCAACCAATTAGTTTTCTTGTAATGTAAACATTAATCAAACATCACCCAATTAGTTTTCCTATAAAATAAACATCTATCTAACATCACCCAATTAGTTTTCCTGTAATGTAAACATTAATCAAACATCACCCAATTTGTTTTCTCTTAATAAATTCATCTATCAAACATTACCCAATTAGTTTTCCTTTAACATAATAAGGTCTAAAAGTTTGGGAATCTAGGATCAACAGTCCCACAAATATAAAAGTATTAGCAACAGTAAGATAAATAGTCACATGAACAGAATAAAAAATGTAGGCCTCACATATTTCTTCTTTAGCTTGAGAGTTCAGAATCATGGTGTTGCATTTGAAATACTACAAAAAAAAATAATTAATATTGTTAAACTTTAGAATGAATAGGAAACACTAGCATTATGGTTTGGTCTTTTGTAACCTTACAATGGATTTATTTGGTGGTCCAGTGGTAAACAATTACTAACACCCTTGACATAAAAAAAAAAGAGAATGGATACCTTGTTTTGAAGTTTTATTACTTTTTAAATTTGTGGAATGATGATTTGCATACTTAGATGGTTAAATTCCACCTTGTTTTTCTTCCTTGGATGATTTCCTCCCTCTTTGATTCTTTGGACTGATTCAGATTGTATTAGTATTTATAAGGGAGGATTCTCTTGAGTTATTATATTGATGCTATTAGTGTTTGCCCCTTATCTCTCTCTTTCTTGTTTTGGGACATGAGTGTAGTTATGTTGAGTTGGTAGTGGAACTTCTTCATGTGTAGGTTGTGCCTTGAGATTCATTAGCTATCGATCCTCCATGGTGATGTGGTGGTTGTATGCATGTCTCATGCATTGACACTATGTGGTTGATACTGATTGTCCTATTTGAGACCCTGTCGTGCAAGTTTGGACATGTTTCCTTTAGTTCCATGATCTCCCCTCTCCGTAGCTCAGGGGTTGCCTATGGCACAATGGACATCCATTGGATTCAACGATGGGAATTTGGTTGGGAGGAGAGCAACTTCCCCCATTGGTCCCATCTGGATGTGTTATCGAAGACTCGGCGAGACTTGATGTTGTAACCTTATGATGTACTCTTGTTGATTTTGTGTCGTGGGGTATCTCTTCAATTATTTAGATTATGTTGTATGACTTCTGTATTTGTAACTTGATCATTGAAGCGCGTCTTACCCATGTTTGAGAGAGAGGCTTCACCTTGTAATGTAAGGATTATCTCTTGTATTGAGATGAATATTTATATCATAGGAAAATTGTATTATGGAAAATAATTTCTTTTATGCTAAATTGTTCACCCGTATGTTCATGCTCTCGTACTCTTAGTTAAGTTTCTACGCCATGCTTTCAAATTGATTATATACCTTAATGTCTTGGATTCTTCATCATACACCTTCATGTGGAATAATTATACGTAACTCTCTCCTTCTCTTAAATGGGTTATTTTTGTCTCAGTTTAATGATGGTGCCTTTAACTTTACTGCTTGTGTATCAATGTAAGTTTTCAACACCTGTCAATTGAATTATCATTGACGTAAGGTTTACTCTTCTTGTCAAAGAAATCAATTTATTGTTGTATCTTTTGTTATGTTGAGATGTATCAATTAGATGTTGGTATCCTCTATCTCCCATTTTGTTGCCATGTCATAATTTAGTAATGGATGTAACACTTTGCCTTGGATCCTCTTCTGCTCTGGTATGATAGAATGAACTAGATCATGTTACAACCACTTATGAATGTAATACCCTATCCTTTTGATAAATGGATATTTGGATCAATTCATCTTGCATAGTTGTAGATATGGTCATTAATGTTATTATCCCATTAGTTGATTTATCTGACAAGGCGTCTCGGATGTTTCATCCACATCTTGTCTTCCTTCCCCGCCTGGTGTGATGGGGATTTAGGGATTAGGGGAATTTATTTTTGGTGGTTCATGTCATGAACACATGGGTAATGTGGCATGACATGTGTTTCCTTGTGTCGTGTCCACTCGTGAAAAGTGGGCATGACATCATGCTTAATCATCATAACATGTTTAAAGGTTAATGTGGATCTAAATGTGTGTGAGGGTTTGAAATTTTTGATACAACTTTTTCACCCCCTCTCAGTTGTCTTGTGCATCCAACAATTGGTATCAGAACAAGGTTCCTTGGAAGAGAGCTTAATGGCTTGAGGTAGATCTATGCGCAAGAAGGATGTTCCCATGTTTGATAGATCTGATTTCACACTCGGGAAGTTAAGGATGGAAGCTTTTTTTATCTCTCTTGGTTATGAGATTTGGAAGTCTATTGAGTCTAATTATATTGTACCTGAGAATGGTGTAAGCACTACAAATGAGGTCAAATCTCATGAAATAGATGGTAAGGCTAAGCATGCTCTTTTAAGTGGTCTTATTAATTCTAAATTGGTGAAAGTTGTGCATTTGAAAAATGCTAATGAGATTTGAAAAAAGTTAAAAAGTGTTTAAGAAGGAGATGATAAGGTCAAACAAGCTAAAATGTAGAATTTGAAGCTCATGTTTGAGACAATGGGAATGTCTGAAGATGAAAACATTACAAGCTACTTGCAGAAGGTGGATGAAGTTGTCAATGGCATCAAAGGACTTAGTGGAAGTATAGATGATAAAGAGGTAATATTGAAGGTACTCAGAACTCTTCCTAAATCTTACAGTTATAAGGTTTCTGCTATTGAAGAATTACAAAATTTGAATCAGTTTAGCAAAGATCAGTTGCTTGGCACATTAACTTCTTTTGAAATAAAAGAGTTTGGCACAACTAGTGGAACTGCAAAGGATGAGATTGCTTTTAAGGTTGGCAAATCAGACAAGGCTATGGAATCTAATATGAAAGACTTTGATGAAGTGGAAGATAACTTTGTGAGAAAAATGAAAAAGAGTACTGGAAAGTTCAGCAGTAAGTTTCCTTTTAAATATTTCAGTTGTGGAAAGATAGGTCATTATGATTTAAGATGTCCAAATAAAGCTCTGAGAATTAAGAATAGGGAAAATAGAGGTAAGATGGTTAAGAAAAGTTATTATGTTAGAGAAGATGCAAGTATATCTGATGATGAATCTAATTATGAGGATGATAATGGTAACGAATGCTTGTTCATATCCCTAAGAGATGAAACTATTTTTGCTAACTCTGGAAGCTATGTGAAGGAAAAGGGTCCAAAAACAAATGCTAACTCTAAAGGGACTTAATGTCTATTTTTCATGCTAGAAGAGAAAAAATGGCTGGGTCATTGACAGTGAGATTAGAAAGAACTCTAGAAAAGTGATTGTTGCTGGAAAGAGGATTGGTGGAAATGTTTATTATCTCAAAGGTCGTGATAGTTACTGCTTTATAACTTAGATCAATGAGAGTTGACTCTAGCATAGGAGATTGTATCACATCAATTTTGATAGCCCGGTAAGGATAAGTTTAGTAAAAGCAGTGAGAGATCTGCCAAAGATAAGAAAACCTATTACTGTTGTTTGTAAGGAATACCAGTTTGGAAAGAAAACAAAAAAAAAGATTCAAAAGCAAGGATCAGTTGCCTACCGGACTATTGGAAAAGGAGTAAACCTACCAAAATTCTACTGGAGAGAAGTAATTCAAACTGTTGTCTACATACAAAACAGATTACAAGTAAGAGCAAATGACACAAAGACTCCCTATGAGCTATGGTATGGAAGGATTCCTACTCTTAAATTTTAAAAGTTTTTGGAATCAAATGTTATATTAGAAGAGATAAAGAACTAGGAAAGTTTGATGCAAGTTATAATGAAGGTATTTTCCTTAGGTATTATACTAGAAGCAAAGCTTACTAGTGCTACAAAAAAAGGCTAAGAAAAAATATTGAAAGTGTTAATGTTAAGGTTGATGAAGACATACAAAAGATATCAAAGATTAATGGATATGAATTAGATGAGTCTTCTTGCAAAGAAGAAGAATAAACCAAATAAAAGGAAGTATAGGTTGAAGAACAAGAAGCTCTGGAAAAAGAAGCACAAGTTGAAAAATAAGAAGCTTCAAAAAGAATCCCTAGAACACCCAAGTATGTGCAGAGGCATCACTCTAAAGATAAGATCATTGATGATAAGAGAAAAGGTATACTAAGAAGAAGGAAAGCTACTGAAGAACAAGTAAATCTATGTTTAATTTCCAAAGTTGAACCTAAAATAGTGGCTGAGGCATGCAAGGATGAGTATTGGATCAAGGCAATGGAATAAGAACTAATGTAGATTGAGAAGAATCAGACTTGGGAACTTGTCCCAAGACCAAAGAACAAAAATGTGATTGGAACTAAGTGGGTATTCAGGAACAAACTGAATGAGAATGGTGAAGTGGTAAGGAACAAGGCAAGACTTGTGTGTAAAGTCTACTCACAAGTGGAAAGAATAGACTATGAGGAAACTTATGCTCTGGTGGCAAGAATGGAGGCCATTAGGATGTTTCTATCTTTTGCAGCACATAAGTATTTCGAAGTGTATCAAATGGATGTGAAGTCTATTTTTTTGAATGGTGAGTTGGAAGAGGAAGTCTACATAGAACAACCAGATGGATTTCAGTTATTAGATAAACTTGATATGGTTTGTAGGTTGAAGAAGGCACTATATGGATTGAATCAAGCCCCCAGAGCTTGGTATGCAAGATTGGATAGGTACTTACTACAACAAGGATTCAATAAAGGCTCTGCAGATAGCAATTTGTATAAGCAAGGTAAGTGAAGATCAAATTCTATTTGTAGCAGTGTATGTAGATGATATAATTTTTGGTGGAAATGAAGGTATGTGCAAGAGTTTTGCAGTTCAGATGTAGAAAGAATTTGAAATGTCAATGTGTGGGGAAATGAACTTCTTCCTTTGGTTATAGACCAATCAGACAGATAAGAGTATTTTCATTTCTCAGTCAAAGTATGTAAAAGAGTTGTTAAAGAAGATTTGAATGGAAGATTCTAAACCAGTTTGTACTCCTATGGTTACTAGTTGTAAGTTGAGAAAGAATGATGAATCTCCTAAGGTGGATCAGAGCAAGTACAAATCAATGCTTGGAGGATTAGTTTATCTAACTGCTACTAGACTAGATATTATGCATGTAGTTTGTCTTGTGGCTAGATTTCAAGAAGATCCCAGAGAGTCACATGTAATGGCAGTGAAGAGGATATTCATATATTTAAAGGGCACTTTAGATTATGGCTTGTGGTATCCAAAAGATACTGACTTTACTCTACATGTTTATACAGATGTAGATTGGGTTGGTTGTGTAGATGACATGAAAAGTACAAGTGGTGGTGCATTCTTTCTTGCAGGTTGGTGTCTTGGCTAAGTAAGAAATAAGATTCAGTATCTTTATCTACTGTAGAGGAAAAGTATATTGGTACATCATCATGTTGCACACAGGTGTTATGGATGAGACAGAACTTGGAGGATGTCAAAGTTGTGTATGACGAGCCAATTTCTATCTTCTATGATAATACAAGTTCTATTAACATTTCAAAGAATCCAGTGATGCATTCAAGGACAAAGCATATTTCAATTGGGTATTACTTTTTGAGAGAAGGTTGTAGAGAATGAGGTAAAGCTTGAGTATGTACCTAAAAAGGATCAATTTGTTGACATATTCACTAAGGCTCTTCCTAAGGATACATTTGAGTATCTCTGGGAGAGGTTAGGGGTTATTGCTCCTCCTATGAACTAGATGTGTAAGGAGATGCATCAATCCAGTATGCTTCAAGATTCATTCTTTTCTAGACTAATGTTGGAAGATACCTCTTAGGGGGAGCAAGTAGTAGTTGTGGTGATTGGTGTAGTCAAGGGAGTAAGAAGTTGTTACAATTTGGTATGCACTCCTAAGGGGGAGTATTCAAAACAGTAGTAAGCAGTGCAAGTATGTGTAGTATCATAAAAAGGGAAAGAGCTAGAAAACGTTGTGTAGCCCTTTGCCATTGATGTCAAAGGGGGAGAGAGTTCATGTGAAAAACTAAAGGGGAGAGAGAATGTGAAAATGAAAAGAATCAGTAATCAGAGAGAGCGCAAGATGTGTAAAAGAAAGGGGGAGAGTACGAAAGTAAAGAAGATTGGTGTTGGTTAGGTGTGAAAATGAAGAGGGTTTGGTTTTGATGGTTTGTGTTGATCCTCCTTTCACCAATAAACATTCAAGGACATTCAACTGAGTAGAGAACTCTACTATAGATCTCCTATCACTTGGAACATAGGGGAAGATTGGAATTGTGTAAATTTATTGTTCAATTAAGCCTAATTATGCTCAAAACCCTAATTCCATAAATTTGTAAACAAACAGACAAATTACAGAAAATGATCGCACACAGAGATATCAAATGATAATCAAATGCATACTAGATTTCAAAGTTCAGCGTACAGAAAAGTTGGGGACTAATGAGCAGGCACCCTAGTCTAGTGCCACAATTTTCTTTAGGATCTAGGAATCTTGTCTGTAACATGTTCCTATTGTTCTAGAGATTTTACAGTTGTGAGATCCGAAGGACTAATGAGTCGACACCCGAGTCTAGGTTCCTATTTTCTTTTCAGATCTACAATTTTGACAATCTGCACTACTCTCCTGCAACTCCACTTCTTTCACTTTCACAACCTGTACCCTGCAATCATGAAAAAATGGGTTAGGGGTTGTGGTGTTTAGAGGCTTGCCTCAGTCAAGCCCCGAAGAGACATTCAAGTCTTTTGAACACCATTGTCAGATAAAGAATGTGTATCCCTGTGGGATAGAGGAAAAATCCAAATGGTAAATCATAGAAAACACAATTGATATCACCTTGTAGTGAAGATCTCATGGAAGGAAGATGCTCTTCATGCCATGAGGAGATGGATGGTAAATCTACAAATACAAACACAAGAACAACACAAATTCTGCTCTATAACACAATGAATGCCTTGAATCACTTTCAAATAAGCCACAAGTTCACTATTGCCATCTAGTTTACAAATGATAACCTAATCATGCTTATATATGCAACTACAAACATTACCGCTAAGAATTTTGTAATTCAAACTTACCGTGTCAGCATAGGACCTAAATAACAGTCATAAACTGACACTTTGAAATTGGTCCTGACCTAAAATAGGGTAGAACTAGGGTGCAGACATACAAGTCCTCCCTCCCTATTTTAGGAAGGCTTTATGTTAAATGCATCCCTTAGGTCCCATTTTCCATGAAACTTCAGGGTTTTCTCATCGGGAGTCATCAAAATCATGCAAGATGCTCTAAATGCATTCTAAAGGACCTGAGAGCTAAACCCTAAGAGGAAAAAGCCCCCAAGGTTACTTTTTCTAACATAACATTTAGCTACCACTTTAATGTATGTATGAACACAAGGCCAATGCATGCATTAAAGTATGGTCAACAAACACAGCAAACACACCAAGCACAAAGAAGACACACCAATCATAGTGAAGATAGTAACATGCACACAAAACATGGAGAAGATAGTTACAGTCACGCAAACCATAGAGAAGACAACATTGAAGACACGCAAAACATAGAGAAGACAATGAATGCAATGATGATTTTCTTTTTCCTTTTCTCATATATGAAATACAGATGAAAGTACAAGGAAAGTAAACACACCATCCATAATGTAGGAGGGACTCATCACCACTGGTCTTTAAACTGCATATGGGGCAACACACATGCCAAGAAAATCTCAAAGTGCAAGAGGGACTCATCGCCACTAGTCTTTAAGACTACACTTGAGAACAAACATGCCATACAAATCCCAAAGCATAGGAGTGACTCATCGCCACTGGTCTTTAAGACTATGCTTGGGAACAAACACACAATACACACACACTTAGAAGACATAGAGAAAACACGGTAGACAAGCGATGGAGTGTTCCTATTTCTAGGTTCATCACCATCTTAGGCACATTATAGGCACACATCGACGATTGGGCTTCACCACAACAATCATTGAAGACACACTTAAGGGTTGAGTTAGTCATAGAACCGATCCCCACCTCCACAAAGGACTTTTAGAAAATGACAGGATGTATACTCTCCATGAGAAATACACCATCCCTACCTCTGTACAAGGCTTAAGATAAAAATGACATACGCGATATCCCACCTCCGTAGAGGGATTAAATGATTGCAATAGATTTCAAACAAATCTCAAAGTGCAGGAGGGACTCATTGCCACCAGTCTTTAAGACTGCATCTGAGAACAAACACACTTTGCTAGCATCTAAAATAGACAACTTACCTTATATATGCCCCCACCCTAAGTTGGTTGATGTCATGTACCGATATCAAGCACGTTAAGGTAGGAAGAAAACACACAAGAGAACACGGGTTCTGGCAAAGCCCATGTCCCCCAGAGGTGACATGTACTATACGATCGCCAAATGTTCCCACAAACACATTCCTACAAGAAAAGTGTTAGCATCCATATAATCATGATAAACGACAATGCATATGATCATTCACACAAAGAGCCAAGATTATACTATGGATTCAGAGATCGAGTATAACAGTGGGGCTATACCATAAAAATCTCAAAACTGAGTGTAACCAAGGTGAGATTCAAAGAAAAACAAAGTGCATGGAGAAACAATATTGTTATGATTTGTAAGTATGATAAGACAACATCAAGATCACATGGAGTGATTCTACTAGCCAAGCGTTGGATAATATATCAACCCCATTGTCATGTATGGACTTGGTCCATTTTTTATTTCTCGGTGAAGGGACACTAGGTTTGTAGCAATATAATATGTTTTTCGTCATCCACCCACTAGATAGAAACACTAGAGGAAGGGAAACAATGAATCAAGAGAGTAGAAACAAGTGCCTTAGGGACAGTCACATAGGAGGGTGCCCCCAAGTCACCAACTGCAATGCTATGTCCATAAGACACAACACACAACAATGACAATAGAGGAGAAGCAATATAGAATAATGATGATACAAATAGCAGAAGGTCACAATAGATGCAGTCTCCCAGTATCCTTGACCTTACAAGAGTATTAAGGGTCATCCCAGGAGGCCTGAACAACACATAACACATCACGGGGGAAGCATAACATAGAGGGCAGGTCACATACACGAGCTGATCATGCTACCACATAGGTGAACAACAGGGTTAGAAATACTTATCTGTTTCATCCCAATGTTATGAACTTACATATCTAGGAAGACCCTTGACAGCAATTATAAGACTTGCTACAATGAGTGTGGCTTAAAGATGGAAGGATGTTTACCTGATTCAAAGGGATGCTTCCTCGCAGACAATTCTTGTCTATCAGTCCAGGATATCTCACATGTAGTTTTGGTCTTGTTGAAATGGCATTAACATTGAGTTTTGGACGATGAGAGTCTTTCTTTTCTTTAAAAGGATTATATCCAATGCTTCTTGAGTAATGTCTTGAAGCGGATTCAATAGGTACTTGAATCCCTTGTTGATTTACACAACATCCCTTACCTACATATTCACAGTTGTTATAAAGGATTTTAAATCCTCAACCATAGAGGGATGTCATTTCTTTAGGGCATAGTGAAGCTGCATAGGTCTCGTAATTTCTAGTATAAGTGAGAGTATTGTCTTTATTTTCTACCAAGGGGACTTTAGGTTTCTCATGTGCTTCAAAAGATTGCTTGGATGATATCAATGCTACTTTTGACGTGTCAAGGCTATTAATTTTATATTCCCCTATACCACAAGGATTAAAATCTAATGAGCCTCAATCATCACCAAAGAGTGCATTCAATGGTGTAGAGTCATGCACAACACTATTTGTGGCAAGCATTGATGAATCAACTCGTAAATTGTTTAAGTTCATATGATTATAAACTTGTTTTTACATTTCAATATGTAAGTAGTTATCTGGTTCAGGATCAGCATGAATAGTATGAAGTTTATCTTTGAATATAATTTGATAGAATGATGTAGGGTGGAAGGAACCGCCCTCAATGCATGGATCCAAGGTCTACCAAGTATCATGTTGTAAGATAAAGAACTAGGCATGACATGAATCAGGGTAGATACAATCGTAGGACCCACCTTTATAGGAAAGGTTATAGTACCTACCGATTGACTACTATGATTATCAAAGCCACAAATGCTAAGTTTATCTAGTTTGATTTTTGATGTGTCGGCCTTGATTTTGTGTAGTAGGTCAATGCTACAAACATTAAGAGTTGATCCATTGTCAATCATAACTCATTTTATCAATGTTTATTTATTGTGACAAAGATCATAAGTGGATCATATTGGTTTTGAACTTAAATTGATGGTAATTCATGTGGTTGAAAAAGAATATCCATTTTTGTCACATGCATACTATCTAATACATCTGCTACATCATTTGGCTTAGTAGTAGGTGGGACAATCACCTTTTGTAAAGATTCTTGGAGCATTCCATGATATGTAGGTGAAGTTTGTATTAAATCCCAAAGAGAGATCTTAGCTAGAGTAGCACGAAGCTGATCGTAAAAATCATATTCTTGACCACTTTTATGAGTAAGACGAGGTGGCAGGGGGAGCATAGGTTGAGAACATGGAAGAGAGACAGGCACATGAGGTGCTTGCTTTCTTTGCTTGTTATTACGGGTGTTGTATGTGTGAGAAATCACATTGTGGTGTGGTTGTTGTGACACATTTTGAACACCTAGATTTCTTTGAGCGATTTGTCTTGCATAGTTTAAGAAGTAATCTAAGGGTCGAGGTGGTTGTTGAGCACCTTGAAATGTAATCACCAGTTTTAAGCAAGAAGGTGTACTAGGTGCCCCCTACACAACCATCTCAGGAATATTGCTATAAAGTCTATTAGTGAATATTGAATTAACATTATTTTCCTCTCTATTATACCCAACATCTATCCCTAAAGGATTTAATGTGAGAGACCTTTTCTCATCCACTAATGCTACATCTTGGCCAGGGAGAGCATTGGAATGATAGGAAGGTATGGTGTTTGTAGGTAGATTAGGTATTGTATCATTAATAGAGTTATCTATAGTCTTCTCATCTAAGGTTCTTGGACATTCAACTATAGGAGAAGTAGGAGAACTTATGGAATCATCTTCTGTTGCAAGGTGTGACCCTTGGTCTCCTTGTTTAGTGCTGCGCTGCAGTGGTTTGCGACAAGGGCTTAACCGCCTCCCATGCTTGTTAAGTCAAGTGGTTGTATCAGGCATTAATAGGTTGATCTTTTGGTGCAATGGCAGCTAACAGTTGGTATCAGAGCTGAGGTCACAGGTTCAAACCCCGCACTTGCGCTGGGGGGATTGTTGCAAGGTGTGACCCTTGGTCTCCTTGTTCAATGATGTGTTGCGGTGGTTTGCGACAAGGGCTTAATCACCTCTCGTGCTTGTTAAGTCAAGTGGATGTATCGAGCATTAATAGGTTGATCTTTTGGTGCAACGGTAGCTAACATCATCATCATCATTATCATATGTTTGAGCATTGATTCCAAAGCATTAAGGGAATTTTCACACTCATCACTCGAAATGTGCTTTGTTAAATCTTCTACTACCCAAGGGTATGTATTCATGAGAGATGTGAAGTTATAAACATCAGATACATAATCAAGGATTTCAAATGAAGAGCATTTAAATATATCCTTGTGATACATAGCTAAGTGAGAACATGAGGATTCGTATTAAGAAATTTGTAGAAATTCTCAAAGTTTTTGATATATGCATGTAAAGATACCAAAGAGAAATGAGATGAATATGCCATGGTTAAATTTCTTGTAACATCGATGTAAAATCTTATTTTAAAAGATTTTCAAAAGTTATGCAAGAAACAAGTGCAAAATTATATGTGAAAATGACCTAAAATGCTTGATTTTTCAACATTTTTCAATGCAAATAAGTGAAAGAAAAGGTGTTGTAAGGAAATTGATCAGGGGAAGTAAATAATATGTATGATATTAGTCCAATAAATAAATAATATCCTTCACAACATGCTTTTGATGCAAACCTAGAGTGATGACAAGTCAAAACCTAGTGAAAATACACTAAAATATGTAATTTTTCACAAATTTTTAATGCAAAAACCGAATAAAAAGGGTGTTTTAAAGCATTTTAGGAGGTTCAAAAGATTATAACAGTAATATCAGTCACCTAAAGCCATAAAATCCATCACAACACGCTTATAGTTCCAATCTAAGTCAAACCCTAGTGAAAATATAGCCAAAATATGCAATTTTTGCCAAATCTAAATGTAAAGGCCCAATAAAAATGGTGTTGTAAAGAATTTGAGGAGGGGAAAAAGATTATAACCTTGATAACTACCAATTATTACAGAAAAATCCTTTACAACACGCCTATGATGCAAATCTAGAGAGACGATAAGGCCAAAATCTAGTGAAAAAGTAAGGTTTTCAAACCCTAGGCATGAAATTTTGCAAGAAAACCACTATGATGCAAAACTATAGTTAGAAATTAGTCCTAATGAGTGTTTTAAAAGGGTATTAAAATCTGAAACAAGATTTTGACTACAAACCCTAGCGAATGCAAAACTAGGTTATATGGAAAAATGCACAATTTCAAGCAATTTTTATCAATTTAAGCATGAAAATGCAATGTAAATGAATGATGAATGAAAAAAATTTATAATTTAAATTAGATCTGATGATAGTGACATAAAGTTGCTGAAATTAAATGCCAATTAATCTAAATTATTTGAAAATGCAAGCTAAAAATGTCGATTTTTTCAATTTTTTCAATTTTTTGTAATTTTTTTAAATGCAATAAGATGAACAATGAAATGAATGTAAATCTAAAGTACAATACTTAGAAAGGTGAAAAATTCATCAAAAACATGGGTTCACCAAAATGTTCAGGTGTGAAAATGAAGAGGGTTTGATTTTGATGGTTTGTGTTGATCCTCCTTTCACCACTAAACATTCAAGGACATTCAACCGAGTAGAGAACTCTACTATAGATCTCCTGTCACTTGGAACATAGGGGAAGATTGGAATTATGTAAATTTATTGTTCAATTAAGCCCAATTATGCTCAAAACCCTAATTTCACACAGAGATATCAAATGATAATCAAATGCGTACCAAATTTCAAAGTTCAATGTGTGGAAAATTCAAGGACTAATGAGCGAGTGCCCTAGTCTAGTGCCACAATTTTCTTCTAGATCTAGGAATCTTGTCTATAACCTATTCCTGTTGTTCTGGAGATTTTACAGTTGCGAGATCCGAAGGACTAATGAGCGGACGCCTGAGTCTAGGTCCCTATTTTCTTTTTAGATCTGCAATTCTGACAGTCTGCACTGCTCTCCTGCAACTCCACTTCTTTTACTTTCACAACATGTAACCTGCAATCATGGAAAAATGGGTTGGGGTTGTGATTTTTAGAGGCTTTCCTCAGTCAAGCCCCAGAGAGACATTCAAGTATTTCAAACACTGTTGTCAGATAAAGAGTGCATATCCCTGCATGATAGAGACAAAATACAAATGGTAAAGGAAGATGTTCTTCATGCCATGAGGAGATGGATGCCAAATCTGTAAATACAAACACAAGAACAACACAAGTTCTGCTCTGTAACACAATGAATGCCTTGAATCACTCTCACATAAGCCACAAGTTCACAATTGCCATCTAGTTTACAAATGATGACCTAATCATGCTTATGTCTGTAACTACAAACATTCCCTCTAAGAATTTTGTAATTCAAACTTACCGCGTCGACATAGGACCTAAATAATAGTCATAAACTGACACTTTGAAATTGCTCCTGACCTAAAATAGGGTAGGACTAGGGTGTTGGTGCCCAAGTCCTCCTTCCCTATTTCAGGCAGGCTTTATGTTAAATGCATCCCTTAGGTCCCATTTGCCATGAAACTTTGGTGTTTTCTCATCGGGAGTCATCAAAATCACGCAAGATGCTCTAAATGCATTCTATAGGACCTAGGAGCTAAACCCTAAGAGGAAAAAGCCCCCAAGGTTACTTTTTCCAACATAATAGGTACAGAGTTGTGTCTTGAAGGTTTTTCACATTATATGTTGCCATCAATGACAAAGGGGGAGACTATTGAAAGTATGTACTAATCAGTGTTGTCATTGATGTCAACATGCTTTTGTTGTCATTGGTGTCAACTGTGTCTTCTGATGAGGTTGTTGTTTGATTAAGTTGTCTTACTAAAGGTGATTTGGTTGCTTTGTAGAGGTGTTGAAAATGTTGAGAATATGCTTCTATTGTTGGGTTTCCAAGTGCTTTTGAGAAAATTTGATTAATTATGGAACCAGTGTGATGAAGAAGTCTTCTGGCTTACAAAGTATTGTTCAAGTTTTTTCTCCACATTTATTTTGTGTTGGAGATCTGAGTGTGTAGTTTGAATATGTTGTTTATATGTCTTTGAAGATGCTAAATCCAAAATTTGGTGCTCTAGATCGTTATGCAGTGAAAGTTGTGTTCGCTAGTTTGAGAATAGTGTTTGCGATGTGTCTAGGAGAAAGTGTTTTGCTCCACATTTCTCTGCAGAATGGTATCATGTGTTGTGGTTCTAGATGTTTGCTTATAAGGTCCTTATCTATCTTCTATCTAGAAGGTTTGTGATTTGATTCTCTAGAAAATGATTTATTGTGTAGTAGAGTTTGACAGTGTTGTTTGTAAGCAGATTATGAACTTTCTTTAGGTGAAAGTTGTTGTGGTTAAATTTGTTGGTTTTTAGGTGACTTCAAGATGTTTGTGGATGTTTCTAGATTGTGTTAAAGCTTTGTGTAAGATCTGCAAGGTGTGTTTACCTTTGAGGAAGTGTGTGCTTAAAAGTTCATAGTGTTAACTCAAGTTTGACTGACTTGGTTGTTTACACTATTTGCGGTTGTGCTTTGGTGAATGTGAAATCTTGGTGGTGAAGCATGTAAGAGTGGATTTAGGTCCCTTCTAAGGTGTAATGTGGTCTGCACTCATTCCTTTCCTCCATAGGAATGATTAGGTCCATACCTAATTTGAAATTTATGAATTAAGTTGTATTGCCGACCTTAGAGAATGTTTTCATGATTGATGGTGGTATAAATAAGTATCAAGGATTCATGGATGTAAGTATGTGCAAGGGATATAATGTTTGTGATGTGAATTTGATTAGTGCAGTGAGATATTTCATGTGTTAGGCTACTGGATGCAGTGAGCAGAAGGTGTCTACTCTTTTTTAGTGTTGCTGCAAAGGTGTTGTTTGTGTTGTGGTGTATATTGAGCTTAATTGGAACTGAACTCCATGCATAGGTTAGATGCAATTATTGTTACAAGTATAGGCCTAACCGGTGTTGTCATTGATGTCAACATACTCCTGTTGCATTGATGTCCAGAATTGGATGAGCTGTGTGCTGAGGATATTGAGAAAATTAGTCCTATCAGAAATAGAGAACAGTGAAGACAGTGAAGCTCTATTAAGTGAAGATCCCAGCTAAGATGAAGATCAGAGAATGCGCATCAAAGGGTTTGTAGATATGTATCTAAAGATGATCCAGTCAAGATTTGAGAGGTCTGCATGAAGATTTGGAGAAGTTATGGCCATATGAGTAAAACTGGTTCTAGTGACTGTTCAGAGGTGACAGAGTGACACAAATAGGTCCGATGAGATCTGAAAATGCAATATCTTGTTCTATGGATTTGGTGGAATGTTTAGGAAGCCAAGGTGAATTGGCAACTCAAATGGTTCATGGTCTAGAGGTCTGCAAGCATTTATTCTAATGTGACAGTGATGACAGACTATGTTCTTGAGGTTCCAGATGAAGATGCGAATGATTTCAGTAAGCAGAAGTGGTGTGGATGCTCTTGGTGATTTAGGAAAGCTTGTGGGGGTCTCTAGACTGTGTCTAGTTCATGTTGGCGGTCCGCATTGAAGATTGAGCTCGTAATTGAAGATTTACTCTTAGGTGATGGTGTTCTTAATCATGGCCGATCGGATGTTTTACACATCCTACGGATGATCTTGAAGATGTTCTGTGAAGCATGGCATGTTCCTCAAAGAAGATTGAAGTCCCAAATATGTGTGGCTGACAGTGTGGTGATTCATATGAAGTCTTTTGTAACAAGTCAAGTTGTATGTGTGTAATTGCTCTGTAATGAAATAAAGTATGTATTATGCCAACTTTGATGATTATCCCAAAGTCAATGTCTTGTATAAATAAGATTTGTGAAGTCATTTCAAATTATCAAAGTGAAGATGAGAGAGTGGTAGAGAGGAGAAGAGCAAAAAGCAGAGCAGAAGTATTAAGCTTAAATGGAACTGTCTCGAGCATGGTGAAGATGCTAATCTCTAGTTCAAGTATGTAATATTTATATTATTCTATAGATAGTGTGTCTCCTATAGGCAGTGGGCCTCTTGTGAGTAGTGTGCTTAGATAGTGAGCCCTAATTGGCATGTGCCATTTTGTTATTCTTATTCTTTTAATAGAGAATACAATCTTGGGTTAGTCACCTTGTGGTTTTTCCCTTAACCGGGTTTTCCATGTTAAAATCTTGGTGTCATATGTGTTAATGTGTTTCTACTCTTAAGTTACTACATTGTGCTTCCATGATTGAATCATTATTATGCTGTTGAAATATAAGAAGGATTTAAGTGTTTAAAGAAAAGTAAGTTTTTATGACAACTGATTCACCCCCCCTCTCAGTTGTCTGTCCTAAAACCAAGAATTGGTATCAGAGCTAAGTTCCTCTAAAAGAGCTTCCGCTTGAGGAGATCTAGGATGTCTTCCTACAAGAAAGATAGTCTGAGGTTTGATGGAACTAATTACACTCTTTGGAAAAGCCGCATGGAATGTCACCTGCAATTTATGGGAATGCAATATTGGACCATAACTTCAAAGAAGTATGTTCCTCCAAAGAATGGTCTGACAACTATAGATGAAATCAGAGATGCTGAAGATAATCTTCAAGCTAAAGAAGCCTTACTAAGTGCCTTAACTGATTCAGAGCTGACAAATGTTATGGATTTAAAAACTACATATGAGATTTGGTCAAAGCTAGAACTTCTAAATGAAGGAGACAAATATGTTAAATGTGCCAAGCTATAGAGTCTAAAAGGAAAACTCAAAAACCTAAAGATGAATAAAGATGAGAATGACACTATATTTATGCCAAAAGTAAATGAGCTTGTTTGTGGCATTAGGTGTGCTGGTGGAACCTTTAATGAAGATGAGATTGTTGCCAAAGTTCTTAGATCCCTACCTCCTGCTTACAAACACAAGGTTGCTGCTATTGAAGAATTTAGATCTTTATCAAATATCACAAGAGATCAATTGGTTGGAAAATTAGCTACATTTGAATTGGCTGAGTTTGGAGATGCACCCCCCAAAACTGAATCTACATTCAAAGATAGTGCCTCTGTAAAAGGTAAACAAAGGCATGATCCAGGAGAGAACTCCTCAAAGAAACTATCATGGTATGAAAAAGAAAGAAAATATCTAGAAGAAGATGAGGCAGAAACTACTCAACTTGAAGCCCTTATAGCAAAAAGACTGCCAAGAGGATCTGATAAGTATGAAGGAAAATTACCCTTCAAATGTTTCAACTACAACAAGATTGGTCATTTTGCTTCAAAGTATCCAGAAAGATTTTTAAGAACTAATCCAAATAGATCAAAATTTAAAAAGAAATGTTACTATGTTCATGAAGATGATGATGATGGAGTGATAGATGATGAATTAGAGATAGGAAACAAATCCGGAAGTGATTGGGTGTTTATTGCCATCAAGGAAGAAAATCCAATGCCCATTGAATCTGTCAATCATAAAATGATAGAAAGAACTCTGGCTGCCCAGTTGAAGAAAAGGATGAATGGGTCATTGACAGTGGATGCTCCCACCATATGACTAGTGACAAAAATAAGTTCATAGATTTGGAAAGATATGAAGGAGGAGTTATAAAATTTGGTGATAATTTTGCTGGTAGAATCAGAGGTAGAGGAACTATTTCTTTTGATGGAAAGAACAAAACTAGTGATGTACTGTATGTTGAAGGTTGGAAGCACAATCTTCTCAGTGTTGGGCAATTGGTGGACAAAGGCTATGATCTCTGATTCAAAAATAGAAAATGTAAGATCTTTGAAAGTTCTGGAACAGAGGTTGCATCTGGTACTCAAACAAAAGGTAACATCTTCCACTTGGTTGGTACTAGAAAATGTTGTTTATTTGTTCAAATTGATCAGAGTTGGTTGTGGCATAGGAGAATGTGTCATGTAAATTTTGATAATATCATCAAGATAAACACTCAGGCTGTAAGAGATCTTCCAAGACTGGTGAAACCTACTAACAATTTGTGCAAAGAATGTCAGTTGGGTAAGCAAAGCAAAGTCACATTCAAGAGTAAGGAACAATCTTCTACCAAATTGTTGGACTTAGTACATACTAATCTATGTGGTCCGGCAAGAATCGGGAGTTTGCAAGGTGATAGATATTTCATGTTACTAATTTATGACCATTCCCAGATGATGTGGGTCACTTTCCTGAAAGAGAAATCTGAGGCTCTTGAGAAATTCAAAATATTCAAGGCTATGGTAGAGAATGAAATTAGGTTAAACATAAAATGTCTTAGGTCTGATAGAGGTGGAGAATTCACATCTGGAGAGTTCATAAAATTCTGTGAGAAATATGGGATAAAAAGATAGTTATCTGCTCCAAGGACCCCACAGCAAAATGGAGTAGTGGAGAGAAAGAACTAGACCATCAAGGAAGCATCTAGAACTATGATGATGGAAGCAAACGTCCCTCAGATCTACTGGAGAGAAGTTGTAAGCACTGTTGTCTATACTCTTAATCGAGTTCAAATCAGAAGCAATACTGGTAAGACCCCTTATGAACTTTGGTTTGGCATCACTCCTACTGTAAAGTATTTCAGTCTTTGGTAGCAAATGTTACATTAAAAGAGATGAAGACCTTGGCAAATTTGATGCTAGAAATGATGAAGGAATATTCTTGGGTTATTCTACTCAAAGCAAAGCATACCAGTGTTATAACAAGAGATTGAGAAAAATTGTAGAAAGTACAAATGTGAAGGTTGATGAAGGCATTGAAAAACCCTCAAGGTTTTATGAATATGAAGAAGATGATCAAAATGATTTTTTGGTTGAAGAAGTTCAAGCCCCTTCTAAAATTTAGATCCAGACTGATCTGGAGAATCCTAAAATACAGGAAGAAGAGATAAGTTTGAATGAACCTATCCAAGATATAGTAGTGCAAGAAATTCCCAAAACTCCCAGGTATGTAAGACTAAATCATTATGAAGACCAGATCATAGGTGATAGAAGCAAAGGTGTTCAAACAAGAAGAAAGATTGCCCAAGATTTAGAGAAGTATTGTTTGATTTCAAAGATTGAACCAAAAATAGTAAGTGAAGCATGCAATGATGAAAGCTGGGCCAAAGCAATGGAGGAAGAGTTGATGCAGATTGAGAAAAATCACTCTTGGGACCTTGTTCCCAGACCTAGAAATAAAAATGTGATTGGGACCAAATGGGTCTTCTAGAATAAACTAAATGAAGATGGTGAAGTAGTCAGAAACAAAGCCAGATTGGTCTGTAAGGGTTATTCTCAAGTAGAAGGAGTTGACTTTGAAGAAAATTTTGCTCCGGTGACAAGAATTGAAGCAGTCAGATTATTTCTTGCCTTTGCTGCCTTCAAGGATTTCAAAGTATATCAGATGGATGTCAAATCTGGGTTCCTAAATGGTGCCTTGGAAGAAGAACTATACATTGAGCAACCAGATGGATTTCAATTGTCTGATCATGGCGATATGGTCTGCAAGTTGAAGAAAGCATTGTATGGACTCAAACAAGCCCCAAGGGCCTGGTATGAAAGATTGGATAAACATCTTTTGAAGATTGGTTTCAACAAAGGTACTGCTGACAGTAACTTGTACTTCAAGATTGATCATGAAAATATCTTGATTGTTGAAGTAATTGTTGATGATATCATTTTTGGAGGAAGAGACAATATGTGCAAGACTTTTGGAAATCAAATGAAAAGTGAATTTGAGATGTTTATGTTTGGGGAAATGAATTTCTTCTTAGGTCTGCATATCACTCAAACAAAGAAAGGAATCTTCATATCACAGACCAAATATGTGAAAGAATTGTTGAAGAAATTTGGGATGGAAGATTCAAAACCAATGAATACTCCCATGGCAACTGGATGTAAACTGAACAAAGATGATGAATCTCCTAAGGTTGATCAAAAAAAGTACAAGTCAATTATTGGAGGACTACTGTATCTTACTCAAACTAGACCTGACATTATGAATGTTGTTGGTCTTGTTGCCAGATTCCAAGTTGATCCCAGAGAATCTAATGTCATGGAAATCAAGAGAATTCTTAGATATCTAAAGGGAATAGTTGAGTATAGTTTATGGTATCCTAGGGATCATGATTTCTCTCTTCACGCATATACAGATGCTGATTGGACAGGATATGTGGATGTCTGGAAGAGTACTAGTGGTGGTGCATTATTTTTGGGGAAAAGATTGGTTTCTTGGCTGAGCAAGAAACAAGAGGCAATATCTCTGTCCACTGCAGAAGTAGAATATATTGCAGCAGTAGGTAGTTGCACTCAAGTATTGTGGATGAAGCAAATGCTAAGAGATGTCAGAGTGGAGTATGAGGAACCTATCACAATCTTCTATGATAACTCAAGTGCAATAAATATATCAAAAAATCTAGTGTTGCATTCAAAGACAACATATATCCATCAAGTTTCACTTTTTGAGAGAGCAGGTGAACAAGAATGAAGTCAGATTGGAGTTTGTGCCCTCAAAGGATCAGATTGCAGACATTTTTACTAAACCTCTACCTAAGGACTCTTTTGAGTATCTCAGGGAGAAGTTAGGGGTTATTACCCCTCCGGTTCTAAATTAAGGTGCACTGATGTGCATCAGTCCAGTGGATCTCACAGTCATATCTTGTGGTCTAGATTGATGATAGGAAGCTGCTACTCAGGGGGAGTAGTCTATATAATTCTGATTGATGTAAGTATGTGCCCTTTGCCATTGATATCAAAGGGGGAGAGAAGACATGTGAAAAACAAAAGTGGTTGCTGATCAAAGGGGGAGCAGTAAAGAAAGAGAAGACATATGAATGATTTTTGTTGATAGGGGGAGCCATGTCAGTTAGTGAGGAGAAGTTATTGTCTTGATGGTTAAAACAATTTTTCACATCATATGTTGCCATCAATGACAAAGGGGGAGATTGTTGCAAGTATAGGCCTAACCAGTGTTGTCATTGATGTCAACATACTACTGTTGCATTGATGTCAAGGATTGGATGAGTTGTGTGCTAAGGATATTGAGAAAATTAGTCCTATTAGAAATAGAGAAGAACAGTGAAGATAGTGAAGCTCTATGAAGTGAAGATCCTAGTTAAGATGAAGATCAGAGAATGTGCATCAAAGGGTTTGTAGATATGTGTCTAAAGATGATCCAGTCAAGATTTGAGAGGTCCGCATGAAGATTTGGAGAAGTTATGGCCATATGAGTAAAACTGGTTCTGGCAGTTGTGCAGAGGTGACAGAGTGACATAAATAGGTTCGGTGAGATCCAGAAATGCAATATCTTGTTTTGTGGATTTGGTGGAATGTTTAGGAAGCCAAGGTGAATTGACAACTCAAATGGTTTGTGCTCTGGAGGTCCGCAAGCATTTATTCTAATGTGATAGTGATGACAGACTATGTTCTTGAGGTTCTGGATGAATATACGAATGATTTTAGTAAGCAGAAGTGGTGTGGATGTTCTTGGTGATTCAGGCAAGCTTGTGGGGGTCTCTAGATTGTGTCCAGTTCATGTTGGTAGTCCACATTGAAGATTGAGCTCGTAATTGAAGATTTAGGCTTAGGTGATGGTGTTCTTCTTTATCATGGCTGACCAGATGTTTTACACATCCTGTGGATGATCTTGAAGATGTTTTGTGAAGCATGGTGTGTTCCTCAAAGAAGATTGAAGTCCCAGGTATGTGTGGCCGACAGTGTGGTGATTTGCATGAAGTCTTTTGTAACAAGTCAAGTTGTATTGTGTAATTTCTCTGTAATGAAATAAAGTATGTATTGTGCCAACTTTGATGATTATCCCAAAGTCGATGTCTTGTATAAATAAGATTTGTGAAGTCATTTCAAACTATCAAAGTGAAGATAAGAGAGTGGTAGAGAGGAGAAGAGCGAAAAGCAGAGCAGAAGTGTTGAGCTTAAATGGAACTGTCTCAAGCATGTAATATTTATATTATTATGTAGACAGTGTGTCTCTTGTAGGCAGTGGCCCTCTTGTGAGCAGTGTGCTTGGGCAGTGAGCCCTAATTGGCATGTGCCAGTTTGTTCTTCTTATTCTTTTAACAGAGAATACAATCTTGGGTTAGTCGCCCCGTGGTTTTTCCCTTAACTGGGTTTTCCATGTTAAAATCTTGGTGTCATATGTGTTAATGTGTTTCTGTTCTTAAGTTACTACATTGTGCTTCCATGATTGAATCATTATTATGTTTTTGAAATATAAAAAGGATTTAAGTGTTTAAAGAAAAGTAAGTTTTTGTGACAACTGATTCAACTCCCCCTCTCAATTGTCTATCCTAAAACCAACAATTATATCAGTTCAAATCCTAGTAGTGAGCCACCCTTCTCTTCTTTCTTTCTTTCTCAGTGGGCAGTTGTTGTGTGGTTACACAACACGCCCCATTTTGCCTTGACAAAACAAGGACCCAACGTTTCTTTCTACTTTGGCTTGTTTGTTTTCTGCTTTGGGCGGTTTGGTAAAATCAGTCATTCATGTAACCTTATAAGAGGGTGGATTTGTCACTATGGTGAAGTCAGTTGCCAAAGTTAGTAAACAAAATTCCAAGCAGGTTTGCCTTTTAGATCACCCCAAAATTGTCTAAGGGAAGAGAGTTATGTTGAGTCAAAGTTTGGTCAAACCTGATATCCCACGTAGGGTGGGTCATATTTCAAACATCAGTCATATTTGACAAGAACACCCTGAGATAGGATTATCACCTAATAATCACCCGGTGTGAGATGTGTGGACGTCAAATTTAAGTAAGAGCTGATATTTACTTGTCAAAGGACTTCAGTTATCTCACGAGGTATCATATTTTTAACATCAGTCATCTTACGAATATCACCCTCTTCACAAATATCCCCCTATGTCCATATGACGGTGACATCATCCAAGTCCAAAGAATGAAGGAAATCACGTTGATGATGATGTCATCATTCCATTTTATCCGCGGGGAGGTATGTATCCGATATCCATCATACTCTCTAATATGACGATGACGTCATTAAAACATAATAATTAAACAATGTTGCTGACATAATGATGTCACCCTGATTTTATCCAGGGGGTCATATTTTGAATAGCCCCTAATCTTAGTTTCGTGACCCGATATACACATGGTCAAACGTTGACCATATCACCCAATCCTTTGCATTCAGTTATTCCGCTCAAAAGCCAGGGGTCATTTTATTCGGGGGTCATATTTTGAATATCCCCTGATCTTTCAAAGATCACCCCCCCTTTTTTGACATTAAATGCAATTAAATGTGGTAGATGAACTCCTACCGATTACAAATGCAAATTAAACACTTGGCCGCATTTACAGATTCCCTGCAGATGATCAATGGATTTGATCAAAACAATGCATTTTTACCCTAATCTGTCCTATTGATATGCTTTAAAGGTAAAATTTGAAGGTCATTTTCATTTACCTTGTGATAAATCAAGAAATTACAGAGCTCCGAACTCAAACCCTCAAATAGCTACCTGTCAACGGATTGGATCCTTCAACGTAATGAAACGGGTGATCTTAAGTGTTTATAGCCCTTCTCCATAATCAGCCATCTAATCCAAAAGATAGCATTGTTAGGTAAGTAACTGTAAACCCTCCTGCTATCATTTTCTATATTTTTAGGTAGAGTACCTATTTTTACAATGGTTTGGCTTTGTGATAATACCTATAATGGTAAAATAAGGAATAATATACAGAGTATACATGATAGAAGTACATGATGTTATAGAAATGCATGTGGACACTATAGGGTAAAACATATCATGTTTATTGTAGGAATCCATGGCAGATCTCAGAAGAAATAGGTCTGAGGTAGAGTTCCTCAAGCCCATGTTTGTCCAGCCTGAGGGGGTGCAGTTCAAGTACGGAGTTATTGGTGATACACACCAAGGGGATACGGACCTGGTAGTATGGTCGACAAGATTGGATATTGATAAGGACAATCCCATTTTGGATGGGGTGTATGTCTCAGGTATGTGGCATGCAACTGGTTTTCCATATGCTATGGATGCTCCAGAGCTGGTAGTAGAATGCGCCAGAAATTATAACCCTGAAACCAGGTGGGTAGAGAAACATGGGAGGATATATGCATACTTCTCAGTCAAGGGCATTGCCGCCACTTTCAATTTGCCAGTTGGGAAGAAGGTAGTGAGTGTGGACCTGTACAAATTGGAAACAGAGTATAACAATAAAAAGAAAAATGAGAGGAAGAGGATATACCAATGGAGATCAAAGAGTAGTACATATGCCGCCTCATCTAAACTACTCGTGCATCTATACAAGTTTGATTTTGATGATGAGTACCAATATATGATTGCTCTACTGAGCAGGATGACTGGTAGGCCTCATACTGGAAATTTCAAGAATTGGATGTTTGGGATCATCTAGATGGTCTTATATGCAGACAACTAGCCATTATGGGCTAAGATCATCAGTGACGCATTGGATGAGGGAATGAGGAGCCTGGGAGAACAAACATGTTTATTTTACATGACTTCATATCTGGTGTACTCATGTGCATATAAAGGAACTTTTGATGCTTTGAAGACAGTGGGTAAGGCTGGTGGTGATGCTGATGATGCGCACATATGGGATCATTATCCCCAATTTCAAAGGAAGGCATACCTCCTAGACTACAAACTGGTAAATGATGCATTCTCCATGCATCTGGTCAGAACTATGGAGGAGGATAGGACTAAAAGGCTGAGCATGGAAGCTCAAGAAATTATTTATTGGCATGGAGTGTGGTTTATCTAATTTGCCACTTTCTCATACATCAGGATAGAGGGATTTGAGGGACAGCCTCATATGTTGCCAAGATACCCCACTGATGGGGTCGTCTTGATGGAATTTGTCAGGTAGGTATCCATAATAGTTGAAGCCTACAAGGCACAAAAGAAGATACCTCTAGTTTTATTTCCAATATCCATGGGCTGGTACATGTGCCCAGATTTAGAGAGTATAAAGCATGTCATGGGGGGGTTAAAATTGATGTACATACAGCCATTTCCCCTAGCCAAATCATATGATCCTTATGGCAGGATGCAAAAAATACTAGGAAAACCAATACATCAAAAGCACCTAGAAGACTTCTAGACCGATTGTGATGATGAGGCTGAGGTGAGAAGAAGGAAATATCAATGACTCACCTTGAATCAGATCAAAACCTTTGATTGCATCCAGGTGCTAGCACAGTTGTGTAAGGATGGTGAGAAAATCATGTCCAATGAATATGACGACAAAAAGGTGTATAATGACACCATATCAGCCCCAGATCTTACACAATAGGAAGATATATCCTTAGATCAGCTGACAAGTGGGGTGATTCAACTAACCTAGGCCTAGGTAGATGAAGAGATATCCAGATTAAGGAAAAGGGGTGTTGCCCTTACAGTTGATACCAAGAAGAAGAGGCAGGAGGTGTCTAATGATGAATATGATGATTTCCTCACTGAAAAGAGAAAATCCAATGGGGAAAGATTGCCTACTGAAAAACAAAGGAGAATCCTCCCTAAGGCTAAGAAAGGTGAAGATGAACCAAAGGGGTGATGATTGAGAGGATTGCCACTATGGCTATGGGTGCATCTACATCAGCTTAGACATCTACGTCATCTACACAGCCTCTAACAAAAAAACCAAAGACAAAGAATTTTGAAGCCTACTGTTGAAGCTACAGAGATGCAGGTAGAGGACCAGACCCTGCAGCAGGAGGTGGAAGAGAGTCCCTTTGGAAGAAGAACAGTTAAATAAGGAACCCAAAGATGATGACTTGCTGAAAGTCAGCAAGAAGAGGAGGGGGATGCTGCTGATGTCACCACCTAAAAAAATAAAGAATGGCCATGAGGGGGGATATCCGTGCTGACCCCATCATTTTAAGAGGAGCCGGTGGTGAAGTTTTTAGGAAGGACCTGCAGCATGATGTTCCTCTTCCCACCATAATTAAATTCAAAACTGAGAAAGCGGAGGAGCAGATGAGAGAAATGTTTAAAACAAGTCAGGGTGTTCCTTTCTCTTTGGAGGATACAGTAGATTTGTCTGATGATGAGGTGGTTTAGAATGTGGCCTCTCAACAAATGGAAACTTTAGTTTCCAACACTCGAATGACTCCTCATAGAACCCCATTAGCTCAGATGGTAGTGGTGGAAGAAGTAAAGCACACAGAAATGAAACAAGGTAGCCCAGAGAGGGTGGCCCAATAGATAGGGCTCAACACTTTGGTTGAACAGGTGACTAGCCCTATAGCCATAGACTTAACGTATAGGGGTGATATGAGCCCAAATAGGGAAAAAGGTGCACCCGAGGAACCAAAGAAGACTAGAGTGGTAGAGTATGCAGAAAAGGATAGGATTGCTCTTGATTAGGGTCAACAATAGCATGAGACACCTACAGAACCAAAAATATTAGAAATTCAACAGAAGAGTGGGGGTGATCAGGACATATCAGATGCTGGTGTTGTTCAGACTCAAGGAGATTTGGGAGAAGTCCCAAGAACAGAAGGCAAATCAGGTCAGGAGGACCCTAAGCCACAAGGTATCAGTGCATCGGGTGGAGAACAAGAAATGACCCATGATTAGGGTGATCCTCAAGGGAAAAATACACAGGCCTCCAAAGAGGTCAATATGCCGCATGATGAGAAAAACAATAAAGAAGATGAAAATCTAAAGGAGGGAGTATAAGATCGAGCATAGGATCAAAATGTGGAAATTCCACAGGATCCTCCATTGTAGAAGGCAACCCCTCAATAGGAAGAACTCCAATAAGATCCCCCTCATGAGGAACTACATGAGGAAGAAATCAAGAAGGTGCATTCTCCACCAAGGATAGAAGAGGACACTGGAGAACAGGGCATACATGATATTAACAAAGGCCACCAAGGATCTAGAGGTGATGTACCTCATTGGCTAGAAAAGGAAATAGGTATGGAACAAGTGTCAGAAATTCAAGAGTTTGATGTTTCTACCTTGTTCACTGAGAAAATGATGAAGCCAAGGAGGAAGGCTAGATTAACATCTGCCATAAAAAGAGATCCTACCATAGGCAGAAGAACCGCACAGATAGCACTTCCCACAGTTGAAAAGGAAAAAGGCAAAATTAGCCTGGAGGAATTCCAAATCACAAGTGTTGATTTGGGTTTTTTCAATGAAGACCAGGAAGGTCAAGAAGGGAAAGATATTATTGATTCTTTAACCCAAAGGGTGAAGAAGGAAAAAGAGAAGAATAAAATACATAAGGAGCATATTGCTCAATTGCATTCTTTCATAAAAGGGTTAATTAACCCTGATAATGTACCAGTTGATCCTGCAGTCCCATTGACTATCATATCACAGGAAGAGGTCACCAAATTGGAGCTAATGAAACATGAGGCAATGGTGATGGAAAAATGGATGTTTTCAGCTCTCACTAGGGTTGAAGATGTATTGAGAACCTCTCTGCAGAGATGGAATTCTTTGAGTAGCCTAAAGAGGAAGGTAGATAAAATGCAGAATGATACAAGAAAACAGTCATTCCAATTGGAAAAGGACCTGATTGCTCTGAGTGAAATGAAGAGAATTGATTCACAAATTTTGATAAGCAATAATGTATTGGATAATAATACTACCCTGCTAACAAGTATATGGTATGAAGATATCAGGTTTGAGTGTGATATCTTGAAGAAGTGCAAAAGCAAACTCAGGGATATTAGTGTCAAATTACATAGCATGATGGCATATGAAGCAGAAATCCTGGAGACCTTGGAAGGGAAAATAGAGGGCAAAATTGAGAATCAGGATACAAACTTTGCTATTAAGGCTCTGCATGATAATTTTTAGTTAGTAGCAGATGACCCTCTCACCCACTTGACAGAAGAGATAATGAATAAAATTATGAGGATGAAAGTTAAAGTAGAAACATAAAATGAGACATTAAATAGCAGGAAAGGTAAGTTGGAAGCTCTCAAGGCTAAATTCCAATCTCATAAACATGCAATAGCAAAAGCTAGAATCCAGGATGGGGGATAGGTTGATAGAATAGTCCAAGCATATGAACATATCAGGACAATAGTAAAGGTCCATATACAAGAGGATGTGTATCAAAGTGATAGTGATGGTGAAAGTGATGAAGATGAAGAGAATGATGAAGAAGAAGAACCTGAGGAGTGAATGAAGATGCATCACTAAGTGAACATATGCATGAGGTACTCATAAATAGTGAGTCATACAAATGGTTGCCAGCTGGCAACCTGTACCATGAGGGAAAGTTGACTAAGTCATAGGAGAATTGTCAACCGTTGATTTGAATTGATAAATCTGGACCGTTGGTCAATTGTAACTACTTCCTCACCTTATTCTATAAAAGGTGCAGGGGTGTAATCTTTTAGTCATTCAAAACTTAATTGAAATCTAATTGCTGAAAAGTTCAAGACTTATTTCAAAGTTATTGTGAATATACATGTTTTGCATACTTAATGAAAGAGAACCTATTTTTTATTACAAATCATTGTAAATCTTGAGTAATCTGTGATTGAAATTTGAATATATGCATTGATTAGTTGTGTCCCTTGGAGTGCTTTTCAGCCTACATGTATTGTTTTCATTCCTAGTTCCTTTGAAGTTAGGATCAACCATATCTAGTTGTGGAACGACCTGGTGACCTATGGTTTGATTTCTTCTCTCCATGAATGTATCTTGTGTGTATGTGACTCAATAACTAAAGGTAGAAGTATTCTTTTAAATTTCTTTGAATTTCATTACAAATCATCTCCATAATTGCAAATATCATACAATCAAAAGCAAATAAAACATGAAATATGCAGATATCCCGTAGGCAATTGAAAATATAGAGCATATTTGGAGTGAAAGCATGTCAAATTCATAAATATCATGCAAATTCAAATAAATATCCATGAAATACATATTAATATCCATTTATAGACACATCATTTGAATAGATATGCAGTGTAGAAGGAGCAAGTTCATAATGATCAATGATCAGAAGAATTGATCAAACTTACAAATATCTCAGCAATCCTTGAAAATAGAGTAGAATTGACCTCTCTATGGAGTGAATTTACAGAATACAGTGCAATACCAATTACCTAAACGAATGTAAGACCCCTTGAATTGGAAAACAACATGTTACATCAACCTTTGAGTAACGTCAAACGATCATGACCTGATCACCGGAGACTTGGAGTCATCAACTTATCCAAAGTTGATCATACTTTACAAGATAATAAAGGTTTGTTGTGCAAATTTTTATACATGTTATGACTAACAATCATCATCAATAGCAGTGAGTCCACTTGGATAGTGACTCCACCTGTAGTGAGTATTATTTCATTTGGCCAATGAGTCCTTTTGCAGTGAACCTTTTGTAATTCAGTATTGTTACTACATTATATTGTGAGCTAATCCTCACCATGGTTTTCCCTTTTAGGGTTTTCCACGTAAAATTGGTGTTCTCTTGTGTGTTTTGTTGTTATGATTCAATTTTAGTTATTTACTTTTCATGCTTAATCATCAGAACATGTTTAAAGGTTAATGTGGATCTTAATGTTTGCGAGGGTTTGAAATTTTTTATACTTGATTGATTCACCCCCCCTCTCAGTTGTCTTGCATGTCCAACAATATCAACACTCTTCCATCATATTTGATACCACCTATGTACCTATAGATATATGATAAAACTGCTATCTCATACCTCCAATATATATGTAAAGAGAGATGGAAAACTATAAATGGTTTAACCAAAATAATGGATACCAAACCATGGTATCTTGTAAAAACACCATGCCTGGGACCTTGGAGAGCACCTTCTGAGAATAGAAAACACAATCAATAGATTCACATGGGCATCACATGGGTATAATCAATGTATATTAAAATAGCATATGTAACTATACGTGCACCTTTAATTCATAACTCCCCAATGACTCACATTATCAAATGTATCTCTCCATTATGGAGAAGATAATTGACACTAGTCCAATCCATTATGACAAAATTCTCCACTCCTCAATCTTAGTACCTAGAATTGGGAAGTTACATTTAGTGAGTCCAAAGTCAAATGTAACTGCCATTGTATTGCTCCACCTCCCTCATGAATGCATTGGAAACTAATATCAAGAATCCTAGGAGAATATTAAATACAACTAATCTCTCCATTTACACCCTAGGCATCCATGTGTACCTTCCAAGGGTATTGGAGACACATAAAATATACATAGGATTTCCAAGGCTAATGCCACCTTAATCCTAACATTCTCCCACTTGACATTATACATTGCACATACATCCATAGGAAATATAAATAAATTAAGTATAGGATCCAAGGCCCATGGTCTTCCTGCACCAAGAGAACTTCATTTTCACTAGCTTTGTGAAGAAATCTGCAACATTTTCCTAAGTGTCAACCTTCTACAACAAGACCTTACCCTTCTCTACCATCTCCCACACAAAGTGATAATGAACAACATTCTTAGTATGAGCATGATAAATAGAATTCTTAGCCAAATATATAGAACTCTAACTATCACAACCAATTCTAGCAACCCTGCAATCAAAACCAATACCTGCATAAAGTATTTATAACCATACCATCTCCTTAGAGTCATATGTAGGAGCCATATACTCTACTTGGTGGTGGAAAAAGCTAACATGGGCTACCTCTTACTCATTGAACTCACTGCACCACCAAACAAAGAAAACACATAACTGCTAGTGGACCTCTGACTATCCAAGTCACCTACCTAATCTTTTGGATCTCCCCAAGGTAGGAGTAAAGATATTTGCCTAATTTTCTATATGCACATCCTACACATCCTTATCTAAACCCTTTTCTTATGCTCCATCCTCTAATCCATAAATCTAATCTTCCACATGTGCATATTTCTATCCTTTTTCCTTTGGTTGTTCAAGACTTGAAAAAGCTCTAAACTCTCTAAAAATCAAATCTCTAATAAATCATTTTCTAGGTTAGTGGGTTTCAAAGATTATAATATTTTACATTCTTACCATATCCTGTGAAGATGCATTTCTAAGTTATGAATCCAATTTAGATCACTTTTCTTGAGGCACATGAACATAAGCCTCACAACCAAAGACCCCTAAATGTGAAACATAAGGATAAGGACATGGATAGAAAAGGATTGGATGGATGGATTGAGGGATTATTAATAGTGGATGGGATGGATGGAGGGGTCCAGGATTTTATCTCTAAGAATTATGTCACATAGGAATTATATGCTCTACTCTAGATATGCCACATATGATGATGTATTACAAAGCTTGTAACAATATATGGTTTGATTAGTTGTAAGAAATTAGCTAAATCAAGAGATGTCCAAATAATGTTTCAACATTATGCCCCTATTCTTATCAAGATCAAAGGGAAATAAGGAGAACAAATGGGAATGATGGAAAGGATATGTGGATATGATGGATCAGGATAGTATTAGAGGAGATAAGAAGAGATAGATGAGACAACTTGCCCTCAAGTTCAATGTGCATAGAAAATAAATTTACACATGATGCTCGTGAATGGGTTTTCATCATGGTACTTATCCAAGGTGCCATGAAATGGTTTTCACCATTTGATGAATAATTTCTCTTTACTATTTTTATTTTTTAGTTTTATTGTATTTTTTTGAATTTTTTGAGTTTTTCATTTCACTGATTGGATGACATTGATAATGTGATATTCAGAGGGTCTTTGCATGCACCCGTTAATCTAATATAGTTGTTGTAGATACTTTTGTCATAAAATGCCAGTAGTGACCTACCTAGAGTAATTGCTTTGTCAAGATCATAGCACTCATGTACAATCCATTGATGTTGTTGTGATCCTCATTGATAACAGAGTTGGCCTTATCTGAATGTTTACATCTTGATAGGGTACCTTCATAGACCTTATGATAAAATGTTGCTGCTACAATGCGATGAATTTGGGATTTGAGGTTTTTGGATTTGAGGCATGATATTATATCTGGATGGGGGATGTTGGATGTGGAATGATGCAATAAAGGTTTGTAAGGTTTAGACAAATAGATTAGCAATTTAGATTAAGTTTGAGGATTCCTAATTCTCTACACTTGGGATGGTGGCTTATGGATTTTGGATTACAATTAGGATGGAAATTAGGACTAACAATCTTATATAATTCAGGAGGAGTGGACACCTATTATATGCAAATTGCTTCTTACGATTTTGAGTGATTATTCGATTTGGACATTTAGAACCAACATTCTTATATAAGTTGTAAGGAGGTACATACATCTATTATATGCAAGGTGATGTGGCTTCACATTTTGATTTGGATATTTTTCTTTGTTTGATTGACTTGGTCCATTTTTCTTTTGGACCCATATTGCTTTTATTTGGATTCATACACCTTTGATGTTGTATTTGGATCTTCTACTTTGTATGCTTTAGAATTTGGTTGGTCCCAATTAATAGGTTTAGGATGTGGAAGATAAAGTTTTATGGTATGGATAGTGGAGGGGGAATGAATGTTGGTAGCAAGCTTGTTGTAGGGGATGTGAATGGTCCCTATCTTGATGCTTTCATGACTAATGTAGATTGGGATAGGCTCTAGGATGCCTTTCTCATAAAGGTCCAATCCTTTTCCTTGATAATTCATGCTTTTACATATCTTGTTTGCAATAGGATAATTGTTTTTGAAGCGTGATGCTATCCCATTGGTGTGTTCCCAAGAACTATTAGAACTATTGTCCCATCTAGTGAGAAATATTAACTTGATAAAGGTGGCAAATCCTAGTTGATAAGATGTTTGTGCTTTCTCAGTGTGAACATTTGTCATGTCTTGATCATTGTTTGTTCTTGTCATGCTTTGATCATTTGAATGAAAAGTGATAATTTGTGCATTCATAGGCTTCATATGATCAATGTCATTTACTTGATCATCTATGTGTTTATGGGGATCAAGTGTCTCATCATGAGAAGTGAATGCTAATGGATGATTAATAGGATTAATATGGATCTCTTGACCATAGATAGGATCTTGGTCATAGATAGGATTAATGTGGATAGTTTGCTATTGTTTTAGAATGCTTTGATCTTGATTTGGATGGGAACATGGTTGGTCATTCTTTGGAACAAGTTCTTGACATAACCTGATTTGCCTAGATGACATAGTGGAGGAGTGCTATTTTTCTTTGACATCACCATTGGAAATTAATCTAGGGATAGACTCTTTGGTTAGACACATGGATGGGTGAGGGATTTTTTATGCTTATGGATTTGGGATTTTATGGATGTGACCGAATTTTGAAAGGAGAAACATTTATTTTACCATATAGGTAGACTTGTAGGAATGATGGCTTTAGGAGGCTCTTGGGTGCTCTTGATAGGTGTGGGTTGGATGAATTTTTTGTGGACAACAAGCTTGCATGTGCTAGATGGGGATGACATTAGATGAGTAGAGTTACATGACTTCACTACTTCTCTTTTGCCTTTATGTTTAGGATCCTTTGCTAGTAGTCTTAGAGAAAGAGAAAATTTGAATAGGACCATTTGGACATGTGACGACTAGATGGTGAATTAGATGTTTGGATTGGGTGATAGTTGGCGTGGTGGGAGAAGTTGGAGTGCAAAGGTTGTGAGGATGGAGAATATGCATATGATGTAGAGGCTAGAGTGGTATTTCCCTTATCAAAGGTATCATAAGGATGACCAATAGATATTTGAATAATATGTGAGGTCTTTCTTATGCTAGAATCATCTATATATTCCTCTTGATCTACACGGCTATCATCATCATTGGTATATTCCTCTTGATCTACAAGGCTATCATCATCACCAGTATATTCATCTTGATCTACAAGACTATCATCATCATTTGGATAAAGGAGCTCATTTAATGTATGCATAGCCTTAGGTGAGCATATGAGTGACTTTGGATGGATAATTTTGATATATGATCTTAATAGAGAGTTATTGGAAATAAATTATTTGGATGGATTAGTTTTCTAAACTTGGAATAAGTGTATATCACATTATTTTGGATCCTAAGGATGTGTTGGTATTTGATTAAGATTGTTGGAATCCATGGATAGTTGTAGAGTTTTAATTGATGGATTATGGGCCCTAGGATAGTTAAGGGTTCCAAGGAATATATTTTAGGCCCTAGGATGATTAAGGGTCCTAAATGATGGATGGGATCTAATTTTGAATAAACAGGGATCCAAATGTGAGATTTAATTAATCCAAGGATTGCTAGGATAGGTAATGGATTTGGATGAAAATAGTTGTTATGGATAAGGTGTGTAGATGATGGATTGGTTTGAATGGAACAAGGGATGGACTAAGGTGTAAAAAAGATGGAGTGATTAGGATAAATGTGTGGTTTAGATTGATGTAAGAATATTAGATGGGGACTAATATGGGAAGGGTTATGGATGGGTGGTATGGACTATAGACTTGAATGAACAAAGGATTAAGGTTTGAGAAATGCGATAAGGGCTAAAAGGTAGTGGATATGGAGTAATTAAAAAGGAATGGACTTGTTTTGTTAATGAACAAGTGGATTTATGATTTGGACTAAGGTAAGATGAAATGATTTTTAGTTGAAGGTTGGACTTTGGGTTATGATTATTCTAACCTTGGCTACATTTTTGTTTCAAGGATACCAACTGGCTAGTGTTTTCAAACAAGTAATAAAGGATTTCAAAAACTTGACTAGGTATGAAAGGTTTAAAAAGTACTTGGTATTCATAACACCCAATCAAAAGACACAACAACAATCCTAGAATTAATCAAGAAGTGTCAATTTTCATGGGCCCACCAATAATTCTTGTTGTTATATGGAGCCTAATCAGACTCAGAGGTTAAATTTACCCCACTTTTATCAGCATGATTTCCCCCCAAATTATTTAACGGGGTCAAGGGGCAGTGCCCCTTGCGGGGGTTTGGGAGCAACACCCCTAAGATGCTAGAGTTTTTGTAACCGACATAAGGCTTGATAAAAGTGGTTAAGGGTTAGGGTTTCTATTGATATTGTATTGTAGCATTTTAAGTGGTATTGAGTTGCAAGGATTGCTGGTTGTAATTGGTTTGATCTACTGGATAATAATATTGGACTCTCTGTTGGTGGATGTAGCCCGAGTTTGGGTGAACCGTGTTAAAACTTGTCTCTCGCAATTATTATTTCTATGTATTTCCATTCCTCTATTTCATCTTTATTTGTATTTAATTAATATCTTCTATCGACTCACCCTAATAATGCTATCTACCAAGCAAAGGATAGAGCTAGGGAATGCAAGGTCATGTATTACCGATGCACCCATTACCATGGTGGCCAAAGCCTCACCCACATCAAAATCTATCTCAACAACTTGGAAGCATGTGTGTGAGTATGTTCTCAGGCCTAATTGGTATCTGTTGTACCATGAAAAAAGACAACTAAAAGTTTCCTATTTAGGATTAACAAGCTTCTAGGCAACACCCTTGAAATATCCAAAGGTATGTGAGGCTTGAGTCCATATAATGAAAAAGGATATGTCTAAGGCTTGGCACGAGAGGGTAATCCAATCTCCACCTTCAGAATCCCAAGGTAAAAAGTTCTTGGGTGCTTAGCCAAAGGAATGACAATTGTCCTTTTCCAAGAGGGTTGTCTTTTGATTCACCCCCTTATTTTTATACTCTACTAAGATGCTAGAGTTGAAGTCATCCTCTTAGTGATAAAATCCAAGGTAGGCCCCCTAAAAAGAAATTTGGAAGATGATATTTATTTCTGATCCTCAAGTTCACCAAGGGACATGAGAGGAGAGAATACACAAGATATCACTTTGGGATTAAAAGACACATAAATTGATTAATCAAAATTGAAGTGTGAAGGTTAATTTTAATCCCATATTCCAATGTGAGAAAACCAAAAAAGAAGACAAAGCATACAAAAATAGAAAGTGTATGTAATCAATGTCTTCTTTAAAATGTCCTGCAAAACTACCAAGTTAGTAGTTTGATAAAGATTTTCTTGGATAAGTGAGTCTAAAACAGAACATTTTAGAACACAACAAACAATAGGTAAAGATAATCTTTGAAACAAGATGTTAGCATGTGTTGAAATTAGAGATTGATGACGGGCCAATGATTTGCACTAAAAAAAACATAGAAAATTCATAAACTAATAATACCACTGTAGAGAGAATAAAAAAATATCAACTTTAAAAAAAAAGATCACTTGAGTCATAGTCTATTTATGAAAGTTATGAAGCCTAGAAGGTCTAAAAATGCAACAAGACAAAGACAACAATGATAAAATAAAATTTCTAGAAAAAACAAAGAATCTTGAGAAGAAACCAATGTCACCATAATGTAGAGGGCAGTTTTAGCCTATTTAAAAAAAATCAAATTAGCCTCAATATGGCTAAGAAAATGACCTACTTGATCAAAATGCTCAATGGAGAGGGGTGAAGGCTTAGGCCCCCATAGGCTAACCTCTAGTCGCTAATGTGACCTAGTGTTGGGCACTAGGACTAGAGCAACTGCCCCTAGTTGCTCATATGACCAGGAGCTAGGACGCCAAGAAAACAACCTTAAAATGAAACCATGGTTTTCTTAAGCAATTTTAGGTATTGGGAAGGTGGTTTTGACATTTTTACAATGGTTCAAGAATATTTGAAAGAGATTTTGAGAGAGACACATGGTTTTGGGTGAAGTAAGAGTGGTTTTTGAAGGATTTAGAGTGGTTTGGACAATTTTAAAGCGGTTTTGACTCTTTAAATGGAGCTTTTAAGGATTTCAAAGCACTTTTGATGATTTTAGAAGATGGTTTAGATGCTTTTTAGGGTGGTTTTAACTAATTTAAAGTGGTTTTAGGAGTGGTTTCTTTACTAATTTATGAAAGTTTGGAAAACAATTTACTCGACCTTTGGGAACATAGTTAAAGAAGATTTTTGGCATACATCCAAGCAATTTTCATTGGGCTTGAAAATAACTTTAATTTCCCCCAGAGACTTTAAGGCAAATTTTAAGATATTTCAAAGACTTTCCAATGGATTTCATAGATTTTAAAGCCTATAACACAAAATCATGAATTTATAAAGATCGAATGAAAAAACACTATAACACTAAACCATGGATCTAAAAGAAACCAAAAAAATTAACTTAAACCATGGCTTTTAGATTTTAAATTTTTGCTAAGTAACTTAAAAATTTCAAACCATGAATTTAAGCAAAACCCCAAGCTTCGAAACAAACTCTAAATTGATTTTAATTTAGAGATTTTAAACTTTTAAAAAACTAGAAATTTTTTAAAACCATGATTTTAACTTAAACAAAAACCATGAATTGTTTAAAAAAAAACCTTAAATTGATTTGGAAGAATTTTAAAATGCCTTCTATGTACATTTGCATTTCAAATTTAAATAAAGATTTTAATTTTAATTTTTTTCTTTTCACAACAATGAAAGACTCCAATTTTTTTAAAAGCGATTTTAAACTTGACATAATTTATTTTACTAGAAGCTAGCATAGAGAAGGTGGTACAAACCGTACAGATTTTGAGCAATAAGAGGCACCAAAAAAAATTACCCCAAAATATTATGTTTCATATGTTTTTCTTTGTCTCTCGACTGCTCTGAGTGCAACTATGACCTCATTTTTTGCCCAACAAGCTTCCTGTGAAATCTCACCTTTCGATTTTTCATAAAATGCTTGTAAACTTTATAAAACTGTAACAAGAAACACTACAAAGTGACAAGTTTAAAGAGAGATAAATCTCCCCATCTGAGTCACCAGAATGTGAGTGATAATTTAGATTTAAAACTAGAAAACAAATGCAAAATATGAGAGCTTTCTACTTTAAACTACCACAAACCTCAGATAGAGCATGCAAATGGAAATCGAAGAAAAAATAAAACAAGGTTACCATAATCTCCATTGTTGAAAGTGGATTTTCTCTTAAATATTTATGATGTTGCTCTTTAAATGAGTGGTACTATTTTGACAACATATGGATAGCATAAAATGGATTAAAAAAATGATAGCATATGGATAGCATGAAAGTGGATTAAAAAAATGATAGCATATGGATATCATGAAAGTGGATGGTCAAATGAGAGCATGAAGCTCTTATTTATAGATTTTTAGGGAAGAAGATCAACATTGGAGAATGCATGAAAAGATCAACAGTGGAGGATGCATGAGAGGATTTTCCTAGGATTAAGGAGAGTTTGTTGTAGTCATGCAACATGTGTCCCCTTTAATTCAGGAAAGGGTGGAGATGAAGTTGAGAGAAAATAGCCATGTGTTATGAGTATGTAAAATTTATCATTTTATTTGGAAAAAGGTGGAAACATGTTGGAGGAAAAATAGTCATGAGTCTTTTGATTTAGAAAAAGGTGGAAACATATTGGAGAGAAAATAGCCATGTGCTATGAGGTGGAAGAGGTGGATAATTAAATAATTAGCGAAAATTGCTAATTAGATATTAAGTTTATTATTTAATTTGTAAGTGGGATACATTAAGTGGGGTAAATTAACTAATTTGGTCATTTATTTAATTTAAAATAAGGTTGATCTTAAAACAAATTCACGTCTCTACACCCCCATCTCAACTCAATCATCCCTAATCCATATATCCATCTCAATCAACATCTAATCCCAATCCTTAATCAAAATCATCATTTTAAATAAAAAAAATCGATTAAGAACTTAACTCCTTTCAACCCCATCCAATTTCATCCAAACCTAATCAATTTTCCTCCAAATCATCATCCAAACCATCATCCAATGGTCCTATACCTAATCCATAATCATTTCCCATCAAATCCACTCAAAATCAACCAAATTCAAGCCCTAACATCAAGCTTGATGCCATATTTTCACAAACAAGCACTTCTATTCCTAAACAAGTGCCTTTTTCCTAAACAAGCGCCTCTGTTCTACTTGAGCACCTCTGTAATACACAAGCACCTTTGTTCCTACATGAGCACATTTTCTAGAACAAGCCAAATCATCCCCGTCTCTTCAATCAAACATCAAAAGGTCCTTTGGCCTAATCAAATACAATCCAATATAACCATCAAAGGGCCTTAGGCCTAATCAAAATCAACCCCAATCAATCCAAATCCAACCATGATCAAGTGTCATATATTGTTGAACTTGATTAATCAAATTCAAATCATCCATCATAGTATCAAGTGTCATGAATCCTTGACCTTGATCAATCCAAATCAATCCATCCCCTCTACAATCCAAAATCCAAATCTAAGGTCATTTTGATATCAAAGCAATTCTAAGTCCTAAACCTTAGAAATCAAAATCATCAAGTTATCCTACAACACATAATCCCAAATCCAAAACCAATCATGAATCCATATTACAATTCTGATGATGATTATAGTCTTTTTGACCAAGACAAAATTGAAAACCTTGATGAAATCATTGAAAGCAAGCTTGCCATAAACTTCCATTGCTCATCCATGAATACGCAAGCACCTTATGACCATGCATTGGCTAGCACAAGATATACCCCCACACCTAATTTCATACCTTATGGTCACCCTTACACTACCCTTGATAAGGGAAATTCATTCTATCCCCCATCTATATCCCAACATCCATTCTCATAGAAGGTCCCTATCACCTCCAGCTCTTATCCACATCCTTCATCTCCTCATCAAACATATCCATCATAATCTTATCCATAAACCCTACTATCCACTTCACCATCCAATCCATCATCCAATTCTCCCACTAAATCCAAATCCCTCTTCTCGAGTTTTCTCCAGTGACTCCTAGGTAGGGACATTAAGCATTATCGTAAAACCAAACTTGTGGAGTCATGCCACCCCACTAATCCAAAATAACCTAAATATGTTGTTGATGATGTCATCACCAACCTAACACCCATCAAAACCACACTATCACCTTCATTCTTTCTATCCAAAATCCTATCCCAAAAATCTCTCATTCATCCATCTACCCAATCTAAGGAACCTATTTAAACAACAAATAAAGTTACAAACTCCTTCGCCATCGCACCATCCATGCAAATCTAGCTATGTCAAGAGCCTAGTCCAAAGTATGTCAAAACATCTAACCCTCATCCCAATCAAGATCTGTAATAACCAAGCAATGAAATAATTTGATATTTTTTTTTGTAAATAATAGCACCACATAGAAAATCTGAAATAAACCCTTGTATTTCAAACCCTTATAACAATATTTTTTTGAATTTATTTGAAATACCCACAAAAGAGTCAATTTCGTAACAAACTATGCATCAAACTTTGACATTTTTTGCACTAAAACTCTCAAATCTCCTTATATAATTAAAATATGATTTTTACACATGAAATCTTCTATAACATCAAAAATAACTACAACAGCAACAAAATCTGAAATCATGCTTTCAAGATTTTCACCCAAAAACTTTAAATAACACATGAAACTTGCACAGTTTGCTCCACAAACACCCACAACTGATTTTTATTAATTTCTTGTTGATAATGAACATTACAGAGGATTGATATATCAGTCACAACACAACAGAAATAGCAAACCCCCAAATTGAAAAATAAATATATCAAACTCATCACAATGTCGAAATACACACTATGAAATTTAAACAACCAAGATCCAACAACACCTAACTGCAAAATAAACATATAAAAATTTAGAAACTGATGTAGAAGAAAAAACACCACCAATGAAGGTTCCACAATAGTAGCAAACCCACAACACACTACACACATAAAATTTGCAACTAACTCCTCCAACACACCACACGTGCAAAAACACACAACACTGGAATCCTCTAAATCTACAATAATCTGAAGCATTGATGCAACCTCTCATAAGATTACCCCTAGAAATCAATGGGGTTTCATCCACTAACTTCAAATCTCAATTGGGTTTTCATCCAAGAAGATTGCTTAGAACCAAAGTTCACACAAAAAATATGAGGGATAATAAAATGGCCAAAAGATCCTCTACTGGAAAAATCCATGATATTTATTTCCAAAGCACAAAATGGGCATTCAAAAACCCAATTGCCAACTTGGGAGGGAAATAATAAAATATTAATTAAAATTTGTCTTTTGAAATTTCTACCTCCCATGAAAACTAAAAATAGCTCCAGTTACACCTCACCACTGCAAGAAAATCAAACCCAATCTTGACAAGATTCTAAAATCTCCAATAAAAAAAAGGCATCTTCCCCATTTCCAACACCTCCACAAGAGAAAATAAATATTAATATTTAATATTTAATTGCTTTCTTTCCATCCTCATCTTATAGTTAAAATAAATTAATAATATTCCCTTTTTAAATTATTTTCGAAAAAAGTAGGGAAATTACCAATTTCCTTGGAGTTATCCAAAACCTCACAAAAAATCCACTTGTGTAATAAAAAATAATATTTAATATTTTATTGCTCCCAATAAATAATAGTCTCCTAAATTTATGGGGAAACAATAAAAATATTAAATAAAATATTTTCCCTATGTGTCATGTTACCTCCAACTTACTATTTCTGGACAATGGAAACTTACTATTTATAGTAAGTTCTATTTTTGGAAAAAGGGACATGACAAGATCCAATCATCCCAACTCATCCCTTTCCTAATCCCACTTCATCTCCTATTGACCCCCCATCATCCTCTTTTGATCCTTTACCATTCCTATTGACTCCGTGTAACAAGCCATCTCTTGTTAACCCAAAATTAACCAACTTAATCATCTTTAAGTCTAAAGTCATGATTAGCATAATAAGAGTTAAACAAGTAATAATCAATATCATAATCAAAATCGATATGCATATCTTTTCTGGACATTTCACAACTAAAATTTACAATATTTCCATAGATATCATATTAGTGATTTACTTTCACTATACATTTACAATGTCTTGCTCATATCATCAATGAAAAAATTTTCACATAATTTTGACTTTCAAGTCATATAAAAGAATGTATTGTAACTGGAACTTTGACATCCATCTTTATAGGCCTCGGCTTGTCTTCTGCTTGGGAAGGAGAGCATCATTCAAGTGCTTTTCATCCAACCACAGACCGGTGGTCCCCCGCACAACTTCCTACTTGGAAGTGGCCCTACCCTTCACAAAGGGAAAAAATATAAGGAACCAATTGGTTTACCATTTGATTATCTGGTGTTGTGTCCTTCATAATATTTCATGGTCATACAACTATAGATCCACTCTAACTATGTATGACAATACTAGAAGCATTATGCCATTTGGAGCACAGTGAACCAACTAATGCATACAGAAACAAATGCATTACTTTGGCTAAAGATTTATATACATGACGTTTCACAATGAACGTAGTCAAATCTTCACACACCTTAATTCAACTTAGAAGCTATCTCATCCTACAATGTTCAATCTTAACCTTTCTTGGTCATAGAAGAAAAGGTGGGCTCAATTCACCCCTGGTTCATCTATCTTGGACTTTTGACTCTGATTACGGGAGTGCATTCGTTAAATGTCTCGTTTCTTTTGCAACAGGGAATTTGTGACTCCATGTCACTCTATTCCTGTTCTTTCTTACTCAATTTGTATGTTCAAGGTTTTAGTTTTAAAGGGACCATCCCCGGTCTAAATTTCTATGGTTACCTTTGTTTCAAGGTTTCCATCAATTCACATCGACTATAACACTTGCCAATATAGACTATTAAGTCAACAATGTTAGGTAGACCTTTGGTCAAAAGTGTTCAAATGGGTTCTTTAAACCCCATGCCTCATTCATGAAGCACTACCATACCATAGAGAGACACATGCATAATACATTTTCAACAAATGAATTATCATACTCATTGTGAGGGGGGAAATAGGTTAATCAAATCAATGATAATAAGAACCCAAACATCTATGAAATCTAAAGATAAAAAAGGAGATTTAAAGTAATAGACAAAAACAACACTTACAACCTCTTTCACCTTGCGTCTTCCATAGTTTGCCTATCCTTCCTTGACCGTGATGTTGATGAAGCCCTCAGAAGCTATTGCTCCCTTGCTTGTTGAAGGTGACAAGAATGGAATGGCTAAGATATTTGTGTGTTTGAAGATGAGCTTCAAACACACTAAGAAATGGATATGAAATGCTTATGGAAGTGGGGGTGCCAAAGGTGCGCCGGTATCTCTGCAGCATAAGTTTGCACAAATGATCGATACATAATGAAGAAGAAGAGGGTTGTATTTATAGAGTTGTGTAGAAGAAGATCAATGGTGGAGAAGAAAAGAGAAGATCAACAATTGAGAATGGTTGAGGAACGTGCAACCAATAGAAGAAGGACATGTGTCATTCAAAAAGAAGTTATGTTGAGTTAACTGCTTTGTTGATGAGGATGAGTTTTGTTTTTCTTAATTTAGAATTTATTTTTCTAATTTAAGAGAAAGTTTGCTTTAAAGATGCTTTAAAACTGCTTTTGCTTTTGTATGACAAGAGGAAAGTATTTTTAGAAGATAAGAATGATTTTTGAAGATAAGAATGCATAATTAAATAAAAAGATTTTATTTAATTATTTTGTAGATTAAAGAGAGGAATAAATAAAATATAGAAATATATTTTATTTTGTGGATATTTTTGAAGAATAAAATAAAATATAAAAATATATTTTATTTAGTGGATGTTTAAGATTTTATTTAAATAAAATTGTATTTTATTTAAATTTGGAAGAATAAAATATTTGAATTGAATCATTAAAATTATTTAATTATTTAGAAGAATGAAGTTTGATGTAGATGAATTTAATTAATAAAATAAATGTAATTTATTTAATAATATGAGAGGAGATGAATCAGATAAATAAATAAATTTATTTATTTATTGATAGAAGAATGTGAATGATGAAATAAATATTTAAAATATTTATTTAAGTAGAGTCATGCCAATTTTAGGTGTATATATTTTGCCCCTCTTTGATGCAATGTGTTTTATCACGTTGTTTCAAAGAAAAAGAATTTTTGACAGTGATAAATGCCCCAGTTTGCCCCTGGTACAAGTTTAACAACAGGATGCCCCCTCGTGAGATTGGACGAGGAGACGACAGAAGGCGTGAGACGGACAATCTCACGATGAAGAAGGTTGACAGGAGAAGAAATGGTTGGATGCAGAAGAAAGAGGTGAATGATATGTGATGCAAGATAAAATGATGACACACGCAAGCAAGTAAACTAGCATGCACAAATGATATAAGAACAGGCAAGGTATTGCCCCGGTCAAGCAGTAAACCAATGATATAGATCGATGATGTCTGGTTTCAAGAATGAAACATGTCGTATAAGACTCCGGGTCTGGTTTCGACAATACAACATCCTGTCTAAGACATTTGATATGATAACAATATACAATAGTATTGTCATGGTGGGGAATGATATATCCCTAGAACAACACGAAGGATAGTTATGACTGAATGATATGGTTTACGACAAGATTAGGATCAAGACCACTGATTGTGATTGGATAATTTGACAAGATTGACTTGACTCGATTGGTATGGATTAAGGATAGACTTTCATGTGGATCACTACTCAGGACTGACAGCTAGAATTATTGATAAGAGATATGAAGACAAATAGAAATTTGATCGATAGAAGAATGACTTGATAGATGAAATTACAAGCTTTTGTAAACATTGATTCGCTGCATTTTGGATTTTTATTGGATGGGATATGGAGAAATGCAAATGGATATGGATATGAACTACAATTGGATACGGTATGGATATGGATATGGATATTTTTCATCTTGATATAGCAAGTATTTTGAAGTGCTTATTTCATCATTGGGCTTTATTATGTTGTAAGAAAATACAAGCATCTAGGTATAATTAAATCGAGATGACCTGAGTATTACTTACATGGATTTTTATATAGCAAGTTAATACAAGCATCTAGTCAAAATTGAATCTAGATGACCTGAGTATTTCTTGCGTTTCAACAGACAAGGATTGCCCTTTTTCATGTTTAGACCTCTGAAGTCCTCGATGATCTTTTGCTGATCATGTCGTTAGATAGAAGTCATCACATTACTAAAGTTTGATCCACAAACAGCAAACAAAGGAAAAGATTATGCCCCCATCATAGTATCTCTAGCTTTTGGCATCCTCGAGTAGCATAGGAAGACATAATGACAAAAATCCAAGACCTTGTAAGTTAACTTGTTCACAAAACATTCTTTGCATTAGATGTGTCTTTTTTCCATAATTGATATAGAATTAGCTTGAGTGTTTCGGTATGGTGTACTGCTTTGGACAGGTTGATGCTTTGTGCCAAGAATTTTGTTTGAGGAAGCTTGTTTTTGTTGCGCTTGCATGCCTGGTGAAAGGGTGTGGACATGGACAGATAGAGGGATAGACAACAAGACACGGGATGGACGGGAAGTGGAGCCTTGGGGGCACATTGATAATGGCCTTGCCTATGTGATAGCTTACAGGCGATGTAGTTTGGGGAGAACCCTAATGGACCTCAGCTATGGATCAGATGAGACACGATATTGAATAGATATGGGTCAGAAAGGGATTAGACATGGAACATATATGGAATAGCTATGGATCAGACAACACTGATGACAGAGGCTATGCTAGCCTGACACTGTGGACAGGATACTGGATAAGAATTATGGATAACCTTAATGCTAGATACTAATGACAAGAGAAACATCATGGATAGGCAAATGTATGGGTGATAAAAATGGAACGGGTATGTGTGGGGATGGGCAATAGTGGATGGAAGGAATCCAAGATGTGATCGCCAAGGACTATGTCGCATAGGAATAACATGCCCCATTGTAGGTAGAATATGCAGGAGTTTTCATGACAATGTTTATGATGACAGGAGGATGAGAGGATAATGAAGGATTTGTGTGGTTTTGGAGGGATAAGGTATGTCAAGAGACATCTAGAACATTTGTCAACATTGTGCCCCCAATCTTTATCAAGATCAAAAAATAGAGGAAAGGAAGATCAGGATGGATGGACACGACAAGATAGGTATGTAATGGATAGAGGAATAGGATAGGAAATGGTATGAAAGGAAACTGGTAGGAGAAAAGTGATATGCTGATGAGACAAGGTGCCCCCAAGTGTGGGTGAAGATCAACTTATACATGACGCTTGTTTGCCAGGTTTTCATCATGGTACTTATCCAAGGCACCTATTTGCCAAGTTTTCACCATTGGATGAAGGGATTTCTCTTTAATTTTATTTTTTTTTTGGAATATTTAGATAGGAGAAGGTGGATATGGATAAGGAGAGACTCAAGTATCTAGTTCCTTGAAAGGTGATAGTCCCGCTAGATAGATGTTGTCAAATGGACCATGTCAAGTGTTCTCATAGATGTTGGTAGGGGATTGCATGAAAGTGAGATATGAGTATGTAGATAGCGGATTATGGAAGGTGTGATAGTGGATGATGATGTGGAATACAGAAAGAATTATCCAAAGATGGAAGGAAGGTTTATGCAAAAGCATGGACCATAGGATGACGAAGATATGTAGGATAGTAGTGGAAGGGAGGGGAGATGGAGTTATATGGAAGTGTTATGTAATGGAAGGGAACAATGACCAACGGTTGCACATATTGTGATAAACATTGAAGCTTATGATGGGAAGGTGGCATAGGAAGCAATGAAGATTTTTGCTTCATGGATGAGTGATTTAGGTATTTAGGGACCCACATAGACTTAGTATTTTTTTTATTTTTGCTTCTCTTGTGGGATGGAGGAATTGGACACTTGTGGATAATAGAGGAGAAAGTGGATGGTTGGGATTCGCGAGAGGTGGATGCCTCATTTAACTTAAGGGCTTTTTGCTTATGTACCCAAACCATTTTGCTTTTAGACTTCTCTTGTGAAGGTATGGGATTGGGTGTATGCAGCTTTTGTGCAGCTTTAGAGGTAATTAGTTGTTTCTTGGTGTGAGGACCGCCCTTTTTACTACTGTTGTCATGACTATTTACAGTACTGTTATTGTTACTTTCATATTTGTGGGATAGCAGTTCCCGAAATTTGTCAGACTATTTAACTTTATTATGTTTTCGGAAAAACTAATTGGGTGATGTTTGGATAAGTTACTTTTCAGAAAAATGAATTAGAGATGATGGAAAATTGTAATATGATTTTTAATTATGTTAAATTGTACTAAGGCATGAGAATGCATGTGTTATTTAAGTTGCTTCGGCTATGATGAATTTATGTGGTTACTGATCTTGTAATTGAGTGTGCAGGGACTACTAATCAAACCACAGATTTCGGAGATCATTCCACACCTTGTTAATTGTTATTCCCTGTTAAGCCGATCTGGTTCCACGAAGAACCAAGATCTCTTTGTGTTTGATGTCATGATGTAATGTGGTCTTTCGTATGGTCGAGTGGGTTAGGTTACCCTCATGTAATATTATTTTTATAAGTAAGTGTTGTAAAGAGATTGAATTTAAAATTTCTATTTTTATTTAAATTATGAGGCCCTTTTTCTTGTGCTTTACCTTGACCTGGGGTGTCTTGTATGGGTTAAAATTGACCCTGGGTTCTACCCCATGGGTCTAGGGGCCCATTTGGCATGGGTAACCCTTGAGTAACCTCCATCTAGTCAACTTAACCTTCCCCTGAAGTTAAGTGGCGAAAATTGGAGGTAGGAGGGGACATGATGGGTTGTACCAACACTCAACCCATCCCCTCTACTTTTCCCTAGATAAGAGATGCCATCCATTAGTGAAAGTTACCTCTTCTTTAGTAAGATTCCCCCATGTACTATGGGGACACCCATGTGAAGAAAGGAGAAAGAGGCATGGGTCACCTGTCTTGTTCCCATTTAATTTTTTTTTTTTATTTCTCCCATGAGAAAGTGGAGTCACATGAAAGGAATAAGGAGTACCCTTGGGAATGGAGAGTGACATAAGCCACCTGGACAGAATAGTGATTTTTGGGAAGGGTGAGGAGGTGACAAGTGTCACTTCCCCATTTCTCAAAATTAGAAAGAAAGAGAATTTTGGGTTATTTATTTTCAAATTTTGGGATGAGAGGGAGTTAGTTGAATTTTGGGGAAAATCTTTCATCTTTGGCCTTACCAAAAATAGAGAAGTTAGTTTGGAAGATAGAGAAGGGAGAGGGAGTTGGTGGCTAAGCTTGGAAGTGAACTCTGTGGACTCTGCAACAACTTCATTCCAGGAGGGCTTTGCAAGGTTGGTCTGAATTTTGCCTTTGTTTTTGTAGAACTGAAATGTGTATGAAATGTGTGTGAAATATGTGTTTAGATTTGTTTTCTGTGGGGTTCTTGTCGGGTTGTTTGACAGAGCGTCTCCCACTTGGGAGAAATGCTCATCAAGTTTGGGGTAGGGGAGGAGAGATCCTCCTCGGGTGCATACCTGTTCCATCTTTTGGGATGTTGAAAGCCTTGAGGGCATGTATCTGTGACTGTATTTTTGACTTGAAAGTCATATACAGATTGCTTACAAATTGTGATCACACTTGGTTGAGACCAAGAGAAATTTATATGAGTTCATTTATCTGTCAGGGTGACACTCTGGAGTCGAGTGTGTCCACTCTCCTGCCCCTTATGAAACTCACTGTAGTTGAGTTTCCGTATTGTGTAAAATACCCACGGGTGTATGTGTGCTTTGGGATTGTTGTTGTTTCTGTTGTAAAGTGGAGTGTTTGAGTACCCAGGTGTGAGTATGGTCTCCCTAGCTCGGGGGTGACCCTCTTGCGGGTCTACGGTAGGGAGGAGAGCTAGACAAGTGGTATTGTCTTCTTTGTTTGTCTTTGATACGCAGGTTTTTCTCTTGGAGCTTCTGGTTGGCTATTTATGAAGAAACAGTTCATCTTCTTGTCATGAGAATTAGGCCTGGTTCATTTCATAGAGATGGAGAGGGAACATCTCTCTTGTTATTGTTGTAAATTAACAATATTCTGGGAGTGAAGAAAATCACTTCCCTGGTCTTGTTATTATTGGACTTTTATTGGTTGTCATAAGTTTTCAGTTGTATACTGTTTGGGAGGGGAAAGTTCATATCTGGGAAGTTGGTATTCATGATTGAGAAGTTGTAATATGACTGTGCTTAAATTTTAAGTTGATGTTTGCAACCTTTGTTCAATAGCAATTTTTGTGTTTCAAGTATTACTGAAAAGAATAAGTTCATTTTTGCAACTTAATCTGAGTTGTTTACATTTGAAAGTTTGGAATTGCTTCACTAGTTGAAATGCTAATTTTCTTTTCAATGTTAAAATGGAAAAGACAGTTTTAAATATTTGAGTTATTCTCCATATTAATGGGTTCTGTTAATTTAGAAGGATTAGAGGAAATCTAGCATGTAAATATATAATCTGTTGTAAAGTTATGAAGTCTTAAATGTTTATGAAAATGGAAAATTATAATTATAATAAGGGGGATAGCTAGTTACCATTTCTATCAATTAAGTGAACTTGGGATATATATATATATATATATATATATATATATATATATATATATATATATATATATATATATATATATATATATATATATATATATATATGTATATATATAATTATATCTACTTGTTATGACAATTTCTTTATAACAGGTTGATTTGGAGAAAATGCATTAAGTAGTGAAATTGAGAAATTTAGGAAATAGTTAAGCACATATAAGAATATTTTTATATATAAATAAATTTAAATATATATATATATATATAGAAATAGATATATATATTTCATATTTTGAGTAATTATCATTTTCCAGAATAATAGTGAAATTGAAAATAACTTATCATTTTTATGAAATTGACTGAGAAATATCAATATAAAAATAGATATATATATATATATATATTTATATATATCTCTAATTATATACTCATTTATAAATATATATATATACATATGAATATATATATATATATATATATATATATAAATATATATTTTAATGTTGTGAGAAATGGCGGACCAAATGTAAGCCGCGGTTTAAAAAAAAAACACAGTCGAATTTTTATATTGGGCGGTGGGGAGTAAACCCCACCGCAGGATTGTTAATACATTTGGAGGTGTGGAGTGGGGCGGAGCCCCACCCACACCCCCACGTCGTGGGAATGTGGGTGGGGCTCCGCCCCACTCCACATCTCCCCCCCTCCAAACCCTTATGCCTCCCGCGGATCTTGTCTGCCGCTCTGCGGCCACCACAAAATTCCGTCCGCCACTTTGCGGCCACCACAAAATTCTGTCCACCGCTCTGCGGCCACCACAAATTTCCATCCGCCGCTCTGCGGCCACCCCGACCTTGCTCCTCTGTCACTGCGGCCACCGCCGCCCATGGCCGCCGTCTGCTGTGAGTCTAAGGCAAAAAAAAAAAAAATGTTAGGGCTTGGGCCCTAACATATGAATGGGTTATTTGGAATATAAATTCAGTTTATTTTTATATAGCTCTATATATAGGCATATATATATATTATATATGTCTATGTATATAGCTATATATATAATATAATAATGATTATATATCTGTATATATATATATATATAGATGGAGATATAGATATATAAGTTGTGGTAAACCATTTTGTCCATACATAGACATTAAAATAAATATATTTAACTATGTATGTATGTATATATATATATATATATATATATATATAATATACATAGGAGTAAATCTATGAACCAATTTATTGGGCCCTCGTTTAAAATCGTTATAAACTATGTTTCATGGATATAGAAAAAAAAAAAAAATATAACAAATATAATCTCACAGGAGATGTTATTAAGTGTTGAACACAACAACCAAAGAAGATATATTACCATGAACAGAGTTTTATAAAGTGGTGAACCACCTACATCTATTGACAACGTCATACGAATTACAATCAGTGTATGAATCGTAATTAAGAGTAACAGTAACAACAGTAATTCTAAACAAGAGAAAATAAAATTATAATTGAAAGAGAGTTTAGGAATATCCAGTGATACTCTGGAAAGAGTTTCTCGGAAGTTTCAACTAAAAACGCACGAATAATCACCCGGAAAATGAAGAGGAAAATTACACAACTCCTTGCTCAAAAGAACACTGGAAATAAACTTAAGAAGCCACCACTAACAATCCATGTGGCCATATTAATCTCAACTGTAGCAAACGATCTCATATGTAAACCTGTAAGAGGTTCCGATGAAGGAAAAAAAAACTAACATTGGAAAACACAGAGGAGAAAATGCGCGACATTTCTCACACGGGATAAGAGAACTAAGTTGACGGACCCTTCTGTCAATTGTGCTTAGGAACAAGTTGACTAAGTATTTACGAATAGGAGGAACCTAGATCGGGGAAGATTAGGAGACCGAGTCCAGCGAAATAGTAAACCAGCCTTTGTGACCTAGATCATCTAAAATTAGGTTTAATATCAACAATAACTGCAGTGATAACCCTGATTGACGTAAATCATGAAGAAAGGACAGGATGCACATAAAGAAAGCATAGAAAATGAAAGAGAGAGAGAGACCGAAATATAAACACATTAAATGAACTAAGAGATAGTTAAGGTAAGGGCGATGAAGATATAATCAAACTTAAGAACTTGTGGAAAGGGAAGAGAGGGCAACCAAACCACCTTGTTGAAAATGCTAAGTCATAGGAGGAGTATGTTTCTGGAAACAAGAGAGGAGACAGACAACCGTGCCTGGCCGAAAAAAGACTAAATAGGGAGATCACTAGCCGGTTTAGTCGGAACAAGGCGTTGTGGGGAGTGGTTCCTCTATCAGTGAACCACGTGCGTAAATGAGTGCAGCGTAATTCCCACTAACGCCGTAAGGCATTCTGCTACCGAACATTGCCGAGGGTTCGATTTAAGAACTTTGGTAATCTCACTCTTGCAATGACGTTAGCAGCGTTGTATAGACCCTCTTGTTGATCTATATGCTTCTGGTTGCACGCCATTGTACTTGTATTCCACCGATGAGTATAGTGTTTCGCCATGAGAGAACACCGTTGAGCATGCGTACGCATGCGAAAGGGGTTTTTAGGACAGTGTGAGAAAAGTTTTTCATATCTCGTGTCATAACCACATGACAGATGTGGCTATGACACGTGCGATGTGTGTTGTGACCACAAGGAAAATGTGGGCATGACATTTGGTATCAGAGCCCGGTTTGTAAACACTGGGCGTATTTGGGTACGTTATTATTCCGCAACTTTAGCTAATTAGTTTCTACCTTGTTTTGTAGGATGCCTCCCCGACGTGTTCGACAAGCGCGATCACGCCACACAGCGTCAGTCGAGGTGCACAGCGATTCCTCAGCCGAGGGACTAGCACCCGCAGATTCAGCAGCACCACCTGCACCACCTGTGCCACAAGCACCACTAGTACCACAGGCGACACCAGTAGCGGATATAGGTCCACAGATCTTACAGGCACTACAGACTATGCTAGACAGGTTACCACCAGTGATTCCTGAGCCACGTATAGAGCCTCGTGTTGCTCCGCGAGAGGAGCCACGTGCCGAGTCACGTATTGAGCCACGTATGGAGCCCCGCATTGATCCACTAGAGGTGATACGTGTGGAGCCCTTCGTTGAGATTCCTGACACAACAGTAGAGGAGGTAGGGTCGGCCTCCCGAGCACGGAGCAGGAGTCCTCCGAGACTTTTGAGACAAGAACAGGTTCAGCAGGGAGTATATGAGGATGGTGTGGAAGAGCCACTTGGGAGACTTAGAGACAGAGGGGACCCTATCAGAGATCTACTGAGGCTCAACCCACCCACCTTCGCAGGAGCTACAGAGGGAGCTGTGGCCGAGGCTTGGCTAATTAGCTTAGACAGGTGTTTCGCATTGCGACCATATAAGAGCAACACGAAAGCACGAGTGGCAGTTCATCTTCTTAGGGATGCAGCAGCCACCTGGTGGCGCACAGAGGAGTGCAAGCGCCGACTCTCCGTGGATACACTCACATGGGACACCTTCATTGAGCGCTTCAATGCGCGGTATTTGTCCGAACATTATAGACAGCGCAGAATTGATGAGTTTCATGATCTACAGCAGAGGGGACTCACCGTTACTCAGTATGAGAGCCGATTTATAGAGCTTTCTCGTTATGCGGAATACCTCCATGACGAGAAAATCTTAATACACAAATTCATCAGGGGGCTAAATCACGGGATAGCAGGACCAGTTCGTATGGCAAATCCCCAGACCATGAGCGAAGCTGTTGAAAAGGCCCTTATATCAGAGGAAATTCAGGGACGAGGACAGAATTCACGCCCACAGTACCAGGAACGAAATCCCCAACAACAGCAAAATTTCCGAAGGCCTCAAAACACAACACAGAGAGGAGGATATAATGCTTCAACATTACCTCCTAGGCCTCCACAGCAACAGCAACATCAGCAAAAATCCAAATTTCAACAGAGGGGACAGGGAGGACAGAACCGTGGATGGCAGCAGCAGGGACCACGCAGGGATCAGAGACAGCAGGGTTCATCGGCAGGACCCGCAAGGTCCCAGCAGTCTTACAGAGGCTCACAGGGATCCACCGGACGGACCGGGCAACAACAGTCGGGCAGAACACAGTCAGGGCAGTTACAGGTTAGAGGACCATGTTATGTATGTGGTGGGGCAGGGCATCTGGCTAGAGAGTGTCCGCAGGGATTTACTGCAGGGGGTCAGCCCCGATCAGGAGGGTCCGAGCAGACCGTAGGTGACGTGGGCAGATCTCACCACATGTTTGCAGCGATTGATAACCGCCAGGCCGATTTCCAGGCTTCTGTCATCAAGGCAGCAGGTACTATTAGAGACTTTCCCATCTCGATCCTTTTTGACTCAGGAGCTACTGACTCTTTTTTGTCTACATCGTTAGTGGAGCGTTGCAGGCTGGTGGCTTCTAGGCAAGACATTAGGTGGGAAGTTGAGTTGGCCTCAGGGGCCAGGATGTCAGTAGATACCTTGGTTAAAGACTGTGAGATCACATTGGGACCCTTCACCACAACATGCGACCTTAGGATTATGCCATTAGGGTCTTACGGAGTAGTTCTGGGTATGGATTGGCTTGCGGCACATAGAGCCAAGCTTGATTGTCGCCAGAGAACGATTAGCTGTTTAGACGATCATGGTTCATCGGTTGATATAGTGGGCATTCAAAAGCCCACGGCGGTTCGTATGATATCCGCACAACAGCTTAAGCGCTGTATGCGGAAGGGATGTCAGATGTTTGCCATCACAGTCAGTGATAGAGCAGAGGATGAACCTGAGGCTACTTTAGATGATCACCCTATCCTTAGAGAGTTTGCCGATGTATTTCCGCCAGAATTACCTGGTATGCCTCCACGTAGAGAAGTGGACTTCCACATCGACTTAGTGCCAGGTGCAGAGCCGATATCCCGCGCACCTTATAGAATGACGACCCATGAACTCACAGAACTTAAGCTGCAGTTGGAAGAATTACTTGAGAAGGGACACATCTGACCTAGCGTTTCACCATGGGGCGCACCAGTGATCTTCGTGAAGAAGAAGGATGGATCTCTTCGTCTATGCATGGACTACAGGCAGTTGAACAAGGTGACGGTGAAGAATCGTTATCCTCTACCTAGGATTGACGACCTTTTTGATCAGATGCAGGGAGCCAGAGTGTTCTCGAAAATCGATCTAAAATCTGGGTATCATCAATTGCGCATCACGGAGTCAGATATTCATAAAACTGCTTTTCGAACCAGATATGGCCATTATGAATTCACAGTGGTACCTTTCGGGTTGACGAACGCTCCTGCAGTATTCATGAGTCTCATGAACGGGGTGTTCCGTACATACCTAGACCGGTTCGTGATCATATTTCTAGACGACATTCTGATTTATTCACGAACTGAGGAGGAGCATGTAGAGCACTTGCGTCAAGTGTTGCAGAAATTACGAGGGCAGCAACTTTATGGCAACTTGGCGAAGTGTGCCTTCTTCAGGACAGAGGTGCAGTATTTAGGACACATTTTATCAGGCGATGGCATCTCCGTAGATCCATCTAAAATTAGAGCAATCCAGGAGTGGCCGGCACCCACGAACGTGACAGAGGTCAGAAGCTTTATGGGGTTAGCCGGGTATTATCGTCGGTTTGTCGAAGGTTTCTCCAGGATAGCACATCCCATCACTTCCCTTCAGCGAAAAGGGAAGGGTTTCACTTGGACCGTGCAGTGTGAAAAGGCTTTTGGAGACCTCAAAGAGCATCTTACGAGCGCTCCTATTTTAGCAGTACCAGATCCTTCAGAGGAGTTTGTAGTTTGCACGGATGCATCATTAGAAGGTTTGGGAGCCGTGCTTATGCAGGATGGTCGAGCGATCGCATACGAATCGCGGAAACTAAAGACACATGAGTTAAACTATCCTACGCACGACTTAGAGCTTGCAGCTGTTGTTCATACCTTGGTTCGCTGGAGACACTTTCTCTTAGGGCGACGCTTTGAACTCCATTCAGACCATCATAGTTTGCAGTATATTTTCACACAGCCTAATTTGAACGCCCGCCAACGGCGTTGGATGGAATTCCTATGCGAATATGACTTCGATGTCCATTATATCAAAGGGAAGGAGAACGTGGTCGCTGATGCTTTGAGTCGAAGACGCCACGAGATCCAGACTCTGACCTTGAAGATGGACTTGAAGGATCGCATCTTACAGCATCTGCCGGAGGACGAATGGTTTCTAGAAGTGCAGCAGGTAGTACTAAATCAGAAGGTCCTTAAGGGCAAATTTACAGGATATACCCTTGATTCTGATGGTATGCTTCGACATCGGCAACGCATCTATGTACCCCATGCGGGTAACCTTCGTACAGTAATCCTATCAGAGGCTCATAGAGCACCCTACGCAGCACACCCAGGAGTGAAGAAAATGCATGCTGACTTACGACAGCTTTATCATTGGGCTGGGATGAGGCGTGACATTGCCGAATTTGTTGCTCGTTGCCTGGAATGTCAGAGGGTCAAGGCCGAGCATCAGCATCCAGCGGGACTGTTGTACCCTCACGAGATACCTGAATGGAAATGGGATACCATTTCTATGGATTTTATCGTTGGTCTACCTATGTCATCACGTTGCCATGATGCTATTATGGTGACAGTTGACAAGCTGACCAAAGTGGCGCATTTTTCACCAATATGTACAACATACAATGCACCATCAGTGGCAAAGGTGTTTCTCGATCAGATTGTTAGACTTCATGGGGTACCTCGCCGCATTATATCTGACAGAGACTCCGTATTCACTTCATCATTCTGGAAAGCCTTACATCAGGCGTTGGGCACACAGCTCAACTTCAGTTCTGCATATCATCCGGAAACCGACGGACAAACAGAGAGAGTTAACCAGGTGTTAGAAGACATGCTTCGCATGTATGTGATGGACCACCAGTCTAGATGGGAGGAGTACCTGTATCTAGTTGAGTTCGCCTACAATAATGGGCATCATAGCTCGTTGGGTATGCCTCCTTTCCAGGCATTATATGGCAGACCATGCAGAACACCTTTGAGTTGGGATCGTATAGAGGACAGAACAGTCATCGGCCCAGAGATAGTTCAGAATATGGAACTGCAAGTTAAACAGATAAGACAGAGGCTTCTGGAAGCACAGGACAGGCAGAAAAAGTATGCCGATGCAAAAAGGACAGACCGAAGCTTCTCTGTGGGGGAAAGAGTATTTTTGAGAGTGCGGCCGCACAAAAGTCCAATCCGTTACGGAAAAGGCTCTAAACTCGCACCTCGATTTGTAGGACCTTTCGAAATCTTGGAGCGGATAGGACCAGTAGCCTATCGTCTAGCCTTGCCACCTAGCCTGTCACGTATCCACGATGTATTTCATGTATCAGTTTTACGTCAATATATTTCTGACTTATCTCATGTGTTGGATTGGAGTGCTCTTCAGGTAGAGGCAGACGGACAACTGGCGTTGGAGCCAATTCGCATATTGGCTCGTCGGACACTGGCCCTTCGAGGTCGAGAGCTGGACCAGGTTAGAGTCCAATGGGACTTATACGACGAAGTCACTGCAACATGGGAAGATGCAGAGAGATTGAAGACCCTGTATCCTCACCTTTTTGACGACTTCCAGGAGGAAGTACCGTCTTAGGGGGAGAGGATGTGAGGACCGCCCTTTTTACTACTGTTGTCATGACTATTTACAGTACTGTTATTGTTACTTTCATATTTGTGGGATAGCAGTTCCCGAAATTTGTCAGACTATTTAACTTTATTATGTTTTCGGAAAAACTAATTGGGTGATGTTTGGATAAGTTACTTTTCAGAAAAATGAATTAGAGATGATGGAAAATTGTAATATGATTTTTAATTATGTTAAATTGTACTAAGGCATGAGAATGCATGTGTTATTTAAGTTGCTTCGGCTATGATGAATTTATGTGGTTACTGATCTTGTAATTGAGTGTGCAGGGACTACTAATCAAACCACAGATTTCGGAGATCATTCCACACCTTGTTAATTGTTATTCCCTGTTAAGCCGATCTGGTTCCACGAAGAACCAAGATCTCTTTGTGTTTGATGTCATGATGTAATGTGGTCTTTCGTATGGTCGAGTGGGTTAGGTTACCCTCATGTAATATTATTTTTATAAGTAAGTGTTGTAAAGAGATTGAATTTGAAATTTCTATTTTTATTTAAATTATGAGGCCCTTTTTCTTGTGCTTTACCTTGACCTGGGGTGTCTTGTATGGGTTAAAATTGACCCTGGGTTCTACCCCATGGGTCTAGGGGCCCATTTGGCATGGGTAACCCTTGAGTAACCTCCATCTAGTCAACTTAACCTTCCCCTGAAGTTAAGTGGCGAAAATTGGAGGTAGGAGGGGACATGATGGGTTGTACCAACACTCAACCCATCCCCTCTACTTTTCCCTAGATAAGAGATGCCATCCATTAGTGAAAGTTACCTCTTCTTTAGTAAGATTCCCCCATGTACTATGGGGACACCCATGTGAAGAAAGGAGAAAGAGGCATGGGTCACCTGTCTTGTTCCCATTTAATTTTTTTTTTTATTTCTCCCATGAGAAAGTGGAGTCACATGAAAGGAATAAGGAGTACCCTTGGGAATGGAGAGTGACATAAGCCACCTGGACAGAATAGTGATTTTTGGGAAGGGTGAGGAGGTGACAAGTGTCACTTCCCCATTTCTCAAAATTAGAAAGAAAGAGAATTTTGGGTTATTTATTTTCAAATTTTGGGATGAGAGGGAGTTAGTTGAATTTTGGGGAAAATCTTTCATCTTTGGCCTTACCAAAAATAGAGAAGTTAGTTTGGAAGATAGAGAAGGGAGAGGGAGTTGGTGGCTAAGCTTGGAAGTGAACTCTGTGGACTCTGCAACAACTTCATTCCAGGAGGGCTTTGCAAGGTTGGTCTGAATTTTGCCTTTGTTTTTGTAGAACTGAAATGTGTATGAAATGTGTGTGAAATATGTGTTTAGATTTGTTTTCTGTGGGGTTCTTGTCAGGTTGTTTGACAGAGCGTCTCCCACTTGGGAGAAATGCTCATCAAGTTTGGGGTAGGGGAGGAGAGATCCTCCTCGGGTGCATACCTGTTCCATCTTTTGGGATGTTGAAAGCCTTGAGGGCATGTATCTGTGACTGTATTTTTGACTTGAGAGTCATATACAGATTGCTTACAAATTGTGATCACACTTGGTTGAGACCAAGAGAAATTTATATGAGTTCATTTATCTGTCAGGGTGACACTCTGGAGTCGAGTGTGTCCACTCTCCTGCCCCTTATGAAACTCACTGTAGTTGAGTTTCCGTATTGTGTAAAATACCCACGGGTGTATGTGTGCTTTGGGATTGTTGTTGTTTCTGTTGTAAAGTGGAGTGTTTGAGTACCCAGGTGTGAGTATGGTCTCCCTAGCTCGGGGGTGACCCTCTTGCGGGTCTACGGTAGGGAGGAGAGCTAGACAAGTGGTATTGTCTTCTTTGTTTGTCTTTGATACGCAGGTTTTTCTCTTGGAGCTTCTGGTTGGCTATTTATGAAGAAACAGTTCATCTTCTTGTCATGAGAATTAGGCCTGGTTCATTTCATAGAGATGAAGAGGGAACATCTCTCTTGTTATTGTTGTAAATTAATGATATTCTGGGAGTGAAGAAAATCACTTCCCTGGTCTTGTTATTATTGGACTTTTATTGGTTGTCATAAGTTTTCAGTTGTATACTGTTTGGGAGGGGAAAGTTCATATCTGGGAAGTTGGTATTCATGATTGAGAAGTTGTAATATGACTGTGCTTAAATTTTAAGTTGATGTTTGCAACCTTTGTTCAATAGCAATTTTTGTGTTTCAAGTATTACTGAAAAGAATAAGTTCGTTTTTGCAACTTAATCTGAGTTGTTTACATTTGAAAGTTTGGAATTGCTTCACTAGTTGAAATGCTAATTTTCTTTTCAATGTTAAAATGGAAAAGACAGTTTTAAATATTTGAGTTATTCTCCATATTAATGGGTTCTGTTAATTTAGAAGGATTAGAGGAAATCTAGCATGTAAATATATAATCTGTTGTAAAGTTATGAAGTCTTAAATGTTTATGAAAATGGAAAATTATAATTATAATAAGGGGGATAGCTAGTTACCATTTCTATCAATTAAGTGAACTTGGGATATATATATATATATATATATATATATCTACTTGTTATGACAATTTCTTTATAACAGGTTGATTTGGAGAAAATGCATTAAGTAGTGAAATTGAGAAATTTAGGAAATAGTTAAGCACATATAAGAATATTTTTATATATAAATAAATTTAAATATATATATATATATAGAAATAGATATATATATTTCATATTTTGAGTAATTATCATTTTCCAGAATAATAGTGAAATTGAAAATAACTTATCATTTTTATGAAATTGACTGAGAAATATCAATATAAAAATAGATATATATATATATATATATATATATATATATATATATCTCTAATTATATACTCATTTATAAATATATATATATATACATATGAATATATATATATATATATAAATATATATTTTAATGTTGTGAGAAATGGCGGACCAAATGTAAGCCGCGGTTTAAAAAAAAAACACAGTCGAATTTTTATATTGGGCGGTGGGGAGTAAACCCCACCGCAGGATTGTTAATACATTTGGAGGTGTGGAGTGGGGCGGAGCCCCACCCACACCCCCACGTCGTGGGAATGTGGGTGGGGCTCCGCCCCACTCCACATCTCCCCCCCTCCAAACCCTTATGCCTCCCGCGGATCTTGTCTGCCGCTCTGCGGCCACCACAAAATTCCGTCCGCCGCTCTGCGGCCACCACAAAATTCCGTCCGCCGCTCTGCGGCCACCACAAATTTCCGTCCGCCGCTCTACGGCCACCCCGACCTTGCTCCTCTGTCACTGCGGCCACCGCCGCCCATGGCCGCCGTCTGCTGTGAGTCTAAGGCAAAAAAAAAAAATGTTAGGGCTTGGGCCCTAACATATGAATGGGTTATTTGGAATATAAATTCAGTTTATTTTTATATAGCTCTATATATAGGCATATATATATATTATATATGTCTATGTATATAGCTATATATATAATATAATAATGATTATATATCTGTATATATATATATATATAGATGGAGATATAGATATATAAGTTGTGGTAAACCATTTTGTCCATACATAGACATTAAAATAAATATATTTAACTATGTATGTATGTATATATATATATATATATATATATATAGGAGAAAATCTATGAACCAATTTATTGGGCCCTCGTTTAAAATCGTTATAAACTATGTTTCATGGATATAGAAAAAAAAAAAAAAAAAAAAATATAACAAATATAATCTCACAGGAGATGTTATTAAGTGTTGAACACAACAACCAAAGAAGATATATTACCATGAACAGAGTTTTATAAAGTGGTGAACCACCTACATCTATTGACAACGTCATACGAATTACAATCAGTGTATGAATCGTAATTAAGAGTAACAGTAACAACAGTAATTCTAAACAAGAGAAAATAAAATTATAATTGAAAGAGAGTTTAGGAATATCCAGTGATACTCTGGAAAGAGTTTCTCGGAAGTTTCAACTAAAAACGCACGAATAATCACCCGGAAAATGAAGAGGAAAATTACACAACTCCTTGCTCAAAAGAACACTGGAAATAAACTTAAGAAGCCACCACTAACAATCCATGTGGCCATATTAATCTCAACTGTAGCAAACGATCTCATATGTAAACCTGTAAGAGGTTCCGATGAAGGAAAAAAAAACTAACATTGGAAAACACAGAGGAGAAAATGCGCGACATTTCTCACACGGGATAAGAGAACTAAGTTGACGGACCCTTCTGTCAATTGTGCTTAGGAACAAGTTGACTAAGTATTTACAAATAGGAGGAACCTAGATCGGGGAAGATTAGGAGACCGAGTCCAGCGAAATAGTAAACCAGCCTTTGTGACCTAGATCATCTAAAATTAGGTTTAATATCAACAATAACTGCAGTGATAACCCTGATTGACGTAAATCATGAAGAAAGGACAGGATGCACATAAAGAAAGCATAGAAAATGAAAGAGAGAGAGAGACCGAAATATAAACACATTAAATGAACTAAGAGATAGTTAAGGTAAGGGCGATGAAGATATAATCAAACTTAAGAATTTGTGGAAAGGGAAGAGAGGGCAACCAAACCGCCTTGTTGAAAATGCTAAGTCATAGGAGGAGTATGTTTCTGGAAACAAGAGAGGAGACAGACAACCGTGCCTGGCCGAAAAAAGACTAAATAGGGAGATCACTAGCCGGTTTAGTCGGAACAAGGCGTCGTGGGGAGTGGTTCCTCTATCAGTGAACCACGTGCGTAAATGAGTGCAGCGTAATTCCCACTAACGCCGTAAGGCATTCTGCTACCGAACATTGCCGAGGGTTCGATTTAAGAACTTTGGTAATCTCACTCTTGCAATGACGTTAGCAGCGTTGTATAGACCCTCTTGTTGATCTATATGCTTCTGGTTGCACGCCATTGTACTTGTATTCCGCCGATGAGTATAGTGTTTCGCCATGAGAGAACACCGTTGAGCATGCGTACGCATGCGAAAGGGGTTTTTAGGACAGTGTGAGAAAAGTTTTTCATATCTCGTGTCATAACCACATGACAGATGTGGCTATGACACGTGCGATGTGTGTTGTGACCACAAGGAAAATGTGGGCATGACACTTGGGGACCCACACCTTTTTTAGTTTGGCATTGAGGTGTATGGGTGTATGCAACTTTTGATATGGATAATTCTTTAATTCTTGACTTTTGTAGCCTAGGTCATGAGGATGCTTAGGATTTTTGACTTTATAGGTAGGGGCATCCAGATTTGTGCTTTTGAATCTGTTGGTTATTTTCCCAGACTGGATGCTTATTCCCAGTTATCCCTACAAGGTAGCCATCAGTGATCAACAAGATTCCCAGGCCAAGGGCCAATAGTATAGGAGATAGACTCTATAAATATCTCCTCTTCTTCTTTATGGCTCTGCAGGACCAAAGGGGGGTATTCCCTACTCAGCATCCATGAGATACAACTACACAAAGGCTGGGATGCTGACACAAAGCAGATAAATCCTCTATTATGCAGACCAAAACTATAAGATAAGTGCAAAGGGGCTAGCTTTGGGCCTATGTTCAGTTGTAGGCAAAGGATTTTGGATCCTAAAACTACTTCTAATGACCTAAAGGTTTGGTTTTTTTTTTTTTGAGTTTAGGTTGATTTAGTATTTGGATGCAAAACCAGGACTTGAGGTGTAACCTCAATGCAAGACGAGATTGGTGCCTATCTAGGGTTTGGAGTCAATAGACATACACCTGTGAATGATCAGCATGAACACACTAAGACTAGATTTCAAGGGGATGTTGTGGTATCTACCTTACAGATACCTCCCAGAATAGAGTATTCACTTACCTATACTTACGATATCCTTACTGCAATATGTTCCTCCCAACCCTTGACCTAAAACACTTTAATCTACCCCTTAGGCAGAAGCAAAAGATCAAGTTTTCAATATGGCAAGATCATATCCTAGAATACCAAACACCCCTTAGATGTTTAGATTCAAAAGAAGAACATATTCAATTTGGAGATAGAATAACTAGATACATGCATATACAGCATTACTCATATATAATTAATTATGAAACTAGTAAATTCATGCATAAGACATACAACACGAGATTCATAAACTCACAAGACATCCAGATAGGGTCACCAAAGGAGTTGCATCTTATTACAGCACCCAGATTTTTGTCCCATTTTCAACAACCAAAAATGAGTAACACAGCCTGCTAAGTACAGCAGGAAGGTCCTCAGCATTAAAAGTACATGGTTGGCTCAAAATTTCGCCAGATACATGCATCGCAAGAAAATGGCACCCCACACATTGAATGCAGCAGATGGAGGAGAAAACAGGAAGTAGTCTCGAGCCCTGTGCTGTCGCCTGGGGATTCACATCATCAATCGAGTACTTAATTCATTCACACCATCACTCATACCTTTGCAACAACCACCATTAATGGCGCACCAACTCGCGACCTTGGGAAATGCAGCATATTGTGCATTTGGAACTTTTCCGCCAAGATACATGGCCCTGATATTTCAAATCATGCGAGAACTGATTATCCCACATGCACCCCGCGACGACCTTCTTAATACTTTATATACTAGGCCGTGAGCATATATAATGTTAGTGCTTTTTCTCCCGACGACACCAGTATAAAACTCATCATCATCCTCTGTCGGACAGGCCCCCTATATTGGCGAACCTCATGTTTGTCCACCCGATATGAAATGTCACCCCGATGTTCATCCTTATCGGCACAACCTGATGCATCAGAGGAAGATCCTCCTGCTTTGCCAATATCATATGTCTTGCCGATGATCCACCTGATCACATCCACAAATATCCTGATGACGTCACCATCACATTGCAATATCAGGGTGATCTTCGAAGAATAATTGATGTTAGAGATATGATCCCCCTTGGACCTAGATGATGTCATCGTCATATCTTCAAAAGGTGATCCTTGGCAGTAGGATGATAGTCGTAAGATCACCTGATATTTGAAATATCACCCCCCGCAAGAATATCAGGCCACACTGTAGCACTGCTGTAACATCGGGGTGATATTTAGAATGATGTAGCCGTTAGAGAAGCGAATATCACCCCCTACAAGAAACTGATGTCAGCAGCATCGGGCGATAAAAGAACATCAGGGTGATCTTAACTAAGATCACCTGATATTTGAAACATGAGGATGACCCCCTCCCTCGAAATGTAGGGTCGTGCCAGAATATGATGAGGAGGCATAAAGACTTAAAACTTTTGACAGGCATAACTCTCTTATCAGGCTGAATTTCAGGGTAATACAAAAAGCAATCCTACTTGGAATTTTACACTCCTCCACATGACAGGCCTCTTAAAACAAGATTCAGACTTTGAGTTTTTTCAGATTTCAGACCTCAGGATCACAAACATATTTGATATGATGCTCATGCATACTGAAAGATGCAGCATAGACAGAAATCTTGACATGTCATAACATCATGCCTCAGAAATTTTAGGATTTGAGTAAAAAAATCTGCAAATGCTCAAGCTCAAAACCTTAGAAATAAATGGGTACCAACACAAGCTCCGATTGGGGACGTACAGATGCAAGACTGCAGCGAGGAGCAGACTACTCCGGGGTAGACTAGACAAAAACACAAATGCAAAACAACACCAACTATACAAGGTATGTATAAAACATTTACATCCAATTTACAGTGTGCACAAAAATGCGTTATTCACGAGAAAAAGGCCTTAAAGAATTTACCGTGCATAGGGAATTCCAATAGTTCACCGTCTAGGGTCTGGAGCAAGTAGGCATCATCCTCATGCGTGTTACTGATTTGATATGGGCCCACCCACAAGGGCTCAAATTTACCATGCTTGCCCCTATCCTGATTCCTTGCATTCCACATAAGGACCAGGTCACCTATTTGAAATCTTCTTTGTGTAGTTCTTTTGTCAAATAGATACTTCACCTTTTGTTGTTTCATGATATTTGTCTTGTATGCCTCCCTTCTGATCTCATCTAGTGTAACCAGCTGATTTATTCTCTCTGTCATTGGGTCTTCAATTTCCTCATCATTTTCTTGAATGAATTTATAGACTGGTAGGAGGTTATTTATAGGCAATCTAGCTGCTACACCATATACTAACTCAAAAGGTGACCTTCCAGTTGCTCTTTTCACTATCACCCTGTCAGCCCATAATGCCAACCTTAACTTTGAATCCCATGCCCTCTTATCTTTATCTATCACCCTCTTGATGATTTTCATGAGGCTTCTGTTGCTTGACTCTGCCTGACCATTTCCTTGTGGGTGGTATGGTGATGTATGTGACAAACTAATCCCATAATTATTGCAGAAATCAACAAACTCACCAAACCTGAAGCACATTGCATTATCTGTGACCAATTTGACTGGTACTCCAAATCTGATAATAATATTTTCTAGGATGAAATCCATCACCACTTTGCTTGTAGCCCTTTTAGTTGGAATTGCCTCAATCTTTTTGGTAAAGTAATCAGTGGCAACAAGAATCCAACTATGTCCTCCACTAGATTTTTCTGGGATTTCCCCTATAAAATCAATTCCCCATTGCTGAAATGGAGATTCTACAATTATAGTCCTAAGGGGTAATGCACCCTCATATCTTAGCCTTCTTGAGAACCTTTGGAAAGAATCACATCTCCTCACCAACTTCTGTGCATCTGAGAAAAGAGTTGGCCACCAGTAGCCTACTCTAAGAATTTTGTGGGCTGTTGTCCTGGCAGTGTAATGTCCACCACACATTCCATTGTGCAGATCACTGAGAATATCCTTGGCCTGATCTTCATCCACACATCTGAGTAATACACCATCATGATTCTTCCAATACAACTCTCCTTGAACAATGATGTATTTAATAGCTTATAGCTTCAGGGTCCTTTTTTGGATATCACTGAGATGGGAAGGACACTTCAGGTTTTGCAAATAATATACTATGTCCTTATACCACTCAGATTCTGACACATTTATAACTTCATTATGTACTTCATTCACTTGGCACACCTCTAGATTTGACTTTGTCATTAGTTTTGCTAATCCTTATCCTCTTACCAATTTTGTGATCTGTATCTCTATGTTGAACTCCTGCAACTTATTTATCCATCTGCATCTTCTTTCAATTACCTCTTGTTGAGTGAAGATGTCCTTGACTGCTGCATGAGGTACATATGCAATTACTTGTGAGCCTACCAAATATGGCCTGAAACTCTTGACTGCTCTGACCAATGCATATGCCTGCTTCTCCATTATATCATACTTTAATTCAGCATCCTGCAATGACCTACTAAAGAAAGCTATAGGCTGTTCAAACCCTTCTTCATTTTTCTGCAACAAGCATGCAGCAACAATATGGAAAGAAGCAAAGGAAAACAATTGAAATGGCCTAGAAAAATTTGGAGATTTTAAAACAGGAGCCATCTTTATTGCCTCCTTTATGTCTTGAAATGATTTGGTTGCTTCATCTTCCCATTTGACAATTGCATTCTTCTTCAGCATTTTAGAGATCTCCTTGGTGGTCTCTACAAAATTAGGAACAAATCTCCTAACAGAATTAATCTGCCCAAAGAAGGACTGAACACCTTTTACCATTTTAGGCATCTAGACTTTGTCAATTGCAGCTACTCTTTCAGGATCAATCCTGACTCCATCCTTGGAAACAATGTGTCCAAGCAATTTTCCTTCTACAACCCCAAAAACACATTTCTTTGGGTTGAGTGAGATACCATATTCTAATGCTCTAATAAAAATTTGTTCCAAATGCAAACAGTGTTGTTCTTCTTTCTTTGAAAAGGTAGTTAGGTCATCTTGATACACGACCAAGACTGAATCAATCAATCCTACAAAAGCCACATCCATGGCCCTCTGAAATGTAGCACCTGCATTTGTCAGTCCAAATGGTATCCTTACATAAACATAGGTTCCCCATGGAGTAGTGAAAGCGGTCTTGAATTGTTCTGATTCCTTTTCTTTCACTTGATTGTATCTTGAGAATCTATCCATCATAGATAAAAGCTCACAACTAGTCACCTTCTGCAACATGGCCTCCATGTTTGACAATGGATAATTGTCCTTCAAAGAAGACACATTTAAAATTTCTAAAATCCACACAAAGTCTTATGTCACCATTCTTTTTCCTAACTGGGACAAGGTTAGACACCCAAGGTGAATGTCTGATTGGCACAATTATCCCAGCCTCCCTAAGCTTCTTGAGTTCTTCCTACATTTTTGGAGTCAAGGTGGGATTAATAGGCCTTTGCTTTTGTCTAAATGGCTTAGCTCCAGGATTCAATGGGATTTCATGCTGAAATAAGTCTTCTCTATAAGCTTTGAGGTCTTCATATGACCATGCAAAAACATGCTTATATTTTTTTAGTAATGCAATCAGCATGCTCCTGATGTGTGGTTTGAGCTGTTTGCCAATGTATACCTTCTTGGGGGCCTGAGATGACCCCAAATTTATCTCCTCTAAGTCATCTTTGTTCATGGGAGATGTCTTTGTAATAAATTGGTCCCTATTGTCAAAAGCTCTCTCTAAAGCTACCAGCCCTTTAGGGATTTTATTTGTCTTGAGTTGAATCACCTCCTTCCCTAAGAGATTTCTTTTCCATCTATAACCTCCACAAAGTTCTGAAAATCCATTTCTTGGTTCTCATATTCATCAATACAATGCAAAAATCTTAGTAAATCCTTATCATCATCAAACACTTGCCAGCTGCATACATTATCTGGCACTATAGGTCTAAGTTTGACTTCAACATTTGTAACATCTGCTAGAGTGATGTCATCTAGCCTTATGGCTACATTGGCTAGAAAATCTGCTCTAACATTTTTTGATCTTTCTACCCAATTTATTGAAAATGCATCAAACAATTCTATTGTATCCCAAACAGCATGCTTATATTGCTTTAACCTTTTATTCTTTGATGCATACTTATCTCTAACTTGGGAAACAATAAGCTCTGAATCACCAAACACCTTGAGCATCTTGATTCCATGCTTCAAAGCTATATTCAATCCTAATAACAGAGCCTCATACTCTGCAATATTATTTGTACAGGCAAACTTCAACAAGAAAGAGAATTTTAGAAGTTTACCAGATGGAGACAAAAATACAATCCCAGCACCAAAGCCTTCCTTTGAACAAGCTCCATCAAAATACATGGTCTAGAGGCCCTGTTGATCAGACTTTTGAATGCACATGTCTCCCTCTTTACCTTCTTTAACATCTGAGACAACTCTGAAATTATCACAGTCAGTATCCACAAAACATATATGCTCCTCTGATTCTTAATTCTCCACTGTCTCTGATGATCTTTCCTCCCTGATCAGTTTGGCATTCCTACCATTCATAGGGATCATAGTGTATGACAGATCTAATTGCATACTTCCACCAATCAACGCTGCCCACCTTCTTGACAGCAACATGCCATACTATGGCTTGATATCAACAACTATTATGTTCATTTTGTAGGTCTTTTCAAGATATATTGCCAGTCTGAAATCAACGTCTTTCATGATTCCATTGATAGGTACCTCCCTAGCATCCATGGCATAGCATTTCCCACATGTCTTATCTATCTTTAACCCAGCTTGCTGCATGACAGCCAATGGCATGATGTTTGTGGATGCTCCTGAGTCAAGCATACAATTTTTAATTATTTTTCCATTAATAACCAGGGAGACATAAAATGGTTCAACCTGTGAAGGGCATTTTGTCATGGTCATCCCCAAATATACCTCAGGAACTTCATCTTCATCAATATATAGAGCCTGTTTCTTACCCTGAGGTTCATCACTCAACTTGGCTTGACAGGGTAATTCTGAAATCAAAGATACAGCCTTATTTTTGAATTCTTCCACTTTCATCAGTTCCATCAGTGGAACAGAGACTTTTATTTGAGACAAGACCTGAGTGATGTCAAATGGGGCATAATTTTGAATAACAGTTGTAACTTGCTCCACTGTTTTACCTTTATCTTGGGATGATCCAACTTTAGTTCTTATAGCTCCTTGACTGTCATTCTTGCTCTGAGAATTTCTACTTTGATCCTCAACCTGGGGAACTGTGTTTTCTATTTTTTGAGAATCGTAACCTGTTTTTTGCTTAAAACCTTGTTTATTATTGTTCCATTGTTTCTTATATGTTTTAGTCCCCTTATAATTTTGCACTAGCTGGTTCACCAAAGTATTCTCTGGTTGGTGTGAGTTTCTTACCTGGGTCTTGCCCCTGAGATTGTAATTGCTCTTGACCTGAGCTACTGCTGTAGCTGTGAAGGCTCTAATTTCTTCATTAGAAGGCCTCTGCAGGTTGTTTAAGTAATTGTATGAATCTTGAGCATAAGAGTAGCTATCCTCTTCATCTTCATCATATGGGAACTGTTGGCAGACCTAAATGTCATTATCTGCACTTGCATCAGCATCATGAGAAGAGTATCCTCTGTTTGTAGATAGCATATTGACATTATCATCTTTTATGCAATGAGACTCATTACACTCATCACAGGCAACAACATTATTGTATAAAGACTAAGCAATGAGGCACTGTGACTGTGAGTGTGGCATCTGACAGATTATGCACCATGGAGTATCATCAGCAATATTTACAGCTTTCTTCAAAGGATCAGGAGTTTCCTTTGTATTCTGAGTCCTCTGATTTGAGTTGTTATGTGGAAGAATAGGCTTACCATTATGCCAATTAGTATGATATGGCACATCATGTAATGATGGTCTTCTTTCTTACCTTTGGTAAACCTGTCTGTCAGGACCTATTCCCTTTTCATTTTTAGCTATTCTATAACTCAGGTCCTTAACAAAATTTGTTAATTTATCTAGTTTATCCTCAGGAGAAGATGCATTACCTTGGATACTCTGAGGCTTATTGTTTGGATTTTGCAGAATTTTCACATCATCTCTTCTATTTGTCTTACCAGATGCTTTTCTATTATTTTCAATAGTTGTTGCAATTTTGAAGGCATCTCTGAGGCTGTGAGGACCCTTATCTCTTAATCCATAGGCAATTTTGGCATCAAAAGCATTTATGTACAACACTATGCACATAGGTTCATTAGGCCTTAGGTCCTGTGGCAATTTGTTCAATACTTTAATGAATCTAGCATTGAAATCAGAAACTTGTTCATTTGATCCTTTGGCAATGCTAGTGAATTCATTAATGAAGAAACTAGGATCAGTTTTGTCACCATACTGTTCTTTAAATATTCTCCTAAATTCATCCCATGATGAAATGCTTCCGTCAGGAAGACCTTTGTACCATTCCTTGGCTTCATCAACTAAGGATTGCATGAATGATTTCATGAAAACATCCTCATGCTCAACCTCAAAGTTGTCTATGATATTCTGAAAAGCTTTCAAATGGTCTTCACCTAATACAGTATTAATTCCTGAAAATTTAAGCACTTGCAGCCTCACATGTTTGTCAATAGGATTTGGATAACCAGGAATGCCATCAAACACCAGTTGTCTGAATCTGTCCAACTGCATTGGCTGTCTACCACATTGATTAACATTTGCATTTCTATTTGCATTCTGATTTCTTACATTATTTAATGGAGCTCTTATGTTATTTGCATTCTGTCTTTGATCATTACGCTGATCATGGATTTCATTTCTATGTTGATTTCTCTGCACATTTGTATTTTCGAGGGTAGGAATTGAATCACTTTGAGAAACTCTCAGAGCCTGCACCTTCTATCTCATATCATCTCTAATTTTCACTGCTTGCAGATATTCTAATTCAGCCCTTAAGCTCTTAATTTCATCAGCTAGTTCTTCCTCTCTAGGCATAGAAGAGGAGGGTTTCATCATATTCTGATCATCATTATCATCATCCCTTAGGGATTCAGCTTCTTCAAATCTATTAGGGGAGTCATGAAAAGGGCGTTCTTGAAACGCTTCTGACCTTATTCTTAATCCACCACCCTGCTGTCTCTCATACACATTCTAAATTTCAACCTCAATGTTTGAAAAATAAGGTATTGTTCTCTCTGAGGATCCAGGATTGTCCTGAATAAATTCATTTTTCCTAGGGCTCGGAGAACCATCTTGACTGGCTTGAACAGTCCCCTTTTTCCTATACATCATTTTTGTGGGTAACTCTTCAAATAGAGTATTACGCTGGGATCTTCTCCCTTGCATACAAATTTGTTCTTCACCAGTTGGGAGATTGGTTCGGAGTCGCCACCTATTACTAGGAATTGTTTTCTTTTAAAAATCAGGGTTCTTTCACATTCGATCCCCAGTAGAGTCGCCAAAATCTGTTGGTTATTTTCCCAGACTAGATGCTTATTCCCAGTTATCCCTACAAGGTAGCCATCAGTGATCAATAGGATTCCCGGGCCAGGGGCCAACAGTATAGGAGATAGACTCTATAAATATCTCCTCTTCTTCTTTATGGCTTTGTAGGACCAAAGGGGGGTATTCCCTATTCAGCATCCATGAGATACAACTACACAAAGGCTAGGATGCTGACACAAAGCAAATAAATCCTCTATTATGTAGGCCAAAACTATAAGTTAAGTGCAAAGGGGCTAGCTTTGGGCCTATGTTCAGTTGTAGGCAGAGGATTTTGGATCCTAAATCTACTTCTAATGTCCTAAAGGTTTGATTTTTTTTTTTGAGTTTAGGTTGATTTGGTATTTGGATGCAAAACCCAGACCTGAGGTGTACCTCAATGCAAGACTAGATTGGTGCCTATCCAGGGTTTGGAGTCAATAGACATACACCTGTGAATGATCAGCATGAACACACTAAGACAGGATTTCAAGGGGATGTTGTGGTATCTGCCTTACAAATACCTCCCAGAACAGAGTATTCAGTTACCTATACTTACGATATCCTTACTACAATATGTTCCTCCCAACCCTTGACCTGAAACACTTTAATCTACCCCTTAGGCAAAAGTAAAAGATCAAGTTTTCAATATGGCAAGATCATATCCTAGAATACCAGACACCCCTTAGATGTTTAGATTCAAAAGAAGAACATATTCAATTTGGAGATAGAATAACCAGATACATGCAAATACATCATTACTCATATATAATTAATCATGAAACCAGTAAATTCATGCATAAGACGTACAACATGAGATTCATAAACTCACAAGACATCCAGATAGGGTCACCAAAGGAGTTGCATCTTATTACAGCAACCAGATTTTTGTCCCGTTTTCAACAACCAAAAATGAGCAACACAGCCTACTAAATACAGCAGGAAGGTCCTCAGCATTAAAAGTACATGGTTGACTCAAAATTTCACCAGATACATGAATCACGATAAAATGGCACCCCACACATTCAATGCAGTAGATGGAGGAGAAAACAGGAAGTAGTCTCGAGCCCTGTGCTGTCGCCTGGGGATTCACATCATCAATCGGGTACTTAATTCGTTCACACCATCGCCCATACCTTTGCAAAACAACCACCATTAATGGCGCACCAACTCACGGCCTTGGGAAATGTAGCATACTATGCATTTGGAACTTTCCCTCCAAGATACATGGCCCTAATATTTCAAATCATGCGGGAACTAATTATCCCACATGCACCCCGCAACGACCTTCTTAATACTTTATATAATAGGCCGTGAGCATATATAATGTCGGTGCTTTTGCTCCCGACGACACCAGTATAAAACTCATCATCATCCTCTGTCGGCCAGACCCCCTATATCAGCGAACCTCATGTTTGTCCACCCGATACGAAATGTCACCCCGATGTTCATCCTTATCGGCACAACCTGATGCATCGGAGGAAGATCCTCCTACTTTTCTGATATCATGTCTCGCCGATGATCCACCTAATCACATCCACAAATATCCTGATGATGTCACCATCACATTGCAATATCAGGGTGATCTTCGAAGAATAATTGATGTTAGAGATATGATCCCCCTCGGACCTAGATGACGTCATCGTCATATCTTCAAAATGTGATCCTTTGTGGTAGGGTGATAGTCGTAAGATCACCTGATATTTGAAATATCACCCCCTGCAAGAATATCAGGCCGCACTGTAGCACTGCTGTAACATCGGGGTGATATTTAGAATATGACTGATATTTGGGATATCACCCCCCTCCTTCAGAAAATGATGTAGCCGTTAGAGAAGCGAATATCACCCCCTGCAAGAAACTGATGTCAATAGCATCGGGCGATAAAAGAACATCAGGGTGATCTTAACTAAGATCACCCGATATTTGAAACATGATGATGACCCCCTCCCTCGAAATGTAGGGTCGTGCTGGAATATGATGAGGAGGCATAAAGACTTAAAACTTTTGATAGGCATAACTCTCTTACCATGCCGAATTTCAAGGTAATACAAAAAGCAATCTTGCTTGGAATTTTACACTCCTCCACATGGTAGGCCTCTTAAAACAAGATTCAGACTTTGAGTTTTTTCAGATTTCAGACCTCAGGATCACACACATATTTGATATGATCCTCATGCATACTGAAAGATGCAGCATAGACAGAAATCTTGACATGTCATAACATCATGCCTCAGAAATTTTAGGATTTGAGTGAAAAATCCTGCAAATGCTCAAGCTCAAAACCTTAGACATAAATGGGTACCAACAGAATCCTCTGGGGATGGCGGAAGTGAGGTTGGTGGAAGCTCGTTGTTTAGACAACATGTGCATTTGTTGGCCATGATTGGGATATTTAGAGGATTTATAGATGGATGGATAGGGTGTTGGAAGAAGTGGAGGTAGGATGCATGGAAGGCTATTAGGAGTTGGAAGTAGCGGAGGTAGATTGGATAGTGGAAGGTGTATGGTCACATGCTTTTGACAAATGTAGGATGATGGAGGTGGAATGGCGACATATGTTTTGCGGATATGATAGTGTTTGCGATGGAAAGTAGTAGACTTAGGAGGAGTGGAGGAAGTACCAACATCTTGAGATTGCTCACCTTGGGGTATGTATCCAAGGCTGTATGAAGGTGGAGTAACATTGACATGGATAGGTTCCAAAATACCTTGTTCATGAAGGCCTAAGCCTTTACCTTGATAATTCATATTCTGGAGTATGCGGTGGACCATGGGATTATGTATAGGTGCACTAGCAGTGAGTTCCTTATTGGATGAGGAAGGCGAGATAGCAGATAATGGTTGTTGGTGTTCTAAGGAAGAACATTCATGCATGAAGGTAGTAAACCCAAGGATATAAGACGATGGATTTGTAGCTTGGTCAATAATGGATGGTGAAGGATCACTAGAATCTTGATCATCATTATGCTCTTTAGGATCTAAGTTATTGGGTTGATCATTCAAGTGCACTTGGGAGGCAAGTGTCTCATCAGAGGAAGCAGAAGTTGTTGGATCATGGATGGGATTAGATGTAAGAGGGATAGAAGTAATGGAGGTTTCTTGTTCATGAAGGGGTATGGGATCAAGTTGTTCATGGACATCTTCTTCATAAAAGGTAGTATTTGGATCATAGAGAAGGTATAGATTACAAATGGGTTGGAATTGGATCTCTTTCCCATGTATAGGATCAAGTTGCTCATGGATAGCTTCTTCATAGGTATTATCTTGATCATGGAAGAGATAAAGGTTATGAATGGTTTGAAATTGGATGGGGGTGTTTTGATCTTGATTCAGACAAAGGGTGGATGTTTCCACATGCTCTAAGGTGTGCTCTTGACATAGCTCTTGGTCTTCTTGAATGGAAGTGGATAGCTCTTGGATAGATTCTTGGTTGACAACATGGATGTTCAATGGACTTTGACTTTGGTTCATGGTAGGAGGTTCTTCGATAAGCTCAAGGGTTTGCAGATGGCATGAAGGTGTTGTAGGATTTGACATGGGATTGGAAGAATCTTTGGTAAGGTCAAGGACCGGAATTTGGGGACATGGTTGACTCTCTGCTAGTAGCCCTTGCATCACATCATTGGTAGGTGTATGGATAGGTGAATGAGGGGATTTAACTTTCTCCTTAGCTTTTCTCTAGTTGTATAAATTTGGAAAAACTCTTTCCCACCAATCATCTGATTCTTTTTTGGTCATCCATTTAGAGTTTGAGGAACTAGATGGTGGTGTTGGTGTAGAACTGGTATGTTTTGGAATATGTGTCTTAGAAGGTGGCAAAGGGGGACTAGTAGACGAGGTGGTATATGATTTCTGACTTAAGGTGGTGCTTGCCTTGTCATGAGTATGGGAAAAGGATATACGATTTTGGGGTGAGGTGTAGCTGGTACTGGCACGTTCAACTTACAAGATTGCCATTTCTTGTTGTAAGACTTGGGCTTGTTGAGAAATTGCTATACAATTTTGGGGCGAGGGATCTAAGCTAATTTGCAATTGTAGGTATTGGAGTTTTTGACCAAAATATTCTAATTGGTTTTCCATTGACATAAGACCAGAAAAGCTTACTGGTTTGGATGCGCAAAAACAAATGCGCCAGAACAGAGTGCAAATGCGCTACAAGTCGAATCAAATGCGCAACACTGGTGCTGCTTCAAATGCACCGCAAAAGAGTTTAAATGCACTGAAAGTCAGATTGAATGCACAACTATGGTGTTTTTCCTTGTTTTCTCAAAAATTTTACAAAATTTTGGATCATTTTCAAGAGCTTCTACTTTTTTTGGTTTGAAAAACTTGGAGCTTGTGGATATTCTGATGTTCAATTATGGCAAAAACACAGCAAACACATAGAAGTTTTCCATGATTTTTGTCTTTTGATATATTTTTTTGTATTTTTTGGACTATTTTAACTCAAAACAAGTACACCCTAGGCTAGATGGGACAATATTCGTTGAATCCTCTAGTTGTGCCACTCAAAGCGTGTAGCTCCAGGATCTAGTAGCATTGGCTCCCCTCCACGGCACTCACTTCTCACGCATACCAGATCCAGGTTTCCTTAGGCTTGTACCCTCACCAAACCTTAGGATTGTCCCTACTACCTCTACTAAGAGTCACTTGAATCGAGGCTGCTTCAAGGGCTCCGCCCTTTGCATCAACAAATAGGGGTTTTTGGCTTGCTACACAATTTGGTTCTTAGTCAAGTCAATTGTTCGAGTGGTTACACGTGCGGCGATGCTACTCTCTGTTATGAAGTCTCCCAGCCTCAAAGGGTTACGCCTATGAGGGTTTTGGGGGAGGTTGGCCGTCGGTGTAACACAGCAGCACTCATTGCTTGAGGTTTTCACCTCAATTACAATTTATTTTAAGTGGCTTGGTAGGGCTTGGCTTTAGCCTGTTACCACTCAGGGTCATTCCCACTTGGACAAGCATGCATCCAAGGGCAGGCCCCCCTAAAGGTTTAACAAAAAGAATGACAAGTCTGGCACTTTGATCACCCAGTTAAGGGGAAAGCATAAGCCTATTGTCATTCACAAGCACAGAATACACTAATTTATCCAACCTAGTTAAAAGTAGAAAAACTAGATGGGCTAATCTACTTGTGCACTCACATGATTGTTAACTTGGAAGTGTTTAGAGCATAGCAATGTTCATTCCCATTTGTTTGAGATAGCAATGGTTTAATCTAGGAAAGAAATCAATAATGCAAAGATAGCAATGGGTTCAGTTACTTTCTTCCTAGTTATGAACTATGTGAAGTTTGCATGCAATGCACTTGTTTACTTTTCCCCTAATTAGTCTAAATGAACTAGACAAAGCAGCTAAATGATCTAATCCAGCCACTAATCCTACAAAAATGAATGTTAGCTCAAACACACAAAATCAGACAAACCCTAAAAATAGAGAGCAGAATAGAAGCGCCGCAATGCAGTCTGAATGCGTAGAAATAGAACTTGCATGTGCCATTGTACAAAAGCACTAAGACAGGTGTCAAAAGAACTATAACAAGAGATATATGCTCTATTTTAACAGATGTGTCAAATCAGAGGACATATGCGCAAAAAGAAACAACCGGTCTGCAAAAATTTGCATTTTCTAACCCTAGTTTGTAAAGATTTGGATAAAAATATATTTAGATGATCTCTTAGCTCAAATCTAACCTCACCATTACGTCCAGGGGGCATTTCCATAAATTTTGAGTACAAATTTGCCTAGATTTCATGAAACATAGAGCGTTTCGTGAAGAAAACAACTTTCTTAAAATTCACTGCAAAACAAATGCGCTACAGGATGTAACATATGAGCCATTTCAGAGTTCATATGCGCCATTTCAGAGGTCATATGCGCCATTTTAGAGATCATATGTGCCGTTTCAGATTATATATGCGCTGTTTCAGTGTATATGCATCGATTCGGGAGGTAGATGCATCGTTTGGGAGGTCAAATGCGCTAGGACATGATTGTTAACTTGGAAGTGTTTAGAGCATAGCAATGTTCATTCCCATTTGTTTGAGATAGCAATGGTTTAATCTAGGAAAGAAATCAATAATGCAAAGATAGCAATGGGTTCAGTTACTTTCTTCCTAGTTATGAACTATGTGAAGTTTGCATGCAATGCACTTGTTTACTTTTCCCCTAATTAGTCTAAATGAACTAGACAAAGCAGCTAAATGATCTAATCCAGCCACTAATCCTGCAAAAATGAATGTTAGCTCAAACACACAAAATCAGACAAACCCTAAAAACAGAGAGCAGAATAGAAGCGCCGCAATGCAGTCTGAATGCGCAGAAATAGAACTTGCATGTGCCATTGTACACAAGCACTAAGACAGGTGTCAAAAGAACTATAACAAGAGATATATGCTCTATTTTAACAGATGCGTCAAATCAGAGGACATATGCACAAAAAGAAACAACCAGTCTGCAAAAATTTGCATTTTCTAACCCTAGTTTGTAAAGATTTGGATAAAAATATATTTAGATGATCTCTTAGCTCAAATCTAACCTCACCATTACGTCCAGGGGGCATTTCCATAAATTTTGAGTACAAATTTGCCTAGATTTCATGAAACATAGAGCGTTTCACGAAGAAAACAACTTTCTTAAAATTCACTGCAAAACAGATGCGCTACAGGATGTAACATATGTGCCATTTCAGAGTTCATATGCGCCATTTCAGAGGTCATATGCGCCATTTTAGAGATCATATGTGCCGTTTCAGATTATATATGCACTGTTTCAGTGTATATGCATCGATTCGGGAGGTAGATGCGTCGTTTGGGAGGTCAAATGCGCCAGGATGTCAGATGTGGCGTAAGAGGAGTCAAATGCGTCAAATCAAAGGGTGTATACGCCAAATGCCTCTGTCAGAAATCTGTTCGTCACCTGTATGGACCTATCACTTAGGAAAACTCAGTTTTTGATTAGTTAGAGGGGCAAGGGCCCCACGGTGGGCGCCAAAATGTGAAGGGGAAATCGGATTAATCAAATCAATGATAATAAGAACCCAAACATCTATGAAATCTGAAGATAAAAAAGGAGATTTAAAGTAATAGGCAAAAACAACACTTACAACCTCTTTCACCTTGCGTCTTCCATAGTTTGCTTATCCTTCCTTGACTGTGATGTTGATGAAACCCTCAGAAGCTATTGCTCCCTTGCTTGTTGAAGGTGACAAGAATGAAATGGCTAAGATATTCGTGTGTTTGAAGATGAGTTTCAAACACACTAACAAATGGATATGAAATGCTTATGGAAGTGGGGGTGCCAAAGGCACACCAGTATCTCTGCAGCATAAGTTTGCACAAATGATCGATATATAATGAAGAAGAAGAGGGTTGTATTTATAGAGTTGTGTAGAAGAAGATCAATGGTGGAGAAGAAAAGAGAAGATCAACGATTGAGAATGGTTGAGGAACGTGCAACCAATAGAAAATGGACATGTGTCATTCAAAAAGAAGTTATGTTGAGTTAACTGCTTTGCTGATGAGGATGAGTTTTGTTTTTCTTAATTTAGAATTTATTTTTCTAATTTAAGAGAAAGTTTGTTTTAAAGATGCTTTAAAACTGCTTTTGCTTTTGTATGACAAGAGGAAATTATTTTTAGAAGATAAGAATGATTTTTGAAGATAAGAATGCATAATTAAATAAAAAGATTTTATTTAATTATTTTGTAGATAAAAGAGAGGAATAAATAAAATATAGAAATATATTTTATTTTGTGGATATTTTTGAAGAATAAAATAAAATATAAAAATATATTTTATTTAGTGGATGTTTAAGATTTTATTTAAATAAAATTGTATTTTATTTAAATTTGGAAGAATAAAAGATTTGAATTGAATCATTAAAATTATTTAATTATTTAGAAGAATGAAGTTTGATGTAGATGAATTTAATTAATAAAATAAATGTAATTTATTTAATAATATGAGAGGAGATGAATCAGATAAATAAATAAATTTATTTATTTATTGATAGAAGAATGTGAATGATGAAATAAATATTTAAAATATTTATTTAAGTAGAGTCATGCCAATTTTAGGTGTATACACTCATTTTCAAATTCTCTTCTATATGAAAACAAAATAATGGTCGAGGGTTTCCCCTTGACATGCAAGATTTGGCATACACTTATTGCAGCCTAAGCAAAGATGTCATCATTAAATTGATTTTACCCCACCGTTTAAAGAGTCATGTTATTGTTCCAATAAATATAAATAGTTTACTCCTGAAAGAAAGATGGTATCTTTCATAAAGACTCAAGTGTTTCTTTTCCTCTTAAGTGTCTTGAACATGCCTCAATGGCTTAGACACTGCCAAAGCTAAGGTTTTCATGAATAATCTTTCACTCATTTTGCATGATCATCAGTCTAAATAATAGGCTCGTGAGTTTGCTTTGCACTGTCCATGACCAGCTTGAAGGGTATTATTATTATATAGTGAGTATGGCACTCGATCTGCTCAAAAGATATTATCATTAATGAGTATGGCTCTCGGCCTACTCGAAGGAGTTATCAAATCTTTCAATGATTACAAGCAATATCATTTTCTCTTAGCCATATCAGCTTTGAGAGCATGAGACTGCTACAACACTACTCCAATCCTTTCAGCCTTATGGCTTAAGAAATAATAACAACACATGAAGTTCTTTTATATAAAAGGATCACATTATCTTTTATCCATTCATCCACAAGGGCTGTATCATAAATATCAAACATTTTAAAAACTTCATAAGGATAATATGGTCCACATTTAACCACTATGTGGCTACGATTCATGGCTTATAAATACATCTGCATTCTACACATAAACATGACTATATTTAAACAATCTTACTTGAGTTGGTTTTGTATCCGACTATCTTCAGTTGGGAGTATATCTTTGAAGGTCACTACTAGCTCCTCTCGCGAGCTCACAACTAGCATTGTGCTCCTCTGTAGCCTTTCCCCTGTTGACTCTAAAGACAACCAAAAATAAAAACCATAATGATCTCTCTCCATCGAGAACTAAACTCTTTCTTTACATGTTGTTTTCGTAATACCCACGTAATCCGCCACCTTCGAAGTGGGAGGGTTTTTTGGTGGGAATATCTTTCCACCTGTGGGTTTGAAGACTCCATGATATCCATATTACCTCCCATTCAGGAGTCATGTCAAATATTCAAGCTTGTGATAAGCTCTACTACTATTACCACTCTCTCCACTCATCGTGGATAGTGGTATAGTTGGTAACAAAATATAAAAGATTATACCACAAAGTCCTTGACCACTAAAAGTTATTAGATATGTCTCACATATTATCATTTATAATAAAATGATAATATAGGGGTATTAAAATAATCTAGGATATCATCAAGTTATGTTACCATCGTTAAGATGGTAACATTAACATGCAAATATGGGGTCGTGTTTCTTTTCCTCTTAAGTGTCTTGAATGCCTCAATGGCTTAGACATTGCCAAAGCTAACGTTCTCATGAATAATCTTTCACTCATTTTGCATGGCCATTAGTCTAAATAACAAGCTCATGAGTTTGCTTTGCACTGCTCGCAACCATCTCAAAGGGTATTATTATTATATAGTGAGTATGGCACTCGGCCTACTCAAAATATACTATCATTAATGAGTATGGCGCTTGGCCTACTCGAAGGAGTTATCAAATCTTGTAATGATTACAAGTAATATAATTTTCTCTTAGCCATATCAACTTTGAGATCATGATACTATTATAGCAGTGCTCCAATCCTTTTAGCCTTATGGCCTGAGCAATAATAACAAAAGATGAAGTTCTTTCATATAAAAGGATCACATTATCTTTTATCCATTCGGCCACGAGGGTCGTATCATAAATATCAAACATATTGAAAACTTCATAAGGATAATATGGTCCACATTTAACCACTGTGTGGCTACCATTCATGGCTTATGAATGCATCTGCATTCTACAGATAAACATGACTATATTTAAACCATCTTACCTAAGTTGGTTTCATAGCCGACTATGTTAAGCTGGGAGTATATCTTTCGAGGTCGCTACTATCTCCTCTTACCAGATCCCAACTAGTGTTGTGCTCCTCTATAGCCTTTCCCCTGTTGACTCTAAAGACAATCAAAAACAAAAACCACAATGATCTCTCTCTATCGAGAACTAAACTCTTTCTTTGCATGTTGTTCTCCCAATACCCACGTAATCCACCACCTTTGAAGTGGGTATGGGTTTTTCAGTGGCCATATATTTCCACCCGAGGGTTTGAAAACTCCATGATATCCATATTACCTCCCATTCAGGAGTCATGTCAAATATTTGAGCTTGTGATAAGCTCTACCACCATTACCACTCTCTCCACTCATCGTAGATAGTGGTATAGTTGGTAATAAAACATAAAATCTTATACCACAAAGTGCTTGACCACTAAAACATATTAGATACGTCTCACATATTATCATTTATAATGAAATGATACTATAGGGGTATTAAAATAATCTAGGATATCATCAAGTTATGTTACCATCTGTTTAGTGGTGAAAAGAGGGAGTGGATAAATATGTGAGGGTTTTAGTTGTTTATGTGCAATCCTCCTTTCCCAACAAACATTCCAAGGGCTTATCAACTGAGTTGAATCTCCACTAAGCAAGAGAAGTCACCTATTGTGTTGGGCAGCCACTTGGGAAGCTGTGGACTCTTGGATGTATCAAGCAATGTCTCTATCTAATGTTCAATTATGCTTAGAAAGTCTAATTATGCAAATCAGTAAGCAAATTATCAAATTACAACAAATCCTTTCAGACTGGAACAATGATGCAGAGGCATCCACACTAAAACCTTGACATACAGCATGGATGTCTGCAACACTTCATCATCATCATCATATTTTCTCTAACACTGTCAGCATCATCATATTCTCTCTGCCGACCGATATCCTCCTGCAGACAAACCTTCGACCCTTCGCCTGTCAGCAGCATCATCATATCCGACTATCGGCAGCATCATCACATTCGGCAAGCACAATCATCCTCCTGATGTTCACTGTTCATCTTACCGCCAAACTCTATCTTCAACATCATGATGTTCAACATCATGTTCATCAGCAGGATATAGAACATCCGGTTCCTCCCATATATCCTGATGACGACAACCGCATGCACCTTTCCTTCGATGCTTACGTCACCCCGATATCCTGATGACGATTATCCTGATGACGATGGCGTCACATGCAGTTCCTTCAATATCCTGTTGTCTGATATCCTGATGACGAATATCCTAATGACGATGACGTCACATGCAGTTCCTTCAATATCCTGCTGTTGGCCAAACTTAACATTATCGGCCCGCGATGGTTTTATCAACCCGATCTTCTACCTTATGCCGATACGCTCCTCCTCGGCAACGCCTGATGATGATCACCCCAAAACACATTCACTTTATGCAATCGACTGCATCATGCTCATCTCCACTTACTCGGATGATGCCCGAAGTACCTGCAGGATATACGCAGAAATATCCTGATGATGCCGTTGCGACGAATTTCCAACCTTAGCTAATTTCCAATCCGCCAAACCTCCTGGGATGACCCGATCTACTTTCAGGGTGATCTTCCAAACTCTAACAACCAACACGACCTAGCACATACCCATGCTAGGGTTCTCAACACCTCTCGACTGCGATCCTGCACACCTGCATGCAAACAAACACAAAATACAGACTAAATCCTACCCTACTGTACATGGCCATTCCACCGATTCGACGAATCAACTGGTGGAATGGATCAGCGAATCCATGCAACCACCAAAATAGCAAATCAATTTCACAATGGAGATCAAACAGAAAATGAACACAAACAGGATCTTTATTGATTTCAAAAGATGCAATACAGTACTCTGTCTCAATCTCTGTGCAACCTAGCTCGATGATCTAAAGCCAACCGATCCTCATGCATAAATAGGATCTCCTGCGAGTACTACCACTCGATTCCCAGCGGCTGGGAAATCTCTCCAGGTGGCTGGGAGATCCAACCGGACCTACAGCATAACAACTGTCTTAACAAACTAGCTAAAAATAGCAAAGTATGGTCAACATGACCTTATTACATGCATTGGTCTTATCAGACCTTCTTGAAAACATTAACCAGACCTAAACTAACTAACTGCCTCATGGAGGCCAGCTGTCAGGTAGGTGCTCCTGCACCATACTCCCCAACAGAAAAGAACTCATGTCCCATGAGTTAGGTTGTGGAAGTCCTCCACCTTTACACTTTGTCATGTCAGTGTTCTGACCTGTTCCAGCTTTGTCCTCTGCTGGCTCTTGGCTGCTCCAAGACTCCTAAACTGTAACTTGCTTTCTTGCAAGTAAATCCTCATGCCTGTCAATGTAGGCCTTTCTCTCACATACCTTGTGTTTGTCAGGTTGCCTGACCAGAACCTCTGTCTGAACTGCCTCTTGAACTTCTGTAATGTTCAACTCTGCCTTTCTTTCAACCTTTATAGGACAAACAATAGTCCCAACTATGACAACATCCTTGTCATTCCCCTCAATTGGTTGCTGTTTGTAAACCTGTTTCTGCACCTGCTGCTGACCTCTATCAGTCAAAACTATAACTTTTTTCAAACTGTTGTCCTTAACAACTCCTTTCCCTGCAGTGTCCTCAACTGCCTTTATGCCTGCTCCTATAGGCATCTGTACAAACTCCTTCTTTCCCACTAAAATGATTTTGGCTACTCCCTGTGCTGCAGCATTTGCCTGCAATGGCATCAACCTAATAGTTTTCCCATCTTTCTTGATGGTGTAGGTATTAGCATACCCATCATACAGTACCCTCCTATCAAATTGCCATGGTCTACCCAACAGTAGGTGACAACATTCCATGGGCAAAATGTCACACAAAACTCTATCATGATATGCTCCAATCTGAAAATCCACATATGCCTGTTCATAGACAAAAAGTGATTGACTATCACTCACCCAAGATGCCTTGTAAGGGTGATGGTGTGGAATCCTTTCCAAATTCAGTTTATCCACCATTTCCTGAGATACCATGTTGTCTGTTGAACCAGTATCAATGACAACCTTACATACTTTACCTTTGCTCTTGCATGTGGTCTTGAAAAGAGCTCTTCTTTGCATCATATCCTTTGATGCCTGCAAACTAATTCTCCTAAGCATCAATGCTTCTCCATCCTCAGGATATGCATAATTGTCAGGAACTCTATCTCCTTGATAAGTGTTTGAACTTTGCACACTTTGCTCTACTTTCTCTTCTTGCACAAGTTGTACTCTCTTGTCATTCGTTCTATCATCTCTGGATGATGAACCTTTGCTTTTTGGACATTTGAAAAATGGATGACCAAACTCACCACAGGTGTAACACTTTCCTAAAAATGTAGTAGAACCTCTACCACCTCCAAATCTTCCTCTATTACCTTTCCATCCACCTCTGAAATCAGACTGTCCCTGTCCTTTACCAGTGTCTTCTTGGCCCTCATTGGTTTGCCTTGTTGTAGGGGCTGCTCCTCTTCCCCTCATATTGTTGCCTCTTCCTCTCATGGACTTATCTTGTCCTCTATTCATCTTTTCTTCAATCCTGATTGCCATTTGATAACAATCCTCCACACTCTTAGGGTAAGCTAAAACTAACTCATCCTGTATGTTCAATCTCAAACCAGCCAAGTACCTAGCCACCTTTTCTACCTCATTCTCATGATGACCAGATCTCATACTCAATTTATAAAACTCCTCAGTATATGCCTTCACATCCATTTCCTTCTGCCTTAAAAATTGCAGCTTCTTAAACATCTGAATTTCATAATCCTTTGGCAAGAATTTACCTTTGATCCTTGCTACCATTTTATCCCATGAAGTGATCTTTGACTTCCCTTGTTTCCTTCTCTCAGATTGTACATAATCCCACCATACCAAAGCATGACCTCCTAACTTGGTCTTTGCAATCTTTACCTTCTGATCCTTAGCAACATCTTCACATTCAAAGTGATTATCAAGTGCAGCAATCCAATCCAGTAACTCATCTTCATTCAAATTTCCATTATACTTGGAAACATCAACCTTTACCTTAGGTTTATCACTCTGCACTGCCTTTAACAGTTTTGCAAATTTCTGGTCTTCAGCATCCAGATCTTCAGCTACCTCTTCATACTCTTCAACAGTATCTTCATCTTCTTCAGACTCACTGTCTTCCACTTCCCTCTTTTTGTTCTTTTCCAGGGCTACAAGCCTGGCTTGAAGTGCTTCAGCAAGCTCCTTCATCTTCCTCATCTCTCTGGCATGTTTTTCCTTCATCTCCTGCAATTCCCTTGCAGTACCACTACCTTTCGGAGGCATTTTGTCAACCTCTCACTTCTCTACCTCTGTCCTTTTGGTGACAGAATCAATTCTACCTCTGCCCTTTCGGTGACAGAATCAACACACAACAGCCTAGACCTTTTGCTGAGCTCTGATACCACTATGATGCAGAGGCATCCACACTAAAACCTTGACATACAGCATGGATGTCCGCAACACTTCATCATCATCATCATATTTTCTCTAACACTATCAGCATCATCATATTCTCTCTGCCGACCGATATCCTCCTGCAGACAAACCTTCGACCCTTTGCCTGTCAGCAGCATCATCATATCCGACTATCGGCAGCATCATCACATTCGGCAAGCGCAATCATCCTCCTGATGTTCACTATTCATCTTACCGCCAAACTCTATCTTCAACATCATGATGTTCAACATCATGTTCATCAGCAGGATATAGAACATCCGGTTCCTCCCATATATCCTGATGACGACAACCGCATGCACCTTTCCTTCGATGCTTACGTCACCCTGATATCCTGATGACGATTATCCAGATGACGATGACGTCACATGCAGTTCCTTCAATATCCTGCTGTCCGATATCCTGATGACGAATATCCTGATGACGATGACGTCACATGCAGTTCCTTCAATATCCTGCTGTTGGCCAAACTTAACATTATCGGCCCGCGATGGTTTTATCAACCCGATCTTCTACCTTATGCCGATACGCTCCTCCTCGGCAACGCCTGATGATGATCACCCCAAAACACATTCACTTTATGCAATCGACTGCATCATGCTCATCTCCACTTACTCGGATGACGCCCGAAGTACCTGCAGGATATACGCAAAAATATCCTGATGATGCCGTTGCGACGAATTTCCAACCTTAGCGAATTTCCAATCCGTCGAACCTCCTAGGATGACCCGATCTACTTTCAGGGTGATCTTCCAAACTCTAACAACCAACACGACCTAGCACATACCCATGCTAGGGTTCTCAACACCTCTCGACTGCGATCTTGCACACCTGCATGCAAACAAACACAAAATGCAGACTAAATCCTACCCTACTGTACATGGCCATTCCACCGATTCGACGAATCAACCGGTGGAATGGATCAGCGAATCCATGCAACCACCAAAACAGCAAATCAATTTCATAATGGAGATCAAACAAAAAATGAACACAAACAGGATCTTTATTGATTTCAAAAGATGCAATACAGTACTCTGTCTCACTCTCTGTGCAACCTAGCTCGATGATCTAAAGCCAACCGATCCTCATGCATAAATAGGATCTCCTGTGAGTACTACCACTCAATTCCCAGTGGCTGGGAAATCTCTCCAGGTGGCTGGGAACCGGACCTACAGCATAACAGCTGTCTTAACAAACTAGCTAAAAATAGCAAAGTATGGTCAACATGACCTTATTACATGCATTGGTCTTATCAGACCTTCTTAAAAACATTAACCAGACCTAAACTAACTAACTACCTCATGGAGACCAGCTGTCAGGTAGGTGCTCTTGCACCAAACAAAGGACAGAGATACTTTTTTTTGAAGTTCAGAAGGTAGAGAAGTTAGGGACATGGGGACTCGCACCCAAGTCCAAGGTACTAGTTTCTTTGAGGGGTTCTGATCTCCTTTTGATACTGATCTGCACTGTAGCTTCAATTTCTAGAGATTCTAATGTGGAGGACATGGGGACTAGTGCCCTAGCCTAGGAAAAGCACCAGTGTCCTGCTTCTTTCCAGATCCTAAATCCTCTGTGTCTTCTAATCTTCCCTACAACTCCACTTCTTCCAGATGCGACACCTATAACTTGCAATCACAAGGAGTGTGGGAGGGGGTTGTGGTGTTTAGAGGCTTGCCTCGTCAAGCCTCAGAGAGACATTCAAGTCTTTTGAACACCGTTAGATGAGAGTGCATATCCCGATGAGATAGAGGGAAAAATCTAAATGATAAATGATTGAAAACATAAATGATATCACCTTGTAGAGAAGATCTCATGGAAGGAAGATGCTCTTCATGCCATGAGGAGATGGCTATCAAATCTGCAAATACAAACACAATAACAACAAAGTACTACTCTACAACACAATGAATGCCTTGAATCACTTTCACATAAGCTTGTCAATCAAAATTTCCATCTAGTTTGCAAATGAAATCTAATCGTGCTTATATATGCAACTACAAAGATTCCCACTAAGAATTTTGTAATTCAAACTTTAGATGTCGGCATAGGACCTAATTAATAGTCATAAAACTGACATTTGAAATTAGGGCAGACCTAAAATAGGGCTAGACTAGGGCACTAGTGCCCAAGTCCATCCTACTATTTTTGCTCAGATTTCATTAAAGTGCATTCCCCTAGGTCCTATTTGTCACAAGACCCAAGGGTTTTCTCATCAAGAGTCATAAATAACATGCAAGATGCTCTAAATGCACTAATAGGACTCATGAGCTAAACCTTAGTAGGAAAAAGCCCCTGAGGTTACTTTTTTCAACATAACATTTAGCCCCCACTTTAATGTATGTATAAACGCAAGGCCAATACATGCATTAAAGTACGGTCAACAAACATAGCAAACACACCAAGCATGGAGAAGACATGCCAAACACATCGAAGACAATAACAGACATGCAAAACATGGAGAAGACAATTACAATCATGCAAGACATGGAGAAGACATCATTGAAGACATGTAAAACATAGTGAATATAGTGAATGTAGTGAAGACAATAATGATTTTCTTTTCTTTTTCATTTTCACATATATGAAAAGTAGAATGCAAGTACAAGGAAATTAAACACACCACCCATAATACAAGAGGGACTCATCACCACAGGCCTTTAGACTGCACATGGAGCAACAAACACACCCAAAAAATCTTAGAGTGCAGGAGGGACTCATTGCCACCAGTCTTTAGACTACACTTGAGAACAAACACACCATACAAATCCCAAAGAATAGGAGGGACTCATCACCATCAGTCTTTAGACTATGCTTGGGAACAAACACGCAATACACACACACTTAGAAGACACAGAGAAAACATGATAGACAAGTAATGGAGTGTACCTATTTCTAGGTTCATCACCATCTCAGGCACATTACATGCACACACTGATGATTGGGATTCACCACAACAATTGCCAAAGACATGCTTAAGGGTTGAGTTATTCATAGAACTGCTACCTACCTCGCATGGAGGACTTTTGAAAATGACAGGATTGTGCACTCTCCTCGAGAAATACACCATCCCTGCCTCACACATAGGGCTTAAGATAAAAAGGATATGCACGATATCCCACCTCCATAGAGGGCTTAAGTGATTGCAATAGATTCAAGATTCACAAACACACATTGCTAACATTCTACAATAGACAGCTTACCTTATATATGCCCCCACCTTAAGGTGGTTGATATCATGTGATGATATCAAGCACGTTAAGGTAGGAAGAAAACACACAAGGGAACACGAGCTCTGGCCAAGCCCATGCCCCCTGGAGGTGACATGTACTTTACGATCACCAAATGTTTCCACAAACACATTCCTGCAAGAAAAGTGTTAGTGTCCATATAATCAACAACAACACATCTAGAGAATAGAGGAATGCAAGATTCAAGATAGACAAAGTGCATGGAGTAGTAGTATTGTTATGTTTTGTAAGTGCGATAAGATAGAATCAAGATCACACAAATAGAATCAAGATCACACAGAGTGATTCTACTAGCCAAGCATCAGATAATATATATCAACCCCATCGTCATGTATGGACTTGGTCCATTTTTTGATTTCTCACTAAAGGGACACTAGGTCTGCATCAATATAAAATGTTTTTGGTCATCTATCTGCTAAATAGAATCACTAGAGAAAGGGAAATAATAAAGCAAGAAAGGAGAAACAAGTGTCTTAGGGACAATCACATAGGAGGGTGCCCCCGAGCCACCAACTGCAACACTATGTCCATAAGACACAACATACAACAATGAAAATAGAGGAGAAGCAATATATAAGAATGCTGATACAAATAGAAGAAGATCACAACAGAGGTGGTCTCCTAGTATCCTTGACCTTACAGGAGTATCAAGGGTCATCCTAGGAGGCCTAAACAACACATAACACATCACGAGGGAAACACATCATGGAGGTAAAGGGTTAGAAATACTTACCTATAGGGAGGTTCATGCTAGAGGTTATCAACAATCAAATCATCCTCTTCCCAATCTTGAATGCTGGAGGAAAGAGGTGTAGGTTGTGCCCTTTGTCTTTCTAATGTATTTTGATTATCTCTTGATCCTTAAAGGGATAATAGAGGAGGAACCTCAACATAAATACCATCTCTCTATGGACGAGGTAATATATCAGTACTTTCCTTATCCACCTTTATAGTAGCAATTATATCATCGAAGTCTAGATAAGCATCTTGATGGTAGTCATAATAAGCTTGTTGTTATGTGAGATATCTTTCCGCATTCATCAATGCTTCAGCTTGGCCAGGGGGAGCATTGGGATGAGAGAAAGGTAAAGGGTTGTTAAGAAGTGTAGATGTTGTATCATCATCATCATCATCATGAGTTTTAGCTATTGATTTTGATCCATTAAGAGACTTTTCAAACCCATGATTCTCACTATGGTATGTTAAGTCTTCTACTACCTGAGGGTATGTATTCATGAGAGATGTTTAATTGTCTAGATAATATAGTGGCATAAAATTATGTTGTACAATATGTACCAAGCCTCGAACAATATTAATACCATCTTGTCCTTCTTTTTTTATCAAATTTCTTATGTTGTGAATCATAGGTATATCTTCTACTGTTATCCTTTCAGTTTCAACAAATGCTTGGAAATTGACTAGATCTTTGTCAAATTTGTTAATTTGCTCATCAAGTACATATGCTATCACATCAATAGGATCCTCAACATCATGACATATTTGTTCTTCTATTGTAGTTGTAGGAGGCATGATGTCTTGCAAAAGTTGTGTTTCTCTTGTTGTATGGAAAGTGTCATTGATTTCATTACTTTGTACTAGCATATCCTCATGGGAAGAATCATTTTTGAAAGAATGACTAGAGGACAAGTTTATGTCATCATCACATGGAGAAAGTATTGAATGCATGGGAGAAGTAATATCAACATCATCTTTTTCATTGCTACTCATGAAGAAGAACTCAATTAAGCTTTCTAATACTGTAGGATGCTCACTCATGAGGGTTAAAAATTGGTCAAAATCAAGATCTGTGACAAATGCATGCAAATATATCATAGAAAATTGACATGAAGGTGCCATGTGTAAGGTTTAAAATGAGTGTCAAATCAGATTTCAAATATTCTCAAATCTTTATGCAAGAGACCAATGCAAAAGTTATGTAAAAAAAATGCTCTAAAATGCTTGATTTTTTTACTTTTCTCAATGCAAACGAATGACAGAAGAGGTGTTGTGAAAAATTCCAAAGAGAACAGAAAGTGATATGCCTAAAAATAGTCCAATTATGTAAAACATATCTTTCACAACATGCTTTTTAAGCAACTCTAGAGAGTCGATAAGTCAAAACATAGTGAAAATGGGCCAAAATATGCAATTTTTTCACCAAATCTCAATGCAAAGGAGTAGGACAAAGGGTGTTGTGAAGAAACTGATGATGGACAGAAAATTATAACAGTAATAACAGCCACCTAATTCCAAAAAATCTATCACAACATGCTTTTAGTGCCACTCAAGGTCAAACCCTAGTGAAAACATAGCAAAAATATGCAATTTTTCCCAATTTTTCAATGCAAAGGCCTTGTAGAAAGGATGTTGTAAGGAATATGAGGAGGGACATCAGATAATAACCCTAATAACAGCCAATAATGCAGAAAAATCCCTTACAACGTGCTTGTGGTGCAAATCTAGAGAGTCGATAAGGCCCAAATCTAGTGAAAATGCAAGGTTTTCAAACCCTAGGCATGAAATTTTGCAAGAAGATCACTATGATGCAACACTATTATTAGAAATAAGTCCTAATGAGTGTTTAAAAATGGTAGTAAAATTTGAAACAAGATTTTTATTACAAACCCTAGTTAATGCAAAACTAGGTTTTCATGAAAAGTGCACAATTTCAAGCAATTTTTGTCAAATTAAGTAAAAAAATACAATGCATATGTATTCTAAATGATGAATTTATGCAAATTAAATCAGATCTACTGAAAAATGATAGAAATTTAATGAAATTGAATGCCAAATATTTCAAATTATGCTAAAATGCAAGCCTAAAATGCCAATTTTTTTCAAATTTTTCAAATTTTTCAATTTTTTTGTAATTTTTTGAATGCAATAAGATGAATGAATACAAATCTATCAAACAACACTTAGAAAGGTACCAAAAAGTTCAAAAACATGGGTTCACCAAAATGTTTAGTGGTGAAAAGAGGGAGTGGATGAATGTGTGAGGGTTTTAGTTGTTTATGTGCAATCGTCCTTTCCCAACAAACATTCCAAGGGCTTATCAACCAAGTTGAATCTCCACTAAGTGAGAGCAGTCACCTATCGTGTTCAATTATGCTTAGAAACCCTAATTATGCAAATCAATAAGCAAATTATCAAATTATGACAAATCCTTTCAGACTGGAACAAAGGATAGAGATACTTAACTTACTATTTTTCAAAGTTTGAAAGGCAGAGAAGTCGAGGACACGGGTCTGACTCATGCCCAAGTCTAAGGTACCAATTTATTTGAGGGGTTATGATCTCCTTCTGATAGTGATCTACACTGCAACTTCAGTTTCTGGAGATTCCAATGCAGAGCACATGGGGACTAGTGCCCTAGTCTAGGAAAAGCACCAGTGTCATGCTTCTTTCTAGATCCTGAATCCTCTATGTCTGCTAACCTTCCTTGTAACTCCACTTCTTCCAAATGTGACACCTATAACCTGCAATCACAAGGAGTGTGGGAGGGGGTTGTGGTGTTTAGAGGCTTGCCTCAGTCAAGCCCTGAAGAGACATTCAAGTCTTTCAAACACCATTGTCAGATGAGAGTGCGTATCCCAATGGGATAGAGGCAAAAATCCAAATGATAAATGATTGAAAACACAAATGACATCACCTTGTAGAGAAGATCTAATGGAAGGAAGATGCTCTTCATGCCATGAGGAGATGCCTATCAAATCTGCAAATATAAACACAATAACAATAAAGTACTGCTCTGCAACACAATGAATGCCTTGAATTACTTTCACATAAGCTTGTCAATGAAAATGTCCATCTAGTTTGCAAATGAAATCTAATCATGCTTATATATGCAAATACAAAGATCCCCGCTGAGAATTTCATAATTCAAACTTTAGATGTCGACATAGGACCTAATTAACGGTCATAAAACTGACATTTGAAATTAGGGCATACCCAAAATAGGGTTGGACTAGGGCGCTAGCGCCCAAGTCCATCCTACCATTTTTGTTCAGATTTCATTAAAGTGCATCCCCCTAGGTCCTATTTGTCACAAGACCCAAGGGTTTTCTCATCGAGAGTCATAAATAACATGCAAGATGCTCTAAATACACTAACAGGACCCGGGAGCTAAACCTTTAGGAAAAAGAACCCAAGGTTACTTTTTCTAACATAATACCATCATTAAGGTGGTAACATTAACATACGAATATGGGGTCGAGTTTCACTCCCCTGCTTCGCTATATTAGACTTTAGATAAGATATTTAAATGATAAACACAAGGTCTAATAAAGAAATAAATGTGTAACAAAGGAAAACTCAACATCCACGCAAGATTACTATCGACTACAAGAATGTTTTGAGAACATTACTCATTCAATTTGATGTAAATAATGTCGAGAAACCTAAATTCAACTTTACCGACAATGGTCGATTTGAAATCAACTTGCAAGGAAAAAAGACTTATACTCACCCTGTCTTACATGGGTTCACGAAATCAATTTGATACTCAAATGACATTTTGATATTTTTTGAACATCTATTTCCTTCTCTCCTGGTGATACTCTCCTTCCATCTTTGAGGAAAGATTATTTTCTTGGTTACACTCACAACCATATAATCATGATCAATGTATCATTATTTAATTCATAAATCATTATGATAAAATAATCTTAGCAATAAGTAATCTCATGCTTAATATAAACATAAACAATATCTATGTAATCAATTATTTCACTTGATATTTTCCACAAATATCAAATCATTAATCTAAGATTAATTATCCTGTTTACCACATAAAAGTAAGATTAGGCTAAATCAAAAGTTGGGGTTGTAACACTCCTCACCATCACCTATTGATACCATCCCAAATCCATCATCCTATCCTCTTGGTCCCAACACCTTTATCCATGGTGGTTCTCTCGTAGGATAGGAAAAACTTATATCCAACACCCATCCTCGGCCATATAATAATGGACTCACGTCTTGTTTCCATATCAACAAACATCTCATTGCCCATCACATGATCCAAACATGAGCTATGAAGGAAAAGGCTTAGGCCTTCATGAACAAGGAATATTGGATCCCATTCATGTCAAAACCAATATGCAACTGCATGGCCTTGGTTCTATATCCTAAGACAAACAATCCAAGAATGTTGGTACCACCTTCACGCCTCCTAAGGAAACTTCTTCCAATCCTAACATAGGTGAATTTCATTGCACCTCCAAACCATTTTTTTCCATCCCTCCTCCATCATCATACAAATCCAAAAAGCATGCCACTATTCCTCCTCCATCTTATCCCAAATGTCTTTCCATCCATAAATCCAAATGTCCTCCCATCCCTAAATCCACTCTTCCTCCCATCCTCCCAACTCCCAATATCCCCATCCTCAACACCCCCATCAACAGATCTCATATCCCTAAACACCCTAATTCCCTATCCCCTAAAATCCCTAATCATGACCAACAAATGTACACATCATCTAAAGATGAAGATATCACCAAACCCATGTGGGATTCCAAATTAATACTTTGGGTGTATCCACACAAAGAAAAAATCAACAAAAGCCTAAGAACTATCATGTCGTAGGGCATCAATACACAAAATCCAAGAAAATCCATCTAAAATACCACAAAATCCCACACCTCCAAAAGAAAAAACAAACACGATGTGGGTCCCCAAGAAAAAATAATAAATCTGATTGGAGAATCCATAGCCCCTCCAAATCCCAAACCCCCTATCCCCCATTTTACACCAAACACAAAAATTCCCAAAATCCTAAGTCCATTTGGGTCCCCAAATCAGTAATCCCACCACACCCCATCTTGATCCAATAATAAATAATTCACCATGAATCCCAAATCCCCATTACTCCTCACTCCCCATAAAAAATGTAAGCTTCAAAATCCACAACGATGTGTGCAAACATTGGTATTGATTCCCCTCAACCCCACAAAATTCCCCCATGCACCCATCCCCCATCCTATATCCATTATCCAATATATAACTCCCATAACATCCCTCTCATCCATGCATTTACATAATCCATTCATCCTCCATCCAATCTACCATCCATCCCATCCACTTCTTCTCCATCTCACTCAACCATCTATGAACATTAATATGCGTAATGACACTTGACATGGTCCACGTGCAACAACTATCTTAATTGGGATAATATCACCTTGCTATGGAAATAGACGCTCAAGTTCCCATCCTCATCCAAACCCACTTCTCTACCTATCCAACACATCTGAATATAAAAAAAATCCCCAAAAATTAGAACATTGTCCAAAATGAAAATTTAAAATTTAAAAAAAAAAGGTAAAAAAGCAAAAAAGTAAAGAGAAAAAATTGTCCAATCGTGAAAACCATTTCTATGGCTCCTTGGGAAAATACCATGATAAAATGCCATGTGGGCATCATGCACAATCCCCCATCCATTTGCACCCTACACTTTGGGGCAAGTCTCGCCTATCACTCCTATCCACTATATCCATGTTTATCCTATTGTCTCCCATCCATTCCATCCACTATATCTCCCTAGATATCCTATCATCATCCCATCCTCCCTTCCCACTTTCAATCTTGATAAGGACAGGGACAAAACATTCAAAACATGCTTTGAACACCTCTTTGCATACATCACTTACAAGCATATCTTACAAACATCCATCCCCCCAACACCTTATCATGAGAGACACCTATCTAGAGTGGGAATTATTTTACTATACGACAAAGTCCTTGGAGATCACATCCAAACCCCCTCCATCCACCTATCCTAAATGCTCTAATCCATCATGAACCCCTATCCCAATCCTCCTTTTATCCCCCTATCATCCCCTTTGACACAAATTTGACCTCCATGGGTAGGGTCTAAGCACTCTATTCCACCATCTATCAATCTATCCCTCCATCATCCAATCCCTTAATCACCCCATCCAAATCATCCTATTATCCCTTTTCGATATACTTGGTTTTCCCTTGTCATTGGTATCTATCTAAGGGCTACCCCAAATGCAACCCAATACAATCCCTCCAGTGATCCAAATATCCAAAACATGCAAAGATCAAAAGAAAAATCCTAATCCATGCAGCATAAGATAAGAAATCTATGCAAAATCATCCAATCACATCCATGGTCTTGTTCCATGCCTTGATCAAACATCCATAATCATCATTGGGATATATCATTCTCAATCTTTATGTTATTCTTATTATCATCAACACAATCCAACATCATCAATCCATCAATCGTTAGCTTTTCAGCTTGACCAGGGGCAACATTGTGTTTGTCTTTCTAGAATTTTTTGCATGTGTGCTTGCTTGTGTGCGTGCATTATCATTTTATCTTGCATCTGCATCGGTCCCTGTAACCTACTTGCCACAAGAGTATCATGGTCTTCCATATCATGGTGGTATACAACATAGGGTTTCTTATGACCTTATCGGTTGTCCCATCACAGTACTCACCAAGGTCGTCCAATGTCTTGTGATGTGTTGGGGCATCCTTTTTTGCATGAGACACATTGTCACCCTAGTTCCTTATACCTTGGTGCATAATGTCTCATTCTATATCAAATAAGATTGTTCCCATCTAGTGCAACATAACACATAACTCCATCTATCAGTTTGCATCTATCCATCCATCCATCCATCTCCATCCTTTAATCTCTTTCATCAAATCATTTATCCCCCCATCATCTCTTTTCTCCAACACCCTACATCATGTCTCCTCTATCCAACTATTTTCATCCTTTCGAGAGAACACCCATGTTGTTCAAACCCACTTGCCCTCTTGAGGGGGAATCATCCCTACCATCATTTCCCCCTTGTGTCTCTCGCTTTGACTGGTTGGGGCATCATCATCCCTAATCTAAGCATCTCATTCTAACCCAATCAAGTGCTATGTTTTATCTTTCTTTGAAAAAATGCTACTTCACAACACCATCTCAAAGAGGGGCAAAATGTACACATTTAAAATCAACCACTCACTGCTTCTAGCCCTAATCAGGACATCACTAAACCGCGTTCTTCCACAATTAACTAAATAAAAACCCATTTAGAAAGTTAATTATTCAATCCTCTTTCCAACAGTGATTAAACAATATTTTATTATTAAATCACTATTCATTAATACCATCTCCTAGCATTAATTAAATAAATTTAATCATTTATTCAATTAATTAGGTCCTTTTCTATAGTCCAAAATTAGATAAATATTCATTTATCTAATATCCTTATCCCCATACAAAATTAAATAAATACTTCTATTTATTCAATTTCTTATTTTTTGCACTTTTGATTAAGTTTACTAATCCACTTAATCAACTTAATCACATACTTGCACATTCCAAATCTTTCATTAACCCACTCAAACCCCTCACATCCTTCAACATGTACAAAAGCATGGGCTTTTGTACATAATCACATGACCTTCTTATAAAGGGATGTGAGCGTACCTTGCACATCCCTCTAAAAAGGATCCCTTTGTCCCTTTTCAATCCTCTCCATCCACTTTATCCAAAACCATCATCCACCCTTGATCTCTCCTTGATCCAAGAACCATCTTTGTCCTCCAATCCTATCATGCCACTCGGTGGCCTCTCATCAATCCAATCCTCCCAACAATCCTATCCATCCAATCCCCCATCTAAAAATCTATAAATAGCCATCATCCCAAGCCGTTTTCAAGTCTCCATGTTATGCAAGGTTATGTTGTCAATTTGAGGAGCAATCAACATATCAAGACATCAATGAGAACATCCAATGATCAAGGTTTGCATGTAGTTAGGTTGTTTAACTTCATATGTAGGCATTCATTTAGCTCAATCATGAGGTTGCATTAGTTAATGAGTAGAATAGGCTAATATTAGTTTAGTTTGTTATCCTTTAGGCTCATTTTCTTGTGTACACAAGAACTAGACTTGACTCAACCAAATCCCTCATAAGATAAAACCATAACTTCCTAAGAGACAATTGTCTAAATTCCACAAGAAGACATTCCCTTGCGAATAGGAAAAGCCCAATAGTCAAACATCTAAGTACCTGCCAAAAGTGTTTGTATTATGGAAATGACTATTAAAACCCATAATTGAAAATTGCAACAAAAACTATTGAAATGGGTGTTATGGCTTACAAATTGTAACTCCCCTCTATTAGTCCTTTACACTAAAATCCATTACAACCCACAATTGACTTGCGAGCTATATAATTGGTATGACTCCATTAGAAATAAACTTTGTTCTATCCAAATACCTTAAGCACTAACAACTATCTAAACTCCACAAAAAATCTTTGCTCTACAGAGGGAAGATCCTAGTACTCAAACATCTAAATGCCCAACAAATGAGATTTGCCAAAAATATAACAGATAACTATAAAACTCTACCCCTCTTTACAATACATAGCTTATTTAGACAAACAAGGAAAATATCATTTCACACTAAATTCACCTAAAACAAAGCGCAAACATTGAGAAGAATAGAAATTCTTTGCATCACCAAGTAGAGGAACACTATCATAGTGATGGCCATACAATACTTGTCATAGATTGTAGATTGTAGCAACAATATTAATAGAAGTGCTCTACAAATCTGAGCACAAGGTTGGGCAGGGAAATGCGATTCTCTTTTTGTTGTGTTGATGGGGTAAGTGAGACTATGTTCTCACATTAAGCTCTGCTTACATAGTGGTAATTTGATAACTTCAAGTCATCTAGTTGCTCTGCAGGCATTCATGGCAAATGTGTCCTACTCATTATTGCCCACCAATTTCTGATTTCTTAATTTGTAAATGAAAGCTTCAAGAGATGCATTGGTAGAAAAATATTTACATTAGTTAGGAGTTTAAATTAGAAATTAGAGAATAATAAGACTAAATTGTAAATGATAACCACTCTACAATCAATAAATAAGAATTTAATGAATTTAAAATAGTTGGAAATAAATAAACATTTTAAACAAACATTAAACTTGAAGTGAGAAAAACAAAGGCAAACATTGAGAAGCAGACTAAGTGAGTTAATCGGGCAATGTAAAGCAATTTAAGGGGCCGCTCCTTTTAACGGAAATAATTTTTTAATAGGCCGCTCCTTTTAATAAAAAAAAAGCAATCGAACGGATTGCGGTTTGAAGGATAAATAGTTGAAGAATAGGTAGATAAATTGTTGTTTTGATTTATTCATTGTTTTTCTGTGTGCGCATTTTTTCATTTTTTAAATATTTGTTCGCAGTTATCTGTATGTGAACTTGGATTGCCTTAGTGAATTTCTTTGTGCAATTGGACTGTGTTAGTTTTCAATTTTTATTTGCAGTTATCTGTGTGCATTTGGACTGTCTTAGTGAATTTATTGGAATAATTTGGACTGTGTGAGTTAATTTTTTTGTGTGCATTTGGAATGTGTTAATGAATTTCTTTGTTTAATTTTCTGGCTCTACATTTTTTATGTGAAGTTTTTGATCTTTTGTACTATTTAGTGTTCTTTGTTATTTTTGGGACCTTCAGACAATTATCCTGCTAAAGTGGAAGGTAGCAAGATTGAGAAGTGCCCTGTTTTTGCAGGGTAATTAGCCAAAAATAATGTTACCTTTCCTGCAAATAGGTCTAATTCTAGGGCTTCATCACAGGTTTCTTCCATTGGTTTCGTATCCAGCCTTGTGAGGGCTACTGCACAGGAGGGAAGAAGGGTGTTTCCAAAGGGCTATTGAATAAGATTTTGGTCAGAAGGTTGCTGGTGTGGCTGTGAAGACTTTGCAAAAGACCTAAGAAGAACCTTAACAAAGAGGTGGCTCCAAGAACAGAATCGACCTTAAAGCTGATTTGTGATCTCAGGTAAGTTTTCCTTGTTTCTGCATTAACACTGGCATTATTTGAATTTTTCCTTTATATTGATAGGAAAATCTACACAAAAGGTTTGGGAATTGACATGTAGAGGTTACTGTCCTCTTTTAGAGTTTTTAAAGGAGACTATGGTGCTTTCACCATATGAAGTGAAGCCCTAGTGATATCAAGCTCATCTACCTCTGGACTTAGTGTGTATCCCCTTCAGAATTTTCCTCTGATGAGTCTTATTAACTGCGGACTAGCATTTGAACCGTGTTTCACTAGAACTAAATAAGAATGAAACTATGCTTCTTCTTTGACAAAGCTAGCATGAACACTGAAGCTCTGGTTGCCATACATTACTTTGAGCACAACATTATGTGATGAAAAAATCCCTTAAATACATACCCAAAATTATAATTGAATGCTAGTCATACAACTGTAATTACAAACTCTGGACAAATCTTCATAGATATGTCTAGGTCATAGGAGGAATATAACAGCAGGATTTTAGAAAACTGGTATCTATTTTTTCTCACCAGGAATATAGCTTCATATGATGAAGAAAAGCCTTAAATATATTAGGTCTGGTTCTACTTTCCTTTTTGGGACATGCTAGAGATGATTTACCATATTTACCATATTGTATATTTGTTTTATCTTTTATATCTTTTCCAAACATAATAATGATAAACATGTGAAAATATTCATATTCATTCCAATATTTTAGATTACAGGCCCATCTCAAAATTTGTAAAATTTTCTGTTACATTTGAATGCAAGTTTTCTGGGCATATCCCCCAAATAACTGTCATATATTATATACAAGACCATTACAAATTTGGAAAACTACTACAGATTTCCTTCTTAACATCTCCAATTGCAAATGTAATTGTAAAAGAACATTATATTCCCAAATAACTGTCATATATTATATACAAGACCATTATAAATTTGGAAAACTACTACCAATTTCCTTCTTACTCGGATTGCAACTGTAACTGTAAAAGGATATTATATCCACAATGTTCTTCTTGACAGTTTGTATTGTTTAGATAGCAATGGATGTAATGATATCACTACTTGCATGTTTCCATGAAAAGTTGAAGTCCTTGTCATGCAATGAGTGGGTGTCTCTTATAAGGAGATTTCTGTAAGTCTTTTACCTATTTTGGTTGATTTTTGTGCTTGGAATTAAAAAATAAGAGGGTGTAAGTGTTTTTTAGGCTCTCTTAATAAAGTTTCTTGTTAGTTTCCTTACATTTAATTGTCTAAAAACCCAAAGATTTCTTCTAATGCTAGATCAAAGTTGACTTAGATTTAGATAGGCCATTGGGTATTGCTTCATTTGCTTTTGTTCCCTTGTCCTCGTAATAAATATCTATTTTTAAAATCTAACCATTTCTACGGGAATATGAATATATATGACTATAATTGGTTTTGAAAAGGAAAATGGAGTAAGTAGTCTTGAGAGATAGATCCAAGAAGTGCAATTAGTAGGTAACAATGTTTATGAAAGAGTTGTATTAATAAAACACAATCTTGAGCTTTCTCCCACCCCGGTTGGAAAGGTTCTTCTTCAATTTCAAGGTTCTTCTTCAATTTCCTGTCTTTAAGTTTGTCCAGTATGGTAGTTATTTCATATGTTTAATGACTGCAATTAAATACATGTTTGAATTTATAACCCCAGTTCTTTCAAAACCTCAAACAACATACTTAAAAACTGAGCACAGTACAAATATTCCATTTAAAATATCAAATCATACTTTTTAGAAAGTAAAATCTGATAAATAGGCCTCAGCAATTGAAGTAAAATCTTTGAATTCATAACCCCAATTCTTTTAAAACCTCAAACAACATACTTAAAAATTGAGCACAGTACAAATATTCCATTTAAAATATCAAATCATACTTTTTAGAAAGTAAAATCTGATAAATAGGCCTCAGCAATTGAAGGCAGTCGAAGAAAAATGATCTTTAACCTTTACAAATTTATGTTGATCTAGCTCCAATAGTATAACTAATGTTGACTTTTCCACGCTAGAAACAATGAACATGTGATTTTAGAAAAAGATCTCTATAAAAAATAATAATAGTTGCTATTCTAGGCTATGTTCTGTGTTAGTCTTACACAATTGGTTAAACTGGGTGGGTGTTAGGCATATAATTGTCACAGAGAAGAATGGGATGGCCAAAAATAGTGCTACAATTTTCTTTAGTCTTGATGACCTGCTGAAGGAAAGTGAATTGTTTCACAAATGTCTTAATGTAATTTCGTCTTATGGAATGGAATGATTATAGAATGTGCACAAAATGGGCTTGGTGAAAAGCTCGTGATGTTTTCAAAAAGATTTAATGACAGGCTTGGAGGCAACACAGGAATTTTTGGCTTTAGTATCTACTAAAGCCTTTGCCTAAATGATATTTCTTGAATAGTATGGAGATCCATAATAATTGGAAGCCGATTTTGGTTAGATGTTGTAATTCTAATTGCACTGACATGTATGCGTAATGTGTAAATCTACACATAGACAAAAATCATTCCATAAAATGCTTGAACAGTTTCATGGACCGATGACACTGCTGTTGTGACCCATCTTCCTGCAAATGGAGGAATGCGGCCACTGCCACTTCCACTCCGGATTTCTTCTGCTTCACAGGGAGCAGCAATGATGCCTAAAGTGAAGGAGCCAAAACTCAAGCCTATCCTGGCTATGTCACCAGGAAGTAAGTTAGCACGTATTCTGGATTCTGTTTTGGTCTCCAGTTGGATTAAGAGAAAGCCACTGCAGGAGGAGTTGAAAGGGGACTCGGACAGTGCAAGCAATTCAACATCCTCTTAGCTCGTTCAATGTTGTCCACCCCTGCCTCCACCTCATCCACTCTCCACAAGCCTATAATTAAGGACCAACATGTTGCACGGTCTGATATTAAATGAAAATATGATCATAGGACCACTGTCAACAACCTTTCCACTTCCACCCTTCACCAAACTTTTATCCCCAAGAAGCACAACAAATAAATTTGCATGGTAACACTCTCACCTGTGTAGTCCTTCGGCACACCTGCATATATATCAGACCCCTAAGAATGATTGATGATAGAACCCGGCCTGGGATTTTCTTTATTGGTTACTATGTCATCTACATAAATACCACAATGTTTTTCTTCTTTCAAACCTCCTCCTCTCAGCACTTGATAGGCCTGGCATATATCAGTGATTACATCTTAGATGCCTCCTTTATTTCAACTGGTCAATTGAATTTTAATTTGTCTTAGCCAACGCTCTCCAGAATCTCATTCTTGATCCCTTATGAATCTACTACATCATGCCCATTCAGGTCTGGAGGAATTCTTGTGTCCCTCAAGGCGATTAGGGGTCCCTTTTAATTGCTTCTGGCAGCAACGTTCATGCTCTATTTATAGACTATAGTTGCCAAAACACTGCTACAGAAGTCGCCACCTAAAATTAGGTAGTAACTGCCCCAAATAGTGGATCCTTAAATATTGAATTTGCTGTGATTAAAGTTATTCCTGCCAAGATTAGGAACTGCCACTGGTTGACGTGTAACAACTGCATCATATTTTATTATTCACAACTTTCTTACTGAGCGCCCAGCTATTAGAGGACAAACCCATGGGTCCCAGCGGTGGGGGATGAAGCGCTCAATCATGAGTTTTGGGAATCAAATGTGCCCCCCAACAAGTGATTATAAGGAAGGAAGCACTCAATTTTTTTGAATCGTCTTTTATGCAATGCTCAAACATGTGGGGGTCCCAAGATGGCCAGTCAGAAAAGGGAGCTTCATAAATGTGTGGTCCCCAATAAGAATAAAGAATGCAAACCAACCCAACTCCATGGTGGACTGTTCACTTGAGTCAGCTCAGATTGAACTACTAAAGCCACAGTTTCACAGTTTTAGAACAACTTGAGGGCCTTGAAGTGTTTCACAGTTTTAGAACAACTTGAGAGCCTTGAAGTGTTGAACAGTGTAATGAGAATTATTGGGAACTGACAAACAACTTCAAATGGTGGTGTATGGAATTGGGAAAATTGGCAATTGAGTAAGGCCATCTCTGCAATTGTCTTACACTTTTATTGATGTAGAAAGTCATCACTAAATTCTAAGGTTATACAATCTCTAAGATGCACTTCTATTCAACTCAGTGAGCAGGGGAAGTGGATAGCCATGCTAACTCTGTTTGTCAAGATTTTAAGGTTATCAAATCTGTAGGACGCCTTTCCAGTTAATTGAATGAGCAGGGGAGGTGGACAACCAGTAGACCAACTCTGTTTTTCAAGCTCCCCTACTTGAACAAAATTGTCATCATTTTCCAAAATGAGCAGGGTAGGCAGGAGGAGTTTGCAGTTATGCTTATGGTATTCATGATTTGATGATTTTGTTGTTGAAGTTTTATTGAGGTTAGGTGTGAAATGTATAGTGCTTAGGATTCATTTGGATTGTGCATGCTTATTTGGTGATGTTATTGATTTTTGTTGGTTTGAAAAATGTAAAAGTTTACTAAAAATATAAATAGCTAGTTGAGGAAGTGTTTTGGATAGTAAATGTACATATCATTTGATATTTTTGCTGTGAAGTTTTTTTATTAACTTTAGGTGTGAAATGACAATGTGCAGGGTTCACTTGGATTGCAGGAAATAAATTTATACTTGGGAAGTTTATTCTAATTAAAAGATATCAATATCTTAGTTGGAAATGCTTTTAAATGGTGGTAAAAACTTAAAGTTCAAAGGAAAACTTAAATTCCTTGTAAACATTGCTGGACAATTATAAATAATAAAAGATTTATTTTTTAAGGAGGGATAGAAATATTCCTCCATAAACTCTTTAAGGATGGCCATGGACATCCTTGAAGAGGTCTCTCAATCTTTTTATGGTTTTTCTAGTTTTTTATATTCTTAAAGTTAATAAATTGTTATGTTAATCAAATAAATGTTTTAAAAGTAGTTTATGTATTGGTAATTAAACAATTACATAACTATATTTAGTGTGCCTATTGTGTTTATTCATGCACTATTGTTAATGGCATTCACTCTTGTGCATACATTTTAATATTTTTATTATTTTTAGCCTTTGTATGTAATTTATCCTTCTTATTATGGAAAAAAAATTGGTCTTTTTAAGTATGACCATGGACATCAAATAAATGTTTTAAATGTAGTTTATTTATTTATTTATAATTAAACAATTACATTACTATATTTAATGTGCCTATTGTGTTTATCCATGAACCATTGTTAGTGATACTCACACTTGCGCATGATTGCATGGGTTTTCTTTCAAGGGTGCATCAAACTCCTATGATGTGTCTAGTGTGCTTGTTAATGAATCATGGTAGAGTGACATTAACTTTGGGGTGTGATGGTTCTAATGAAATATGGCATAGATGGTGTACATAAGGGTTAGTGACATAGTATCATACAAGTGTCATGGCTTTTTTTTGAAGCATGCATCATGGTTAGTGTGCATCAAACTCTTATAGTGTTCCTAATGTTGTTATGCATGCAATATGGTTAGTGACATTCACTCTTGTGCATGATGATCATGACTTTCATGTGAAGGGTATAATGGAATATAAATCATTGAGTTGTATGGGTTGTATTTGAAAGCTCTTCAAACTCCTATGGTGTGCCTAGTGTGTTTGTTCATGCATTATAGTTGAGTGGCATTAACTCTCTTATTCACGGCCATTATATAGCTTTTGTGTGAAGGGTTTAATGATGAATATGTCACAAAGTTGTATGGGTTTTCTTTGAAAGTTGCATCAAACTCCTATGATGTGCCTAGTGTGGTTGAGTGACATCGACTCTTATTCATGATGATTATATGGCTTTTGTGTGATGGGTCTAATGATGAATATGACTTTTGTGTGAAGGGGTCTAATGATGAATATGTTTGTATGGGTTTTTTTGAATGTTGCATCAAACTCTTATGGTGTGCCTAGTGTGATTATTAATGCATCATGGTTGAGTGACATTGAATCCTATGCACAATGATTGTATGCCTCTTGAGTGAAGGGTCTAGTAAAATATATGTGATGGAGTTCATGGATCATAATTATTGTATGATTTTTATGTGAAGGGTATAATAATGAATATGTGACATTGCGTTGTATGGGTTTTGTTTGAAGGTTACATCAATCTCTTCTGGTGTGCTTGTTCATGCATCAAACTCTTCTAATGTTCCTAGTGTTCTTATGTATGCGTTATAGTTAGTGACATTTACTCTTGTACATGATGATCACGACTTCCATCTAAAGGGTATAGTTGCACAATGTCATAAATCTTATTGAGTTTATGGGTTTTCTTCAAAGGTTCTTCAAGCTTCTATGGTGTGCCTAGTGTGCTTGTTCAAACATTATGGTTGAGTGACATTGACTCCTATTCATGATGATTGTATGACTTTTGTGCAAAGAGTCTAATGATGAATATGTCACTAAGTTGTATGGGTTCTTTTGAATGTTGCATCAAACTCTTATGGCATGCCTAGTATGATTGTTCATGCATCCTGATTAAGTGATATTGAATCTTATGCATCATGATGATTGTATGCATTTTGAGTGAAGGGTCTAATAAAATATATGTGATGAAGTTCATGAATTGTAATTATTATATGACTTTCTTGGTGAATGGTGTAATTATGAATATAGGAGATTGAATTATATGAGTTTTTTTCGAAGGTTGCATCAAACTCCTTTGGTGTGCTTATAGTATTCCTAGTGTTCTTATGCATTATGGTTAGTGACATTCACTCTTGTGCATGATCATGACTTTCATGTGAAGGTTGCATGGGTTTTATTTGAAAGTTTTTTAAACTTCTATGGTGTGCTTAGTGTGCTTGTTCACGAGTTATAGTTGAGGGGCCTTGACTATCTTTTCCATGATGATTGTATGACTTTTGTGTGAAGGGTCTAATGATGAATACGCCACTAAGTTGTATGAGTTTTCTTCAAAGGTTGCATCAAACTCGTATGGTTTGTCTAGTGTGTTTGTTCATACATTATGGTTGAGTGACATTGACTCTCTATTCATGATGATTGTATGGATTTTGTGTAAAGGGTCTAATGATGAATATGTCACTAAGTTGTATGAGTTGCTTTGAAGGTTCCATCAAACTCTTATGGTGTGCCTAGTGTGATTGTTCATGCATCATGGTTGAGTGACATTGAATCTCATGCATGATGATTGTATGTCTTTTGAGTGAAGAGTCTAATAAAATATATGTGATGCAGTTCATGCATCATAATTATTGTATGGCTTTTGCTTGAAGGGTAAAATGATGAATATGCTATATTGAGTTGTATGGGTTTTGTTTGAATGTTGCATCAAACTCCTTTGGTGTGCCTAGTGTGCTTGCATCATGGTTGAGTAATGTTGACTCTTATGCATGATGATACAAAAAATATGGCTTTTACATGAAGGGTCTAATAACACATATCATTATGTTAAATGGGCATTGTTCAAAGCTTCTAATGGCATATGATGGCATTGAGTTGTATGGGTTTTATTTTAAGGTTGCACCAAACACATATGGCATGCCAAGAATGCTTGTTCTTGCATCAATTGATTGATATCAACTCTTATATGTTTTTTTGAAGGTTGCATGGCAATTGTATGACTTTCACGAAGGGTCTAATTAAATGTCATTGTGTTTTATGGTTTTTGTTTCAAGGTTGAGTGACATTGACTCTTGTGCATATGATTGTATAACTTTTGCATAAAGGGTCTAATGACATATATTCCATTAAGTTCTATGGGCATTGTTTGAAGGTTCTAATGACATGATGGCATTAAGTTGCATGGGTTTTGTATTGAGGTCGCACCTTGAAACACCTATAGTATGCCTAGTGTGCTTGTTCATATATTATGATTGAGTGACATCGATTCTTGTGCATGATGATTATAAGACTTGCATGAAGGGTTGAATGAAATTTGTTATTGAGTTGTATGGGTTGTGTGTTTGAAGATTCTAATGGCATATATAGTCTAATGATAAATATGTCATTAAATTGTATGGGTTTTGTTTTAAGGTTGCATTGAACTCCTGTACTGTGCAAAATGCAATTGTCCATGCACCATGTTTAAGTGACATTATCTCTTGTGCATGATCATTGTATGCATTTTGTGTGAAGGCCTAAAGAATAATATGTCACTGAGCTCTATCTTATTTTTTAAAGCTTCTAATGGTATATATTGACTTGTATGGGTTTTGTTTTAAGGTTCCATCAAACTAATATGGTGTGTCTAGTATGCTCATTCACGCATCATTGTTGCATGAAATTAACTCTTATGCATGATGATTATACAAGTTTTGCATGAATAATTTAATGAAACATATGTCATTGAGTTGTATGGGCTTTGTTTGAAGGTTCTAATGTCATTCATTTGTATGGATTTTTTGTGAAGGGTCTAATTATGAATATGTCACTAAGTCGTATGGGTTTTCTTCGAAGGTTGCATCAAACTCCTATGGTTTGCCTAGTGTGCTCGTTCATACATTATGGTTGAGTGACATTAACTCTCTATTCATGATGATTATATGAATTTTGTGTAAAGGTTCTAATGATGAATATGTCACTAAGTTGTATGTGTAGTTTTGAAGGTTCCATCAAATTCTTATGGTTTGCCTAGTGTGATTGTTCATGCATTATGGTTGAGTGACATTGAATCTTATTCATGATGATTGTATGCCTTTTGAGGGAAGGTCTAGTAAAATATATGTGATAGGAGTTCATGCATCATAATTATTGTATGGATTTTGTGTGAAGGGTAAAAATGAATGTGACATTGAGTTGTATGGGTTTTATTTGAAGGTTGCATCAAACTCCTTTGGTGTGCCTAGTGTGCTTGTTCTTGCATCATGGTTGAGTAATGTTGACTTTTTGTTGAATGCATAAGACAACTGAGAGGGGGGGGGTGTGAATCAATTGTATCATAAACTTCAAACCCTCACAAACATTTAGATCCACATTAACCTTTAAACTTATTATGATGATTAGGCATGAAAAATAAATAACATAAATTGAATCATAACAACATCAAATTTTATGTGGAAAACCCAAGAAGGGAAAAACCACGGTGAGGATTAACTCACAATATAAAGTAGTAACACCAAATTACAAATGTGTTGGTATGTGGCGATTGATTATGCAAGTATTGTACACAGAAGTAGGATCGTAGTCTGTTGTTAATTTTTGTTAACTGACAAAAGAAAAACAACATTGCAAAACCCTAATTCTAGAACCTTCCAAAAAGCTTGTTATAAGTGGCTGGGATGTATGTTACGGTGATGTATTTGCGAGATTGTAATCTGTTTTGCGCTGGATAACAAAATCATTGGATTGTGGAGTTTTTGTGGATATAGCCCATTTTGGGTGAACCACGTTAAATTTTTGTGTTGTTCTTCATTGTTATACTTGGGTTATTTAATATGCATATAATTGTTAGTGTTTATTGCTTCAATCTGTCTGAACCCTAACAACTGGTATTAGAGCGGGTTGTGTTTGATTATCATCTGCAAGAAGGTCTCACAGTTGAGTGGGAGTCTCACAGTTAAGTGGGAGCAATGGCAGACGAGGGTAAATTGAAGGTAGATAAATTCAATGGGCAGAACTATCAGTTATGGAAGATGCAGATGGAGGATTATCTCTATCAGAAGGATTTATGGAGGTCGTTGGAAGGAAAAGCCAAGAAACCAGCATCAATGACTGATAAGGATTGGGAACTTCTAGACAAAAAGGCACTGGGAACCATTCGGTTGTGCCTGACACCATCTGTGGCATTCAATATAATAGAAGCGAAGACAACAGATGAACTAATGAAAGCTTTGGCTAACTTGTATGAAAAACCCTCAGTCTCTAATAAGGTATTTCTCATGAAGCATTTGTTTAATCTGAAAATGATTGAAGGTGGATTTGTGTCAGATTATTTAAATGAGTTTAATACGATTACCAGTCAGCTAACTTCTGTAAAAGTGAAATTTGATGAAGAGGTGAGGGCTCTCTTAGTTTTATGTTCTTTGCCAGAAAGTTGGAATAGCTTGGCAATGGCTGTAAATAACTCTATCTCTGGTTCAAATACTTTGAAATTTGATGATGTTGTTGGTGTTATCCTTGTTAATTTTATGGATCATAAATGAATAGAAAGCATAACAGTAAGAAATAAACACATAACAATAAACACAAAAATTTTATCCTGGGAAAACCCTTCTGCACAAGGGAGAAAAACCCAGTAAATCTCTACTGATTATATATAATAATAATAAGACTCAGCATTGTAAGTAGTGCGAATTTTAGAGTAGAGTGATAGGTTTCCTTCTTGAATAGCGAATCTCCTCCTTCTTGGTCGATAGAGAAAAATTAAAAATGAATGAATAAAAAATGTGAATGAGGAGAGTCTCTCTCCTATATATATACATCCACAAGTGAGTCTTCTTGGCCGACCCAACATGATTAACTTTTGTTTGAGACTAGGCTGACTGGACCTGTAGCTTACCTCCCGAAGCTACCAAGAAAACATCAACACTCCCTCTTAGCTAGGGAGGTATGCTCATCAGCAAGGACTTCTTCATCATGGACTCTCTCAACATGACTTCCACAATTGCTACATCCAATTGTGGGAAGCACAACTCAGTCTCAAAGATGTGTACTATACAAGGGCTTTCACCTCATAGTTCTTCGTCTTAGAGAAATATACGATACAAGGGCTTTCACCTCATATTTCTCTGTCTCAGAGAAATATACGATGTAATATATCGTAATGATGCTGAGATTCCCTCTTAGCAAGGGCGCCATTCTCCACCACACCAAGCTTGTCTCAGAAGTATGCAAACTTTACTCTCGAAAGAGGCTTGGTGAGGATATCAGTTGTCTGATCATTAGTGCCAATATACTGGAGTTGGATTGCTTTCCTCAGCACCATGTCTCTGATGTAATGGTACTTGATCTCCACATGCTTCGACCTATCATGAAATACAGGATTCACCGAGAGCTTTACACAGCTCTGGTTATCACAGTGAATCAATGTCAGCTCTAATATCTGACCAAACAATCTTGCAAGAAGCTTTAGAAGCCATACAACTTCACGTGCTTCTACACATGCTTACATGTACTCAACCTCTACCGTGCTTAGAGCCACAAAGGTTTATTTTCTGCTACACTAGGAAATCACGAGAAACCCCAATCTGAAGCAATACCCGGAGGTACTCTCTCTATGCGACCTTTTAAAGCCCCAGACCCTGATGGTTTACCTCCAATATTCTTTCAAGAGTTCTGGGACATTGTGAGCTATGATGTTACTGTTGCTGTCAGAGACTTTTTCAAAACGGGAAACCTCCTAAAACAGGTAAACAATACTTTTATTGTGCTTGTCCCTAAGAAGCCCAACCCTGAGTTGCTTGCTGATTTTAGACTTGTAAGTCTGTGCAACACTATTTATAAGTTATGCACCAAACTGCTTGTTTTTAGATTCCAACTCCTAGACAAAATCATTTCTCCTTCTCAAAAAGGCTTGTTCCTGGAAGACAAATATTAGATGCTATTTTAGCCACTCATGAAACTATCCACTTAATGGTGAAAAGCTGGATCCCAAGTATGGTGCTAAAACTTGATATATATAAAGCTTATGATAGAGTTTCTTGGTAGTTTCTATTTAAAGTTATTTAAAAGTTTGGTTTCAATGATAAAGTGTCCCTCCTCATCTAGGAAGTTGTTACCACTGCTAAGTTCTCGGTCCTTGTCAATGGGATTCCTCGAGGTTTTTTCTCTCCTACTAGAGGTATTAGACAGGGAGATCCCCTTTCCCCTTATCTCTTTATCATGTTAGCTAACGTTGTTGGGAGATATGTTCATTCTAAGGTTCTTGCCAAGGAAATTGTGGGGATCAAACCAGCTTCTTCTCTCCAACCTATGTCTGTTCAACAATTTGTGGATGATACCATCCTTTTTGGTATCTCCTCAGTCTTGGAAGCCCATTGTTGGAAAAATATTCTTACTGATTATGCCAAGGCTTCTAGTCAACACATCAACTTCCATAAGAGCAATGTTTTTTTCAACACTTCGGGAGATCTTCAGAGGAAAATTATTAACATCCTTGGTTGTGCATCTGCTACTCTTCCCTCAATTTACCTTGGCCTTCCTTTAACTATCAAGGAAGTTACTCCAGGCTTCTGGAATAGAATTTTGGAAAGAACTCAAAAGAAGTTGATTGGCTGAAAAGGTAAACTTATGAGTAGTGCTGGTAAATTACAACTTCTTCGGGCCTCTCTGCAAGGTATTCCCACTTACTTTCTCTCTCTTTAAAATGCCCAAGTATATAGCTAACAAGTTGGAACAAATCTAAAGAACATTCTTATGGCCGGGTGTGGAAGAGAAGAAGAGAATGTCATTGGTCAAATAGGAGAGGGTCTGTCTTCCCAAAACTCATGGTGACCTGAATATCAGAGCTATAAAAAATTTGAATAAAGCTCTATTATCAAAAGTCAATTGGAATCTTATCATCAATAATAAAGAGTGGGGAATAATTATGCAAGCTAAGTATTTATAGGGTACTGATAACTTCCTTTATCAAGAGGGTCTCCCTCAGGGGTCAGTGATTTGGAACAAAATGATCAAATCTAGAAGCCTTATCAAAAAGGGACTAAAGTGGAAACTGGGGGATGGTAACCTCATAAATTTTTGGGAGAATCCATGGGTGGCTGACAAGGCCCTTTCTGTCCAAGAGGGTAATGATGTTATTGCTGAGATTGCCAAACAATATTTTGGTACTAAAGTCTATCAGTATATCCAATAAGGGAATGGAGTTAGACATTGGAAAAACCTTCTGGAGTGTTGTACCAATCATCCTGAGCTTCTCGCTCGAATGAATTTTATTCAGTAGATGTTGTTGAGAATCAAAATTCCTCTCTTTCCTAGACCAGATGAGTTACTATGGATTGTAGATAAAAGAGGGCTCTTCTCTGTCAAATCTGCTTACCATCTACTAATTTCAGAGGATCTTAGGATGAGCTTTGGAAGAAAGTTTGGAACCACAAACTTATTCCTAAAGTTAATATGTTCTAGTGGATTGTAGCGCATAACAAGATTTTAACTCAAGATAATCTTCAAAGAAGGGGTTTTTCTCTGGTTAATAGATGTGTGTTGTGCCTTAAGGAAGAGGAAATTGTTCCCCATTTGATTTTGCATTGTGAATTTGCTAGAGAAATATGGAGTAGAGTGCTTTTGAACTTTGGATTGCAGTGGGTCTGCAATAAAGATATTAAGGAAGTCATTACTAACTGGGTTCCTACTTTTTCTCAACCCTGGTTGGTGGAGATGTGGAACCAATCCCTCCCCTTTATTGGTTGGACACTGTGGAAAGAAATGAATAATAGAATTTTTAGAGATTCTGTCAAAGATTGTTCTCAAGTTTACCAGTCTTTCTCTAAGAGTCTTATTGAAAGTGTTACCAATTCTCATGTCAAAACTACCAACAAACTTCTCACTCAACAAGAGGAAAGTATAGCTGCTAATTGGGGGATACTTAATCAAATCCCTACCTTTGACAATTCAAAGCAACTCCAGAGATTAAATACTAGGTGGACCCACCTGAAGACTGGTTGGCTCAAGTTAAATTTTGATGGGGCTTCAAAATCTTATGGTAAGGCTAGTGGAGGTGGGGTTATCAGGAATGACATAGGGGAGTTTGTTGCTGCCTATGCTGGAGGATTAGGTACCCAAAGTAATAACTTTGCTGAGGCATCAACACTTTTATGGGGTATTAATCTGGCAATCACGTTGGGTATACAAAAGTTGCATATAGAGGGTGACTCTAAATTGTTATTGATGCAGTTAATAAGGTTTCAGTTTGTGGATGGAGGCTTAAGGATATAATTGCTGACATACAATTGCTTATTCAGAGTATTACCTAGGTGGATTTCTTTGATATCTACAGAGAGGGAAATTAAGTTGTTGATGCACTAGCTAATCATGGTCAACAGTTTGAAAATTGGCGATGTTGGCGCCAACACAATAATATTCCCCGTGCTATAGGGGAATTAATTCAAAAAGAGATGACTTTTCAATGATGCCACATCAAATTGTGAATGCCATCTTGGCTCATCTGATCTCTTGTGGTAAGATGAGATGGCTGATAAAGGACATTGTAATTATGATGATGCATACTTTTCTGACAAATGCCAATTCAGCACTAATGATCTCACGCGATATGTTGAGTTGGCTGATTGATGTTGATAGGAAGTTTAATTATATGATTTTGGATCATGGGAAGGACTCGCATAGATTGGAGAATGAGGCAGCGTATCTAAGTAATGATGGCTTAAGGACGCTGAATAATTTCCTCATTTACTTCATATTCATGTTTCTTTATGCCTGTAGAGTTAATACTTGTAGGTACTTTGAAGTTAGAAGAAGATGCAGCGATTTTCCCAAGTGTTGTTGTCCTCTGCTAATCATAGAACCTAGTCATTCTACCCCCAACAACTAGAAACTGAAAGGTGTTTCCTTTTCTGAAACCCTAGAGGATAATATTGTGAAGGGCGTTCACACTCCTACCTCTAAAGGAAGTGTGAAGGTGAAGAAACAAAAATTTAAGGAGGTGGCTTCTATTGTGGAGGTCATTGAAGCAATGGATATAATGGGGACCCATAAAAATCAAAATAGTGATAGTGAGGGACCGAAAAAAGCCAAAGCTAAAGCCGTAGTCAAAGCTAAGAATGAGTGTTACTCTTCAGGTATAAGAAGGTCTGGGAGAATTGCTGGCAAACCGGCCCCTCATGCTAAGCTAATTGATTATTCTAAAAGTAACTTTGGATCTTCTACTCAGGGAGATGAGCAGTCTAAAGGTGATGACATTGAGCTTCATGAGGTCTCAGAGGAGACGAAAGGGATAGATGAAAAGGAAACGCAAGCTGTGGATACTGATGGAGGGGATTTTGGACCTGAGGATAATGCTCAAGAGGAGGAGAGGGTGACTATCGAGGAAGCTGAAGAGGTTGCTAAGGAAGATGGCGATGGCCAGGAGGATGAAATTGTTGTTCTCAGAGGCCGTGTGGATTCCCTAGAAAAAAAGGTTCGATCTATGAGATGTTTTATCAGCAGTATGCTTTGCCATTCGACTATGCTCAATTTGTCTCTGTTGCAGGAGAACGACACCCTTTCCCATGGAGCTGATGAAGAGAAAGTTAAAGAGTTTGACAAGATTTATGAATTTCTGGCTAAAGGCTGGGAGGATGTTTCTCACATTCTAACATAGCATTTTAACTCTCTTTAAGCAGAAGTATTATGATCTTTCTAAATGATAGGATTTTCATCATTGCAACAATGCTAGCAAAGGATCAGGTGTGTGCAAATGATTAATTATCCTCATCTTGAAAGTAAGTTGAAAACATGAGTAACTGATGTTAAGCTACATATTTTGGGAGCATCCCTCATAGCCAACCTGGATAGAACCTTACTGCCAGTAGGCGTCTATAGCCCCGACAAGGTTATCTATACAGTCCCCCTAAGTAGAGCCCCACCGCCAGTAGGTATCTATAGCCCCGGTAGAGTTACTTAAATGGCCTAATTTTATTCTTTTGGATTTTCAATATTTATTCCTTTTGTTCATATGATGTCATCATGTAAGCTTAATGTGCAAGGGATAGTCACTTGCCGATTTAGGTTAGAGATTGATTTGGTAGCAAGGGAGTCCCTTTAGATTTTTCACTTAACACCTATACTTATGTGTTCCACAAACCCAAGGCTGTTAAGTGAGTCATTGTGAAGAATCACCTCGGTTAAGAAAAGGCACCATGATGAAAAGGATACCACAGACCTGATCACGGATACTCCTCAAAATGAGTCATAACCTATATAGGAATTTGTTCTCACCACTTGAATCGTAACAATTTGGTTATTTTCATAAGGTGATAAGTTGCATCATCTTGGCTAACCAAAACAAAACTCAACAAGCAAACAAACAAGCAAAACAAAACTATACAAACAACCATACAATATGCACATTATGATACATTGGACCTTCATGACACCGTTTCAGGCTTGAAAATAATGCTTGAGGAACTGTCCATTAACTGGTAATGGGACATCCTCACTAGTTAAAGTCTTGAGCCTGTAGGTACTGTCTCCTAAGATTTCTGAAATTTGAAAAGGACCTATCCAAAGTGTATCAAATTCACCATGATCCCCTTTCCTTTCATGTGCTTTATCCCACATAAGGACCAAATCTGAAATTCTGAAAGCCTTGACTTTGGCTCTTTTGTCAAACCAATGCTTGACAACAGCTTGATGCTTAGCAAATCTATCAATTGCTCTACTTTTTTCTTCTAGGTGCATTAACTGAAGTAACCTGACTTCTTGTTTGTTGTCTATACCTAGATACTCTTGTGCAAACTACAATGTGGGGATCTTTAGGTTAATAGGGAGGATGGGATCCAACCTATATACTAGGTGAAAAGGAGAATTTCCTAATGCAGCCTTCATCTTGGTTCTATCTACCCACAATGCGTATTTTAATAGGGTGTTCCACTCCCTTGGGTTTTTCTCTATCAATTTCTTTATGATGTTTAACAAGTTCTTATTTGTAGACTCTACTAGTCTGTTCCCTTGAGGATAGTAATTTGAAGAAAACTTCAAAATAATTCCATGGTCAAAAGCCCAACTTGATAATCTTATTGATGCGAAGGCAAATTCATTGTCACATACTAAAGCATAAGGAACTCCATACCTGGTTACTATGTTGCTTTCCAAGAACTTGATCACATCCTCAGCATTGCATGTCTTACTACTAACAACTTCAGTTCACCTGGTGCAATAATCAGTAATAGTTAACACATACCTGTGGCCTAAAGATGATGGAGGATTGATAGGTCCTATGAAATCCATGCCCCATTGAGCAAACGGATGCATCTCCATCACTGGTTGCAAGGGTTGAGCAGCATATCTTTCTCTATTTGCAGCAACCTGACACATGTGAGAACATTTGATGTGTTTAGTAGTATCTTTAAAAATAGTGGGCCAGTAATACCTTGCTTTGAGGATAGCATGAGTGGTGGCTAAGTATGATCCATGTGCAGTTCCAAACTTGTCATGTAACTCTGTTAACACCTTGTCTAATTCTTGCCTTTCTAAGTATCTAAGATATATTCCTTCATAGTTCTTCTTGAAAAAAACTCCTCCTTTTTATCATGTACTTTTGTGATCTTATCTTCAAGGCTCTTCTTTGTGAAGCATGTAACTTTGAAGGACATCTTCTAGTAATCAAGATATACTTGATATCTGAATACCATTCTCTAGTTTCCTTTGTATTTACAACATATTGTTGGCTCGTGATGTTAGGATCAATTTTAGATATCAGCTAGCTCAGGGCTTGTCCTCTGACTAATTTCATGGGTGTTATGTCCATATCATATTCTTGGAGGATGGTTATCCATTTAGCTCTCTTTTCACCTAGTTCACTTTGCATTAAAAGCATCTTTACTACTGCATCTGGTACTATGACAATTACCTTACTTCTCAAGACATAATGTCTAAACTTTTTGACTGCTCGAACCAAAGCAAGTGCTTGTCTTTCAACATCCATATATCTAAGTTCTGCATCCCTGAAATGACAACTCATGAAAGCTATAGGCTTTTCTTCTTTAGCCTCATTTCTTTGTGTTAGTACTATTGCAGGGGTATGCTCTGAAGAAAATGAGTATATGTAAAAATCTTTGGTATAATCTATACTAATCAGAATAGGAGCATTAGATATAGCTTTCTTGATATCTTCAAAAGCTGCTCTAGCTTCAGGTGTCCACTTGATTTTAGCATCCTTCTTGAGCATTGCATTCAATGGTCTAACAATCTACGCAAAACCAATAATGAATTTTCTAACAAAATTGATCTTACCAAAATAAGATTTGAGCTCTTTCTTACTCCCAGGAAGCTGTATCTTCATGATTGATTCTACTCTCGCAGGGTCAACGATGATCCCATTCTCTGTTATGAGCTCTTTCTTAAAGTGATCTACTTCTATCTCATTTTTAGAACTACAATTAGATTCTATAATTATTCTATCATCCTGAAGATTGTCATTATGAACATGAACATCATACATGAGGATCTCCTCTATTTTGACAGTCTGGGGTCTGATGGAATAGACTCCGGGTTCAACATCTACATACATGATCTCATTGGTTTTATTGTACTCAATGATCATATGTTTCATGCGAGGTTCAATATCTATCCTTATTTGGTTAGGTATTCCTTTCCAAGGTAACCACATGTGACTGAAATTAGTGGACATGTATCCATTGAGTGTTTTTGACCAATACCTGCTGAGCAACATCCCATAGGTATCTGGTATATCTACCACCTAAATATCAATTTAGTATTGAATTCTTGGATCTGATGCTAACTGCATATGGATGTGAGTCAATTCTCCTATGACACTCACCTCTGTTTTATCTAACTATGTTACTTTCTTCAATGACTTGACAAGATGTAACCCTAAGGCGTTACATATGGATAGAGGCATTACATTAGTAGATGCACCTAAATCTACTAAGCAATTATGCAAATTCTTACTAAACATCCTTATGGTAACGAGAAAAGGAGGTGATTCAGTTTTATCTCTGTAAAGAGTCATGTGTGAAGTTTCTACAGCTTGAACAGTGGTTGAAATTTTATGCTTAACACTAGTTTCCTTAGTGGCATGATCCTTATTCACAGTTTGATTTGAAGTATGATTATCCTCTTTTGGAGTAGGATCATCTAAGGATTTCATGAAGGTTTTTTTAATAGCTAGGGTTTTGAGTAGTTCTGACAATAACAAGCTGATTTTGATCTTTTTCATTTCATCTGCTAAGTATGTGACCAATTTATCAGATTCAGGGGACTGATTACTAGTTTTTGGTACTACATTTTGTGGTGCTAAGTACTGAGCATTAACTTTAGGAAATCCAGGGTTATTGCTTGCCTTAGGATCAAGAGGAGTGTTAAAATTATTTGGAGGCAAGGATGTAGTCAAAGGATCGGTAGGTCGGTTGGAGTTATTCCTTAGGTTGTAGTTATGTCTACCTTGATACTGCTGCTGATAAGCATGCACTTCTTCATGTTCACTTGATGGCTCATTTTCATCTTCAAATGGAAAAACATAATTGGATTCAAAAGCCATAGCTGACTCTTCACATGCTAAGGTGTAATTTTCATGGGGTGACATTGTTTGCTGATGAGGATAATTGATAAAAATTTCTAATACAAGAGCAGAATCATATCCATAGGGGACAATTTCATTTCCTTCAACATAGGGTGGATTACCTGCAGTATTAGATACTTTAGTTTGGAATATACTAGCGGCTATCCTAAATTGTGGACAATCCATCTCTGCATGAGCATTGGTATTGTGTATCCTACACCAATTTGTGAGGACTACTTCTGCCAGGTTCACTCTAGTGGTCTACTTAGGTTCACTAGAGGGCTGATTATCTAGGGGTGATGGCAGAGAACCATTATTCGGCCTAGTGTTCCACACTCTAGCTTGTCTAGGGGGATTATTGTTGTTATTATATCCCCTATCAGGATAACCAGATCTGTCATTGGCATATCCTCTATTATGATTTGGTTGAGAATAAAAATTCTAACTCCTCAGATGAGTGATCTCAGTAGCGAGTTTCCTTAGTTATGTTGATATCTCTTTAATTTCTTCTTTTTCTTCCTAAACTTTGGCTACTACATTCTCAGTTTGGGGTTTGAAGAAAGAGGTGTTAGATCTAGGGCACACAACTGAGAGGGGGGGTGAATCAGTTGTACAAAAACTTGCTTCTACTTCAAACACTTGATTCTTCTTTGTTAGTTAATAGCATATCAGTTAACCATTCATGAAAGCATAATGCATAAACACAAGAGCAGATAAACATCAACACATTGGACACCAAGATTTTAACGTGGAAAACCTGGTTAAGGGAAAAACCACAGGGTGATTAACCCAAGGATTATTCTCTGTTAGAAGAATAAGAAAAATGAATGGCACATGCCAATTAGGGCTCACTACTTGAGCACACTGCTCACAAGGAGGCACACTGCCTACAAGAGACACACTGTCTACAAAGTGATAAGAATCACAAACTTGAACTGGAGATTGACATCTTTACCATGTCTGGATTAGTTCCATTTAAGCCCGAGATACTTCTGCTCTACCCTTCACTTTTTCACTATACCACACTCATCCGCTTCACACACACTTTGAAATGAACTCACAAACCTTTATTTATACAAGGCATCGACTTAGGAACAATCATCTAAGTTGGCAAACATCCACAAGAACATTCGCAAGTCGGCAATCATCCACAAGAACATTCGCAAGATGAATAACTCATCCGGTCGGCCAGTCTGAACAAGAATATCTTCATCCGGAAGAATATCTTAAATTCCAGGCTCTAACACTAATGCGGACCGACAACACAACCTCAACATGATCTAAGAACCTTCACAAGCTTGCTTGAGTGACCAGGTACATCCACACTTCCTCTACTTACTGGAATCTCTTCTCCTCTTCATCTGGAACTTCAACAACACAATTTGTCATGACTGTCAATCCGCAGAGTCTGACAATGCACCTCCGAATCTCACCGGACCTTTTTGTAACACTCTGTCCCTTCAGAGCATCTCCCGGAACCGGTTCTACTTGACCGATCACAACTTTTTCATATCTTCATGCGGACTTCTGAAATCTTAACTGGATCATCTCAAGACTCATATCTACAAACCCTTTAATCCACATCCTCTGATCCTCAACCTTTTGAGTACATTTACCTTCTTCTCATCACTGTTCTTCACTATTCCTGATTGAGACTAATTTTCTCAATATCCTCAGTACACAGCTCATCCAATCCTTCTTACCAATGCAATATGAGTATGTTGACATCAATGACAACACTAGTTAACCTCATACTTGCAACAATCTCCCCCTTTGTCATTGATGGCAACATATGATGTGAAAAACCATCAAGACAAGAACTTCTCTTTTCTGTCACAGCTCCCCCTATCAGCAACAACTCTTCACATGTCTTCTCTTCCTTTACTGCTCCCCCTTTGATCATCAACCACTTGTTTTTCACATGTCTTCTCTCCCTCTTTGACATCAATGGCAAAGGGCTCATACTTGCACTTGTAACACATCAGAATCATAGCAACTGCTCCCCCTTAGTAGCAGCTCCCCATCATCAATCTAGATCACAAGATATGACTGTGATATCCACTGGACTGATGCACATCAGTGCATCCTAGTTCATCACCGGAGGGGCCATGACCCCTAACTTCTCCCTGAGATAGTCAAAAGAGTCTTTGGGAAGAGGTTTAGTGAAAATATTTGCAAGCTGATCCTTGGAGGGCACATACTCCAATCTGACTTCACCCTTGTTTACTTGTTCTCTCAAAAAATAAAATTTGATAGATATATGCTTGGTCTTAGAATGCAATACCGGATTCTTGGAAATATTTATTGCACTTGAATTATCATAGAAAATTGTGATAGGCTTCTCATATTCTACTTTCATGTCTCTTAACATCTGCTTCATCCATAGGATTTGAGTGCAACTGCCTGCTGCTGCAATATATTCTGCTTTAGTTGTAGATAGAGATATTGCCTCTTGTTTCTTGCTTAGCCAAGAAACCAATCTCTTTCCCAAGAAGAATGCTCCACCACTGGTGCTCTTCTGGTCATCCACATCTCCTGCCCAATCTGCATCTGTATATGCATGAAGAGAGAAATCCTGATCTCTAGGATACCATAGACCATACTCAACTATTCCTTTCAAGAACCTAAAAATTCTTTTGATTGCCATAACATGAGATTCTCTAGGATCAGCTTAGAATCTTGCCACAAAACCAACAGCCTACATTATATATGGTCTAGTCTGAGTGAGATACAATAAACCTCCAATCATTGATCTGTACTTTGTCTGATCTATTTTAGGAGAATCATCATCTTTGCTCAACTTACATCCAGTTGCCATAGGAGTGTTCATTGGCTTTGAATCTTCCATTCCAAATTTCCTCAACAATTCTTTCACATATTTGGTCTGAGAAATAAAGATACCCTTCTTTGTCTGAGTAATTTGCAGACCCAAGAAGAAATTTATTTCACCAAGCATTGACATTTCAAACTCACTTTTCATTTGATTTGCAAAGGTTTTACACATACTGTCTCTTCCTCCAAAAATGATATCATCAACAAATACTTCAACAATCAAGATGTTTTCATTATCTATTTGGAAATATAGATTACTGTCAGTAGTACCTTTGTTGAAACCAATCTGCACAAGATGCTTATCCAACCTTTCATACCATGCTCTTGGAGCTTGCTTCAATCCATATAGTGCTTTCTTCAACTTGCAGACCATATCATCATGATTAGACAATTGAAATCCATCCAGTTGTTCAATGTATACTTCTTCTTCCAAATCACCATTTAGAAAGGTAGATTTGACATCCATCTGATATACCTTGAAGTCTTTGAAGGCAGCATATGCAAGAAATAATCTGATTGCTTCAATTCTTGCCACCGGAGCAAAGGTTTCTTCAAAATCAATTCCTTCTATTTGAGAGTAGCCTTTGCAGACCAATCTGACTTTGTTTCTGATTACTTCACCAACTTCATTTAGTTTGTTCCGGAAGACCCATTTGGTTCCAATCACATTCTTGTTTTTAGGTCTGGGAACAAGATCCCAAGTGTGATTTTTCTCAATTTGCATCAACTCTTCCTCCATTGCTTTGGTCCAATTTTCATCATTGCAAGCTTCATTTATTGTCTTAGGTTCAATCTTTGAAATCAGACATTATTCATTTGAATTTTGAGCAATTCTCCTCCTTGTTTGTACCCCTTTGCTTTTGTCACCTATGATCTGATCTTCAGAGTGATTTAGAGTTACATGCCTTGGGACTTTAAGAGTCTCTTGCACTGCTATTTCTTGATCAGGTTCATTCAGACAAACCTCTTCTTCCTGATTTACCGGATCAGTCTAAATCTGACTTTCAGGAAGGGATTGAGTTCCTTGAACCATAACACCATCCTGATCATCTTCATCATATTCATAAAACCTTGAGGGCTTCTCAATTCCTTCATCAACCTTCACATTTGTACTTACTATCATCTTTCTCAGTCTCTTATTGTAACACTGGTATGCTTTGCTTTGAGTGGAGTAACCCAAGAAAATTCCTTCATCACTTTTAGCATCAAACTTTCCTAGATCTTCATCTCTTTTGATGTAACACTTGCTACCAAATACTCTGAAATATCTCACAATAGGAGTTATACCAAACCAAAGTTCATAAGGAGTCTTACCGGTATTGTTTCTGATTTGAACTCGGTTGAAAGTGTAGATTGCAGTGCTGACAGCTTCTCTCCAAAACATCTGAGGGACATTTACTTCCATCATCATTGTCCTGGAAGCTTCCTGGATGGTTTGGTTCTTTCTCTCAACTACTCCATTCTGCTGTGGAGTCCTAGGAGAAGACAACTGTCTCTTTATGCCATGCTTCTCACAAAAGTCTATGAATTCACCGGATGTGAATTCACCACCTCTATGAGACCTTAGACACTTCAGTTTGAATCCGGTTTGATTCTCTACCATAGCCTTGAAGATTTGGAACTTCTCAAAGGCTTCTGATTTCTCTCTTAGAAAGGTAACCCACATCATCCGGGAATGGTCATCAATTAGTAACATGAAATATCTATCACCTTGCATACTCTTGATTCTTGTCGGACCACATAGATCAGTATGAACTAATTCCAATAGTCCGGTGGAGGACTAATCTTTGCTTTTTAAAGAGACTCTGCTCTGTTTGCCTAGCCGACATTCTTTGCACAAACTATTTGTAGGTTTCACCAATTTTGGCAGATCTCTTACAGCCTGAGTATTGCTTATCTTGATGATGTTGTCAAAATTTACATGACACATCCTTCTATGCCATAGCCAACTTTGATCAACTTGAACAAACAAACAACTTTTATTAGAACCAACCAGATGGAAGATATTACCTTTTGTTTGAGTACCGGATGAAATCTCAGTTCTGAAGCTTTCAAAGATCCTGCATCTTCCATTTTTGAATCGGAGGTCATAACCTTTGTCTACTAATTGTCCAACACTGAGAAGATTGTGCTTCAATCCTTCAACATACAATACATTACCAGTTTTGCTCTTTCCATCAAAAGAAATAGTTCCCCTACCTCTGATTCTACCTACAGAATTGTCACCAAACTTTACCATTCCTCCTTCATACCTTTCCAAATCTAAGAACTTGTTCTTGTCACCTGTCATATGGTGAAAGCATCCACTTTCAATAACCCAATTATCATTTTCTTCAACTTGGGCAGCTAAAGCTCTTTCTACAACCTTATGATTGACAGATTCAGAGGATATTGGTTCTTCTTCCTTGAGGGCAATAAACACCCATTCATTTCCGGATTTGTCTCCTATCTCTGATTCATCATCTGTTACTCCTTCATTATCAACTTCTTTATGAACATAATAACAGTTCTTTTGGAACCTTTGTCTATTAGAGTTTGACCTTGTAGATCTTTCTGGACATCTTGAAGCAAAATGACCAATCTTATTGCAGTTGAAGCACTTAAAAGGTAACTTTCCTTCATACTTACCGGATCCTCTTGGCAATCTCTTTGCAATGAGGGCTTCAAGATGAGCTATTTTTGCTTCTTCCTCTTCCATGTCTTTCTTTACTTGATCATACCAAGACAGCTTCCTTGAAGAGTTTTCTCCCGGATCAAATCTTTGTTTGCCTTTCACATAGGTACTGGCTTTGAATGCAGATTCAGTCTTGGGGGGATCATCTCCAAACTCGGTCATTTCAAATGCAGTCAGTTTGCTAGCCAATTGCTCTCTTGTGACAGTTGTATGGGCTCTGAATTCATCAATGGCAGCAACCTTGATTTTGTAGGCAGCAGGAAGGGATCTAAGAATTTTGCAAACAATTTCATTTTCATCTAGAACTCCACCAGCATTCCTGATTCCACACACCAGCTCATTTACTCGTGGCATAAAGGTAGTGATATTTTCATCATCTCTCATCTTCAATCTTTCAAATTTCCCTTTGAGACTTTGCAACCTTGCACTCTTAACAAACTCATCTCCTTCATGCAGAAGTTCCAGTTTAACCCATATCTCATATGCAGTTGGTAGGTCAATAACATTTGAGAGTTCTGAGTCAGTCAATGCGCTAAGAAGAGCTTCTTTGGTCCGCAGATTGTTTTTAGCATCTATGATTTCATTTAGAGTTGTCGGACCACCCTATGGAGGTACATATAGTTTTGTGACCATAGACAAGTATGCTTTGCCCATACACTCCAAGTGACATTTCATGCGACCTTTCCAGAGAGAGAAGTTGGTTCCATCGAACTTCAGACTATCCTTCTTGTATGACGACATCCTGGATCTCCTCAAGCGGTTAAGCTCCTTTCAGAGGAACTTGGCTCTAATACCAATTGTTAGATCTAGGGCACACAACTGAGAGGGGGGTGAATCAGTTGTACAAAAACTTGCTTCTACTTCAAACACTTGATTCTTCTTTATTAGTTAATAGCATATCAGTTAACCATTCATGAAAGCATAATACATAAACATAGGAGGAGATAAACATCAACACATTGGACACCAAGATTTTGACGTGGAAAACCCGGTTAAGGGAAAAACCACGGGGTGGTTAACCCAAGGATTATTCTGTGTTAGAAGAATAAGAAAAATGAATGGCACATGCCAATTAGGGCTCACTACCCAAGCACACTGCTCACAAGGAGGCACACTGCCTACAAGAGACACACTGTCTACAAAGTGATAAGAATCACAAACTTGAACTGGAGATTGACATCTTTACCATGTCTGGATCAGTTCCATTTAAGCCCGAGATACTTCTGCTCTAGCCTTCGCTTTTTTCCTATAGCACACTCATCCGCTTCACACACACTTTGAAATGAACTCACAAACCTTTATTTATACAAGGCATCGACTTAGGAACAATCATCTAAGTCAGAAATCATCCACAAGAACATTCGCAAGTAGGCAATCATCCACAAGAACATTTCTGAATGTTCTTGTGGATGATTGCCGACTTGCGAATGTTCTTGTGGATGATTTCTGACTTAGATGATTGTTCTTAAGTCGATGCCTTGTATAAATAAAGGTTTGTGAGTTCATTTCAAAGTGTGTGTGAAGCGGATGAGTGTGCTATAGGAAAAAAGCGAAGGCTAGAGCAGAAGTATCTCGGGCTTAAATGGAACTGATCCAGACATGGTAAAGATGTCAATCTCCAGTTCAAGTTTGTGATTCTTATCACTTTGTAGACAGTGTGTCTCTTGTAGGCAGTGTGCCTCCTTGTGAGCAGTGTGCTCGGGTAGTGAGCCCTAATTGGCATGTGCCATTCACTTTTCTTATTCTTCTAACAGAGAATAATCCTTGGGTTAACCACCCCGTGGTTTTTCCCTTAACCGGGTTTTCCACGTCAAAATCTTGGTGTCCAATGTGTTGATGTTTATCTCCTCCTATGTTTATGCATTATGCTTTCATGAATGGTTAACTGATATGCTATTAACTAACAAAGAAGAATCAAGTGTTTGAAGTAGAAGCAAGTTTTTGTACAACTGATTCACCCCCCCTCTCAGTTGTGTGCCCTAGATCTAACAATTGGTATTAGAGCCAAGTTCTTCTGAAAGGAGCTTAACCGCTTGAGGAGATCCAGGATGTCGTCATACAAGAAGGATAGTCTGAAGTTCGATGGAACCAACTTCTCTCTCTGGAAAGGTCGCATGAAATGTCACTTGGAGTGTATGGGCAAAGCATACTTGTCCATGGTCACAAAACCATATGTACCTCCATAGGGTGGTCCGACAACTCTGAATGAAATCATAGATGCTGAAAACAATCTGCGGACCAAAGAAGCTCTTCTTAGTGCATTGACTGACTCAGAACTCTCAAATGTTATTGACTTACCAACTGCATATGAGATATGGGTTAAATTGGAACTTCTGCATGAAGGAAATGAGTTTGTTAAGAGTGCAAGGTTGCAAAGTCTCAAAGGGAAATTTGAAAGATTGAAGATGAGAGATGATGAAAATATCACTACCTTTATGCCAAGAGTAAATGAGCTGGTGTGTGGAATCAAGAATGCTGGTGGAGTTTTGGATGAAAATGAAATTGTTTGCAAAATTCTTAGATCCCTTCCTGCTGCCCACAAAATCAAGGTTGCTGCCATTGATGAATTCAGAACCCATACAACTGTCACAAGAGAGCAATTGGCTGGCAAACTGGCTGCATTTGAAATGACCGAGTTTGGAGATGATCCCCCCAAGACTGAATCTGTATTCAAAGCCAGTACCTATGTGAAAGGCAAACAAAGATTTGATCTGGGAGAAAACTCTTCAAGGAAGCTGTCTTGGTATGATCAAGTAAGGAAAGACATGGAAGAGGAAGAAGCAAAAATAGCTCATCTTGAAGCCCTCATTGCAAAGAGATTGCCAAGAGGATCCGGTAAGTATGAAGGAAAGTTACCTTTTAAGTGCTTCAACTGCAATAAGATTGGTCATTTTGCTTCAAGATGTCCAGAAAGATCTACAAGGTCAAACTCTAATAGACAAAGGTTCCAAAAGAACTGTTATTATGTTCATAAAGAAGTTGATAATGAAGGAGTAACAGATGATGAATCAAAGATAAGAGACATATCCGGAAATGAATTTGTGTTTATTGCCATCAAGGAAGAAGAACCAATATCTTCTGAATCTGTCAATCATAAGGTTGTAGAAAGAGCTTTAGCTGCCCAAGTTGAAGAAAATGATAATTGGGTTATTGACAGTGGATGCTCTCACCATATGACAGGTGACAAGAACAAGTTCTTAGATTTGGAAAGGTATGAAGGAGGAATGGTAAAGTTTGGTGACAATTCTATAGGTAGAATCAGAGGTAGGGGAACTATTTCTTTTGATGGAAAGAGCAAAACTGGTAATGTATTGTATGTTGAAGGATTGAAGCACAATCTTCTCAGTGTTGGACAGTTAGTAGACAAAGGTTATGACCTCCGATTCAAAAATGGAAGATGCAGGATCTTTGAAAGCTCCGGAACTGAGATTGCATCCGGTACTCAAACAAAAGGTAATATCTTCCATCTGGTTGGTTCTAATAAAAGTTGTTTGTTTGTTCAAGTTGATCAGAGTTGGCTATGGCATAGAAGGATGTGTCATGTAAATTTTGACAACATCATAAAGATAAGCAATACTCAGGCTGTAAGAGATCTGCCAAAATTGGTGAAACCTACAAATAGTTTGTGTAAAGAATGTCGGCTAGGCAAACAGAGAATAGTCTCTTTCAAAAGCAAAGATCAGTCCTCTACCGGACTATTGGAATTAGTTCATACTAATCTATATGGTCTGACAAGAATCAAGAGTATGCAAGGTGATAGATATTTCATGTTACTAATTGATGACCATTCCCGCATGATGTGGGTTACCTTTCTAAGAGAGAAATCAGAAGCCTTTGAGAAGTTCAAAATCTTCAAGGCTATGGTAGAGAATCAAATCGGATTCAAACTGAAGTGTCTAAGGTCTGATAGAGGTGGTGAATTCACATCCGATGAATTCATAGACTTTTGTGAGAAGCATGGCATAAAGAGACAGTTGTCTGCTCCTAGGACTCCACAGCAGAATGGAGTAGTTGAGAGAAAGAACCAAACCATCCAAGAAGCTTCTAGGACAATGATGATGGAAGTAAATGTCCCTCAGATGTTTTGGAGAGAAGCTGTCAGCACTGCAGTCTACACTCTCAACCGAGTTCAAATCAGAAACAATACCGGTAAGACTCCTTATGAACTTTGGTTTGGTATAACTCCTATTGTGAGATATTTCAGAGTATTTGGTAGCAAGTGTTACATCAAAAGAGATGAAGATCTAGGAAAGTTTGATGCTAGAAGTGATGAAGGAATTTTTTTGGGTTACTCCACTCAAAGCAAAGCATACCAGTGTTACAATAAGAGACTGAGAAAGATGATAGTAAGTACAAATGTGAAGGTTGATGAAGGAATTGAGAAGCCCTCAAGGTTTTATGAATATGATGAAGATGATCAGGATGGTGTTATGGTTCAAGGAACTCAATCCCTTCCTGAAAGTCAGATTCAGACTGATCTGGTAAATCAGGAAGAAGAGGTTTGTCTGAATGAACCTGATCAAGAAATAGCAGTGCAAGAGACTCCCCAAGTCCCAAGGTATGTAACTCTAAATCACTCTGAAGACAAACAAGGAGGAGAATTGCTCAAAATTCAAATGAATACTATCTGATTTCAAAGATTGAACCTAAGACAATAAATGAAGCTTGCAATGATGAAAATTGGACCAAAGCAATGGAGGAAGAGTTGATGCAAATTGAGAAAAATCACACTTGGGATCTTGTTCCCAGACCTAGAAACAAGAATGTGATTGGAACCAAATGGGTCTTCCGGAACAAACTAAATGAAGTTGGTGAAGTAATCAGAAACAAAGCCAGATTGGTCTGCAAAGGCTACTCTCAAATAGAAGGAATTGATTTTGAAGAAACCTTTGCTCCGGTGGCAAGAATTGAAGCAATCAGATTATTTCTTGCATATGCTGCCTTCAAAGACTTCAAGGTATATCAGATGGATGTCAAATCTACCTTTCTAAATGGTGATTTGGAAGAAGAAGTATACATTGAACAACCGGATGGATTTCAATTGTCTAATCATGATGATATGGTCTACAAGTTGAAGAAAGCACTATATGGATTGAAGAAAGCTCCAAGAGCATGGTATGAAAGGTTGGATAAGCATCTTGTGCAGATTGGTTTCAACAAAGGTATTACTGACAGTAATCTATATTTCCAAATAGATAATGAAAACATCTTGATTGTTGAAGTATTTGTTGATGATATCATTTTTGGAGGAAGAGACAGTATGTGTAAAACCTTTGCAAATCAAATGAAAAGTGAGTTTGAAATGTCAATGCTTGGTGAAATGAATTTCTTCTTGGGTTTGCAAATTACTCAGACAAAGAAGGGTATCTTTATCTCTCAAACCAAATATGTGAAAGAATTGTTGAGGAAATTTGGAATGGAAGATTCAAAGCCAATGAACACTCCTATGGCAACTGGATGTAAGTTGAGCAAAGATGATGATTCTCCTAAAATAGATCAGACAAAGTACAGATCAATGATTGGAGGTTTATTGTATCTAACTCAGACTAGACTAGATATAATGTAGGCTGTTGGTCTTGTGGCAAGATTCTAGGCTGATCCTAGAGAATCTCATGTTATGGCAATCAAAAGAATTTTTAGGTTCTTGAAAGGAACAGTTGAGTATGGTCTATGGTATCCTAGAGATCAGGATTTCTCTCTTCATGCATATACAGATGCAGATTGGGCAGGAGATGTGGATGACCAGAAGAGCACCAGTGGTGGAGCATTCTTCTTGGGAAAGAGATTGGTTTCTTGGCTAAGCAAGAAACAAGAGGCAATATCTCTATCTACAACTGAAGCAGAATATATTGCAGCAGCAAGTAGTTGCACTCAAATCCTATGGATGAAGCAGATGTTAAGAGACATGAAAGTAGAATATGAGAAGCCTATCACAATTTTCTGTGATAATTCAAGTGCAATAAATATTTCCAAGAATCCGGTATTGCATTCTAAGACCAAGCATATATCTATCAAATTTCATTTTTTGAGAGAACAAGTGAACAAGGGTGAAGTCAGATTGGAGTATGTGCCCTCCAAGGATCAGCTTGCAAATATTTTCACTAAACCTCTTCCCAAAGACTCTTTTGACTATCTCAAGGAGAAGTTAGGGGTCATGGCCCCTCCGGTGATGAACTAGGATGCACTGATGTGCATCAATCCGGTGGATATCACAGTCATATCTTGTGATCTGGATTGATGATGGGAAGCTGCTACTAAGGGGGAGCAGTTGGTATGATTCTGATGTGTTACAAGTGCAAGTATGAGCCCTTTGCCATTGATGTCAAAGAGGGAGAGAAGACATGTGAAAAACAAGTGGTTGATGATCAAAGGGGGAGCAGTAAAGGAAGAGAAGACATGTGAAGAGTTGTTGCTGATAGGGGGAGCTGTGACAGAAAAGAGAAGTTCTTGTCTTGATGGTTTTTCACATCATATGTTGCCATCAATGACAAAGGGGGAGATTGTTGCAAGTATGAGGTTAACCAGTGTTGTCATTGATGTCAACATACTCATATTGCATTGGTAAGAAGGATTGGATGAGCTGTGTACTGAGGATATTGAGAAAATTAGTCTCAATCAGGAATAGTGAAGAACAGTGATGAGAAGAAGGTAAATGTACTCAAAAGGTTGAGGATCAGAGGATGTCGATTAAAGGGTTTGTAGATATGAGTCTTGAGATGATCCAGTTAAGATTTCAGAAGTCCGCATGAAGATATGAAAAAGTTGTGATCGGTCAAGTAGAACCGGTTCCGGGAGATGCTCCGAAGGGACAGAGTGTTACAAAAAGGTCCGGTGAGATTCGGAGGTGCATTGTCAGACTCTGCGGATTGAAAGGAGTGTTTGGGATGTCCTTGTGATGTATCATCTCAGTTTGTACATAGTTTGGAGGTTCGGAAGAACCTATTTTAGTTTGACAGTCACGACAAATTGTGTTGTTGAAGTTCCAGATGAAGAGGAGAAGAGATTCCAGTAAGTAGAGGAAGTGTGGATGTACCTGGTCACTCAAGCAAGCTTGTGAAGGTTCTTGGATCATGTTGAGGTTGTGTTGTCGGTCCGCATTAGTGTTAGAGCCTGGAATTGAAGATATTCTTCCGGATGAAGATATTCTTGTTCAGACTGGCCGACCGGATGAGTTATTCATCTTGCGAATGTTCTTGTGGATGATTGCCGACTTGCGAATGTTCTTGTGGATGTTTGCCAACTTAGATGATTGTTCCTAAGTCGATGCCTTGTATAAATAAAAGTTTGTGAGTTCATTTCAAAGTGTGTGTGAAGCGGATGAGTGTGGTATAGTGAAAAAGTGAAGGGTAGAGCAGAAGTATCTCGGGCTTAAATGGAACTGATCCAGACATGGTAAAGATGTCAATCTCCAGTTCAAGTTTGTGATTCTTATCACTTTGTAGACAGTGTGTCTCTTGTAGGCAGTGTGCCTCCTTGTGAGCAGTGTGCTCAAGTAGTGAGCTCTAATTGGCATGTGCCATTCATTTTTCTTATTCTTCTAACAGAGAATAATCCTTGGGTTAATCACCCCGTGGTTTATCCCTTAACTGGGTTTTCCACGTTAAAATCCTGGTGTCCAATGTGTTGATGTTTATCTGCTCCTGTGTTTATGCATTATGCTTTCATGAATGGTTAACTGATATGCTATTAACTAACAAAGAAGAATCAAGTGTTTGAAGTAGAAGCAAGTTTTTGTACAACTGATTCACCCCCCCTCTCAGTTGTGTACCCTAGATCTAACACCTCTTTCTTCAAACCCCAAACTGAGAATGTAGTAGCCAAAGTTCAGGAAGAAAAAGAAGAAATTAAAGAGATATCAACATAACTGAGGAAACTCGCTACTGAGATCACTCATCTGAGGAGTTAGAATTTTTATTCTCAACCAAATCATAATAGAGGATATGCCAATGACAGATCTGGTTATCCTGATAGGGGATATAATAACAACAATAATCCCCCTAGACAAGCTAGAGTGTGGAACACTAGGCCGAATAATGGTTCTCTGCCATCACCCCTAGATAATCAGCCCTCTAGTGAACCTAAGTAGACCACTAGAGTGAACCTGGCAGAAGTAGTCCTCACAAATTGGTGTAGGATACACAATACCAATGCTCATGCAGAGATGGATTGTCCACAATTTAGGATAGCCGCTAGTATATTCCAAACTAAAGTATCTAATACTGCAGGTAATCCACCTTATGTTGAAGGAAATGAAATTGTCCCCTATGGATATGATTCTGCTCTTGTATTAGAAATTTTTATCAATTATCCTCATCAGCAAACAATGTCACCCCATGAAAATTACACCTTAGCATGTGAAGAGTCAGCTATGGCTTTTGAATCCAATTATGTTTTTCCATTTGAAGATGAAAATGAGCCATCAAGTGAACATGAAGAAGTGCATGCTTATCAGCAGCAGTATCAAGGTAGACATAACTACAACCTAAGGAATAACTCCAACCGACCTACCGATCCTTTGACTACATCCTTGCCTCCAAATAATTTTAACACTCCTCTTGATCCTAAGGCAAGCAATAACCCTGGATTTCCTAAAGTTAATGCTCAGTACTTAGCACCACAAAATGCAGTACCAAAAACTAGTAATCAGTCCCCTGAATCTGATAAATTGGTCACATACTTAGCAGATGAAATGAAAAAGATCAAAATCAGCTTGTTATTGTCAGAACTACTCAAAACCCTAGCTATTAAAAAAACCTTCATGAAATCCTTAGATGATCCTACTCCAAAAGAGGATAATCATACTTCAAATCAAACTGTGAATAAGGATCATGCCACTAAGGAAACTAGTGTTAAGCATAAAATTTCAACCACTGTTCAAGCTGTAGAAACTTCACACATGACTCTTTACAGAGATAAAACTGAATCACCTCCTTTTCTCGTTACCATAAGGATGTTTAGTAAGAATTTGCATAATTGCTTAGTAGATTTAGGTGCATCTACTAATGTAATGCCTCTATCCATATGTAACGCCTTAGGGTTACATCTTGTCAAGTCATTAAAGAAAGTAACACAGTTAGATAAAATAGAGGTGAGTGTCATAGGAGAATTGACTCACATCCATATGCAGTTAGCATCAGATCCAAGAATTCAATACTACATTGATATTTAGGTGGTAGATATACCAGATACCTATGGAATGTTGCTCAGCAGGTATTGGTCAAAAACACTCAATGGATACATGTCCACTAATTTCAGTCACATGTGGTTACCTTGGAACGGAATACCTAACCAAATAAGGATAGATATTGAACCTCGCATGAAACATATGATCACTGAGTACAATAAAACCAATGAGATCATGTATGTAGATGTTGAACCCGGAGTCTATTCCATCAGACCCCAGACCGTCAAAATAGAGGAGATCCTCATGTATGATGTTCATGTTCATAATGACAATCTTCAGGATGATAGAATAATTATAGAATCTAATTGTAGTTCTAAAAATGAGATAGAAGTAGATCACTTTAAGAAAGAGCTCATAACAGAGAATGGGATCATCATTGACCCTGCGAGAGTAGAATCAATCATGAAGATACAGCTTCCTGGGAGTAAGAAAGAGCTCAAATCTTATTTTGGTAAGATCAATTTTGTTAGAAAATTCATTATTGGTTTTGCGTAGATTGTTAGACCATTGAATGCAATGCTCAAGAAGGATGCTAAAATCAAGTGGACACCTGAAGCTAGAGCAGCTTTTGAAGATATCAAGAAAGCTATATCTAATGCTCCTGTTCTGATTAGTATAGATTATACCAAAGATTTTTACATTTACTCATTTTCTTCAGAGCATACCCCTGTAGTAGTACTAACACAAAGAAATGAGGCTAAAGAAGAAAAGCCTATAGCTTTCATGAGTTGTCATTTCAGGGATGCAGAACTTAGATATATGGATGTTGAAAGACAGGCACTTGCTCTGGTTTGAGCAATCAAAAAGTTTAGACATTATGTCTTGAGAAGTAAGGTAATTGTCATAGTACCAGATGCAGTAGTAAAGATGCTTTTAATGCAAAGTGAACTAGGTGAAAAGAGAGCTAAATGGATAACCATCCTCCAAGAATATGATATGGACATAACACCCATGAAATTAGTCAGAGGACAAGCCCTGAGCTAGCTGATATCTAAAATTGATCCTAACATCACGAGCCAACAATATGTTGTAAATACAAAGGAAACTAGAGAATGGTATTCAGATATCAAGTATATCTTGATTACTGGAAGATGTCCTTCAAAGTTACATGCTTCACAAAGAAGAGCCTTGAAGATAAGATCACAAAAGTACATGATAAAAAGGAGGAGTTTTTTTCAAGAAGAACTATGAAGGAATATATCTTAGATACTTAGAAAGGCAAGAATTAGACAAGGTGTTAACAGAGTTACATGACAAGTTTGGAACTGCACATGGATCATACTTAGCCACCACTCATGCTATCCTCAAAGCAAGGTATTACTGGCCCACTATTTTTAAAGATACTACTAAACACATCAAATGTTCTCACATGTGTCAGGTTGCTGCAAATAGAGAAAGATATGCTACTCAACCCTTACAACCAGTGATGGAGATGCATCCGTTTGCTCAATGGGGCATGGATTTCATAGGACCTATCAATCCTCCATCATCTTCAGGCCACAGGTATGTGTTAACTATTACTGATTATTGCACCAGGTGAACTGAAGTTGTTAGTAGTAAGACATGCAATGCTGAGGATGTGATCAAGTTCTTGGAAAGCAACATAGTAACCAGGTATGGAGTTCCTTATGCTTTAGTATGTGACAATGAATTTGCCTTCGCATCAATAAGATTATCAAGTTGGGCTTTTGACCATGGAATTATTTTGAAGTTTTCTTCAAATTACTATCCTCAAGGGAACAGACTAGTAGAGTCTACAAATAAGAACTTGTTAAACATCATAAAGAAATTGATAGAGAAAAACCCAAGGGAGTGGAACACCCTATTAAAATACGCATTGTGGGTAGATAGAACCAAGATGAAGGCTGCATTAGGAAATTCTCCTTTTCACCTAGTATATAGGGTGGATCCCATTCTCCCTATTAACCTAAAGATCCCCACATTGTAGTTTGCACAAGAGTATCTAGGTATAGACAACAAATAAGAAGTCAGGTTACTTCAGTTAATGCACCTAGAAGAAAAAAGTAGAGCAATTGATAGATTTGCTAAGCATCAAGCTGTTGTCAAGCATTGGTTTGACAAAAGAGCCAAAGTTAAGGCTTTCAGAATTTTAGATTTGGTCCTTATGTGGGATAAAGCACGTGAAAGGAAAGGGGATCATGGTGAATTTGATACACTTTGGATAGGTCCTTTTCAAATTTCAGAAATCTTAGGAGACAGTACCTACAGGCTCAAGACTTTAACTAGTGAGGATGTCCCATTACCAATTAATGGACAGTTCCTCAAGCATTATTTTCAAGCCTGAAACGGTGTCATGAAGGTCCAATGTATCATAATGTGCATATTGTATGGTTGTTTGTATAGTTTTGTTTTGCTTGTTTGTTTGCTTGTTGAGTTTTGTTTTGGTTAGCCAAGATGATGCAACTTATCACCTTATGAAAATAACCAAATTGTTAAGATTCAAGTGGTGAGAACAAATTCCTATATAGGTTATGACTCATTTTGAGGAGTATCCGTGATCAGGTCTGTGGTATCCTTTTCATCATGGTGCCTTTTCTTAACCGAGGTGATTCTTCACAATGACTCACTTAACAGCCTTGGGTTTGTGGAACACATAAGTATAGGTGTTAAGTGAAAAATCTAAAGGGACTCCCTTGCTACCAATGCAATCTCTAACCTAAATCGGCAAGTGACTATCCCTTGCACATTAAGCTTACATGATGACATCATATGAACAAAAGGAATAAATATTGAAAATCTAAAAGAATAAAATTAGGCCATCTAAGTAACTCTACCGGGGCTATAGATACCTACTGGTGGTGGGGCTCTACTTAGGGGGACTGTATAGATAACCTTGTCGGGGCTATAGACGCCTGCTGGCAGTAAGGTTCTATCCAAGTTGGCTATGAGGGATGCTCCCAAAATATGTAGCTTAACATCAGTTACTCATGTTTTCAACTTACTTTCAAGATGAGGATAATTAATCATTTGCACACACCTGATCCTTTGCTAGCATTGTTGCAATGATGAAAATCCTATCATTTAGAAAGATCATAATACTTCTGCTTAAAGAGAGTTAAAATGCTATGTTAGAATGTGAGAAACATCCTCCCAACCTTTAGCCAAAAATTCATAAATCTTGTCAAACTCTTTAACTTTCTCTTCATCAGCTCCATGGGAAAGGGTGTCGTTCTCCTGCAACAGAGACAAATTGAGCATAGTCGAATGGCAAAGCATACTGCTGATAAAACATCTCATAGATCGAACATTTTTTTCTAGGGAATCCACACGGCCTCTGAGAACAACAATTTCATCCTCCTGGCCATCGCCATCTTCCTTAGCAACCTCTTCAGCTTCCTCGATAGTCACCCTCTCCTCCTCTTGAGCATTATCCTCAGGTCCAAAATCCCCTCCATCAGTATCCACAGCTTGCGTTTCCTTTTCATCTATCCCTTTCGTCTCCTCTGAGACCTCATGAACCTCAATGTCATCACCTTTAGACTGCTCATCTCCCTGAGTAGAAGATCTAGAGTTACTTTTAGAATAATCAATTACCTTAGCATGAGGGGCCGGTTTGCCAGCAATTCTCCCAGACCTTCTTATACCTGAAGAGCAACACTCATTCATAGCTTTGACTACGGCTTTAGCTTTGGCTTTTTTCGGTCCCTCACTATCACTATTTTGATTTTTATGGGCCCCCATTATATCCATTGCTTCAATGACCTCCACAATAGAAGCCACCTCCTTAAATTTTTGTTTCTTCCCCTTCACACTTTCTTTAGAGGTAGGAGTATGAACGCCCTTCACAATATTATCCTCTAGGGTTTCAGAAAAGGAAACACCTTTCAGTTTCTAGTTGTTGGGGGTAGAATGATAGGGCTCCTCAGAAGGAATAGCAGCATCGGGGGGAGTATCCATAGGGATTTCAACAATAGTGGGTAGAATTGGTTTCGGCAAGTCCAAGGCAAGATGAAACTTATACAGATGATGGATAAGGCCTTGGTGAAGGGGAACTAGATGCTTAGAGGGTTTCTTATCCAATTTAGCTTTCACCTAGTGAACAAAGTGTTCCAAAGAAGACATTAAATAAAAAGGAAAGCTTATAAGAGTATTTCTTCTAAAATGGTTAAGGGAAGGTGATAATTATAGAGCCTAGTAAAACACCCTTCTAGGGTGAAATACTTCATCAGAAGGTAGCACAGCTCATCCCATGGCTCTGGGAGCTTCACACGATCAAACCCTCCTTGATAAGTGACAAGTTCCTCCCCCTCACTGAGAAAAAGCTTTTGACTGTGGTGGTCAGCAACCTTAGCTTTCGTCTTCAAATTCGTGTCTTTCATAGAAAGGCTAGTAGCCATCGCAATGACCTCAAAAATTTCAAACCCTATCTTGCCAATTTTAACTCTGCAATTATCCCATGACAGGGCACACTGCATAGAAAGGTTTTCATCATAACCATTGAGGCATTCGAGGAAATGAACACTACCTCCTTCTTTACAATAGTGCCACACAACAACATTATCCTTGAATTCACTGCAAGAGATGGGTTCAGTGCAATTTCTGTCCCCCCCATGATCGCCTTTCCTGCAAACCCACATAGCAGAGGACAACAACACTTGGGAAAATCACTGCGTCTTCTTCTAACTTCAAAGTACCTACAAGTATTAACTCTACAGGCATAAAGAAACATGAATATGAAATAAATGAGGAAATTATTCAGCGTCCTTAAGCCATCATTACTTAGATACGCTGCCTCATTCTCCAAACTATGTGAGTCCTTCCCATGATCCAAAATCATATAATTAAACTTCCTATCAACATCAATCAGCCAACTCAACATATCGCGCGAGATCATTAGTGCTGAATTGGCATTTGTCAGAAAAGTATGCTTCATCATAATTACAATGTCCTTTATCAGCCATCTCATCTTACCACAAGAGATCGGTGAGCCAAGATGGCATTCACAATTTGATGTGGCATCATTGAAAAGTCATCTCTTTTTGAATTAATTCCCCTATAGCACGGGGAATATTATTGTGTTGGTGCCAACATCGCCAATTTTCAAACTACTGACCATGATTAGCTAGTGCATCAACAACTTCATTTCCCTCTCTATAGATATCAGAGAAATCCACCTAGGTAATACTCTGAATAAGCAATTGTATGTCAGCAATTATATCCTTAAGCCTCCATCCACAAACTGAAACCTTATTAACTGCATCAATAACAATTTAGAGTCACCCTCTATATGCAACTTTTGTATACCCAACGTGATTGCCAGATTAATACCCCATAAAAGTGTTGATGCCTCAGCAAAGTTGTTACTTTGGGTACCTAATCCTCCAGCATAGGCAGCAACAAACTCCCCTATGTCATTCCTGATAACCCCACCTCCACTAGCCTTACCATCAGATTTTGAAGCCCCATCAAAATTTAACTTGAGCCAACCAGTCTTCAGGGGGGTCCACCTAGTATTTAATCTCTGGAGTTGCTTTGAATTGTCAAAGGTGGGGATTTGATTAAGTATCCCCCAATTAGCAGCAAACACTTTCAATAAGACTCTTAGAGAAAGACTGGTAAACTTGAGAACAATCTTTGACAGAATCTCTAAAAATTCTATTATTCATTTCCTTCCACAATGTCCAACCAATAAAGGGGAGGGATTGGTTCCACATCTCCACCAACCAGGGTTGAGAAAAAGTAGGAACCCAGTTAGTAATGACTTCCTTAATATCTTTATTGCAGACCCACTACAATCCAAAGTTCAAAAGCACTCTACTCCATATTTCTCTAGCAAATTCACAATGCAAAATCAAATGGGGAACAATTTCCTCTTCCTTAAGGCACAACACACATCTATTAACCAGAGAAAAACCCCTTCTTTGAAGATTATCTTGAGTTAAAATCTTGTTATGCGCTACAATCCACTAGAACATATTAACTTTAGGAATAAGTTTGTGGTTCCAAACTTTCTTCCAAAGCTCATCCTAAGATCCTCTGAAATTAGTAGATGGTAAGTAGATTTGACAGAGAAGAGCCCTCTTTTATCTACAATCCACAGTAACTCATCTGGTCTAGGAAAGAGAGGAATTTTGGTTCTCAACAACATCTACTAAATAAAATTCATTCGAGGGAGAAGCTCAGGACAATTGGTACAACACTCCAGAAGGTTTTTCCAATGTCTAACTCCATTCCCTTATTGGATATACTGATAGACTTTAGTACCAAAATATTGTTTGGCAATCTTAGCAATAACATCATTACCCTCTTGGACAGAAAGGGCCTTGTCAGCCACCCATGGATTCTCCCAAAAATTTATGAGGTTACCATCCCCCAGTTTCCACTTTAGTCCCTTTTTGATAAGGCTTCTAGATTTGATCATTTTATTCCAAATCACTGACCCCTGAGGGAGACCCTCTTGATAAAGGAAGTTATCAGTACCCTATAAATACTTAGCTTGCATAATTATTCCCCACTCTTTATTATTGATGATAAGATTCCAATTGACTTTTGATAATAGAGCTTTATTCAAATTTTTTATAGCTCTGATATTCAGGTCACCATGAGTTTTGGGAAGACAGACCCTCTCCTATTTGACCAATGACATTCTCTTCTTCTCTTCCACACCCGTCCATAAGAATGTTCTTTAGATTTGTTCAAACTTGTTAGCTATATACTTGGGCATTTTAAAGAGAGAGAGAAAGTAAGTGGGAATACCTTGCAGAGAGGCCCGAAGAAGTTGCAATTTACCAGCACTACTCATAAGTTTACCTTTTCAGCTAATCAACTTCTTTTGAGTTCTTTCCAAAATTCTATTCCAGAAGCCTGGAGTAACTTCCTTGATAGTTAAAGGAAGGCCAAGGTAAATTGAGGGAAGAGTAGCAGATGCACAACCAAGGATGTTAATAATTTTCCTCTGAAGATCTCCCGAAGTGTTGAAGAAAAAAACATTGCTCTTATGGAAGTTGATGTGTTGACTAGAAGCCTTGGCATAATCAGTAAGAATATTTTTCCAACAATGGGCTTCCAAGACTGAGGAGATACCAATAAAAATGGTATCATCCACAAATTGCTGAACAGACATAGGTTGGAGAGAAGAAGCTGGTTTGATCCCCACAATTTCCTTGGCAAGAACCTTAGAATGAACATATCTCCCAACAACGTCAGCTAACATGATAAAGAGATAAGGGGAAAGGGGATCTCCCTGTCTAATACCTCTAGTAGGAGAGAAAAAACCTTGAGGAATCCCATTGACAAGGACCGAGAACTTAGCAGTGGTAACAACTTCCTGGATGAGGAGGGACACTTTATCATTGAAACCAAACTTTTAAATAACTTTAAATAGAAACTGCCAAGAAACTCTATCATAAGCTTTATATATATCAAGTTTCAGCACCATACTTGGCATCCAGCTTTTCACCATTAAGTGGATAGTTTCATGAGTGGCTAAAATAGCATCCAATATTTGTCTTCCAGGAACAAGCCTTTTTGAGAAGGAGAAATGATTTTGTCTAGGAGTTGGAATCTAAAAACAAGCAGTTTGGTGCATAACTTATAAATAGTGTTGCACAGACTTACAAGTCTAAAATTAGCAAGCAACTCAGGGTTGGGCTTCTTAGGGACAAGCACAATAAAAGTATTGTTAACCTGTTTTAGGAGGTTTCCCGTTCTGAAAAAGTCTCTGACAGCAACAGTAACATCATAGCTCACAATGTCCCAGAACTCTTGAAAAAATATTGGAGGTAAACCATCAGGGTCTGGGGCTTTAAAAGGTCCCATAGAGAGAGTACCTCTGGGTGTTGCTTCAGCTTGGGGTTTGTCGTGATTTCCTAGTGTAGCAGAAAATAAACCTTTGTGGCTCTAAGCACGACAGAGGTTGAGTACATTGAAGCATGTGTAGAAGCACGTGAAGTTGTATGGCTTCTAAAGCTTCTTGCAAGATTGTTTGGTCAGATATTAGAGCCGACATTGATTCACTGTGATAACCAGAGCTGTGTAAAGCTCTCGGTGAATCCTGTATTTCATGATAGGTCGAAGCATGTGGAGATCAAGTACCATTACATCAGAGACATGGTGCTGAGGAAAGCAATCCAACTCCAGTATATTGGCACTAATGATCAGACGACTGATATCCTCACCAAGCCTCTTTCGAGAGTAAAGTTTGCATACTTCTGAGACAAGCTTGGTGTGGTGGAGAATGGCGCCCTTGCTAAGAGGGAATCTCAGCATCATTAAGATATATTACATCGTATATTTCTCTGAGACAGAGAAATATGAGGTGAAATCCCTTGTAGCGTATATTTCTCTGAGACAGAGAAATATGAGGTGAAAGCCCTTGTATCGTATATTTCTCTAAGACGAAGAACTATGAGGTGAAAGCCCTTTGTATAGTACACATCTTTGAGACTGAGTTGTGCTTCCCACAATTGGATGTAGCAATTGTGGAAGTCATGTTGAGAGAGTCCATGATGAAGAAGTCCTTGCTGATGAGCATACCTCCCTAGCTAAGAGGGAGTGTTGATGTTTTCTTGGTAGCTTCGGGAGGTAAGCTACAGGTCCAGTCAGCCTAGTCTCAAACAAAAGTTAATCATGTTGGGTCGGCCAAGAAGACTCACTTGTGGATGTATATATATAGGAGAGAGACTCTCCTCATTCACATTTTTTATTCATTCATTTTTAATTTTTCTCTATCGACCAAGAAGGAGATTCGCTATTCAAGAAGGAAACCTATCACTCTACTCTAAAATTCGCACTACTTACAATGCTGAGTCTTATTATTATTATATATAATCAGTAGAGATTTACTAGGTTTTTCTCCCTTGTGCAGAAGGGTTTTCCCAGGATAAAATTTCTGTGTTTATTGTTATGTGTTTATTTCTTACTGTTATGCTTTCTATTCATTTATGATCCATAAAATTAACAAGGATAACACCAACAACATCATCAAATTTCAAAGTATTTGAACCAGAGATAGAGTTATTTACAGCCATTGCCAAGCTATTCCAACTTTCTGGCAAAGAACATAAAACTAAGAGAGCCCTCACCTCTTCATCAAATTTCACTTTTACAGATGTTAGCTGACTGGTAATCGTATTAAACTCATTTAAATAATCTGACACAAATCCACCTTCAATCATTTTCAGATTAAACAAATGCTTCATGAGAAATACCTTATTAGAGACTGAGGGTTTTTCATACAAGTTAGCCAAAGCTTTCATTAGTTCATCTGTTGTCTTCACTTCTATTATATTGAATGCCACAGATGGTGTCAGGCACAACCGAATGGTTCCCAGTGCCTTTTTGTCTAGAAGTTCCCAATCCTTATCAGTCATTGATGCTGGTTTCTTGGCTTTTCCTTCTAACGACCTCCATAAATCCTTCTGATAGAGATAATCCTCCATCTGCATCTTCCATAACTGATAGTTCTGCCCATTGAATTTATCTACCTTCAATTTACCCTCGTCTGCCATTGCTCCCACTTAACTGTGAGACTCCCACTCAACCGTGAGACCTTCTTGCAGATGATAATCAAACACAACCCGCTCTAATACCAGTTGTTAGGGTTCAGACAGATTGAAGCAATAAACACTAATAATTATATGCATATTAAATAACCCAAGTATAACAATGAAGAACAACACAAAAATTTAACGTGGTTCACCCAAAATGGGCTATATCCACAAAAACTCCACAATCCAATGATTTTATTATCCAGCGCAAAACAGATTACAATCTCACAAATACATCACCGTAACATACATCCCAGCCACTTATAACAAGCTTTTTGGAAGGTTCTAGAATTAGGGTTTTGCAATGTCGTTTTTCTTTTGTCGGTTAACAAAAATTAACAACAGACTACGATCCTACTTCTGTGTACAATACTTGCATGATCAATCGCCACATACCAACACATTTGTAATTTGGTGTTACTACTTTATATTGTGAGTTAATCATCACCGTAGTTTTTCCCTTCTTGGGTTTTCCACATAAAATTTGATGTTGTTATGATTCAATTTATGTTATTTATTTTTCATGCGTAATCATCAGAATAAGTTTAAAGGTTAATGTGGATCTAAATGTTTGTGAGGGTTTGAAGTTTATGATAAAATTGATTCACACCCCCCCTCTCAGTTGTCTTGTGCATTCAACAAAGAGTCAACATTACTCAACCATGATGCAAGAACAAGCACACTAGGCACACCAAAGGAGTTTGATGCAACCTTCAAATAAAACCCATACAACTCAATGTCACATTCATTTTTACCCTTCACACAAAATCCATACAATAATTATGATGCATGAACTCCTATCACATATATTTTACTAGACCTTCCCTCAAAAGGCATACAATCATCATGAATAAGATTCAATGTCACTCAACCATAATGCATGAACAATCACACTAGGCAAACCATAAGAATTTGATGGAACCTTCAAAACTACCCATACAACTTAGTGACATATTCATCATTAGAACCTTTACACAAAATTCATATAATCATCATGAATAGAGAGTTAATGTCACTCAACCATAATGTATGAACGAGCACACTAGGCAAACCATAGGAGTTTGATGCAACCTTCAAAGAAAACCCATACGACTTAGTGACATATTCATAATTAGACCCTTCACAAAAAATCCATACAAATGAATGACATTAGAACCTTCAAACAAAGCCCATACAACTCAATGACATATGTTTCATTAAATTATTCATGCAAAACTTGTATAATCATCATGCATAAGAGTTAATTTCATGCAACAATGATGCGTGAATGAGCATACTAGACACACCATATTAGTTTGATGGAACCTTAAAACAAAACCCATACAAGTCAATATATACCATTAGAAGCTTTAAAAAATAAGATAGAGCTCAGTGACATATTATTCTTTAGGCCTTCACACAAAATGCATACAATGATCATGCACAAGAGATAATGTCACTTAAACATGGTGCATGAACAATTGCATTTTGCACAGTATAGGAGTTCAATGCAACCTTAAAACAAAACCCATACAATTTAATGACATATTTATCATTAGACTATATATGCCATTAGAATCTTCAAACACACAACCCATACAACTCAATAACAAATTTCATTCAACCCTTCATGCAAGTCTTATAATCATCATGCACAAGAATCGATGTCACTCAATCATAATATATGAACAAGCACACTAGGCATACTATAGGTGTTTCAAGGTGCGACCTCAATACAAAACCCATGCAACTTAATGCCATCATGTCATTAGAACCTTCAAACAATGCCCATAGAACTTAATGGAATATATGTCATTAGACCCTTTATGCAAAAGTTATACAATCATATGCACAAGAGTCAATGTCACTCAACCTTGAAACAAAAACCATAAAACACAATGACATTTAATTAGACCCTTCGTGAAAGTCATACAATTGCCATGCAACCTTCAAAAAAACATATAAGAGTTGATATCAATCAATTGATGCAAGAACAAGCATTCTTGGCATGCCATATGTGTTTGGTGCAACCTTAAAATAAAACCCATACAACTCAATGCCATCATATGCCATTAGAAGCTTTGAACAATGCCCATTTAACATAATGATATGTGTTATTAGACCCTTCATGTAAAAGCCATATTTTTTGTATCATCATGCATAAGAGTCAACATTACTCAACCATGATGCAAGCACACTAGGCACACCAAAGGAGTTTGATGCAACATTCAAACAAAACCCATACAACTCAATATAGCATATTCATCATTTTACCCTTCAAGCAAAAGCCATACAATAATTATGATGCATGAACTGCATCACATATATTTTATTAGACTCTTCACTCAAAAGACATACAATCATCATGCATGAGATTCAATGTCACTCAACCATGATGCATGGACAATCACACTAGGCACACCATAAGAGTTTGATGGAACCTTCAAAGCAACTCATACAACTTAGTGACATATTCATCATTAGACCCTTTACACAAAATCCATACAATCATCATGAATAGAGAGTCAATGTCACTCAACCATAATGTATGAACAAACACACTAGACAAACCATACGAGTTTGATGCAACCTTTGAAGAAAACTCATACAACTTAGTGGCGTATTCATCATTAGACCCTTCACACAAAAGTCATACAATCATCATGGAAAAGATAGTCAAGGCGCCTCAACTATAACTCGTGAACAAGCACACTAAGCACACCATAGAAATTTAAAAAACTTTCAAATAAAACCCATGCAACCTTCACATGAAAGTCATGATCATGCACAAGAGTGAATGTCACTAACCATAATGCATAAGAACACTAGGAATACTATAAGCACACCAAAGGAGTTTGATGCAACCTTCAAAAAAAACTCATATAATTCAATCTCCTATATTCATAATTACACCATTCACCAAGAAAGTCATATAATAATTACAATTCATGAACTTCATCACATATATTTTATTAGACCCTTCACTCAAAATGCATACAATCATCATGATGCATAAGATTCAATATCACTTAATCATGATGCATGAACAATCATACTAGGCATGCCATAAGAGTTTGATGCAACATTCAAAAGAACCCATACAACTTAGTGACATATTCATCATTAGACTCTTTGCACAAAAGTCATACAATCATCATGAATAGGAGTCAATGTCACTCAACCATAATGTTTGAACAAGCACACTAGGCACACCATAGAAGCTTGAAGAACCTTTGAAGAAAACCCATAAACTCAATAAGATTTATGACATTGTGCCACTATACCCTTCAGATGGAAGTCGTGATCATCATGTACAAGAGTAAATGTCACTAACTATAACACATACATAAGAACACTAGGAACATTAGAAGAGTTTGATGCATGAACAAGCACACCAGAAGAGATTGATGTAACCTTCAAACAAAACCCATACAACGCAATGCCACATATTCATTATTATACCCTTCACATAAAAATCATACAATAATTATGATCCATGAACTCCATCACATATATTTTACTAGACCCTTCACTCAAGAGGCATACAATCATTGTGCATAGGATTCAATGTCACTCAACCATGATGCATTAATAATCACACTAGGCACACCATAAGAGTTTGATGCAACATTCAAAAAAACCCATACAAACATATTCATCATTAGACCCCTTCACACAAAAGTCATATTCATCATTAGACCCATCACACAAAAGCCATATAATCATCATGAATAAGAGTCAATGTCACTCAACCACACTAGGCACACCATAGGAGTTTGATGCAACTTTCAAAGAAAACCCATACAACTTTGTGACATATTCATCATTAAACCCTTCACACAAAAGCTATATAATGGCCGTGAATAAGAGAGTTAATGCCACTCAACTATAATGCATGAACAAACACACTAGGCACACCATAGGAGTTTGAAGAGCTTTCAAATACAACCCATACAACTCAATGATTTATATTCCATTATACCCTTCACATGAAAGTCATGATCATCATGCACAAGAGTGAATGTCACTAACCATATTGCATGCATAACAACATTAGGAACACTATAAGAGTTTGATGCACACTAACCATGATGCATGCTTCACAAAAAAGCCATGACACTTGTATGATACTATGTCACTAACCCTTATGTACACCATCTATGCCATATTTCATTAGAACCATCACACCCCAAAGTTAATGTCACTCTACCATGATTCATTAACAAGCACACTAGACACATCATAGGAGTTTGATGCACCCTTGAAAGAAAACCCATGCAATCATGCGCAAGTGTGAGTATCACTAACAATGGTTCATGGATAAACACAATAGGCACATTAAATATAGTAATGTAATTGTTTAATTATAAATAAATAAATAAACTACATTTAAAACATTTATTTGATGTCCATGGTCATACTTAAAAAGACCAATTTTTTTTCCATAATAAGAAGGATAAATTACATACAAAGGCTAAAAATAATAAAAATATTAAAATGTATGCACAAGAGTGAATGCCATTAACAATAGTGCATGATAAACACAATAGGCACACTAAATATAGTTATGTAATTGTTTAATTACCAATACATAAACTACTTTTAAAACATTTATTTGATTAACATAACAATTTATTAACTTTAAGAATATAAAAAACTAGAAAAACCATAAAAAGATTGAGAGACCTCTTCAAGGATGTCCATGGCCATCCTTAAAGAGTTTATGGAGGAATATTTCTATCCCTCCTTAAAAAATAAATCTTTTATTATTTATAATTGTCCAGCAATGTTTACAAGGAATTTAAGTTTTCCTTTGAACTTTAAGTTTTTACCACCATTTAAAAGCATTTCCAACTAAGATATTGATATCTTTTAATTAGAATAAACTTCCCAAGTATAAATTTATTTCCTGCAATCCAAGTGAACCCTGCACATTGTCATTTCACACCTAAAGTTAATAAAAAAACTTCACAGCAAAAATATCAAATGATATGTACATTTACTATCCAAAACACTTCCCTCAACTAGCTATTTATATTTTTAGTAAACTGCTACATTTTTCAAACCAACAAAAATCAATAACATCACCAAATAAGCATGCACAATCCAAATGAATCCTAAGCACTATACATTTCACACCTAACCTCAATAAAACTTCAACAACAAAATCATCAAATCATGAATACCATAAGCATAACTGCAAACTCCTCCTGCCTACCCTGCTCATTTTGGAAAATGATGACAATTTTGTTCAAGTAGGGGAGCTTGAAAAACAGAGTTGGTCTACTGGTTGTCCACCTCCCCTGTTCATTCAATTAACTGGAAAGGCGTCCTACAGATTTGATAACCTTAAAATCTTGACAAACAGAGTTAGCATGGCTATCCACTTCCCCTGCTCACTGAGTTGAATAGAAGTGCATCTTAGAGATTGTATAACCTTAGAATTTAGTGATGACTTTCTACATCAATAAAAGTGTAAGACAATTGCAGAGATGGCCTTACTCAATTGCCAATTTTCCCAATTCCATACACCACCATTTGAAGTTGTTTGTCAGTTCCCAATAATTCTCATTACACTGTTCAACACTTCAAGGCTCTCAAGTTGTTCTAAAACTGTGAAACACTTCAAGGCCCTCAAGTTGTTCTAAAACTGTGAAACTGTGGCTTTAGTAGTTCAATCTGAGCTGACTCAAGTGAACAGTCCACCATGGAGTTGGGTTGGTTTGCATTCTTTATTCTTATTGGGGACCACACATTTATGAAGCTCCCTTTTCTGACTGGCCATCTTGGGACCCCCACATGTTTGAGCATTGCATAAAAGACGATTCAAAAAAATTGAGTGCTTCCTTCCTTATAATCACTTGTTGGGGGGCACATTTGATTCCCAAAACTCATGATTGAGCGCTTCATCCCCCACCGCTGGGACCCATGGGTTTGTCCTCTAATAGCTGGGCGCTCAGTAAGAAAGTTGTGAATAATAAAATATGATGCAGTTGTTACACGTCAACCAGTGGCAGTTCCTAATCTTGGCAGGAATAACTTTAATCACAGCAAATTCAATATTTAAGGATCCACTATTTGGGGCAGTTACTACCTAATTTTAGGTGGCGACTTCTGTAGCAGTGTTTTGGCAACTATAGTCTATAAATAGAGCATGAACGTTGCTGCCAGAAGCAATTAAAAGGGACCTCTAATCGCCTTGAGGGACACAAGAATTCCTCCAGACCTGAATGGGCATAATGTAGTAGATTCATAAGGGATCAAGAATGAGATTCTGGAGAGCGTTGGCTAAGACAAATTAAAATTCAATTGACCAGTTGAAATAAAGGAGGCATCTAAGATGTAATCACTGATATATGCCAGGCCTATCAAGTGCTGAGAGGAGGAGGTTTGAAAGAAGAAAAACATTGTGGTATTTATGTAGATGACATAGTAACCAATAAAGAAAATCCCAGGCCGGGTTCTATCATCAATCATTCTTAGGGGTCTGATATATATGCAGGTGTGCCGAAGGACTACACAGGTGAGAGTGTTACCATGCAAATTTATTTGTTGTGCTTCTTGGGGATAAAAGTTTGGTGAAGGGTGGAAGTGGAAAGGTTGTTGACAGTGGTCCTATGATCATATTTTCATTTAATATCAGACCGTGCAACATGTTGGTCCTTAATTATAGGCTTGTGGAGAGTGGATGAGGTGGAGGCAGGGGTGGACAACATTGAACGAGCTAAGAGGATGTTGAATTGCTTGCACTGTCCGAGTCCCCTTTCAACTCCTCCTGCAGTGGCTTTCTCTTAATCCAACTGGAGACCAAAACAGAATCCAGAATACATGCTAGCTTACTTCCTGGTGACATAGCCAGGATAGGCTTGAGTTTTGGCTCCTTCACTTTAGGCATCATTGCTGCTCCCTGTGAAGCAGAAGAAATCCGGAGTGGAAGTGGCAGTGGCCGCATTCCTCCATTTGCAGGAAGATGGGTCACAACAGCAGTGTCATCGGTCCATGAAACTGTTCAAGCATTTTATGGAATGATTTTTGTCTATGTGTAGATTTACACATTACGCATACATGTCAGTGCAATTAGAATTACAACATCTAACCAAAATCGGCTTCCAATTATTATGGATCTCCATACTATTCAAGAAATATCATTTAGGCAAAGGCTTTAGTAGATACTAAAGCCAAAAATTCCTGTGTTGCCTCCAAGCCTGTCATTAAATCTTTTTGAAAACATCACGAGCTTTTCACCAAGCCCATTTTGTGCACATTCTATAATCATTCCATTCCATAAGACGAAATTACATTAAGACATTTGTGAAACAATTCACTTTCCTTCAGCAGGTCATCAAGACTAAAGAAAATTGTAGCACTATTTTTGGCCATCCCATTCTTCTCTGTGACAATTATATGCCTAACACCCACCCAGTTTAACCAATTGTGTAAGACTAACACAGAACATAGCCTAGAATAGCAACTATTATTATTTTTTATAGAGATCTTTTTCTAAAATCACATGTTCATTGTTTCTAGCGTGGAAAAGTCAACATTAGTTATACTATTGGAGCTAGATCAACATAAATTTGTAAAGGTTAAAGATCATTTTTCTTCTACTGCCTTCAATTGCTGAGGCCTATTTATCAGATTTTACTTTCTAAAAAGTATGATTTGATATTTTAAATGGAATATTTGTACTGTGCTCAATTTTTAAGTATGTTGTTTGAGGTTTTAAAAGAATTGGGGTTATGAATTCAAAGATTTTACTTCAATTGCTGAGGCCTATTTATCAGATTTTACTTTCTAAAAAGTATGATTTGATATTTTAAATGGAATATTTGTACTGTGCTCAGTTTTTAAGTATGTTGTTTGAGGTTTTGAAAGAACTGGGGTTATAAATTCAAACATGTATTTAATTGCAGTCATTAAACATATGAAATAACTACCATACTGGACAAACTTAAAGACAGGAAATTGAAGAAGAACCTTGAAATTGAAGAAGAACCTTTCCAACCGGGGTGGGAGAAAGCTCAAGATTGTGTTTTATTAATACAACTCTTTCGTAAACATTGTTACCTACTAATTGCACTTCTTGGATCTATCTCTCAAGACTACTTACTCCATTTTCCTTTTCAAAACCAATTATAGTCATATATATTCATATTCCCATAGAAATGGTTAGATTTTAAAAATAGATATTTATTACGAGGACAAGGGAACAAAAGCAAATGAAGCAATACCCAATGGCCTATCTAAATCTAAGTCAACTTTGATCTAGCATTAGAAGAAATCTTTGGGTTTTTAGATAATTAAATGTAAGGAAACTAACAAGAAACTTTATTAAGAGAGCCTAAAAAACACTTACACCCTCTTATTTTTTAATTCCAAGCACAAAAATCAACCAAAATAGGTAAAAGACTTACAGAAATCTCCTTATAAGAGACATCCACTCATTGCATGACAAGGACTTCAACTTTTCATGGAAACATGCAAGTAGTGATATCATTACATCCATTGCTATCTAAACAATACAAACTGTCAAGAAGAACATTGTGGATATAATATCCTTTTACAGTTACAGTTGCAATCCGAGTAAGAAGGAAATTGGTAGTAGTTTTCCAAATTTATAATGGTCTTGTATATAATATATGACAGTTATTTGGGGATATAATGTTCTTTTACAATTACATTTGCAATTGGAGATGTTAAGAAGGAAATCGGTAGTAGTTTTCCAAATTTGTAATGGTCTTGTATATAATATATGACAGTTATTTGGGGGATATGCCCAGAAAACTTGCATTCAAATGTAACAGAAAATTTTACAAATTTTGAGATGGGCCTGTAATCTAAAATATTGGAATGAATATGAATATTTTCACATGTTTATCATTATTATGTTTGGAAAAGATATAAAAGATAAAACAAATATACAATATGGTAAATCATCTCTAGCATGTCCCGAAAAGGAAAGTAGAACCAGACCTAATATATTTAAGGCTTTTCTTCATCATATGAAGCTATATTCCTGGTGAGAAAAAATAGATACCAGTTTTCTAAAATCCTGCTGTTATATTCCTCCTATGACCTAGACATATCTATGAAGATTTGTCCAGAGCTTGTAATTACAGTTGTATGACTAGCATTCAATTATAATTTTGGGTATGTATTTAAGGGATTTTTTCATCACATAATGTTGTGCTCAAAGTAATGTATGGCAACCAGAGCTTCAGTGTTCATGCTAGCTTTGTCAAAGAAGAAGCATAGTTTCATTCTTATTTAGTTCTAGTGAAACACGGTTCAAATGCTAGTCCGCAGTTAATAAGACTCATCAGAGGAAAATTCTGAAGGGGATACACACTAAGTCCAGAGGTAGATGAGCTTGATATCACTAGGGCTTCACTTCATATGGTGAAAGCACCATAGTCTCCTTTAAAAACTCTAAAAGAGGACAGTAACCTCTACATGTCAATTCCCAAACCTTTTGTGTAGATTTTCCTATCAATATAAAGGAAAAATTCAAATAATGCCAGTGTTAATGCAGAAACAAGGAAAACTTACCTGAGATCACAAATCAGCTTTAAGGTCGATTCTGTTCTTGGAGCCACCTCTTTGTTAAGGTTCTTCTTAGGTCTTTTGCAAAGTCTTCACAGCCACACCAGCAACCTTCTGACCAAAATCTTATTCAATAGCCCTTTGGAAACACCCTTCTTCCCTCCTGTGCAGTAGCCCTCACAAGGCTGGATACGAAACCAATGGAAGAAACCTGTGATGAAGCCCTAGAATTAGACCTATTTGCAGGAAAGGTAACATTATTTTTGGCTAATTTCCCTGCAAAAACAGGGCACTTCTCAATCTTGCTACCTTCCACTTTAGCAGGATAATTGTCTGAAGGTCCCAAAAATAACAAATAACACTAAATAGTACAAAAGATCAGAAACTTCACATAAAAAATGTAGAGCCAGAAAATTAAACAAAGAAATTCATTAACACATTCCAAATGCACACAAAAAAATTAACTCACACAGTCCAAATTATTCCAATAAATTCACTAAGACAGTCCAAATGCACACAGATAACTGCAAATAAAAATTGAAAACTAACACAGTCCAATTGCACAAAGAAATTCACTAAGGCAATCCAAGTTCACATACAGATAACTGCGAACAAATATTTAAAAAATGAAAAAATGCGCACACAGAAAAACAATGAATAAATCAAAACAACAATTTATCTACCTATTCTTCAACTATTTATCCTTCAAACCGCAATCCGTTCGATTGCTTTTTTTTTATTAAAAGGAGCGGCCTATTAAAAAATTATTTCCGTTAAAAGGAGCGGCCCCTTAAATTGCTTTACATTGCCCGATTAACTCACTTAGTCTGCTTCTCAATGTTTGCCTTTGTTTTTCTCACTTCAAGTTTAATGTTTGTTTAAAATGTTTATTTATTTCCAACTATTTTAAATTCATTAAATTCTTATTTATTGATTGTAGAGTGGTTATCATTTACAATTTAGTCTTATTATTCTCTAATTTCTAATTTAAACTCCTAACTAATGTAAATATTTTTCTACCAATGCATCTCTTGAAGCTTTCATTTACAAATTAAGAAATCAGAAATTGGTGGGCAATAATGAGTAGGACACATTTGCCATGAATGCCTGCAGAGCAACTAGATGACTTGAAGTTATCAAATTACCACTATGTAAGCAGAGCTTAATGTGAGAACATAGTCTCACTTACCCCATCAACACAACAAAAAGAGAATCGCATTTCCCTGCCCAACCTTGTGCTCAGATTTGTAGAGCACTTCTATTAATATTGTTGCTACAATCTACAATCTATGACAAGTATTGTATGGCCATCACTATGATAGTGTTCCTCTACTTGGTGATGCAAAGAATTTCTATTCTTCTCAACGTTTGCGCTTTGTTGTAGGTGAATTTAGTGTGAAATGATATTTTCCCTGTTTGTCTAAATAAGCTATGTATTGTAAAGAGGGGTAGAGTTTTATAGTTATCTGTTATATTTTTCGCAAATCTCATTTGTTGGGCATTTAGATGTTTGAGTACTAGGATCTTCCCTCTGTAGAGCAAAGATTTTTTGTGGAGTTTAGATAGTTGTTAGTGCTTAAGGTATTCGCAAGATGAATAACTCATCCGGTCGGCCAGTCTAAACAAGAATATCTTCATCCGGAAGAATATCTTTAATTCCAGGCTCTAACACTAATGCGGACCGACAACACAACCTCAACATGATCTAAGAACCTTCACAAGCTTGCCTGAGTGACCAGGTACATCCGCACTTCCTCTACTTACTGGAATCTCTTCTCCTCTTCATCTGGAACTTCAACAACACAGTCTGTCGCGACTATCAAACTGAAATAGGTTCTTCCGAACCTCCAAACTATGTACAAACTGAGATGACACATCACAAGGACATCCCAAACACTCCTTTCAATCCACAGAGTCTGACAATGCACCTCCGGATCTCACTGGAGCTTTTTGTAACACTCTGTCCCTTCGGAGCATCTCTCGGAACCGGTTCTACTTGACCGATCACAACTTTTTCATATCTTCATGCGGACCTTTGAAATCTTAACTAGATCATCTCAAGACTCATATCTACAAACCCTTTAATCCGCATCCTCTGATCCTCAACCTTTTGAGTACATTTGCCTTCTTCTCATCACTGTTCTTCATTGTTCCTGATTGAGACTATTTTTCTCAATATCCTCAGTACACAGCTCATCCAATCCTTCTTACCAATGCAATATGAGTATGTTGACATCAATGACAACACTGGTTAACCTCATACTTGCAACAAGAGGAACCAATGTTATTGTTATTAGTCTGTTCTACCACCTGAGGTACCTGTGTATGTCCTAGATACTGCACCATTTGACCATGTCCATTTGGAGGTGGCATGATACTAAGTGGATGTACCTGTAAAGGACTTGGCATTATAGCTAGAGGTATCATAGTTCCATTGGTTTGTTGTTGAGTAGGATATGTAGGAGAAGTAGAAAGTGTAGGAAATGCAATATTAGGTGTGGAAGCAGGAATCAACTGTTGACTCACTTTGACAGCTTCCTCAGAAGCTCTTGCCAAGGTTGTGACACCAGGATGTGTTCTCCTGATAAACATGGAAGTCAGAGGATCTAATGCAGAGTAATATATACTCCTGGCAGCTTCATCTGCTACAGTATAGGGAGCAACTAGCTTTGAGAGCATCTTTTGGAATCTTGCATTTAAATTGGCAATAGGTTCTCCTTTGAATCTTTTGATTGTGGCAAACATATGATAGTTCATTGAGGGATCTATAGGTATTTTGAATCTATCCTTAAATGCCTTCTTTAGAGTAGCCCATGAACCAATTGAACCTTGACAAAGACTGATATACCAATTATATGCCTCCTCTCCTAAGGAAAATGGAAATAATCTACATACCACATCCTGATGTTCAATTCTTGCTCTACAACAGGCTTCCTTGAATGTTCTAATGTGATCATCAGCATCCTGATATGGATAATATTTAGGACAAATCTTGTCAGGATTTTTAGGTAAAGGATGATATGCAGTGAAAGTTAGAGGTGACTCTACAGTAAAGAATGACATTGCGACTAGTGGAGGTTGGATCGGGGGCGTGACAGGTGGTCCGGTAGGTATTTGCAACCTGATAGGAGTTGTTGGAGTGTATTCTAGTGAAGCTCCTGACGCACTAGAACCAGGAGAATGATGAATATCTACTGTTCTAGGTCTGAGTCCCTAGATACGCAATTCCTCAAAGAGTCCACTTGATCTAGACCTGGTATTTGGCCTGAGAGCCAGGATTTCTACAATTTAAGAAAATTTTGGCTTGTTTACTGTAAAGTTTAGCTAAAATACTTGAGAAAAGGATGTATTTATGATCAGAATCTGAAACTGACTGGATATTTATGCAATATTTACATATATGATGCAAATATGAGGTGATGTGAGACTTTTGGACACAGGCAACAAGATATCAGGTCTCTTAAGTGAATTACTTCAAAGCTTTAGCAAAAAGACCTGAAAGAGGACTTGTCTTTTAAAGATCACAACGATCGACTACAAAGCCTAAAATATTTACGCTCAATTTTGAAAACTTTGTGATGGATAAGCATGAACAGACTCAAAACAACAAATCTTTGCATACAACTTGAAGTGCAAAGCTGTGTGACTCTTACCTTTTCTTCTGTGTCACCGAATCACCTTTAGATATTCATCATAGCCCTCCTAGCGCCAATTTATGTTGATGATGATTGTTAATCATAACAACATGCATAAAAAATTGCACAACAAACCTTTATTATCTTGTAAAGTACGATCAGCTTAAGATAAGTTGATGACTCCAAGTCTCCGTTGATCAGGTCATGATCGTCTGACATTACTCAGAGGTTGATGTGACATGTTTTCCATTTCAAGGGGTCTTACATTCACTTAGGTGATTGATATTGCACTGTATTCTATAATTTCACTCCATATAAAGGTTAATTCTACTCTATTCCCAAGGACTACTGTGATATTTGTAAGTTTGATCAATTCTTCTGATCATTGATCATTATGAACTTACTCCTTCTACACTGCATATTTATTTAAATGATGTGTCTATAAGTGGATATTTATGTTTATTTCATGGATATTTATCTGAATTTGCATAATATTTATCAATTTGACATGCTTTCACTCAAAATATGCTCTGTATTTTCAATTGCCTACGGGATATCTGCATATTTCATGTTTATCTGCTTTTGATTGTACATTATTTTCAATTATGGAGATGATTTGTAATGAAATTCAAATAAATTTAAAAGGATACTTCTAGTTTTAGTGAACCTTTAGTTACTGAATCACATACACACAAGATACAATCATGGAGAGAAGAAATCAAACCATAAGTCACCAGGATGTTCCACAGATAGGTATGGTTGATGCTAACTTCAAAGGAACAAGGAATGAAAACAATATATGCAGACTAAAAAGCACTCCAAGGGACTTAGCTAATCAATCCATATATCCAGATTCTAATCACAGATTACTCAAAATTTACAATGATTTGTAATCAAAATAGCTTCTCTTTCATTAAGTATGCAAAACATGTATATTCACAATAACTTTGAAATAAGTACTGAATTCTTCAGCAATCAAATTTCAAATAAGTTTTGAATGACTAAAAAAATTGCACCTCTGCACCTTTTATAGAATAAGGTGAGGAGGCAGCAACAATTGACCAACGGTCAAGATTTATCAATTTAGATCAACAATTGACAATCCTCCTATGACTTAGTCAACTTTCTCTCGTGGCACAGGTTGCCAGCTAGCAACCATCTATATGACTCACCATTTATAAGTACCTCCTACATATGCTCACTTAGTGATGCATCCACATTCACTCTTCAGGTTCTTCTTCTTCATTTTCCTCTTGCTCATCGTTCTCTTCATCTTCATCACTTTCATTATCACTATCACTCAGATATACATCCTCTTTGATGTGGACCTTTTGTTGTGTGGTTACACAACAGGCCCCATTTTGCCTTGACAAAAAAGGGACCTAACGTTTTCTTGCTGCTTTCACTTGTTGTTTTTCTACTTTGGGCGGTTTGGTAAAATTAGTCATGTATGTAACCCTGCAAGAGGGTGGATTCATCCCCATGATGAGGTCAGTTGTCAAAGTTAGTATTTCACATTATTAACCTCATGGTTGGAAAGTGCATAAAATTTCAAGCAGGTTTGCCTTTTAGATCACCCTAAAATTCTCTAAGGGAAGAAAATTATGTTGAGTCAAAGTTTGATCAAACCTGATTTTCTGAAAGGGGGGGTCATATTTCAAACGTCAGTCATATTAGATAAGATCGCCCTGATATAAGTTTATCACCTGATAATCACTTGATCCGCGAAGTGCGGACGTCAATTTTATGTAATAGCTGATATCTACACGTCAAACAACTTCATGTATCTTGCGGAGGGTCATATTTTTAATATCCGTCATCTTACAAATATCACCCTCTTCACAAATATCACCCAACGCCAATATGATGGTGACATCATCCAAGTCCAATGAATGAAGGAAATCACCTTGATGATGGCGTCATCATTCCATTCTACCTTGTGGAGGTATATATTCGATGCCCACCATATTCAATAGTATGAGGGTGGCATCATTAAAACACAATGCTTAAACAACATCATCGACATGCTGACGTCACCCTGATCTTTTTCCGGGGGGGTCATTTTATTTGCGGGGTCATATTTTGAACATCCACTGATCTTAAATTCATGACCCGATATACACGTGGTCAACGTTGACCACATCACCCGATTCTTTTGCATTAGTTTTTCCGTTCAAGGGCGGGGGTCATTTTATCCAGAGGGGGTCATATTTTAAATATCACCCGATCTTTCGAAGATGACCCCCCTCTTGTTTCTTGACATTAAAAACATTTAAATGCGGTAGGTGAATTCTCGCCGATTATGAATACAAATCAAACACTTGGCATCATCCATGAATTCCCTGCAGAAGATCAACGGATTTAACCATCCCAACATAGTTTTACCCTAATTTACCCTTCGGATGCATTTAAAGGAAACTTTCCAAGGTTATTTTCATTTACCTTGCAAAAAAATGAGAAATTACAGAGCAAAGAAGTCAAACCCTCACATAGCTACCTATTAACGGATTAGATCCTTCAGCGTAATGTAACGGGTGATCTCTAGTATTCACAACCCTTTTCTGTAATCAGTCACCTAACCCAAGAAAGCACTACCAGGTAAGTAATTGAAAACCCTCCTGTTGTCGTTTGCTGCATGTTTAGGTAGGGTATATGTTCTTTCTTGTGGTTTGGCTCTGTGAATATGCATATCATGATGAAGTAAAGAGTAATCGATAGAGTATGCATGATGCTGTAGAAGTACATAATGTTGTATGAATGCATGTGGACATTGTAAGGTAAGACAAATCATGTTATTGCAGGAGTCCATGGCGGATCTTAGAAGGAATAGGTCTGACTCAGAGTTTTTCAAGCCTATGTTTGTTTAGCCTGAGGGGGTACAGTTTAAATATTGAGTTATTGATGACACTCACCAAGGGGATGTGGACCAGGCAGCATGGTCAGCAAGAGTAGATCATGATAAGGATAATCCTCTTTGGGATGGGTTAGATGTTTCAAGAATGTGGCATGCAACCAGCTTTCCATATGCCATGGATACCCCAGAGCTGGTAGTGGAATGTGCTAGAAATTATAACCCTGAGACCAGGCAGGTGGAGAAGCATGGAAGAATATATGCTGACTTTTCAATTAAGGACATTACCTCTACTTTTAATCTGCCAGTTGGAAAGAAGGTGGTGAGTGTAGATCTACACAAGCTGGAAACAGAGTACAACAATAATAAGAAGAATGCAAGGAAGAGGATGTATCAGTGGAGGTCGAAGAGCAGCACCTACACTACCTCAGCCAAATTGCCTCTACATTTATACAAATTTGATTTTGATGATGAATACCAGTATATGATTACCTTGCTAAGCAGGATGACAGGTAAACCTCATGCTGGGAATTTTGAGAACTGGATGTTTGGAATCATACGGATGGTCCTATATGCAGACAACAGGCCATTATAGGCCAAGATCATCAGTGATGCACTAGATGAAGGCATGAGGAACCTGGGAGGCCAAGCATGCTTGTTTCATATGACCTCATATGTGGTATACTCATGTTCTTATAAGGGAACCTTTGATGCCTTGAAAATAGTGGGTAAGGCTAGCGGTCATGCAGATGATGCCCACATATAGGATCACTGTCCTCAGCTACAAAGAAAAAATTACCTCCTGGATTACAAACTAGTAAATGATGCATTCTCTATGCATCTAGTCAGAACCATGGAGGAGGACAGGACCAAGAGACTGAGCATGGAGGCTCAGGAAGTTGTTTACAGACATGGGGCCTAGTTTATTCAGTCTACCACCTTTTCATACATAAGGGTAGAGGATTTAAAAGACACCCCCTTATGCTACCAAGGTACCCTACTAATGGGGTTGTCCTGATGGAGTTTGTCAGACAGGGGTCTACCATAGTTGAAGCATACAAAGCACAAAAGAAGATACCTTTGGTGTTGTTTCTAGTGTCTATGGGATGGTATATGTGCTCAGACTCAGAGAGCATAAAACATGTCATGGGGGCCTAAAACTGATGTATCTACAACCATTTCCCTTGGCCAGATCTTCTGACCCCTATGGCAAGATGCAAAAATTAGTGGGAAAACCTATACATCAAAAGCATTTGGAAGATTTTTGGATCGACTGTGAGGATGAAGCTGAGGTGAGAAGAAGGAAATACCAGAGGCTCACCTTGAACCAAATAAAGACTTTTGACTGCATCCCAGTACCAACACAGCTGAGGAAGGATGATGGAAAGATTATGTCTAACGAATATGAAGACAAGAAGGTGTACAATGACACCATATCAGCCCCTGATCTTACATAGCTGGAAGATATATCCCTGGATCAACTAATAGGTGGGGTGATATAATTAACCGAAGCTTGGGTGGATGAAGAGATAAATAGATTGAAGAAAAAGTTTGTGGCCCTTATAGTTGATGCCAAAAAGAAGAGGCAAGAAATAGCTGATGAGGAATAAGATGATTTCCTCAGTGAGAAGAGAAAATCCAATGGGGAGAGATTGCCCACACAAAAACAAAGGAAGGGTCCCCCTAGAGGTAAGAAAACTGAAGATGAACCAAAGGGGGTGATAATTGAAAGGAGTGCCACACCAGCTGCAGGTGCATCAACATCAGCTCAAGCATCCGCATCATCCACATAGCCTCTGATTGACAAACCAAAGACTAAGAGGATTTTGAGGCTAGCTGTTGAAACTACAGAAGTGCAGGAGGAAGGCCAAGCCTCACAACATGAAGTGGAAGAGGGCATCCCATTTGAGGAAGAGCAGGTAAATAAGGAACTTGCAGGTGATGACCTGATGATGGTCACTGAGAAGAGGAGAGCGATGCTGCTAACATCACCATCCAAGAAGCAAAGAGCATCCATGCGGGGTGATGTTAGGGCTGACCCAATTGTATTAAGAGGAACTGGTGGTGAAGCATTTAGGAAGGAACCGCAACACGATGTTCCACTTCCCACCATAATAAAGTTTAAAACTGAGAAGGTAGAGGAACAAACAAGAGAAATATTCAAAGCAGGTCAGGGTGGTCCTTTCTCCTTGGAGGACACCGTGGACTTGTCTGATGATGAAGTTGTTCAGAATGTGGCCTCTCAAAGGATGGAGACTCTCCCTTCCAACACCTGCATGACCCCTCATGGGACCCCATTAGCACAGATGGCGGTGTTGGAAGAAATAAAGCAAACAGAGGAGGCAGTAAAAAAAAGTAGCCCAGAGAGGGCAGCCCAACAGATAGGGCTTGATAAATTGGTTAAGCAGGTGGCTAACCCTGCCTTCGTAGATTTAACATATAGGGGTGATGTAAGCCCCAAGGATAAAGCAGGTGCACTTGATGAGACATAAAGGATTGAAGTGGCCAAGTAGGTAGAAAAGGAAAGCAATGTTCCTGATATGGGTCAGCGACAACATGAGATACCCGTAGAGCCAAAAATAGTAGAGGTTCAACAGAAGAATGGAGGTGATAAAGATATATCAGGTGCTACTTCTGTCTAAACTTAGGGAGATCTAGGGGATACCATAGGAGCAAAAGATAAATCAGGTCATGAAGACCCCAAGCCACAGGACATCATTAAATCAGGTACAGAACAAGAAGTGACCCAAGATCAGGGTGATGCACAAGGCCAACACACACAGACATCCACATATGTCAATATGCCTCAGGATGAGGTATGTAATAAAGAAGATGAAAGTCAGAAGGAGGGAGTACAAGACCAGGCGTAGGATCAAAATGTTGACATTCCACAGGATCCTCCTTTGCAGAAGGAAGCCCCTCAGCAAGAAGAAATACAACAAGATCCCCCTCATGAAGAAGTGCATGAGGAAGAAATTAAGAAAGTGCCTTCTCCACCAAGAATAGAAGCAGATACTAGAGAACAGGAAAAACATGATGTTGACAAAGAGCATAAAGGATCTAGAGATGATGTGCCTCAATGGCTAGAGAGAGAGATAGGCATGGAACAAGGGTCTAAAATTCAGGAATTTGATGTTTCCACCTTGTTTGCAGAAACAATGACGAAGGCAAAGAGGAAGGTCAGATTGACATCGGCCATAAAGAGAGATCCTACTATAGGCAAAAGGACTGCATAGGTAGCACTTGCCATGGTTGAGAAAGAGAAGGGCAAGATCACCCTAGAAGAGTTCCAAATCACAACTGTTGATTTGGGTTTTGCCAATGAGGACCAGGAGGGTCAGGAAGGGAAGGACATTATTGATTCTTTGACCCAAAGGGTAAAGAAGGAGAAAGAGAAAAATAAAAGGCATAAGGAGCACATTGCTTAGCTGCATTCTTATATAAAGGGGTTGATTAACCCTGACAATACCCCAGTTGATTCGGCAGTCCCATTAACTGTCATATCCCAGGAGGAGGTCACCAAGTTGGACCTCATGAAGCATGAAACAATGGTCATGGAGAAATGAATGCTGTCAGCCCTCACTAGAGCTGAGGATGTTTTGAGAAGCTCCTTACAGATGTGGAATTCTTTAAGCAGTTTAAAGAGAAAAGTAGATAAAATGCAAAATGAAATAGGAAAATGGTCATTCCAATTGGAAAAGGACCTAACTACTTTAAGTGAAATAAAGAGGATAGATCCACAAGTATTGATAAATAATCAAGTGTTGAATAATAATACTGCCCTGCTGATAAGCATATGGAATGAGGATATCAGGTTTGAATGTGATATCTTGAAGAAATGCAGTGGCAAGCTCAGGGATGTAAGTATAAAGCTGCATAGCATGATGGATTATGAAGCAGAGATCCTTGAAGCCCTAGAAGGTAAAATAGAAGGAAAGATAGAAAATCGGGATGCAGACTTTGCTATCAAAGCTCTACATAATAATTTCAAGTCCGTAGCAGATGACCCCCCTCACCCACCTGATAGAGGAGGTGATGGATAAAATGATGAGGATAAAGGTCAAGGTAGAAACTTATAATGAGACTTTGAACAAAAGAAAAGGTAAGTTGGAAGCGCTCAAAGCTAAATTCCAGTCTCACAAGCATGCCATCACAAAAGCCAGAATCCAAGATGGGGGAGAGGCATATGAGCACATCAGAACAATGATGAAGGCCCACATATAAGAGGATGTACACCAAGGTGATAGTGATACTGAAAGTAATGAAGATGATGACAATGATGAAGAAGAAAATGAAGAAGAGGAACCTGAAGAATGAATGACGATGTATCACCAAGGGAACATATGCATAAGGTACTCATCAATAATGAGTCATCCAGATGGTTGCCAGTTGGTAACCTATGCCACAAGGAAGAGTTGACTGAGTCAAAGGGTAATTATCAACCGTTGATCTTAATTGACAAATCTTGACCATTGGTCATTTGTAACTACCTCCTCACCTTATTCTATAAAAGGTGCAGGGATGCAATATTTTGAAGATTCGGAAACTTAATTGAAATTTGATTGCTGAAATTTCAGGACTCATTTCAAAGTTGTTGTAAATGTACATGTTATGCATACTTTATGAAAGTGAAGACATTTTGATTACAAATCATCATAAATCTTGAGTAACCTGTGTTTGAAATCTGGATACATGCATTGATTAGCTGCGTCTCTTGGAGTGCTTGTCAGTCTGCATGTGTTGTTTTCATTCCTAATCCCTTTGAAGTTAGCATCATCCATATGTAGCTGTGGAACATCCTTGTGACCTATGGTTTGATTTCTTCTCCCCATGAATGTATCTTGTATGTATGTAATTCAATGACTAAAGATTCACTAAAATTAGAAGCATTCTTTTAAATTTCTTTAAATTTCATAACATATCATCACCATAATTGCAAATAATAGAGAATCAAAAGCAAATAACATGAAATATGCTGATATCCCATAGATAATTGAAAATATAGAGCATATTTAGGGTAAAAGCATGTCAAATTGACAAATATCATGCAAATTCATACAAATATCCATGAAATCCATTCCAACATCTACTTATAAACACATCACTTGAATAAATATACAGTGTAGAAGAAAGAACAAGTTCATAGTGATCAATGATCAGAAGAATTGATCAAACTTGCAAATATATCAACTATCTTTGGAAATAGAGTAGAGTTAACCTCTCTGTGGAGTAAATTTATAGGAAACAGTGCAATACTAATCATCTAGACAAATGTAAGATCCCTTGAAATGGAAAACAGCAAGTCACATCAACCTCTGAGTAACGTTAGATGATCATGACCTGATCAATGGAGACTTGGAGTCATCAACTTATCCTAAGTTGATCATACTTTACAAGATAATAAAGGTTTGTTGTGCAAATTTTTATGCATGTTGTTATGACTAACAATCATCATCAACATAAATTGGCACTAGAAGGAGGGCCTTTTCATCAGCGGATTTGTTTGATTTGATGACGCAGACAGAAAGGTAATATACACGGAACTTTGTATTTCAAGTCCTATTCAAAGATTTGTTGTTTTGAGTCTGTGCATGCTTGTCCATCGCAAAATTTTCAAAATTGAACATAAATATTTCAAGCTTTGTAGTTGATCACCGTGATATTTCAAACATAAGCTTTATTTCAAGTCTTTTTGCTAAAGCTTTGAGGTAATTTTCTTAAGAGACCTCATATCCTGTTGCTTATGTCCCAAAGCCTCATATCACCTCATATTTGCATCATTTCTACAAATATTGCATAAATATCAAGTCAGTTTCAGATTCTGATCATAAATATAGCCTTTGCTGGAGTGTTTTAGCTTATCTTTATAGTAAACAAGCCTAATTTTCTTAAAATTCAAGAAATCCTATCTCTCAGGCCAAATACCAGGTCCAGATCTAGTGGACTCTTTGAAGAACTGCCTATCTGGGGATTTAGACCTAGAACAATAGATATTCATCATTCTCCTAGTTCTAGTGCATCGGGCACTTCACCAGAACATACTCCTATAACTCCTATCGGGTTGGAAACACCTACAGGACCACCTATCACACCTCAGGTCCAACCTCCACCAGTCACAATGTCATTATTTACTGTAGAGTCACCTCTGACTTTTATTGCATATCATCCTTTACCTAAAAATCCTGACAAGATTTGTCCTAAATATCATCCATATCAGGATGTTGATGATCACATTAGAACATTCAAGGAAGCCTGTTGTAGGGCTAGAATTGAACATCAGGATGTGGTATGCAGGTTATTTCCATTTTCCTTAGGGGAAGAGGCATATAACTGGTATATCAATCTTGGTCAAGGTTCAGTTGGTTCATGGGCTACCTTGGAGAAAGCCTTTAAGGATAGATTCAAAATACCTATAGATCCTTCAATGAATTATTACTTGTTTGCCACAATCAAGAGATTTGAAGGAGAACCTATTGCCAATTTCATTGCAAGATTCCAAAAGATGCTCTCAAATCTAGTTGCTCCCTATACTGTAACAAATAAAGCTGCTAGGAGCATATACTACTCAACCTTAGATCCCATGACTTCTATGTTTATCAGAAGGACACATCCTAGTGTCACAACCTTGACAGGAGCTTTTGAAGAAGCTGTCAAAGTCAGTCAGCAGTTGATTCCTGCTCCAACACCAAATATTGCATTTCCTACATTCCCTACTTATCCTACATATCCTTCTCAGCAACAGACCAATGGAGCCATGATACCTCCAGTTGTAATGCCATGCCCTTTACAAATACCTCCACTCGGTATCATGCCACCTCCAAATGGAAATGGTCAAATGTTGCAATATCCAGGACATACACAGGTACCTCAGGTTGTGGAACAGTCTAATAACAATAACAATGGATCTTCCTTCTTCAAACCTCAAATAGAGAATGTAGTAGCCAAAGTTCAGGAAGAAAAGGAAGAAATTAAAGAGATATCAGCACAACTGAGGAAACTCACCACTGAGATCACTCATTTGAGGAGTCAGAATTTCTATTCCCAACCAAATCAGAATAGAGGATATGCCAATGATAGACCTAATTATCCTGATAGGGGATACAATAACAATTACAATAACAACAATGGTAACAATAGTCCCCCTAGATAGCCTAGAGTGTGGAACACTAGGCCAAACAATGGTTCTTTGCCATCACCCCTAGATAATTATCCTCCTAGTGAACCTAAGCAGACCACTAGAGTAAACCTGGCAGTAGCAGTTCTTACAAATTGGTGTAGGATACATAATACCAATGCTCATGCAGAGCTGGATTGTCCTTAGTTTAGGATTGTTGCCAGTATATTCCAAATTGAAGTATCTAATACTATAGGTAATCCACCTTGTGTTGAAGGAAATGAAATTGTCCCCTGTGGATATGATTCTGCTCTTGTGCTAGAAAGTTTCATCAATCATCCTCATCAGCAGGCAATGTCACCTGATGAGAATTACACCTTAGCATGTGAAGAATTAGCCATGGCTTTTGAAACCAATTATGTTTTTCCATTTGAAGATGACAATGAGCCATCAATTGAACATGAGGAAGTACATTCTTATCAACAACAGTATTAGGGTAGACATAATTACAACCTAAGGAATAGTTCCAATCGACTTGTTAGTCCTTTGACTACATCCTTGCCTCCAAATAATTTCAACACTCCTCCTGATCCTAAAGCAAGAAATAACCTTGGATTTCCTAAAGTTAATGCTTAGTACTTAGCACCACAAAATATAGTACCAAAAACTGGTAATCTACCTCCTAAATCTGATAAATTGGTCACATACTTAGCAAATGAAATGAAAAACATGAAGATCAGTTTGTCATTGTCAGAACTACTCAAAACCCCAGCTATCAAAAAATCCTTCATGAAATCCTTAGATGATCCTGCTCCAAAAGAGGATAATCATACCTCAAGACAGATTGGGAATAAAGATCATGCCATCAGGGATGTTAATGTTAAACACAAAGCTCTAGCCACTGTTCAAGCTGCAAAGACTTCACACATGACTCTTTACAGAGATAAAACTGAGTCACCTCCTTTTCTCCTTACCATAAGGATGTTTAGTAAGAATTTGCACAATTGCTTAGTAGATTCAGGAGCATCTACCAATGCCTTAGGGTTGCATCCTGCTAAGTCACTAAAGAAAGTAACACAGTTAGATAAAATAGAAGTAAGTGTGGTAGGAGAATTAACTCACATCCATATGCAGTTAGCATCAGATCCAAGAATCCAATATTGCATTGATATTCAGGTAGTAGATATACCTGATAACTATGGGATGTTGCTCAGCAGGATTGGTCAAAAACACTTAATGGATACATGTCCACTGATTTTAGTCACATGTGGTTACCTTGGAAAGGAATACCTAACCAAATAAAGATAGATGCTGAACCTCGCATGAAACATATGATCATTGAATACAATAAAACTAATGAGATCATGTATGTAGATGTCGAACCCGGAATGTATTCCATTAGACCCCAGACCGTCAAGTTAGAGGAGATCCTCATGTATGATGTTCATGTTTATAATGATAATCTTTAGGATGATAGAATAATTTTAGAGTCTAATTGTAACTCTGAAAATGAGATAGAAGTAGATCACTTCAAGAATTTTGAGATACACTTGTCCAAAGAAGTGCAACGTTGGCAATTGTTAAAAGTACCTGTTCATGATGTTCTAATTGAGGGATGGTGTAGGTTACATGATGAGGCGCATTCTAAAAAGACATGTGATGCTTGCTTAGACATGATGGAATTGGAACGAGCATGCAGTGAGGCATCATCATCATCATCCGGGGTAAGTTCTACAGATAGTGATAGTGATACTGATTTTTGTCTGTCATCTATAGGAACAGAAGAAGGCACATATCATGATGAAATTCCTATTTAGAAAATAGAAGAGATATTGGTGTGTAGCAAGAGTAATTCTAAGAATAACAAGAAGATCACCCCAGGAACTGATTGCTTGGTTGAATCATATTATGAAATATTTGATGAAGATAGAGGCAGTAATTTGTCCAAGTTTGAAGAATTTTTATCAAAGCAAATTCAGAAGATGATACAGGAGAAAATATCTCCACATGATCTTCTAATTGAGGGATGGTGCAAGTTACATGAAGCACCACATTCAGAAACTACTTGTTCATTATGTTTGCATATTCTAAAAAGGCAGATGTTGCCTTGTCCAAAAGATTTTCCTTCTGATGGTAAAGAAGAAGAAGGAATATCAGCTTCACATTAGCCAGATAAGGTAAAGTTTGAGAAGATTGAAACACCAAAATTGAAATGGATATCAAACAGTGCAGCCGCCGGAGCTAAAAAGAAAAGAGAAGGCCCAGACAAGCCTTTAACTGAAGATAAGCCATGGATCCTCAGGTTTGATGGATCCAAATCAAAACAAGGGGCTAGAGTAGGAATAGATCTTATTGATCCAGCTGGTAAATCTTACTTAGTAGCATATAGATTACAATTCCCATGCACAAATAATGTGACAGAGTATGAAGCCTTGATTCATGGGATATTGTTTGCACTCAGAAAAAAAGTAAAGATTTTGTATGTCTATGGAGACTCATAATTGGTAGTAAGACAAGTAAGAGGTATATATTCTTGTAATTACAAGAAGTTGTCTAATTACAGACATAGGGTATGGGATTTGATAGAAGATTTTGATGCTTTTAACATCACCCACGTGCCTAGAAAACAAAATCACAGGGCAGATGCCTTGGCCCAAGATGCAAGTACTTTGGAACCATTGTCCATATCTAGTTTGAAGATATTTTTAGTTGAATTAGTGTCAGTACCCTCTGTACTAGATAATGTAGTTAACCTTCAAGTATTTGATGATGACCAACATACTTTAAACTTCATATCCAACAAAGATGTCTTTGATGCACATATCATAGATGAAAGAAATGTGGAGGATCATATCTGGGAAGAAGAAGAGATCCTAGAGTTGCCCAGTAATAAGATTCCTAAAGGAATGATAGAGTTGGAAAGAGCATTTGATTTAGACAACATGCTGAAACAGAAAGATCTCCCTAAAGCTGATGGAGGAGAATATTCACAAGTCAACATAGGACATGATGATGAAAAAAGGAATGTCCTTATTGGAAATGTATGTACAAAAGAAGAAGTGGAAGGGATAACCAAAGCACTTAAAGATTATATCCATGTTATTGCCTGGACATATGATGAGTTGAAAAATTATGATACATCAATCATCACTCATACTATACCTTTAAAGCCAGATGTCAAGCCTTTTAGATAGAAATAGAGACATGTTAATGCTTTGCTGGAGCCCATCATTTTTGAAGAAGTTAAGAAATTGCTTAATGCTAGGATCATATTTCCTGTGAGACATTCCACATGGGTGGCTAACTTGGTCCTAGTAAGGAAGAAGAATGGTGATATTAGATTGTGTGTAGACTTCAGAAATTTAAATAGATCTTCTAAAAAGGATAATTATCCTTTGCCTTCTTTAGATGAGGTCTTGCAGATTGTAAATGGTGCAAAGATGATGCCATTTTTGGATGGTTTTTTAGGTTACAACCAAGTGATGGTAGACACGATAGATACATTGAATACTGCATTCACCACTAAGTGGGGAATATTTGCTTATAGGTGCATACCTTTTGAGTTGATAAATGCTGGAGCCATATTTCAGCGAGCAATGGATATAGCTTTCAGAGGACTAATTGGTAAATGCATCATCATATACATGGATGACTTAACAGTTTTCGCTAAAGAGAGAGGGAATCATGTGGAAGACCTCAGGAAAGTATTAAAGAAATGTGAACACTATGGAATATCCCTAAACCCTAAGAAGTACATATTTGGGGTAACCACAAGGAAGTTATTAGGTCACCTGATAACAGAGAATGGGATCATCATTGGCCCTGAGAGAGTAGAATCAATCATGAAGATACAACTTCCTGAAAGTAAGAAGGAGCTCAAATCTTATTTTGGTAAAATTAATTTTGTTCGAAAGTTCATTACTGGTTTTGCAGAGATTGTTAGACCATTGAATGCCATGCTCAAGAAGGATGCCAAAATTGAGTGGACACCTGAAGCTACAGTAACTTTTGAAGATATCAAGAAAGCCATATCTAATGCTCCTGTTCTAATTAGTCCAGATTATACCAAAGATTTTTATATATACTCATTTGCTTCAGAGCATACATCTGCAGCAGTATTAACACAAAGGAATGAGGCTAAAGAAGAAAATCCTATAGCCTTCATGAGTTGTCCTTTTAGGGATGCAGAACTCAAATACATGGATGTTGAAAGACAAGCACTTGCTCTAGTCTGAGCAGTCAAGAAGTTCAGACATTACATCTTGAGAAGTAAAGTGATCGCTGTAGTACCAGATGTAGCAGTAAAGATGCTTTTAATGCAAAGTGAACCAGGTGAAAAGAGAGCCAAATGGATCACTGTCCTCCAAGAGTATGATATGGACATAACACACATGAAATTAGTGAGAGGACAAGCCTTGAGTTAGATGATATTTGAAATTGATCCTAACGTCATAAGCCAGCAATATGTCATAAATGCAAGAGAAAATGGAAAATGGTATTCAAACATCAGGCACATCTTGATTACTAGAAGATGCCCTTCAAGATTGCAGGCCTCACAAAGGAGAGCCTTAAAGATAAGATCACAAAAATACATGATAAAAGGAGTCCTTATCAAGAAGAACTATGAGGGAATATACCTTAGATGCCTAGAAAGGCAAGAAGCAGATAAAGTGTTAACAAAATTACATGACAAGTTTGGAACTACACATGGATCGTACTTAGCTACCACTCATGCTATCCTCAGAGCAGGGTATTACTGGCCTACTATTTTTAAAGATACTATTGAGCACATCAAATGTTGTCATATATGTTAGGTTGTTGATGGAGATGCGCCCATTTGCTCAATGGGGGATGGACTTCATAGGACCTATCAACCCTCCATCATCTTCAGGCCACAAGTATGTGTTGACTATTACTGATTATTGTACTAGGTGGATTGAGGTTGTCAACAGTAAGAGATGTAATGCTAAGGATGTAATCAAGGTTTTGGAAAGCAACATAGTAACTAGGTATGGAGTCCCTTATGTGACAATGGGTCTGCCTTTGCTTCAATAAGATTATCAAGTTGGGCTTTTGACCATGGAATTATCTTGAAGTTCTCTTCAAATTACTATCCTCAAGGGAATGGATTAGCAGAATACACAAACAAGAATTTATTGAACATCATAAAGAAATTGATAGAAATGAACCCAAGGGAGTGGAACACCCTATTAAAGTATGCATTGTGGGTAGATAGAACCAGGATGAAGGCTGCATTAGGAAATTCTCCTTTTCACCTAGTGTATGGGGTGGATCCCATCCTCCCTGTTAACCTAAAGATCCCCACATTGTAGTTTGCACAAGAATATCTAGGTATAGATAACAAACGAGAAGTCAGGTTGTTGCAGTTGATGTACCTAGAAGAAAAAAGGAATAAATCAATTGATCAATTTGCTAAACATCAACTGTTGTTAAGCGTTGGTTTGACAAAAGAGCCAGAGTTAAGGCTTTTAGAATTTCAGATTTAGTCCTTATGTGGGACAAAGCACATCAAAGGAAAAGAGATCATGGTAAATTTGATAAACTTTGGATAGGTCCCTTTCAAGTTTCAAAAATTTTAGAAGACAACACCTATAGGCTTAAGACTTTAACCAGTGAGGATGTCCCATTACTAGTTAATGGACAGTTTCTCAAGAATTATTTTCAAGCCTGAAACAGTGTCATGTAAGTCATGTGTATCATAGTGTGCATATTTGTATAGTTGTTTGTATAGTTTTGTTTTGTTGTTTGTTTGCTTGTTGAGTTCTATTTTCGTTAGTCAAGATGATGTAGCTTATCACCCTAAGAAAATAACCAAGTTGTTAAGATTCAAGTGATGAGAACAAATTCCTATATAGTTTGACTCATTTTGAGAAGTATTGGTGATCAGGTCTGTGGTATCTTTTTCATCAGGGTGCCTTTTCTAACTAAAGTGATTGTTCACAATGACTCACCTAATAGCCTTGGGTTTGTGGAACACATAAGTATAGGTGTTAAGTGAAAAATCTAAAGAGACTCCCTTTCTACCAATGCAATCTCCAACCTAAATCAGTAAGTGACCATGCCTTGCACATCAAGCTTACATGATGACATCATATGAAAAGAGAGAATAAATGTTGAAAATTCAAAAGAAATAAAAATTAGGCCATCTAAGTAACTCTACCAAGGCTATAGATGCCTACTGGCAGTGGGGCTCTACTTAGGGGGATTGTATAGATAACCTTGTCGGGGCTATAGATGCCTACTGGCAGCAAGGCTCTATCTAGGTTGGCTATGAGGGATGCTCCCAAACTCTGTATCTTAACATTAGTTACCCATGTTTTCAACTTACTTTCAAAATGAGGATAATTAATCATTTGCACACACCTGATCCTTTGCTAGTATTGTTGCCATGATGAAAACCTTATCATTCAGAAAGATTATAATACTTAGAAAGAGTTAAAATACTATGTTAGAATGTGATCACATCACTTGAATCATTGGAATTTAGTTATGTCCTTTGGTGGCAAGTTGTTGTGTGGTTACACAACACACCCCATTTTGTCTTGACAAAACAGGGACCCAACGTTTTCTTGCTACTTTGGTTTGTTGTTTTTCTGCTTTGGGTGGTTTGGTAAAATTAGTCATGTATGTAACCCTGTATGAGGGTGGATTTGTCCCCATGATGAGGTCAGTTGTCAAAGTTAGTATTTCACATTATTAACCTCATGGTTGGAAAGTGCATAAAATTCCAAGCAGGTTTACCTTTTAGATCACCCCAAAATTCTCTAAGGGAAGAAATTTATGTTGAGTCAAAGTTTGGTCAAACCTAATTTTCTGAAAGGGGGGGGTCATATTTCAAATGTCAGTCATAGTAGATAAGATCACCTCGATATAAGTTTATCACCTGATAATCACTTGATCCGCAAAGTGTGGACGTCAATTTTACGTAATAGTTGATATCTACCCGTCAAACAACTTCATGTATCTTGCGGAGGGTCATATTTTTAATATCTGTCATCTTACAAATATCACCCAATGCCAATATGATGGTGATGTCATCCAAGTCCAACGAACGAAGGAAATCACCCTGATGATGGCATCATCATTCCATTCTACCTCATGGAGGTATATATTCGATGCCCACCATATTCAATAACATGATGGTGACATCATTAAAACACAATGTTTAAACAACGTCATCGACATGCTAATGTCACCCCGATCTTTTTTCGGGGGGGGGGGTCATTTTATTTGCAGGGTCATATTTTGAACATCCCCTGATCTTAAATTCATGACCCGATATACACGTGGTCAACGTTGACCATATCTCCCAATTCTTTTGCATTAGTTTTGTTGTTCAAGGGCGGGGGTCATATTTTAAATATCACCTGATCTTTCAAAGATCACCCCCTCCTGTTTCTTGACATTAAAAACACCTAAATGTGATAGGTGAATTCCCACTGATTATGAATACAAATCAAACACTTGGCATCATCCATGAATTCCCTCCAAAAGATCAATGAATTTAACCATCCCAATGTAGATTTACCCTAATTTGCCCTACGGATGCATTTAAAGGTAACTTTCCAAGGTTATTTTCATTTACCTTGTGAAAAAATGAGAAATTACAGAGCAGAGAAGTCAAACCCTCATATAGCTACTTGTTAAAGGAATAGATCCTTCAGCGTAACAAAACGGGTGATCTTTAGTATTCATAGCCCTTTTCCGTAATCAGTCACCTAACCCAGAAGGAAAGCACTGTCAGGTAAGTAACTAAAAACCCTCCTGTTGTCGTTTGCTGCATGTTTAGGTAGGGTATATGTTCTTTCTTGTGGTTTGGCTATGTCAATATGCATATCATGATGAAGTAAAGAACAGATAGAGTATGCATGATGCTGTAGAAGTACATAATGTTGTATGAATGCATGTGGACATTGTAAGGTAAGACAAATCATGTTTATTACAGGAGTCCATGGCAGATCTTAGAAGGAATAGGTCTGACTCAGAGTTTCTCAAGCCTATGTTTGTTCAGCTTGAGGGGGTACAGTTTAAATATGGAGTTATTGGTGACACTCACCAAGGGGATATGGACCTGGCAGCATGGTCAACAAGAGTAGATCATGATAAGGATAATCCTCTTTTGGATGGGTTATATGTTTCAGGAATGTGGCATGCAACCAGCTTTCCATATGCCATGGATGCCCTAGAGCTGGTAGTGGAATGTGCTAGAAATTATAACCCTGAGACCAGGCGGGTGGAGAAGCATGGAAGAATATATGCTGACTTTTCAATTAAGGACATTACCTCTACTTTTAATCTACCAGTTGGAAAGAAGGTGGTGAGTGTAGATCTACGCAAGCTAGAAACAAAGTACAACAATAATAAGAAGAATGCAAGGAAGAGGATGTATCAGTGTAGGTCAAAGAGTAGCACCTACACTACCTCAGCCAAATTGCCTATACATTTATACAAATTTGATTTTGATGATGAATACCAGTATATGATTTCCCTATTGAGCAAGATGACAGGTAAACCTCATGCTGGGAATTTTGAGAAATGGATGTTTGGAATCATCTAGATGGTCCTATATGCAGACAACAGGCCATTATGGGCCAAGATCATCAGTGATGCACTAGATGAAGGGATGAGGAACCTGGGAGGCCAAGCATGCTTGTTTCATATGACCTCATATGTTATACTCATGCTTATAAGGGAACCTTTGATGCCTTGAAAATAGTGGGCAAGGTTGGCGGTGATGCAGATGATGCCAACATATGGGATCACTATCCTCAACTACAAAGAAAAAGTTACCTTCTGGATTACAAACTAGTAAATGATGCATTCTCTATGCATCTAGTCAAAACCATGGAGGAGGACAGGATCAAGAGACTGAGCATGGAGGCTCAGGAAGTTGTTTACAGACATGGGGCCTGGTTTATCCAGTTTGCCACCTTTTCATACATAATGGTAGAAGGATTAGAAAGACATCCCCTTATGCTACCAAGGTACCCTACTGATGGGGTTGTCCTAATGGAGTTTGTCAGACAGGGGTCTACCATAGTTGAACCATACAAAGCACAAAAGAAGATACCTCTGGTGTTGTTTCCAATGTCTATGGGCTAGTATATGTGCTCAAACTCAGAGAGCATAAAACATGTCATGGGGAGCCTAAAACTGATGTATCTACACCCATTTCCCTTGGCCAAATCTTATGACCCCTATGGCAGTATGCAGAAAATAGTGGGAAAACCTATACATCAAAAGCATCTGGAAGATTTTTGGACCGACTGTGAGGATTAAGCTAGGGTGAGAAGAAGGAAATACCAAAGGCTCACCTTGAACCAAATAAAGACTTTTGACTACATCCCGATGCCAGCACAAGTGAGGAAGGATGATGGAAAGATTATGTCTAACGAATATGACAACAAGAAGGTGTACAATGACACCATATCAGCCCCTAATCTTACACAGCCAGAAGATATATCCTTGGATCAGCTAACAGGTGGGGTGATACAATTAACCCAAGCTTGGGTGGATGAAGAGATACATAGATTGAAAAAAAAGGGTGTGGCCCTTACAGTTGATGCCAAAAAGAAGAGGCAAGAAATAGCTGATGAGAAATATGATAATTTCCTCAGTGAGAAGAGAAAATCTAATGGGGAGAGATTGCCCACACAGAAACAAAGGAAGGGTCCCCCTAGAGGTAAGAAAACTAAAGATGAACCGAAGGGGGTGATAATTGAAAGGATTGCCATGCCAGCTGCAGATGCATCAACATCAGCTCAAGCATCTGCATCATCTACAAAGCCTCTGATTGACAAACCAAAGACTAAGAGGATTTTGAGGCCAGCTGTTGAAACTACAGAAGTGCAGGAGGAAGGCCAAGCCTCACAACATGAAGTGGAAGAGGGTATCCCATTTGAGGAAGAGTAGGTAAACAAGGAACCTACAGGTGATGACCTGATGATGGTCAGTAAGAAGAGGAGGGCGATGTCGCTGATATCACAACCTAGGAAGCAAAGAACATCCATGCGGGGTGATATCAGGGCTGACCCTATTGTATTAATAGGAGCCGGTGGTGATGCATTTAGGAAGGAACTGAAACACAATGTTCCACTTCCCACCATAATAAAGTTTAAAAATGAGAAGGCAGAGGAACAAACAAGAGAAATATTCAAAGCAAGTCAGGGTGGTCCTTTCTCCTTGGAGGACACCGTGGACTTGTCTGATGATGAAGTTATTCAGAATGTGGCCTCTAAGGATGGAGAATCTCGCTTCCAACACCCGCATGACCCCCCAACACCCGCATGACCCCTCATGGGACCCCATTAGCACAGATGGCGGTGTTGGAAGAAATAAAGCAAACAGAGGAGGCACTAAAACAAAGTAGCCCAAAGAGGGCAGCCCAATAGATAGGGCTTGATAAATTGGTTGATCAGGTGACTAGCCTTGCCTTCATAGATTTAACATACAGGGGTGATGTAAGCCCCAAGGATAAAGTAGGTGCACCTGATGAGATAGAAAGGATTGAAGTGGCCAAGAAGGTAGAAAAGGAAAGCAATGCTCCTGATATGGGTCAACGACAACATGAGATACCCGTAGAGCCAAAAATAGAAGAGGTTCAACAAAAGAACGAAGGTGATAAAGATATATCAGGTGCTACTGCTGCCCAAACTCAGGGAGATCTAGGGGATGCCACAGGAGCAAAAGATAAATTAGGTGATGAAGACCCCAAGCCACAGGACATCGGTAAATCAGGTGCAGAACAAGAAGTGACCCAAGATCAGGGTGATGCACAAGGCCAACACACACAGACATCCACAAATGTCAGTATGCCTCAGGATGAGGTACGTAATAAAGAAGATGAAAGTCAGAAGGAGGGAGTACAAGACTAGGTGCAAGATCAAAATGTGGACATTCCATAGGATCCTCCTTTGCAGAAGGAAGCCTCTCAACAAGAAGAAATGCAACAAGATCCCCCTCATGAAGAAGTGCACGAGGAAGAAATTAAGAAAGTGCCTTCTCCACCAAGAATAGAAGCAGATACTGGAGAATAGGACAGACATGATGTTGACAAAGAGCATCAAGGATCTGGAGATGATGTGCCTCAATGACTAGAGTGAGAGATAGGCATGGAATAAGGGTCTGAAATTCAAAAATTTGATGTTTCCACCTTGTTTACAGAAACAATGATGAAGCCAAAGAGGAAGGCCAGATTGACATCGGCCATAAAGAGAGATCCTACTATAGGCAGAAGGACTGCATAGGTAACACTTCCCACAGTTGAGAAAGGGAAGGGCAAGATCACCCTAGAAGAGTTCCAAATCACAACTGTTGATTTGGGTTTTTCCAATGAGGACTAGGAGGGTCAGGAAGGGAAGGACATTATTGATTCTTTGACCCAAAGGGTAAAGAAGGAGAAAGAGAAAAATAAAAGGCATAAGGAGCACATTGCTCAGCTGCATTCTTATATAAAGGGGTTGATTAACCCTAATAATACCCCAGTTGATTCGATAGTCCCATTGACTGTCATATCCCAGGAGGAGGTCACCAAGTTGGACCTCATGAAGCATGAAGCAATGGTCATGGAGAAATGGATGCTGTCAGCCCTCACTAGAGTTGAGGATGTTTTGAGAACCTCCTTACATAGGTGGAATTCTTTAAGAAATTTAAAGAGAAAGGTAGATAAAATGCAAAATGAAATAGGAAAACGGTCATTCTAATTGGAAAAGGACCTAACTACTTTAAGTGAAATAAATATGATAGATCCACAAGTATTGATAAATAATCAAGTGTTGAATAATAATACTGCCCTACTGATAAGCATATGGAATGAGGATATCAGGTTTGAATGTGATATCTTGAAGAAATGCAGTGGCAAGCTTAGGGATGTAAGTATAAAGCTACATAGCATGATGGCTTATGAAGCAGAGATCCTTGAAGCCCTAGAAGGTAAAATAGAAGGAAAGATAGAAAATCATGATGTAGACTTTGCTATCAAATCTCTACATAATAATTTCAAGTCCGTAGTAGATGACCCCCTCACCCACTTGATAGAGGAGGTGATGGATAAAATCCTGAGGATAAAGGTCAAGGTAGAAACTTATAATGAGACTTTGAATAGCAGAAAAGGTAAGCTGGAAGCGCTCAAAGCTAAATTCTAGTCTCACAAGCATGCCATCACAAAAGCCAGAATCCAAGATGGGGGGAGGTGAATAAAATAGTATAGGCATATGAACACATTAGAATAGTGATGAAGGCCCACATACAGGAGGATGTACACCAAGGTGACAGTGATACTGAAAGTAATGAAGATGATGACAATGATGAAGATGAAGAAAATGAAGAAGAGGAACCTGAAGAATGAATGAAGATGCATCACCAAGGGAACATATGCATAAGGTACTCATCAATAATGAGTCATCTAGATGGTTTCCAGCTGGTAACCTATGCCATGAGGAAGAGTTGACTTAGTCAAAGGGTAATTATCAACCGTTGATCTTAATTGAGAAATCTTGACCATTGGTCATTTGTAACTGCCTCCTCACCTTATTCTATAAAAGGTGCAGGGATGTAATATTTTGAAGATTTGGAAACTTAATTGAAATTTGATTGCTGAAATTTCAGGACCCAGTTCAAAGTTGTTGTAAATGTAGATGTTATGCATATTGAATGAAAGAGAAGACATTTTGATTACAAATCATCATAAATCTTGAGTAATCTGTGTTTGAAATATGGATACATGCATTGATTAGCTACGTCCCTTGGAGTGCTTGTCAGTCTACATGTGTTGTTTTCATTCCTAATCCCTTTGAAGTTAGCATCATCCATATCTAGCTGTGGAACATCATGGTGACCTATGGTTTGATTTCTTCTCCTCATGAATGTATCTTGTATGTATGTGATTCAATGACTAAAGATTCACTAAAATTAGAAGCATTCTTTTAAATTTCTTTGAATTTCATGACAGAGAATCAAAAGCAAATAACATGAAATATGCTGATATCCCATAGATAATTGAAAATATAGAGCATATTTAGGGTAAAAGCATGTCAAATTGACAAATATCATGCAAATTCATACAAATATCCATGAAATCCATGCCAACATCTACTTATAGACACATCACTTGATTAAATATACAATTTATAAGAAAGAACAAGTTTGTAGTGATCAATGATCAAAAGAACTGATAAAACTTGCAAATATATCAGCTATCTTTGGAAATAGAGTAGAGTTAACCTCTTTGTGGAGTAAATTTACAGGAAACAGTGCAATACTGGTCATCTAGACAAATGTAAGACCCCTTGAAATGGAAAATAGCAAGTCACATCAACCTTTGAGTAACGTTAGACGATCATGACCTGATCAACGGAGACTTGGAGTCATCAACTTATCCTAAGCTGATTGTACTTTACAAGATAATAAATCTTTATTGTGCAAATTTTTATGCATGTTGTTATGAGTAAGAATCATCATCAACACCTTTATGGCTGTCCTGATATGTTCATATGCTTGCACTATTCTATCAACCTCTCCCCCATCCTAGGTTTTAGCTTTTGCTATTGCATGTTTATGAGACTGGAACTTAGCCTTGAGAGCTTCCAGCTTACCTTTCCTATTGTTTAATGTCTCATTGTATGTCTCTACTTTAACCTTTATTCTCATAATTCTATTCATTACCTCTTCTATCAAGTGGGTGAGAGGGTCCTCTGCTACTGGCTTAAAATTATCATGCAGAACCTTAATAGCAAAATTTGCATCTTGATTCTCAATTTTACCTTCTATTTTCCCTTCCAAGGCCCCCAGGATTTTTGCCTCATATGCCTTCATGTTGTGTAATCTGACACTAATATCTCTAAGTTTGCCACTGCACTTCTTCAAGACATCTCACTCAAACCTGACATCTTCATACCATACACTTGTCAGCAGGGTAGTATTATTATCTAGTACCTTATTACTTATCAAAATCTATGAATCAATTCTCTTCATCTCACTCAGAGCAGTCAGGTCCTTTTCCAATTGAAATGACCATTTTCTTGTATCATTTGGCATTTTATTCACCTTTCTCTTTAGACTACTCAAAGAATTCCACCTCTACAGAGAGATTCTCAATACATCTTTAGCCCAAGTGAGCACTGAAAACATCCAGTTTCCCATCACCATTGCCTCATGTTTCATCATGTCCAATTTGGAGACCTCCTGTGATATGACAGTCAATGGGACTGTAGGATCTATTGGTGTATGATCAGGGTTAATTAACCCTTTTATGAAAGAATGCAATTAAGAAATGTGCTCCTTATGTACTTTATTTTTCTCCTTTTCCCTCTTCACCCTTTGGGTTAAAGAATCAATAATATCCTTCCCTTCTTGACCTTCCTAGTCTTCATTGGCAAAACCCAGATTAACATTTGTGATTTGGAATTCCTCCAGGCTTATTTTGCCTTTTTCTTTTTCTACTGTGGGAAGGGCTATTTGTGCGGTTCTTCTGCCTATGGCAGGATCTCTTTTTATAGAAAATGTTAATCTAGCCTTCCTCCTTGGTTTCATCATGTTCTCAGCAAACAAGGTGGAGACATCAAACTCTTAAACTTTTGACACTTGTTCTGTACATATTTGTTTCTCTAGCTAATGATGTACATCACCCCCAGACTCTTAATGACCTTTGTTAATATCATGTGTGTCCAGCTCTCTAGTGTTTGTTTCTACCCTTGGTGGAGAAGGCACCTTCTTAATTTCATCCTCATGAGGGGGATCTTGTTGGAGTTCTTCTTGTTGAGGGGTTGCCTTCTGTAAAGGAGGAACCTATGGAATTTCCACATTTTGATCCTGTGCTTCATCCCATACTCCCTCCTTTGGATTTTCATCTTCTTTATTATCTTTCTCATCCTGTGGCATATTGACCTCTTGAGAAGCCTATGTATTCTTCCCTTGGGGATCACCCTGATCACGGGTCACTTCCTATCTTCCACCCGGTGCATTGATATCCTATGGCTTGGGATCATCTTGACCTGATTTATCTTCTGTTCTAGGGACTTCTCTAAGTAGTACCTCTTGATCCTCTTTATTTGGAGGCAATGATGAACCTCCCTAAGTCTGAGAAACACCAGTGTCTAATATATCCTGATCACCCCCATTCTTTTGTTGAACTTCTGATATTTTTGGTTCGATCAGTGTCCCATGATGTTGCTGACCCTGATCAAGAGCAGTGCTATCCTTCTCTGTATGTTCTGCCATTCCAATCTTCTTAGGCTCCCTGAGTGCACCTTCTTCTTTACTTGGGCTTATATCACCCCTATATGTCAAGTCTATGGCTGCAGGATTAGTAACCTGATCAACCAAATCATCCAGTCTTATCTGTTGTGCTGCCCTTTCTGGGCTACCTTGTTTCACTTCTTTTGTTTGTTTTACTTCTTCTAACACCACCATCTGAGCTAATGGGGTTCCATGAGGAGTCATTCAGGTGTTGGAAACCAGAGTTTCCATTTGTTAATCGGCCACATCTTGGACCACCTCATCATTAGATAAGTCCACTATATCATCTAAAGAGAAAGGAACCCCCTTCCTCGTCTTGAGCATTTCTCTAGTCTGCTCTTCTGCTTTTTGGGTTTTGAATTTAATTATGGTGGGAAGAGGAACATCATGCTGTAGTTCCTTCCTTAAAACTTCACCACCCACACCTCTCAACATGATGGGGACAACATGGATATCCCCCCTCATGGTCATTCTTTTCTTCTTAGGTGGTGACATCAGCAGCATCCCCCTTCTCTTCTTGATAGCTACCTACAAGTCATCATCCTCAAGTTCTTCATTTAATTGTTCTTCTTCTAAGGGGTCTCCCTCTTCTACCTCATGTTGTAGGGTCTGGCCTTCCTCCTCCTCTGTAATTTCAACAGAAGGCCTCAAAATTCTCTTAGTTTCTGGTTTTTCTGTTAGAGGCTGTGCAGATGTGGTAGATACCCAAGTTGATGTAGATGCACCTGCAGTTGTAGTGGTAATCCTCTCTATTATCACCCCCTTTGGTTCATCTTCACTTTTCTTACCCTTAGGGGGAATCCTCTTTTGTTTTTCTGTAGGCAATCTTTCCCCATTGGATTTTCTCTTTTTAGAGAGGAAGTCATCATATTCCTCATCAGACACCTCCTGTCTCTTCTTCTTGGTATCAATTGTAAGGGAAACGCCCGTCTTCTTTAGTTTGGATATCTTTGCATCCACCCAAGCCTGGGTTAGCTAGATCACCCCATTTGTCAGCTGATCTAAGGATATATCCTCCTATTGTGTAAGATCTGGGGCTGATATGGTGTCATTATACACCTTTTTGTCCTCATATTCATTGGACATGATTTTCCCATCATTCTTACACAATTGTGTTGGCATCAGGATATAGTCAAAGGTTTTGATCTGATTCAAAGTTAGCCTTTGATACTTCCTTCTCCTCACCTCAGCTTCATCATCACAATCAGTCCAAAAGTCCTCTAGACGCTTTTGATGTATTGGATTTCCTAGTATCTTCTGCATCCTATCATAAGGATCATATGATCTGGCCAGAGGAAATGGTTGAAGATACATCAGTTTCAATCCCCCGATGACATGCTTTATACTCTCTGAATCTGGACACATGTACCAGGCCATGGATACTAGAAACAAAAATGGAGGTATCTTCTTCTATGCCTTATAGGCTTCAACTATGGTAGATACCTACCTGATGAATTCCATCAAGACGACCCAATCAGTGGGGTATCTTGGCAGCATAAGAGGTTGTCCCTCAAATCCCTTGATTCTAATATATGAGAAAGTGGTGAATTGGATAAACCACGCTCCATGCCGATAGACAATTTCTTGAGCCTGCATGCTCAACCTTTTAGTCCTATCCTCCTCCATAGTTCTAACCAGATGCATAGAGAATGCATCATTTACTAGTTTGTAGTCCAGGAGGTATGCCTTTCTTTGTAATTGGGGATAATGATCCCATATGTGTGCATCATCAGCATCACCACCAGCCTTACCCACTATCTTCAAAGCATCAAAAGTTCCTTTATATGCACAAGAGTACACCACATATGAAGTCATGTAAAATAAGCATGTTTTTCCTCCCAGTCTCCTCATTCCCTCATCCGATGAGTCACTGATGATCTTAGCCCATAGAGGTTGGTTGTCTGCATATAAGACCATCTGGATGATCCCAAAAATCTAGTTCTCAAAATTTCCATCATGAGGCTTGCCAGTCATCTTGCTTAGCAGGGCAATCATATATTAGTATTCCTCATCAAAATCAAACTTGTACAAATGCACAAGTAGCTTGGCTGAGGTAGTGTATTTACTACTCTTTGATCTCCATTGATACATCTTTTTCCTCACATTTTTCTTGTTATTGTTATACTCTATTTCTAGTTTATGCAAGTCCACACTCGCTATCTTCTTCCCAACTGGAAAATTGAAAGTGGCGGTAATGCCCTTGACTGAGAAGTCAGCGTATATCCTTCCATGCTTCTCTACTCACATGGTTTCAGGGTTATAATTTCTTGCGCACTCCACTACCAACTCCGGAGCATCCATAGCATAGGGAAAACTAGCTGCATGCCACATTCCTGAGACAAACACCCCATCCAGAATGGGATTATCCTTATCATGATCTAATCTGGTCAACCATACTACTAGATTCGTATCCCCTTGTTGTGTATCACTAATAACTTCGTACTTGAACTGCACTCCCTCAGGCTGCACAAACATGGGCTTGTGGAACTCTGCTTCAGACCTATTTCTCCTGAGATCTGCCATGGATTCCTGCAAAAAAACATGATATACTTTACCCTATGGTGTTCATATGCACTCTTACAACATTATGTACTTCTATCATGTATGCTCTGTATATTACTCTTCATTTTACCATTATACGTATTACACAAAGCCATACCCCAGTAAAAACAAACACTATACTTGATATTACAGAAAATGACAATGGGAGGGTTTACAGTTACTTACCTGACAATGTTTTCTTTTGTATTAGATGAGTGATTACAGAGAAAAACTATAAATGCTTAAGATCACCCATTCCGTTACGTCAAAAGATCCAATTCATTGATATATAACTATTGAGGGTTTGACTTCAGAGTTCTGTAGTTTCTTGATTTATCGCAAGGTGAATGAAAATGACCTTTAAATTTTACCTTTAAAACAAATCAAAAGGATAGATTAGGGTAAAAATATGTTGTCCTGATTAAATCTGTTGATCACCTGCAGGGAATCCGTAGATGTCACCAAGTGTTCAATTTGTATTTGTAATCAGCAGGAGTTCATCTACCGCATTTAATTGCATTTAATGTTAAAAGGGGGGTGATCTTAGAAAGATCAAGGGATATTCAAAATATGACCCCCTCTGGATAATATGACCCTCTTTTCTTTTGCATGAGATCACTAAGTGTAAAGAATCGGGTGATATGGTCAACATTTGACCATGCGTATATCAGGTCACAGAATTAAGATCAGGGGATATTCAAAATATGATCCCCGGATAAAATGACCCCCTTGGAAAAGATTAGGGTGACATCATCATGTCAGCAACATCATTTAATTATTATGTTTTAATGATGTCATCATCATATTAAAGAATATGATGGATATCAGATACATACCCCCCTCGTGGTTTAGACAGAATGATGTTGTCATCATCAGGGTGATTTCCTTAGTTCACTGGAATCGGATGATGTCACCATCATATTGACATAGGGTGATATTTGCGAAGAGGGTGATATTCATAAGATGACTGATGTTAGAAATATGACCCCCCGCGAGATAGGCGAAGTCTTTTCGACAAGTAGGTATGGACTCCTATTTAAATTTGACGTTTGCGCACCGCACACCTAGCAATTATCAGGTGACGATCCTATATCTGGTGATCTTATCAAATATGACTGATGTTAGAAATGTGACCTCCCACTGCCCATGATATCAGGTTTGACTAAACTTTAACTCAACATAACTTTCTTCCCTTAGACAATTTTGGGGTGATCTAAAAGACAAACCTACCTGGAATTTTGTGCATTTTCCAACCATGAATTTAATAATGGGAACTACCAACTTTGGCAACTGACTTCATCATAGTAGCAACTCCACCCTCCTACAAGGTTACATGCATGACTGATTTTACCAAACCGCCCAAAGCAGAAAATAAACAAGCCACGAGTAGCAAGAAAAGTTGGGTCCTTGTTTTGTCAAGGCAAAATGGGGCGTGTTGTGTAACCACACAACAGTCATGTATAAGGATCAACTGCAGGAAAAGAAGCATGAACAGGTCAAAAATGAATATGTGGTGAGCTAGATGAGATTCTAGAAAATAAAATGCCAGTGGTACCTGATGCTCAGCAACAAGTTATCCCACAGACTCCTGCAAGTGTTAGACATTCTACAAGGATAAGTAAATCTCTAGAAATATTTTCTCCATCATTATATTCTATATTATTAACTAATTCTTGTGAACCTGAAGGTTATGAAGAAGCAATGCAAGTAGATACCAAAAAGTAGTGGGAGCTAGGAATGAAAGAGGAAATGGATTCCTTGCTGCAGAATCAGACTTGGGACTTAGTCAAATTGCCTGCAGGTAAAAGAGTATTGCCAAATAAATGGGCTTACATGTTGAAGGAAGAAGATAGAGGAAAGAAAAGATGTAAGGCCAGACTTGTGGTAAAAGGTTTTGCACAGAAAAAAGGTATAGATTTTGATGAAATATTTTCTCCAGTTGTAAAGATGACTTTTATTAGAACTATTCTAAGTCTTGTGGCTACAGAAGACTTGCATCTTGAATAGCTAGATGTGAAAACAACTTTTCTCCATGGGGATTTGGAAGAGGAAATATGCATGCAGCAACCATAGGGATATGAGTTCCAGGGTAAGGAGGATTTTGTGTGCAGGTTAAAGAAGAGTTTGTATTGCCTATAGCAAGCATCTCAGCAATGGTATTTGAAATTTGATAGTTTTATGGGTAATGGCAACTATATTATCATGTTGCTTTATGTTGATGACATGCTTGTTGCCAGGTCTAACATGTAGCATATTAATGAACTTAAGAAGAAATTGAAAAATTCATTTGTTATGAAGGATTTGGGTGAAGCAAAACAAATCCTTGGTATGAGGATCACTCGGGACAAGACAAACAAAAAATTATTTGTCTCAAAGTGAGTATGTAGAGAAGGTGTTGAAAAGGTTTAACATGCAGAATGCAAAAGTAGTTAGTACACCTTTGCCTAGTCATTTTAAGTTGACTAAGGAGATGTGTCCAAAGACACAAGAGGAGGAAGACAAAATGTCTAAGCTACCATATGCATTAGCAGTTGGCAGCTTGATGTATGCAATTGTATGTACAAGGCCAGATATTGCACATGCAGTGGGAGTTGTTAGCAGGTATATGAGCAATCTGGGAATGAAACATTGGAATGCGGTAAAATGGATTGTTTGATATTTGAAAGGTACTACTTCAAAGAAACTATGTTTTGGAGGAACAAATTCTGCTATAAAAGGATATGTTGACTCTGATATGGCGGGTGATATTGATAGCAGGAGGAGTACTATAGGGTATGTTTTTACTGTAGGAGGCACTGTAGTCAATTAGATTTCAAGACTACAAAAGGTTGTTGCACTTTTAACCACTAAAGCTAAGTATGTTGCTGCTACAGAAGCTAGCAAGGAGATGATTTGGTTACAATGTTTTCTAGAGGAATTGGGGCAACGACAAGAAGATAGCCTGTTGTACACTAATATCCAGAGTGCCATTCATCTTGCTAAGAATTCAGCTTTGCATTTAAAAACTAAGCAGATATAGCTCAGATACCACTTCATCTAGTCAATTTTGGAGGATGGACAGTTGAAACTAGAGAAAATTTACACAAGTGAGAATCCTGCATATATGTTCACAAAGGAAGTTACATGGGAGAAACTGATTTCCTCATCAGTTTCCATTAGCCTTCACGACTGATAATGGTGGATATAAGAAACCAACTAGGCCTGTAATCTAGTGGAAGCTGCAAGTGCAGCGGTGTCGTCTAGGATCAGTCTCCAAGTGGGAGATTGTTTGGTGTGGAACTTGATTAGTCTCCAAGTGGGAGATTGTTTGGTGTGGAGACTAATCAGTCTCCAAGTGGGAGATTGTTGGTATGTGGTGACTAATCATGCAAGTACTATATATAGAAGCAAGGGTTCGAAGGTGTAGTCCCCAAATTGTTTTTCCCTCTTTTTTACATGATCAGAGTCAGTTGTTAATTTTTGTTAACTGATAAAAGAAAAATGACATTGCAAAACACTAATTCTAGAAGCTTCCAAAAAGCTTGTTATAAGCGGCTAGAATGTATGTTACGACAATGTATTCATGAGATTGTAATCTATTTTGCACTAGATAATAAAATCATTGGATGGCTAAGTTTCTGTGGATGTAGCCCATTTTGGGTGAACCACGTTAAATTTTTCTGTTGATCTCTTTTGTGTTGTTCTTCATTGTTATATTTGGGTTATTTAATCTGCATATAATTGTTAGTGTTTATTGCTTTGATATGCTTGAATCCTAACAAAATGCTTACTTCCAGAGGGCTTAATGTCAGAGGGCTCACTGCCCAGAAGAAAGAGATAGAAGAGGAGGCCCACTTCCAGGGATGAACTGATATAATTGCATCTAACATATGCATGGAGTACAATTCCAATGAAGCCCAATATTCAAAACACAAACTTCACCTTCACAGCAACACTAAAAAATAGTAGACACCTGCTCACTACATCCAGTAGCCTAACACATGAAAGCTCTCGCTGCACTAATCAAATTTGCATCAGACACATCATGTTCATCACACACCCACACAAACACAAATCCTTAACACTTATTTATACCATCATCAACCTTGAAATCATTCTCCAAGGTTAGCAACACATATTAACCTAGAAAATTAAAATTAGGTCTAGACCTAAACATTCCCGTGGAGGAAAGAAATGAATGTAGACCACACCACATCTTAGCATGGACCTAAATCCACTCTTACACATTATTTCACGCTTCCATAATCAATGAAGCACAACCGTAATTAGTGTAAACAACCAAGTTGGCCAAACTTGTGTTAACACTATGAACTTTTAAGTGCATGCTTCCTTAAAACTATGAGATGACATGTAGACCACACACCAAGCTTGAAAATGATCTAGAAACATCCACAATCACCTGAAACCCAACAAAAAACTTTGCAACATATTTCACTTGAAGAAAGTTTACACTAGAACACTTAGATTACTCTGTCATCAACTGCAACTCAAGAAATGAAATTGCGGAGCACCAAACCACAAACAACTTTAATTGAAGAAAGATATAGACCTTATAAGCATAAATCCAAAACTGCAAAGTCAAAAACAAATCTACATAGAAATGCAGAGCAAAACAGTTTCTCCCAGACACCTCTGCATAATTCAGAAACATAGTCCACACACTAGTGAACACAACTTTCTCTGTACAACAAATCGAAGCACAAAATTTGGAATATAACATCTCTGAACATGGTGCAGGAGCACCTACCTGACAGCTGGCCTTCATGAGGCAGTTAGTTGTTTTAGGTCTTGTTTATGTTTTCAAGAAGGTCTGTTAAGACCAAATGCATGTAATAAGGTCATGCTGATCGTGATAAGATCATGCTGACCAGGCTTTTGCTATTTTTAGTTAGTTTGTTAGAACAGCTGTCATGCGGTAGGGTCCGGTTGGATCTCCCAGCCGCTTGGAGAGTTCCCAGCCGCTTGGAGTCGGGTCAGTAGTACTCGAAGGCAAATCTATTTAAGCATGAGGATCGGTTGACTGTAGATCATCGATCGGTAGTATAGTATTGCATTGAGCAGAGGAGTTCGAGTGTGCTGTGTGAGAAACAGTATATTGTATTGCATCTTTGAAATCAATAAAAGATCCTGTTTCATTTTCTGTTTGATCTCCTTTGTGAAATCGATTTGCTGGTTTGGGTGGTTTCATGGATTTCCTGATCCATTCCACCGGTTGATCCGTCTGATCGGTGGAATGGCGATGTACAGTAGGTTAGGTTGTAGTTTGTTTGTTTGCATGCAGGTGTGCAGGTTCGCCGTCGAGAGATGTTGAAGACCCTAGCATGGGCATGTGCTAGGTCGAGTTGATAAGTTTGAGTTGGAAGATCACCCTGAGGTTGGATCGGGTCGTCCCTGGAGGATCGGCGAAGTGAAATTTCGCTAAGTGAAGAAGTTCGTTAAAACGGCATCATCAAGATATCTTGGTGAATATCCTGCAGTCAGTTCGGATATCGTCATCCGGATAAGTGGAGGAGAGCATGATGCTTTCGATTGCATGAAGTGCAAGTGCGTCGGGGTGATCATCATCAGGAGGAGCCGAAGAGGAGTGCATCGGCATCAGGTTGAAGATCGGGTTGATCAAGTTGATCGCGGGCCGAAAAAAAAACCTAAGTTTGGCCAACAGCAGGATATGACGTCATCATCATCACGATATACGTCATCAGGACATTTTGGAGCGGCAGGATATTGAGAAGCTGCGGGTGACGTCATCGTCATCAGGATCTACATCATCAGGATATCGGGGTGACGCAAGCATCGAGGAAAGGTGCGAGGAGTTAAGGTTTTGTCATCATCAGGATAAATGGGAAGAACCGGATGTTCGTTATCCTGTTGAATATCATGATGTTGAATATCATGATGCTGAAGGAAGAGAAGACGGAAGTTGTCGCTGAAATGAACAGTGGACGTTAGGAGGATGTTTGCGCTGTTCGAACATGATGATGCTGCCGAACATGATGATGCTGCCGATAATCGAGTAAGGTGGTGTTGTTGACAGGCGAGAGTGCGAAGGCTTGTCTGCAGGAGGATATCGGTCGGCAGGTGAAATATGATGATGATGCTGACAGTGAAGTCAAATATGATGATGATGAGGATGAATATGATGATGATGATGGACTGCAGACATCCATGCTGTATGCGAAGGTTATAGTGTGGATGCCTCTGCATCATAGTGGTATCAGAGCTTAGCAAAAGGTCTGGGCTGTTGTGTGTTGATTATGTCACCGAAAGGGCAGAGGTAGAGTTGATTGTGTGTTGTGTGTTGAGTGAGAGGTCGACAAAATGCCTCCTAAAGGTAGTGGTACTGCAAGGGAATTGCAGGAGATGAAGGAGAAACATGCTAGAGAGATGAGGAAGATGAAGGAGCTTGCTGAAGCACTTCAAGCCAGGCTGACAACCCTAGAAAAGAACAAAAAGAGGGAAGTGGAAGACAGTGAGTCTGAAGAAGATGAAGATACTGTTGAAGAGTATGAAGAGGTAGCTGAAGATCTGGATGCTGAAGACCAGAGATTGGCAAAACTGTTAAAGGCAGTGCAGAATGATAAACCTAAGGTAAAGGTTGATGTTTCCAAGTATACTGGAAGTTTGAATGAAGATGAATTGTTAGATTGGATTGCTGCACTTGATAATCACTTTGAATGTGAAGATGTTGCTCAGGATCAGAAGGTAAAGATTGCAAAGACCAAGTTAGGGGGTCATGCTTTGGTATGGTGGGATTATGTACAATCTGAGAGAAGGAAACAAGGGAAGTCAAAGATCACTTCATGGGATAAGATGGTAGCAAGGATAAAAGGTAAATTCTTGCCAAGGGATTATGAAATCCAGATGTTTAAGAAACTGCAATTTTTGAAGCGGAAGGAAAGGGATGTGAAGACATATACTGAGGAGTTTTATAAATTAAGTATGAGATCTGGTCATCATGAGAATGAGGTAGAAAAGGTGGCTAGGTACTTGGCTGGTTTGAGGTTTAACATACAGGATGAGTTAGTGTTAGCTAACCCTAAGAATGTGGAAGATTGTTATCAAATGGCAATCAGGATTGAAGAAAAGATGAATAGAGGACATGATAAGTCCATGAGAGGAAGAGGAAACAATAGGGGAAGAGGAGCAGCCCCTGCACAAAAGCAAACCAATGAGGGTTAAGAAGACACTGGTAAAGGACAGGGACAGTCTGATTTCAGAGGTGGATGGAAAGGTAATAGAGGAAGATTTGGAGGTGGTAGAGGTTCTACTACATTTTTCAGGAAAATGTTACACCTGTGGAGAGTTTGGTCATCCATCTTTCAAATGTCCAGAAAACAAAGGTTCATCATCCAGAAATGATAGAACTAATGACAAGAGAGTACAACTTGTGCAAGAAGAGAAAGTAGAAGAAAGTGCGCAGAGTTCAAACAGAGAGCCTGATAATTGTGGATATCCAGAGAGTGGAGAATCACTGATGTTAAGGAGAATTAGTTTGCAGGCATCAAAGGATCTGATGCAAAGAAGAGCTCTTTTCAAGACCACATGTAAGAGTAAAGGTAAAGTATGTAAGGTTGTCATTGATACTGGTTCAACAGACAACATGGTATCCCAGGAAATGGTGGATAAACTGAATCTGGAAAGGATTCCACATCCACACCCTTACAAGGCATCTTGGGTGAGTGATAGTCAATCACTTTTTGTCTCTGAACAGGCATATGTGGATTTCCAGATTGGAGCATATCATGATAGAATTTTGTGTGATATTTTGCCTATGGAATGTTGTCACCTACTATTGGGTAGACCATGGCAATTTGACAGAAGAGTACTGTATGATGGGTATGCTAATACCTACACCATCAAGAAGATGGGAAGACTATTAAGTTGATGCCATTGCAGGCAAATGCTGCAACACAGAAGGCAGCCCAAATCATTTTAATGGGAAAGAAGGAATTTGTGCAGATGCCTAGAGGAGCAGGCATAAGGGCAGTTCAGGACACTGCAGGGAAAGGAGTTGTTACAGACAACAAGCTGAATAAAGTTTTAGTTGTGACTGACAGAGGTCAGCAGCGGGTTCAGAAACAGGTTTGCACACAGCAACCAGTTCAGAAGAATGACAGGGATGTTGTCATAGTTGGGACTATTGCTTGTCCTATAAAGGTTGAAAGGAAGATAGAGTTGAACATTTCAGAAGTTCAAGAGGCAGTTCAGATAGAGGTTCTGGTCAGACAACCTGGCAAACACAGGGTATGTGAGAGAAAGGCCTACATCAACAGGCATGAGGATTTACTTGCCAGAAAGCAAGTTACAGTTCAGAAGTCTTGGAGCAGCCAAGAGCCAGCAGAGGACAAAGCTGGAGCAGTTCAGAATATTGCAAAGGCAAAGTGTAAAGGTGGAGGACTTCCACATACTAAACTCATGGGACATGAGTTCTTTTCTGTTGGGGAGTATGGTGCAGGAGCACCTACCTGACAGCTGGCCTTCATGAGGCAGTTAGTTGTTTTAGGTCTTGTTTATGTTTTCAAGAAGGTCTGTTAAGACCAAATGCATGTAATAAGGTCATGCTGATCGTGATAAGATCATGCTGACCAGGCTTTTGCTATTTTTAGTTAGTTTGTTAGAACAGCTGTCATGCGGTAGGGTCCGGTTGGATCTCCCAGCCGCTTGGAGTCAGGTCAGTAGTACTCGAAGGCAAATCTATTTAAGCATGAGGATCGGTTGACTGTAGATCATCGATCGGTAGTATAGTATTGCATTGAGCAGAGGAGTTCGAGTGTGCTGTGTGAGAAACAGTATATTGTATTGCATCTTTGAAATCAATAAAAGATCCTGTTTCATTTTCTGTTTGATCTCCTTTGTGAAATCGATTTGCTGGTTTGGGTGGTTTCATGGATTTCCTGATCCATTCCACCGGTTGATCCGTCTGATCGGTGGAATGGCGATGTACAGTAGGTTAGGTTGTAGTTTGTTTGTTTGCATGCAGGTGTGCAGGTTCGCCGTCGAGAGATGTTGAAGACCCTAGCATGGGCATGTGCTAGGTCGAGTTGATAAGTTTGAGTTGGAAGATCACCCTGAGGTTGGATCGGGTCGTCCCTGGAGGATCGGCGAAGTGAAATTTTGCTAAGTGAAGAAGTTCGTTAAAACGGCATCATCAGGATATCTTGGTGAATATCCTGCAGTCAGTTCGGATATCGTCATCCGGATAAGTGGAGGAGAGCATGATGCTTTCGATTGCATGAAGTGCAAGTGTGTCGGGGTGATCATCATCAGGAGGAGCCGAAGAGGAGTGCATCGGCATCAGGTTGAAGATCGGGTTGATCAAGTTGATCGCGGGCCGAAAAAAAAACCTAAGTTTGGCCAACAGCAGGATATGACGTCATCATCATCACGATATACGTCATCAGGACATTTTGGAGCGGCAGGATATTGAGAAGCTGCGGGTGACATCATCGTCATCAGGATCTACGTCATCAGGATATCGGGGTGACGCAAGCATCGAGGAAAGGTGCGAGGAGTTAAGGTTTTGTCATCATCAGGATAAATGGGAAGAACCGGATGTTCGTTATCCTGTTGAATATCATGATGTTGAATATCATGATGCTGAAGGAAGAGAAGATGGAAGTTGTCGCTGAAATGAACAGTGGACGTCAGGAGGATGTTCGCGCTGGTCGAACATGATGATGCTGCCGAACATGATGATGCTACCGATAATCAAGTAAGGTGGTGTTGTTGACAGGCGAGAGTGCGAAGGCTTGTCTGCAGGAGGATATCGGTCGGCAGGTGAAATATGATGATGATGCTGACAGTGAAGTCAAATATGATGATGATGAGGATGAATATGATGATGATGATGGACTGCAGACATCCATGCTGTATGCGAAGGTTATAGTGTGGATGCCTCTGCATCAGAACAGATCTGAATAACATATTCAAACTGCAAAAGTAGATCTTCAATAAGGAAGAAATCCGTAGCAAAACCAGAACATTGCTTTGTAAGTCAAAACACATCTTCAACACATTGTTTCCTTTATTAATCAAATTTTCTGATGCAGTCAAGGTAGGAGGGTCCGATGAGGGACTATCCAACCTTACAACCTTAATCAATTAACACCATGATCATAATGGATATGCAACAGAAGCTAACAACTAATCAACAGAAAGATAAAGATATTCATTAACACATAACACAAGATTTATCCTAGGAAAACCTAACAGGGAAAAACCCAGCCTTCAAAGCTCATTCCTCTTATATTATAACTTTAAATCAAATTACACATGCCTCAAGGGCTTTACAGATGCTAGGTCGTAGCCCAGGGATTACAAAAGATTCATACAACAATATTCTTTCATGATTTCATTATTCTACAACTCAATTCTCTGCTCTGCAACTCATTCTACTTCCTGGACTACCTTCTATTCTATTCTTCTATTTATTCAGATCAAAACAACTCAAGATCTCACTTCATATCTTTGTGCTATCGATCACCCGTTTAGAAACAATCCTTTACCTCTTATTTATATCCTCCGCAAACCTTCAAATCACTATCAAGTCGGCCTGATTGCAACAGCTAGTTATGAAATGTGTGCACAAAATAGGTCGGGCCTAAACATAAGACACTGCTCCACAAATGCATAGAACTTCATGCAGATCTCACTGAAGGTCGGCCAGGTCCTAAAATTCATCAAACAATACTCCTTTTTGCTCCGCAAGCCACAGATTTTCTCCACAAGTTGATTTAGACTCCACTGAACATAGTCAGCTCTATTATGTCAAACATGCAATAATAGTCAATCTAGCAATATCTTTCTAGAATTAAAGCCAAATGATCTGAATTCTTGATATGTTGTAGATTCCTATGTCTAGATGTTAAGTGCAGCTCCGCAGCCTCTTATACTCAAATGCGGTATCTCCTCAGGTCACCATCTCAATATTCTGCAACTCATTGTCAACTGTCTCAACTATTTTGAATTCTTCTGGATGCTCCTACATCAGACTCTTGGGGTTATTTGAAAAGTGAGCCTCTTCACTTTGGTCTGTGTTATGCCAAAATTAGATAGGTTTGGCAATCTATCTTCAGGTACTTGCAATTGCCTCAAGGTCGGCGGTCTGTTCAAGTTCATCATCTTGTCATGGTCCAGGTTTAGTGGTCTACCTGCAAGCCTTGCACTGCCTCAATGATCAGTGGTTTGATCAAGTCTTCTCTGCAAGTTTTCTCAAATTCTTCATGTTCTTTGATGGTCTAGGTTCGGCAGTCTACTTGCAACCCTTGTACTACCTCAATGATCGGTGATCTAAGCAAGTCTTCTCTACAAGCTACCTCAAGTTCAATATTTTCTTCAATCAATCAAGAGTACATACATGCATCCACCAGAACAATCAAGTTACTTTCTGATCCAACCAACACACTTCCTGAACTTCTTTGCAACACTTTCCAATCCTGATCTTAGATACAATTTCTCTCACACAACTCATAATCTTACATCTTATGCTCTACATATACTGCTTCAATACTTTTCTCTATTTCTTTATCCACATTTGCTTTACAAAATTTCTCCTTTGGTAGAATATCTTGTCATTCCCTCTTTCTATGAACTCTTTTCTGATAGGTCTCACACAAACTTTCTTTTGCACTACTTCCTTTATTCTATAACACAAATTTATTTAAGATCAATGCTTCTCCTTCTTCTAGTTTCTCTATCAAATCTGATGTCTCAAAAGATTCTCCTTCCTCTACATAAACTATCTCTGTATCAACAAGCTCTTCTTCTGCATAAACTATCTCTGAATTATGTACTGCTTCTCCTTCATTAGCCTCTCTGGTAGCATGTTCTTGATGATTTTCATTTCTTGATTCTTTCTTCCTCCAAACTTGAAAATAGGTTCCTCTAAATGGTCTTCTATCAAATATTCTTTCATCTCTTCTATATCCTTCATCATGATAAGACTTGTGACTCCTGTCATTTCTCCTTCTATAGAATGAATTACTATCCTTGTTCTGCTTCACATAAGGTCTTCTTTCGCTATATCCTAGTCCAACACATGAATACTTCAGTCTATACCTCCCTTTGAACATACAAGTAGCACATTTCCATTCGTGTTCATCAATCCATCCATAATTCTTTCGCATATAACCTGTCATAGGATTTCTCCTCATTTTATCCCAACACATCCTTTCAGAATGATTCCTTAATCCATAAAACTTACAAGGATATAGATCCCAACACAATTCCTTCTCATGTCCATGTCTATTACAATGTGAACAATACATCCCTCTCCTTCCCTGATTTGATTTGTTTGATTTTGTAACAACATCCTTACCTCTGTCATATCCAAGGCCTTCACTTCTTGATCTTATCACTGGTTCAATAGGTTTTGTAATTCCTTGCTGTTGCTTTCCCAATCCTTGTCCTTCATATCCCATTCTCTACATGATTTTGAAACCAATACCATCACCAACAACTGCAAGTTCTATCGCACTATCATATTTAATCTCACTATCTATAGAAACTTCTGCATCATCACACAAATCATTAGTATCACAAGAAACATCACAAAATTCAGGCTTAGATTTCAGATTTTCATTCTCTTTTCTGCATATTACAAGTGACTACTCCAACTGATCCATTTTCTCCTTCAATTTAGATATCTCCTTTTGTAGACGGTTCTCCTTTTTCAATTCTTCCAAACTTTCTTCAAGATCTCTATTCCTCTTTTCCACCTTCCCAAACAGTTTGAAACCTTCTTCTAATTCTGCAAATCTCCGTTCAACATCTTCAAACAACTTCAGCTATGCCTCTAAATCTTCATTCCTTCTCTTTACATTTTCCAGTTCTTCTTCAAGAGCATCATACTTGTCTTCTCCTAGTTCTTTCATCCTTTCCAACAACTCTGAATTACATCTTTTAATTTCACATAATTCTTCTTCCAATATGTCTCTTTCACACATTAGGGTTTCAGTTTCTTTCTTCATCCTCTTTCCAATCTTCCCTGTCTAAAACAAATTAGATAAACAACTGAATTTGAAAAGCTTACCAAATATTTCTTGCCTTGATCTTTCTTCAACGATGACACTTGTTACTTCTCGGGTTTTGCACAACACTTCATTAGATTTGCCACCTTCTAACAGATTCACAACCAGCCCAGCAGATTCGAAACCAACTCTAATACCACTTGATGCAGTCAAGGTAGGAGGGTCCAGTGAGGGACTATCCAACCTTGCAGCCTTAATCAATTAACACCATGATCATAATGGACATGCAACGGAAGATAACAACTAATCAACATAAAGATAAAGATATTCATGAACACATAACACAAGAGTTATCCTGGGAAACCCTAAAAGGGAAAACCTAGCCTTCAAAGCTCATTCATCTTATATTATAACTTCAAATAAAATTACACATGCCTCAAGGGCTTTACAGATGCTAGGTTGCAGCCCAGGGATTACAAAAGATTCATACAATAATATTCTTTCATGATTTCATTCTTCTACAACTTAATTCTCTACTCTGTAACTCATTCTGCTTCCTGCGCTACCTTCTATTATATTCTACTATTTATTTAGATTGAAATAACTCAAGATCTCACTTCATATCTTTGTGCTATCGATCACCTGCTTAGAAACAATCCTTTACCTCTTATTTATATCCTCCGCAAGCCTTCAAATCACTATCAAGTCAGCTTGATTGCAACGGCTAGTTATGAAATGTGTGCACAAAATAGGTTAGGCCTAAACATAAGACACTGCTCCACAAATTCATAGATCTTCGTGTAGATCTCACTGAAGGTTGGCCAAGTCCTAAACTTCATCAGGCAATACTCCTTTTTTCTCCACAAGTCACAGATTTGCTCCGCAAACCGATTTAGACTCCATTGAACATAGTCGGCTCTGCTCTATCAAATGTGCAACAACAGTCAATCTAGCGATATTTTTCTGGAATCAAAGCCAAATGATCTAAATTCTTGATATGTTGTAGCATCCTATGTCTAGATGTTAAGTCCAGCTTCGCAGCCTCTTATACTCAAATGCGGTAAAATGTAGTATGTCCTTAGGTCACCATCTCAATATTCTGCAACTCACTGTCAACTGTCTCAACTGTTCTGAATTCTTCCACATGCTCCTGCATCATTTTATCAAAAGCACTTGGAAACCAACTACCATAAGCATATTCCTAACATCCTCAACACCTCTACAAAGAAACCAAAACACCTTCATCAAGGCAACTTAATCAAATAGTTCATATCATTGCAACACCCTTATCTCTGCTCAACCTTATCTCTAATCTCTGGTCAACACAAACTACTCATGCTCTTGCATAATTTCTTAACTTATACTTTTGACACAATTGACACTAATGAAAACACAAGCTTGTTGACATCAATGGCAACACTGATTGCACATACTTGCAACACTCTTGTGCATGATGACTTTATGGATTTTACATGAAGGGTCTAATAACACATATCATTATGTTAAATGGGAATTGTTTGAAGATTCTAATGGCATATGATGGTATTGAGTTGTATGGGTTTTATTTTAAGGTTGCACCAAACTCATATGGTGTGCCAAGAATGCTTGTTCTTGCATTAGTTGAGTGATATAAACTCTTAAGAATTTTTTTGAAAGTTGCATGTCAATTATATGACTTTCATGAAGGCTTTAATGAAATATGTCATTGTATTTTATGGTTTTTTGTTTCAAGGTGCTTGTTCATGCACATGCATCATGGTTGAGTGACATTGACACTTGTACATGATGATTGTATAACTTTTGCATGAAGGGTCTAATGACATACATTCCATTAAGTTTTATGGGCATTGTTTGAATTAAGTTTTATGGGCATTGTTTGAAGGTTCTAATGACATGATGGCATTGAGTTGTATGGGTTTTGTATTGAGGTTACACCAACCTCCTATAGTATGCCTAGTGTGCTTGTTCATGCATTATGGTTGAGTGACATTGACTCTTGTGAATGACGATTATAAGAATTTTGCATGAAGGGTTGAATGAAATTTGTTATTGAGTTGTATGGGTTGTGGTTGAAGGTTATAATGACATATAGTCTAATGATAAATGTCATTAAATTGTATGGATTTTGTTTTAAAGTTGCATTGAACTCCTATAGTGTGCACAATGCAATTGTTCACGAACCATGTTTGAGTGACATTATTTCTTGTGCATGATAATTGTATGGATTTTGTGTGAAGGTATAAAGAAATATATGTCATTGAGCTCTATTTATTTCTTTAGAGCTTCTAATGGCATATATTGACTTGTATGGGTTTTTTTTAAAGTTCCATCAAACTAATATGGTGTGTCTAGTATGTTCATTCATGCATCATGGTTGCATGAAATTAATACTTATGCATGATGATTGTTCAAGTTTTGCATAAATAATTTAATGAAACATATGTCATTGAGTTGTATGGGCTTTGTTTGAAGGTTGTAATGTCATTGAGTTGTATGGGCTTTGTTTGAAGGTTGTAATGTCATTGATTTGTATGGGTTTTGTTGAAGGTTGCATCACACACCTATGTTGTGCCGAGTGTACTTGTTCATGCACCATGGTTAATTGACATTGGCTTTTGCATGAGGGTCTAATGAAATTTGTCTTTGATCTCTATGTGTGCTTTGCTTGAAGGTTCTAATAGCATACATGTCATTGAGTTATATGGGTTTTGTTTTAAGGTTACATCAAACTCCTATGGTTTTCTTGGTGTGCTCGATCATGCATCTTGCTTGAGTGAAATTGACTCTTGTGCATGATGATTGTATGCCTTTTGTGTCTAATGAAATATATGATCGAGTTTATAGATCATGATGATTGTATGGCTTTTGCATGGTTGAATAGATTTTCTTTAAAGGTTGCACTAAACTCATATGGTGTGCCTAGTCTACTTGTTCATGCATCATGGTTGCATGTCATTCTCTTGTGCATGATGACTATAAGGCATTTGCATGAAGGATCTAATGCAATATATGTTGTTGAGTTCTATGGGGCATCCTTTCAAGGTTCTATTGAGTTGTATTTGGTTTGTTTTAAGGTTGTACCAAACAACTATGGTGTGCCTCATGTTCTTGTTCATGCATCATAGGTGAGTGATATTGACCCTTCTATATGATGATTGTATGGATTTTACATGAAGCCTCTAATGAACTGTATCATTGAGATGTATGTACTTTGTTTGAAAGTGCTTGTTCATGCATCATGGTTGTATTTCTTTTTTGTGAATGCTTGAATGGAATATATATATCATTGAGTTGTATGGGATTTGTTTGAAGGTGCTTTCTCATGGTACACATCATGGTTGAGTGACATTGACTCATGTGCATGATAATTTTATTACTTTTTTATGAAGGGTGTAATGATTTTAGTTCTATGGCCATTTTTTGAATATTCTATTAGCATGTGATGGCATTGAGTTGTATGGGTTTTGTCTTGAGGTTGCACCAAACTCCTATGGTGTGCTTAGTGTGCTTGTTCATGCATCATGGTTGAGTGACATTAACTCTTGTACTAAGTGACTATACAAATTTTGTGTAGGGTCTATTAAATATATGTCATTAAGTTGTATGGGCTTTGTTTGAAGGTTCTAATGGCACATATATACGCTCTAATGTAAAATATATCATTTATTTGTATGGATTTTGTTTTAAGGTTGCATCAAACTCCTGTGGTGTGCTTAGTGTGCTTGTTCATGCATCATGGTTGAGTGACACTAACTCTTGTGCAAGGTGACTGCACAAATTTTGTGTAGGGTCTATTAAGTATATGTCCTTGAGTTGTATGGGCTTTGTTTGAAGGTTCTAATGGCATATATATATGCTCCAATGTCAAATATGTCATTTATTTGTATGGGTTTTGTTTTAAGGTTGCATCAAACTCCTATGATATGCCTAGTGTGGTTGTTCATGCATCATGGTAGAGTGATATTATCTCTTGTCAGGGTAAACTTTAAGAGTTGGCCCCTAGAAAATGCTATAGAAATCCTAGTGAATCCCCTATGTTGCGATATAATTGACTTGGTGATTTGTTCCAAAAATTGAACTGAAGTCATAGAGAGGGTGGTTATTTTATGTTTAATATCATTTTAAAAATAAATTCTTGGCAATTTTGAAGCCCAAAATTCATTCTTGTTTTAATCAGATTGGTGAATGAGAACCTAGTTTTTTCATAAAATATTAATTTAGTTGGCGAAATAAGGCTAAATTTTTCCTATTTTTTAATTGAGGTGGCAAATATAGGCCAGATTTATGATAATTTTTTAATTTAGGTGGTGAATTAACACCTAATGTAATATAAATTTTTAATCATAGTGGTGAATTAAAACCTAATGTAATATAAATTTTTAATTATGGTTTTGTACTTTTTGTTTCTAGTTAATACTGAATTAATACTAATTTGAAAGTTTTTTTAATAAAAAGGTGCAGAGCACCTATACTATATTAATATCAAAAGTCATAAAAAATTACATCGAAGGGCTCCACAAAGCCAGAAAGGGCACTAGGACCACCATGAAATCATACAGGGATACACTTTTACAATTAGATAATCAAAGCCAAAAAGGGCACGTAGGCACTATGGACCCCATGAAAGCATACAAAGATAAGCTTTTACAATTAGGTAATAAAAACAAAAAGCATCATATGATTAATACCAACCAAAGGTAGTACTAAAATTGAGAGAACACATCCAAAATACCACATCACATCAAGACACACCCTTACTTAGGGTCTTAAGAATCCATAGTGTCATCAACATGAGGCAAACGAATATGAGGAAACAACATATTAGCATTCCCAGGCTGAGGAGCAACATCTGGTGCATGCATTCATAGGAAGCAAATGGAATTAAATATCTCTTTTACATGAACATCAAATCTTGGTGGTAACTAGAATTTGTACATTTTTAGCACTAAATTTAGAGCACTCCTGCAGCCAAAATGAAGCCCCTTTTGTTGAGTGTTATAAATGCATGCCAGAACTTTGAAGGAGTTGGATGGAAAATAAGCCACCCAAAGGAGCCTCATCTTCATACATGTAGTTTTCCATCACCAACTAGAGTTTTTCTATAGTGACAAGATATTGATGAATGGAAGAGAATGCTAGAGTTTCCACGAACTCTGTATCTTGTACCAGATCCATCATGTTGGAAAGAAACATGGAAACAAGCTCTGAGTAGAGAAGCATCCATGAGAATTCCTGCAACAAACCTTCCCCAACCATAACACAGTCAAAATTGAAAACCTTCTGCAATTTGGTGGAGTCATAGGCCCCTAATTCTATGGGTTCCCATTTCTAGGGATGGATATAAATATGATAATTCTTTATAACATTCTTCATGGTTATGCAGAGAGAGCAGTGCAAATATGAGGTTGGGGAATAAAGTAACAAGTGGAAGTTACAATTGAAAACCCAACAACTAATGATATTTGAAGAGAATGTTTCCATTAATACACACAAGTAGTATTGGATCTAATGCACAATTGATGACATGAAATAGGATATCAAAGATTGTAAACATAAATACAAATTTACTCCCAAAATAATCGCGAGCAAAGATGACATTGTGTGATTATATATTGCATCACATAATCAATATTTCTAATTAATTCCGCACACGTGAACTATCATATATGATATTGTAATCTATAACATTTGCATTTAACTCTGCACATGCAAACTATCTGTCTGAATGTTTTTTGAGATGCATACAAATAATATCTAGGCATATGTAATATTATGTCAAATCCAGAAGGCCATCCTTTCACTCAAACTATTACTTAGATGGGATTACCTTATTCTTATTCGCTTTCTTCAATTTAAATAAAACATTCATTTAATTTAGCTTTAAATTACATAAATGAAGCCGTATCTAATCACATGCTTGACCAACAATTATATTCTTCCTTTGCTATGTTCATTTTGTGGAAATCTTATTGATCTCTTCAAATCTTGTCCTACGAGATCATGGAGCCTTTCTTCTTCTTGTGTTCTATTCATAGAGAGATGGCTTTCCATGGACCAGTGTTGCAAAGTAGGTTAAACATTATCTTCAATTTACCTTCAAATAGGTAAAAGAGACCATTAAGGAAGTCATTGTCATCGACTACCTAGAACTTGATATCAAGAGTCATGCCAATTTTGAGGTAGCGTCTTATCTCCTGTCAAATGTCCTACGGGTTACACAATCCATGACATCAATGGTATTGGTGGGAGAAATGTTTATCTGATCACAATCCAAAGTAAGGTTGCATGTAGTAGCAACAATAGACTGGAACTTCCCACAAGATACTTTACCAGTTGTTGGAGATGAGTTCAGAGGCATCGTTTCTATTGGAGCACTCTTGGAGCTGGAGAATAGAATGATGAGGCTTGCAGAGAATCTTCAAACACTCTACGAAGTCATACTCACCGATAATTTGGGAATTGCCATTGTGAGTGTTATGCGTGTTCTGGATGAAATGAGAACTCCTTCCATTAGTTCTCATCCCTTTGTAGACAAAGTTCATTTTGAGTGTGCCCGTTAGGTGGCACTATTTCTTCTAGGTTTAGCCCACAATACCAACTGCAATAGAGCTTAGAGAAAGGTTACTAAGTTTTTAGTAATTAGTATAAAATTTTGTAAATATTATACTAAATACTATAGTTTTTTGTATACCATTTAGTAGTTTTAAGATCTTTACTTCAGAAGACAAGGAACTTTAAGTTAATTGTTCAAGTCTTGAACACATGTAATATTTTTGTGAAGCTCGAATATATATACAACTCTAATACAAGTTATTTTAATATAGTTATTTCTATTTTCCCCTTTAAAAGAATGATTGCATTTGAATTATAGTTATTTTAATATAGCCCCACCAACTGACATGTCACCTTAGCTAGCCAATGGCATTGCACAACTATGCCAACTTAGCATTGGATTTACTTTAAATAGACATATGGTTCAAGAGGAATTTCTTAAATTTTATCTCGGTTAAAACTTAAAGTGCAATTTCCCTATTGGCTTTCGCTCCTACAAATTTGATGGATAATGTGCCAACTATATAACGTAGACCTAGGGCACGCCAACCTTTTGACCTATTGGGCAATGGTGTTGCAACCTACCCTAACCAACACCCATCTTTACTTTGACACCCGTATGTCGTTGATGTGGTTAAATGGTTTGATCTGATGGGGTGGGATCAATACAATGTTTGAATGAGATGACATGGAAGATCTTATCAAAATAAGACCTAGTTGAAATAATTACCAAGAAATAATGTAAACACCTAAATAAATGCATGCACGCTCATAAAACCAGCCAATGGCATTGTGGGTTGTGGCATGCCCTAATGAGGTTAAACAGTTTGAAAAGATGGGAATTAAATGACATGCAAGATCTTCACACAACAATCTATGATGCATAATTACCCAAAAATAATATAATTTTGCACATAAAATTAAATTCATAAGACTACGCAAAAGGACAGCATTGCCGCAAGCCCCAAGAACTAAGCTATTGACCAATCATGTGATTGCCTGCCCTCACCGACTTACATTTTTACTACCAACAATGCATGTCGTTAATGAGTTTAAATACTTTGATTCAATAGGGTGAGATGAATATAAAAAGGGAATTAATTGAGATGTAACATCTTCTCACAATAATTAAAGATTTTCTTAGAGTAATTACAAAACAATGTAATTCTTCAGAAAATGATGGTACGGTGGGGCAGGAGGCCACTCCAACTGAGCATTGATGATGTTAAATAATTTCATCTGATGGGGTAAAAGATGTGAATTAAATGACATCTAAGATATTATCGAAATGTAATCACATGTGAGTAATAAATGCATATAGCGTATCAGAATTATGAATTTACTTTCAATTTGCATTCTAATTAAAAATTACTCGTGAGACATTAACTGAATAGCATTACATGTAGACAAGTGGAAATTTTCAATGAGCCCATATGTACTTCAACTTGCCTAATTTGACACTCTAGTGAGCCTCCATTAATACTCAACACAAATAAATGCATAAGCCCATTTAATTTTATGTTTATCTCGTAGCTTCTTGCAAAACACATTAATTTTACCGTTACAGTTTATAGTTTGTAGCACACATGTAATAAGAGACATTAAAAACAAGTTTGAAAGCTGAGGTATTCCTATAGTAGTCAAAACAAGAAACAATTGTAAGGAGTTATGGTGTTTATCATAGAAGCTATGTGGCGAAGGTAATTCAACTTTTAGTCGTGTTTGAATTTTTTCATTAAATAGTCAAGTTCAATAATTGTTTTTAACAATAGTCCAAAATGTCTTTTTATTTATAATAGTTTAATTGCACCACATTTCTGGGCTACGCAGAATGTTATCTATTTCCAGTGATGGGAATGAAGAATTACAATCCTTTTTGTACAGTGATATAGTATGTTGAGAGTTAGCAGTTTTGGCTTTGGCCAATGAGCCATACTACTACAATTGGTCAATTGAGATCAACCATTTAGACCATAGATGAGACAAACTTAGAATTAAAACTGATGTGTGGATGTGGTGGTGTAACGTGAGTGACAATGACAGTCAGAAAGACTTGATAAATTTAATCCTCCTTTTTTGGCCTCATTGTTAACCTCATCTAATGTTGTCTTATACATATACTTCAAAATACAATGGGATGCTAATTACTGACATTGTGAGTGACAATGTTTTTCAATATGTCCCAGAAAGGTTCCCCATCAACCGACTCGTTTTGGATTACACTGAAGAATTAGTAAGACATCGCATAATTCATACTCATAGATGAGAAAGATTTTGGAGGACAAGGGAAAGGATGAACTATTCTTGAAGGTCCAAGGATGTTTTTGAATTTTTTCTCTAGCTTGTTTTGAAGGCCAAGTATAAACTATTCTAGGTTTCAAAGCTACTTGTAAGTGTAGCTTGTAACTTGTTACTATTTTTTTATGACAAATGTAAATAATTAGTTTCAATTTTGCTAGCATTTATCCTCGAAAGAAATATGGTTTTGTGACTTTAAATTATTCAACAATTTTGAGAAAGTGAGACAAATACAATTACTAAATGCCCATTTCATTTTTAGTTATTGTTTTGTTTAAAATCACAAATGCATTTCAAGCTTTATAAATACTAAAATTAAATCTATTCTAAGATTATCTTAAATATATGTGTAATATATATATATGTGAAATGTATAGACTACAATACAAAGATAACTGCTACAAATTTGACTTTAGTCTTAATAATAATAACCTTCTCAAAATTCCCTGTCTACAACAAAAACTCGACTTCAAAACTTGGGTCTGATGACAAATTCAGTTAGTCAGTGAGGTAATGGATGAGACTTTCCTTCAAGGTGGTGATAACCCCTGTCTTCTATGTATCTTGCCATGCTATAGATAATCTGAACCCTATATCTACATTTGGTTGGGTTTCTTGCTAGCTTGGCATAGGTGTCCAAATGATTGAAGGGTACCACTTCAAGCCAATCCACCAGATACCCTTCTCCTTCATACCCCTTATATATTGTTTTACCCTAGTAATATCCAGCTGAAAATTTGGACAACCTAAAGGCTCTTTTCTTTTCAATCTGGGTGTGAGCTCATCTCATCAATTCTTACAATGGTCTCTACTATTTGCAATATGTAGTAACATTCCTTCAGCTACCTCAATCACTTTATCCTTGGTGTCCTACATCATGTCCATGTTTTTTTATTAGTTGTAAATCTATATAGATTATGAAACACTTCCCTCACCAGAATATGTTCCCCTCTATCATAATTTTTTCATCTCTCTCCATGTTTTCATACCTCTTCTTCTCCAATCCTCTTTCTATTTGTCCTTGGACAAAAAAACAAAATGCTCTCAACTAAACATCTCCAATGTGCAGATTAGGATTCCAATCTTTATCATTAGATTAAATAAATTTATGCAAATATAACTTGCATAACATAATCTTTTCTATTTCAACTTCACTTCCTAAATAAGATTCTCAAAATGATATAGGTGTGTCTAGGTTTTCTAATGATCCTTTAGTCACCCTTTTATCTGTAACTTGTGAAACTGCATGACCTCTTGCTGGGGGCCTACACTATAACATTTTACTTGCAAGCATTGAAATTAACTAAGTTATGCCCCTCAAAACCCTATTTTCCTCATTCAACTTTTCAGTTTCTATTTTTGCCTTTATCAATTGCTACAATTTCTCCTTTTGATTGGTATATGTAATGAACCAATTTTTTTAACTTCTCCAATTTGCTCTCATGTAACTCCTTTACAAGATGTGCTTCTTTATCCTTTACCTGCATTACAGTAACTTCTAGTTATGTAACTTTGTTTTTAAGTGCCCTTATCTCATCTTCTTGTTTCCTGATCAACTCACTGGCCTCCTCTAACTCCATCAGTCCTATAACAGACTCATTGATCCCTACTATAGATCCATCCTGTTCAATATCTTTAATAACTAGATCAGCAAGTTCTTCTCCCCGTTCTACCATAACTACCCTTGCTACAGGGATCACTGATTTAGGTTCTCCTAGAATAGAGCCTTCTACTATAGGCATTTTCACTGTTGGATTTTGCATCACAAAATATTTAGCTACAAGTATTCTTCTCTTTCATTTAGTGCTCCACGACACTGTTTCCTCCAAAATCTCCACCCCCAAATCAGATTGATCTTGTTTCTCCATTTACTGGCCATGGCCGCTAAATTCTTAAGTCTCGTAGATGACCTTATATTCAATTTTAGAGTAGGGGGTTTTACGTGTTGTTCATCTCCATGTTCAGATTCTTCTTTCTAAATATTTTGTCTCATTCAATTTCTAGTATATCATGTTGTAGCTATAGAGGGCCTTGCTTTATCTCCCGGAGCAATGCCTATAGGAGGAATATTACTTGTTTCAATATGTGCATCATGGAGTATAAAAGTTGTGTCTGCCCATGTTCATAAGGTCAAGTAAAGAAATAAGGAGTTAAAGGGGCACATTGCCCAACTCCACTCATTTGTTAAGCGATTGGTTGCTCCTGGTGTACAAATAACAGAGGTACCAACTCATTGAAGCAAGCTTGGTTCACTAATTTTTTGGAGAGTAGAGAGGAAGTGATCCAGATAACATTTTACAATTGGGATACCCTGGCCCATATTTGGACCAAGATAGATCAATTGAAGAAGGAATGTGCTATGAGGCTTGACCAGAATGATCAAGACCTCAATAAATTGATAAATGCTAGCAAGCTGAAGGATAAGGTGTTGCTCAAGCACCACATTTTGACCTTGCAAACAATACATAAGATATTCATGTGGATAAAGGATTTGAAATTTGAAGCAGATATCCTTAAAGGATGTAGACTTAAAGTAACACACATAAGCACAAAAGTGCATAACCTATTGAAAGATGAAGTGGAGATTCTTGAGGAGCTGTTGGGAAATTAGGTGAGCGAAAAGGAAATGTATGATGAGCAAGTCTCCATAGAGACGTTCAAGGCTCACTTTGATCCAATTTTGAGGGACCCTATTCAAATTTTTTCAGAGAAGGCAATAGATGAAGTGATGGAATTGTCCATGAAGGTAAAGACATAAACATAAGTTGGAGAGTAGGACACATAAATAGGTATTCATAAGTGATCAACTGTAGGTGCAGGAGTATGCCAAACTTAAAGCACATCAGTTTGACAAGATAAAAATGGATGTAGATATAAAATCTTATGATATCTATGCAAGGTTGGACTTGGGAGGAACTCTAGTTGGCAAAGATTCATCCGAGGCAGAGGAATAGGTTATCCATAAAGATGTGGATGTAAAGATACCAGGGTATATTCCATTTTTGCTAGTTGTACTCCACCAATGATTCCCAATCGGCAATCGCGTGCCACATTTTTTAACCATTGATATTTTGAGAGATATCCTGACCATTGATGCATTGTAACTAACCTTAGGTCCTTGTTCTATAAAAGGGCCTAGATCATCTTGTATTAGAGAGATTGAATTGATGAACTTTTTGAACACTAAGCTTGTTAATTGTACATATATGTGTCTTTCTCATGGTTCTTTCTCACAATCAGTGTAAATGTGTATATTCCTTGTATATATAATGAAAATAAAGTTCCAGATTACTATTACATTGTAAATCTTGAGTAATCTTCCATTATTCTTAGTCTGTAATGGTGAATTGTTGCGTTCTTTTGAAATGCATTCTCTTGGTTATTTGCTACTGATCGCTTTCCTTGAAGATTTGCATCTCTATTACATAGCTATGAATGTTTCTGGTAAAGTATGAGTAGATTTACTTTGTTTGATTATATCAAGATATGCATGTGGATCATTGGTAAAATTCAATTAGTTTAGGATCTTACTTCTTTAACTCAATCTTTAACTCTTCATTTTGCAAAATATAGTGAATAAATGCAAATAACTATTTGACATATCTAGAGTAAATATGACTGGATGAACACAAATAATGATAAATCATATCCAATTGACCATAAATATCAATGAAGTGCATGTTTTCAAGAACACCTTTAGGTAAATTCATGGTATATATGAAAAGATTAGTTTAGACAGAGAATATAGTTTTAGAAGAACTAATCAAAGTTAGGATAATTTCAGAAGAACTAATCAAGTTGAGATAGTTTCTGAAGAATTGATCAAAGTGTGGAGTAGGAAAAATCAGGTTAACAAGATCAAGCATTACAACAAAACCCAATCCTACCTCCTTCAAGAAATCTAAATGACACAAAATGAAAGAAAATTAAAGAACAATGTCACCTAGATTGTGTTGATTCCTTGGTTGAATGTGGATTGCTTCTCAATAGTGAACAACCATAGTTGCCAAAGTTGCCATGATGATAGATGATATGCTCAAAGTGCTTAATGGATGCTCAATGGATGCGATATGTTTAAGACAATAATCTGGATGCTAAGGATAGTGGGTGATTGGAATGAAATGAGAGGGTGTATATATAGCTCTCAACTAAGATTGATCAACGGTGGAGAAAATGTGGTGGAATGGGTGGTTTAGATAATTCAAGAGGCATGGATGAATGTGTACAAGACATGTGTCCATAGGAAAAAAATTATTAAATGAGTTAGTTGACTTGTCGATAAAGATAAGATTGATTTTCTTAAAAATAGAATGCTTTTCTATTTTAAGAGTTGGATGACAAGGATAATTGATTTTTAAACCAATTAAATTATTTTTTGTTTTTAATTTTTGACATACTAAGGAAAAGGACAACTTGTACACATAGAAGAAAGTGATAAAAGAGGGAAATGATAAGATAAAAATAAATTAAACAAATAAATTCATTTAATTTAATTTTTAAATGGAGGAAAAAGCTAAATTTAGAAAATTGGAAGAATAAATATAAATTAAATAAATAAATTTATTTAATTTATATGCATGATGAGATAAATAAATAAAATATTAATTTTATTCATTTAAAGAGCTGAAATTAAATAAATTTAGAAAATTTATTTAATTTTAGAAGAATAATAGGATAATTAAATAATTAAAGATTATTTAACAATAGATAGAAAATAGAAGAATAAAGATAATGAAAATAGATGAAATTAATTAATTAAATATAATTTATTTAATTAATGATAGAAGTGGATAGTTTAGAAGAAAATGGATAATTGATACAAGTGTGGTAGACAAAATCGACATATGCAGTGGTGAATAATGCGACAAATCGATAAATGGTATGAAGGGTCAATTTTGGGTGTCTACACAAAGTTATGTTCAATTTATGCTTATATGTTTAAATCTGAACTAGATACTATAGGATCTGATGCAATTGTCAAGAATATATATAGATTAGGTGCAATATACAAGATATTTGTGGAATTCGGCTGAATCTAAGAAAGAACACAACTGTAAGGTGTAAGTCCCCCAAAATGGTACAACATATCACAACAACCCTTGAGTGACTGTCAAAAGGTCAAGACCTGACTAACAGAGACTTGGGACAACAAATCCTCATGGATCTTGAAGTCTTTCAAGATGAGTAAAGGTTTGTGATATAAACTTTTATTCATGTGTATGTGACTAACAACCACATCAACAGTTACAACTTTTACAAGTGGCCCAAAATAAATATTTAATGTGGATAAACACATCTCCTAGATACCTCACAAATATTTTTTTTCATTAATTAATATTTCATTTTTATGCAAGGTGTACAACACACCTTTTCCTAACATTCTCCCACTTGTTGTATACATTGCATAAGGGTCAATCAATGGAATACATCATCATTGCCATACATGAAACCACATGAATCTCCAGCATGCTCTCTTGCCCCATCAACATACTTGCAATAAAATCAAGGTGACCATCATCTCAAGCAAGAATTCCTCTCATCCTCTAACATGCCACCTATAGAAGAAAAGGAACATGCCAAGGTGAAGATGCACCAAATCAAAAGAACACAAGAATCAAATCCAAGTGATAACAAAGGCTCCAAATTGTTGTCAAAGGTAAAAAACCCAAATGACTGGAAATAGTACCCACAACATATTCTAATACATCCAACCATCCATACCTCATATGTATCAACAACATCAGTAAATTTATGCCAACAATATGTCCAACCCATATACCACAATCACAAGCTCCCTGTATTAAAACCTATCAATGAAGAACATATAGATCTAGGAACTCCCATTGTACAAGTAATGTCAAATTTGAAAATAGATTAAGGAATAATATGTCTACCAATCAACACTCAAACCAAGGTATGAATAATGATCAAAACCATGTAGTTCCGAGAAAAATCACAATGATCCACACATGCAACATAAAATACTACATACTCCCTCACAACATGCCACATAACTCTCCCAAATCATATAACATGAACCTCTAGGAAGTAACCATAGAACAAAGAGAGAAAACCTATAAATCATATCATGTCCTTCTACCAACACCTCAAAGTGCTAAGCTATGTCAAGTATGATCTTCTTTACAACCCCAAATGAAAAGCCTTAACAACACCCAACCATTCAATCTCATAGATCAAATCAACATATTTATCATGTAATAACATGGCTATAAGACTATCAAACTCATAACCATTCCTAAAAACTAGGAATAAGCCCAATCACATCTCCTATATCCTCATAAATGTCATCATAATTCAACCCATATGCACAAGGAGACAACCATGCCAACACCCTCAAATGAACAGGCTCCAGAACTAATACCAAAGATCAAGATCCATATCCATGAGAAGACAAAGCATAAGATAAAATGCATCTAAAAGATGGGAAATATCTCTAAGAAGATAATCTTCTAATTATACGAAGAGTAAGGAATGAGAATGCTCCTCTAGGATACACCAAGCCATAATTACTCTATCCAAGAATAATCTTCTCTAAGGTCCATGAACTCATGTTCATCTCCTGGTGTAGGCTCCTCAGTCCTCTTGTTGAAACCTCCAAAGAGTAACTACCTCAACAAATATATCTAATCCTAAGAGAACTCTAGCCTCACCCAAGTCTCCAAGTATCCATGAGCACCTACAACTAAACAATCCATGCTAAGCTCCAAATGCAACACCGCACTATCATGAAGCTCCCAATCACATGACCAATGTACTTAGTACCAAGCAAACCAACAAGATCATTGTCAAAGCTCCAATTGTAGAATTAGGAATCCAATCATGACATCATGATCTAACATCTCCTCTTAGGAGATCACATGCACCAATTTGTACACATCCTAGTCTCAAGAGAACTTGTATCATGTCAACACTTAAACTAGTATCTAGACACAATACAAAACATACTCTAAACCAAGGATCAACATCTCCAATCACATGAAGATAACCATCTCCTTAAAATAGTACATAAGATATAAAATCGTTCATATTTCATAAGAATCATGATCCAAGAGTTTTTCCATGACACCTAACCATTGTAGATGATCATCCATCACTAGGTGACTAATTCACATTACTACCAAAGTTCCAACTAAACTGTGATACAATCTATACATGGTATCATGATAATCATCTCCTAAATGAAGATTACCCATGGTCCACACACACAACTGTAATACCAAAAAATCCATAGTAGAACCAAGATCTCCAAGCCAAAAAGATAAACCATCACTTTCAAAATCTCATAAAAACTATGTATCCAAGCTATCCATGACATTGTGATAAACATGCTACAAGTCCCAATAACTGAATATCTAGGTACTCTAATAATCTGGATCCTCTCATCCTAATGCAACATACCAATGAACAAATGACCACAAACAAGGCCAACTAAGAAAGTCTACATCAAACACTAAAATGATCTCATGGATATAGAAAGTCTACATCCAAGTCATAAACGAATGGGTGATCAACCCACAAACCATAACTCATAGATACTGAAAATATGAAGCATGCAAACTCATCATCACATTAGTAACTTGCAAACTAAGATATCAAAGAAGATAACCTATAGACTCCAAGACTCAAACACCAAATCAACCACAACTTTGATTTGTCAAACAAGTCTACAAATGAGTAACCTTAGTCAAGGAACTAATCAAGTATCCAGGAGATAAGAAAAACCTCCTAAGAGTAAACCACACCACCCCCTGTAATCATGAATCAATCATCATAACCCAAACTATCAATCACATACATGATCATGTCATGCTAATGCTCAAATGTACTTGCATAACCATGACACCATAATAATCACCATATCTATACCTATACTCAACTCGCACTAAAACAAGACTCCTAGTATCACACATGTATCAAACCATGTCCTCAAACTAGGAGACAACATGTGTACCTGTCACCATCAAAGTCCAAACTTTGAAAACACTTGTAAACTGGTATCAAGAAGCACCAAATCTTAGAACCTGCTATACCATCATACTGCTTTGATAAAAACATGTACTCCCTCAAGTTTGTACCCAAAGAATCATCTAAATTCTCATACAATCACACCCTAAAGCTTAGGCTCCCACAAGTGATTAGACAAGTACAAACCTCTCTCTACACACCAAACTAGAAGTATACCTAATTGATGCAGGAGCATCTCTAGTTCAAGAGCAATCTTGCATCAACCAAAAACATTTGCATTTCAGTTTGTTTCTTTTCATTTTCTAGTTTTGTTTAGGCAGTTCAGTCAGTAGCAGTTTCTGTATTTTGGTCTGCATTCTGCTGCAATTACATTTCAGATCTTATGGAGCTAGACTTAGGATCTACATTCATTCATGCACAACATATCCAAAACTCAGAGCATTTGGATCAATTACTAGAAAGTTATCACTAGCAGAAGATCAACTATTTCCTCAGAGCAAAGCATCCTGACAATCTCAAACAATCAGCTAAAGGAGAAGGCCTGCAAAGCATTTCACAACCTTCAAAGCTTAATGACACATCATTCAATGTTGTTTGGCTCATGGCCAACCTTTCCTGAGATCCATGCATCATTCCATTCATTTGCAGAGAAATTCTATTCATTTAGGTCTGGCATATCTGTGTACACACGTTACAACTCTTCATTGGAGTTTGTGATCTTCCTTGGCTGACGTGGAGGAATCTTATGTTTTGGACATGATATATATCGATGTATTAGATGCCTAGGAATGTAGTGATGATCATTAGCATAAGTTCATAGATTAGATTCTTGGCGAGGGAGGTTCAAAGCTATATCTTGTGTATATTTTGATATTCTGTAATGAGGCCTGTGAGCCCTAATTGTAAGGCCGCATGTTGCTGACTGATTTGTAGTTGAATTCTATGATATACTAAATGATTGAATCTGTATTTACTTCATATCTTTGAGTTGTTTCTGTTGTGTTTTGTGAGGCCCACTTTTACCTCACCTGTATTATTTTTCTTATAGCACTCTTTTGATGGATTTATGATGGTCTTGTGGATTTTGGGGACTGTTGATCCCGCACTTGGACCTTATTACCTTATCTTATACTTGATTAGATAGATGGTTTATGCTTTATGGATGGTTATATGGTATGTTAGATTCCCATTTGATGATATGATGTTAGATGCTATGATGTCATTTGATGCTATTGATATGTGCATAGATGTTGAGACTGATGTTAGCTCTTACCTTATGTGATCCTAATTATACTTGTGAGTGATGGATGATGTGAGAGACATTATATTATCATGTGATTGTTTTGATGTTGTATGTGATATTACGATCATGTGTGTGTGATGCATGTTGTTCATTTGCTTCGGCTACTTTATCATGTGCTATTGATGGGTTTGTGGAGTGTGCAGGTTACTTTCCATACCCATGGAAATTGGAGGTCGGACAACAACCATGTGTTATTCCCTATTCAGCCAACCTAGTCCTAAGTAGGACTAAGGTCACGTGTATTTAAGAATGTTGATTTTTGTTGTATTTTATTTATGACATTTGGTATGGTTTAAACCTTTTCAATTTATCTTTTGATGTGTTGTAAAAAAATGTAATGTTGAGTTTGCACAATTTTTAAGTGTTAAATGTTTGAAGCCACTTTTAAGTGATTTTATGTGTTTCTAAGTGTCAAGATAATGGTCAAATATTGACCCTAGGTCATACCCCTAGGGTTTAGGACCATTCCTAGCATTTTTAAACTTGATTTGGACCTTGTATGGTCACCCAAACTTGACCCTGAAGTCAAGTGACGAATTTGGGAAGTGTGAGCGGTGGTTGGAAGGTCACCATCTCACTTAACCCCAACCTCACCCACTTGGGTAAGGTTACCCTTGTTCCCATGCTTTAGAAGCTTCTCACATGTGTGGGACCTCTTCCCTATGTTCTCACACATGTGTGAGAGCACTTGTGGGGAAGAGTGCAGCTTAGATTAATGAGAAGGTGACAAGTGTCACCTCCTCATTCATAAGAAGCTTCCCTTGTGTGCTCACCTCTCCCTATTCTCTCACACATGTGTGAAAGCACTTGTGGGAGAATGTGTAGCTTTGTGGAATGGGGAGGTGACAAGTGTCACCTCCACAATCTTGTGGGTTTGTGAGAAGGGTTATGTGGATGGAGGAGAGGGTGACAAGTGTCACCTTCTCATCCATTAGGGTTTTAGAGCCTTGTCTTTATATCTCTCCCATTTTGATGAGATGGGGGTTCTTCTTTTCATTTCTTTTGGGAAACTTTATACTTGTGTTGGGAGAGTGAAGGACTTGGAGATTTTTGGGAGAACTTGTGGAAGCTCTTCACCAAACACACTCCATCCTTGAAGCTTGAGAGGTATTTCTCAAGGATTCAAGCCATTTTCTTATTTGTTTTACTTATGCAATGTGTTTATGCATGTTTTGTGCTTATGTTATTTTAGTTTTATGTGTTGTGGGTCTTATGGGTTGTTTGGGTGAGCTCTCCTTGTGAGAGACCTCACCTTAGTATTGGGTAAGAGAGGATGTGAACCTCCTTGGTTTCCCATCTTTGTTATGGTATTTGATTTGTGGCCAAGGGCCTTTATTTGGAGCTTTGAGGAGTTTGGGTTATGGCATGAGTGCCTTGGTTTTGTGAAATGAGAAGTATGGTAAGAGGCCAAGTGAATAATGAGTATTTTTGTGTATTAAGAATGTGGGTATCCTTGAGTAGAGTGAGTCCACTCTCTCACCCTTCAAATCCATTTCTAAGATGGGTTAGTTTTGTGTTAATCCTTGAGTTGGGTGTTGATGTGTCTTATGTGTGTGTTTTACTTCTATGTGACATGAGCCTTGGTTATTGGAAGGCCTCCTAGCTTGGGGGTGGCCTATTTTAGGCCTAGGTTGGGAGGAGAGCATCCCATGGGCATGGATTCCTGTTTGTTGTTTTGTAGGTGCATTTGGTGGCTTGGGAAGGAAATATGGTGTTTTAGATGGACCTGTGTATTTTTTAAATGAGAGTATAGAGATGCCTCATCCGTATTTTGGGTTGTATTAAGTTGTTCAAAATTGAGAGAAAACTCTCATAAGGATTGGTGTCATTTTTCCCTCCTTGTAAAGTTGCAATATGTTGAATAAAGAGTTATTGTTTTATCATTATGCATTGTTGGATTAATGGTTTATCTCTCTCTCTCTCTACTATTTGGTGAATGCAAGAAATTAATTCAAGAGACTAAATTTTATTTCTAAGTCTTATAATGAAATGCAAGAATGTTCCTATTCTATTTTGAAAAGAAAGAAAAGTAATTCATATATATTATGGTTGTATGAATTTAATTCCTTTGGTTAGTTGATTTTAGAAATTTTTATATCATAGTTTGAAATTGGTAGCAGAGTTAAATATATAACTATTCACATTTTTCTTTTTAATATATATATATATATAAAATAATTATATAAGAATTATAAATATATACTTATTTCATCTTAGTAAAAATAATGTACTGGTCTTATTATGCTCACTATTTTATTTTACACAGTGAACAAAAAGAATACACAGTGAGTTATATATATTGGTGCATGAGCACCTTGGCCCATTTTGGCCATAAAGAGTCAATAAGGTCCTAGGTGGCTCTAGGACAAAGTTATGATATTTTTATCATCAAGTGGATGTAATAAGGTCACTTAGGACCAATTTTGATGTTTTTGAGTCATGTTTTTGTCAAATATGGTCAAATAATGTAAGAACTTGTCAAGGTTGTTTTGAAACCTCAATAAATAATGCCTTTGGAGAGGGTGTAAACGACCTTTCAGTTGAAATGATGGTTGTAGGAAGTTGAAAACTATTTTAAAAATGTTCAAATACCCTCACATACCCTGAGGACAAGGGTTGGAGGAGTTTGGAAGTGAAAAACTTGAATAAAAATAAAATTTTTTGCTATTTTTCTGTAAATCTACTATTCCTAGCCGTACCACAAGACTGTACAGAACAATCATGTCTTGAAACCTATCAGATGTGATAGGTGGTTGATTCAATTTCCATTTTCACATGGTTTGAGGTTTTTTCATTGAGTTTTGAGAGAGAAATCGTTGTTTTTTCTGAAACTACCTGTTTGACTGTGAAAATAGGGGTTTGAGGGCATAAAATGATGAATTAGGGCATTCCACCCATTGTAAATCTTTGTGGCTTAGTGGAATGACCCCATTAAACATGTTAGAGGTTTCCTTGAAGCTTCAAAGGCAGAGAATGACCGTTGTGGGGCTTTAGGGTGATGTATTAGGGTTGTTCAGAAGGGTTTTCAATGTGGAAATGAGGAACTAACGAGGGGTTTTGGAAAAATGTCAATGGAACTATCTATATGATGGTTTTGTGAGTTTGTGTAGGTCCATTCCAAAGTGTTTGAGGTAGTGTCTTGTAGAGAAAGTGTTTGGAACTATCATTTTCAATAAACCCTCCTTGAAACTAGCCTAGAAAGGCCTAAAACAAGTATTTAGTAGTTTGGGGCTTAAATGAGTGTTCCAAACCCTAAAGGTTGGTTAATTAGAGGTTTTGGAGGATTTTATAAGATTGTTTGAAGGTATTTTGGGTTGGAAGTAAGTTTAAGAAGTAGTTCCTTTGTAAAATAGGGCTAATTGGGCTCTTTAGGAAAATGGGACAATCAATTTTAGAGGGGTTTGGTCTGAAACAACCCTAGTTGGAAATGTGATATGGTTAAGTAGGCCCAAAAGAGTATTTTAAATGGTAAACCATTTGTGGGTTTGAAGAGTTTACAAGGAGTTATGTCCAAAAATCATTGTTTATAGGGCTACAAGGCTAGTGACCTGTTTGTGAAGCAAGTGTCATCAAACCTTAGTTTTAGTGAATGCTAATTGTTTGGTTGGGTAGGTTAATAGGTGTTAGCATCCCCTACTGCATCAAAGTGGTATCAAATCTTAGGTTTTGATTTGTTTGGTTAAAAGTTAAAATTTGTTGCAGGTTGAAGGATTGACATGTGGAAGGTGAAAAGGCAAAGTTGCAAGGATGCCTCCAAAGAATAGTGGTACTACTAGAGAGTTGTAGGAGTTGAAGCATAGACATGCTAGAGAGATGAGAGAGTTGGACCAAAGAATTGCAGCCTTGGAGACAAACAAAAGAAGAGATGTGGAAGAGAGTGAGTTAGAGGAAGAAGAAGATGAAGGATATGAGGATGTAGAAGAAGAGTTAGACCCTGAGGATGAAAGAATGGCCAAATTATTGAAGGCGGTAAAAGAGGACAAAAATAAGGTGAAAATAGATGTGCAAAAGTATGGAGGAAGTCTTAATGATGAGGAGTTTCTTGATTGGATTGCAACTTTAGATAATCACTTTGAATGTGAAGAAGTTCCAGAGGAGAAGAGAGTAAAGATTGTAAAGACCAAGCTGAAAGGTCATGCTTTGTTATGGTTGGATTATCTACAATTAGAGAGGAGAAAGCAAAGGAAAGTCAAAGATTTCTTCATGGGACAACATGGTGGAAAAAATCAAAGGTAAGTTCTTACCCAAAGAATGAAGTTCAAATGTTTAAAAAGCTTCATAGTTTAAGACAAAAAGAAATGGATGTGAAATCATATACTGAGGAATTTTATAAATTAAGCATGAGGTCTGGTCATCATGAAAATTAAGTTGAAAAAGTGGCTAGGTATATTGGTGGTTTAAGACTTAATATTTAGGATGAGTTGGTTTTGGCTAATCCTAGAAGTGTTGAAGAATGTTATCAAATGGTAGTTAGATTGGAGGAAAAGATGAAAAGGAGGCTAGACAAATCAGTTAGAGGAAGAGGTAGCAATGCAAGAGGGAGAGGAGCATTCCCTACATCACAACAATCCTTTGAAGGACAAGAAGACACAAACAAGGGCAAAGATCAAGTTGCTAATTCTAGAGGTGGCTTTAGAGGTACAAGAGGCAGATTTGGTGGTGGAAGAAGTTCAAATATATTTTTAGGTAGGTGTTATAATTGCAATGAGTTTGGACACCTAGCATTCAAGTGTCCTGAGAAACAAGGATCTACATTAAGTGGTGGAGAGAGGAGAAGTGAAAGGAGGGTTCAAAGAGTCCAAGAAGATGAATGTGAAAGTGTTGGTTCATCTAGTGTTAATGCAGCTCCTAAAGTTGGTGATACACTCGTGGTGAGAAGGACCCTACTTAAGACATCTAAGGAGAAGGAACCATTGCAAAGGAGAGCTCTATTCAGAACTTCATGCAAATGCAAGGATAAGGTATGCTAGGTAGTCATAGATCCAGGATCTATTGATAATATGGTGTCGTGTGAAATGGTAGACAAACTAAAGTTAGTAAAAGTCCTTCATGAAACTCCATATAGGGAATCTTGGTTTAATAATGATCAATCTCTTTTGATAAATGAAAAAGCATTGGTTGAATTCAAAATTGGTGGTTATAAAGATAAAGTGCTTTGTGATGTTGTACCTATGGAGTGTTGTCAAGTTTTTCTTGGAAGGCCATGGCAATTTGACAAACATGTTGTGTATGATGGAAGGGCCAATACATATTAGATTGAACATGATGGGAACTCATTTACTTTGCTTCCATTGCAAGAAGTTGTAGCTGACTAGTCCAAAGCAGCAAAAGTCATAGTATTTGGTAAGGAGTTTGTGGCTACCAAGACCAAGCATTTGAAAAGTGCTTCAGTGTTAGGAGACAAAGGTAAGGGTGAGGAGGCTAAGGTGATCATGTGTGAGAAAAATGAACTTGCAAAGGTTGAGAAAGAAGCCAAGGATGTTGTAGCAGCAGAAGTGAAGGTTGAATCAAGTGTGAATAGTGAGTTGATAGTAGATTGGCATACAAACATCATGATAGGAACAATGGTGTGTCCTTTGGTTGAAGATAAAGCTGTAGAGCAAGTGGGAACTACAGTTACAGAGGTACATGAAGCTGATCAGATAGTGGATCAGGTGACAGTCCTAAAAGGACAGAGTGGACAAGAGATTAGAGGCAGATACAAGCATAAAGTTGCCATAAAGAGGAAGGTAGTTCAAGGAATCTATGGTAGGGGTTGGTTTGAAGGCATGAAGATAGGAATATTGTCATGTTTGGGGCAGAGGACAGTTAGGAGACCTCTTGCAAGTCTGATTACAAAGATGCAATCATACACATGTGCAAACAAGTGCAAGGATACAGAGTATGTTGCAAGATCTTGGTGTCTACATCAAGGAAGAATATTTGCAAATCAAAGATCATTCATGTGGAAAGCAAGTTGGAGCAAGAACAAGTCATCACTCATGTGACATGAGTCTTTTTCAGGGGGGTTGTATGGTGCAGGAGCACCTTGGCCCATTTTGGCCATAAAGAGTCAATAAGGTCCTAGGTGGCTCTAGGACAAAGTTATGATGTTTTTATCATCAAGTGGATGTAATAAGGTCCATTAGGACCAATTTTGATGTTTTTGAGTCATGTTTTTGTTAAATATGGTCAAATAATGTAAGAACTTGTCAAGGTTCTTTTGAAACCTCAATAAATAATGCCTTTGGAGAGGGTGTAAATGACCTTTCAGTTGAAATGATTGTTGTAGGCAGTTGAAAACTATTTGTAAAATGTTCCAATACCCTCACATACCCTGAGGACAGGGGTTGGAGGAGTTTGGAAGTGAAAAACTTGAATAAAAATAGAATTTTCTGCTATTTTTCTGCAAATTTGTTGTTCCCAGCCATACCACGAGCCTGTACGGAATAGTCATATCTTGAAACCTATGGGATTTGATAGATGGTTGAGTGAACTTCCATTTGCACTTGGTTTGAGGTTTTTTCATTGAGTTTTGAGAGAGAAATCATTGTTTTTTTTCCTGAAACTGCCTATTTGACTGTGAAAACAGGGGTTTGAGGGCATAAAATGATGAATTAGGGCATTCCACCCATTGTAAATCTTTGTGGCTTAGTGGAATGACCCCATTAAACATGTTAGAGGTTTCCTTGAAGCTTCAAAGGCATAGAATGACTGTTGTGGGGCTTTAGGGTGATGTCTTAGGGTTGTTCGGAAGGGTTTTCAATGTGGAAATGAGGAATTAAAGAGGGGTTTTGACAAAATGTCAATGGAACTATCTATCTGATGGTTTTGTGAGTTTGTTCAGGTCCATTCCAAAGTGTTTGAGGTAGTGGCTTGTAGAGAAAGTGTCTGGAACCATCATTTTCAATAAACCCTCCTTTCCTTAAAACTAGTCTAGAAAGGCCTAAAACAAGTATTTAGTAATTTGGGGCTTAAATGAGTGTTCCAAACCCTAAAGGTTGGTTAATTAGAGGTTTTGGAGGATTTTCTAAGACTATTTGAAGGTATTTTGAGTTGGCAGTAAGTTTAAGAAGTAGTTCCTTTGTAAAATAGGGCTAATTGGGCTCTTTAGGAAAATGGGACAGTCAATTTTAGAGGGGTTTTGTCTGAAACAACCCTAGTTGGAAATGAGATATGTTGAAGTAGGCCTAAAAGGGTATTTTAAATGGTAAACCATTTGTGGGTTTCAAGATTTTACAAGGAGTTATGCCCAAAAATCATTGTTTGTAGGGCTATAAGGCTAGTGACCTGTTTGTGAAACAAGTGCCATCAAACCTTAGTTTTGGTGAATGCTAATTATTTGGTTGGGTAGGTTAGTAGGTGTTAGCATCCCCTATTACATCATATATATATATAGTAATACTTATAGTAATATTCAATATTAATCGAATCGTAAAAAGTATGCTTTATAATTTTTTTTGAAAGGCATCAACGTTTTTATCTTATCGCGACTTAGGTTTTTTTTTCATGTGGGAACAATGTTTAAACAAAAGAAAGAACTGAGGTGGTCATAGGGTCGAAATCCCTGTGCTACCCCCTTTTTTTTTAATGTGGGAAGGGGGATCCCGTCCCCCACCCCACAATGCCTTAAGCACTGTGGGGTGGACGGCGGAGCTCCCCCACAGTCCTCATTTCCTCTTTACTTTGGAGCTAGTCTCCATATGGCGGCACCCGAATATTTAAACTCTGCCCTAAGTTCATTACAGCACTCGGCCCCTATGTGATTTCTTCCGTATACTTAATGATTTTTCATTCTCTTGTATATATATATATGTATGTATGTATGTATGTACATTTTTAACCAAAGCTTTTCAATTTATAAATTGTAACCATTTTATTTACTGTGTAAACTTTTACTATTTAATACCTTGTGTGATCATCTCAGTTGCATTTGAATATATATATATATATATATATATATATATATATATATATATATATATATATATATATATATATATATATATATGTCATAAGTTTATTTCTATTCCCTGTGTAATTTTAGTTATCCTTTTCAAATCAAAACCAGAGAGTTAGAAATGGAGAGTTTAGTAAACATAGATCTCATTATTATTTGTATGAATATAAGAAGATTATTTTTTTCTAACCCTTGCAACCAGTTTAACCTATGCAATCTGCAAATAGCATGGATAGAGAATAGATAACTGCACTTAGATAAACATATATAAATGTTAGAGAAACATAAACAAAGAACAACCTGTAGAACATGATAGAAAAATAAAACAAGTTAGAAAACTATAAATCAATTTAAGCTTTGGGGATGATACCTCCCACTTGGGGAGGTACCATCCACCTTCTTGACTCCTCAAAACCTACACAACCAATCAAGAAACAAACAACTTGTGTTGTGAGCAAATGAAATTTAGAGTGTATTTATAATGCCTTTCTAGGGTTTGGTGCCCTAGTTTAAACATTATGGTTTTTGTCCTAATCTGGATTAGTGTGTGTGCAACTCACTTAGGGAGTGGGATTTGTTTTGTCTTTTATGTGTGAGGATTTATTTTTCTTTTATTTAGATAATTGTATTGTGGGGTGTGCACTTTATTTAGTCAATTGATTTATTTTAATTTCTAATACTTGGTGAGGGATATAGTTGGAGTGTTATTTAAATTATTTATTTATTTTAAAATATTGGGAATGGAAATTTACTATTATGATGGTATTTAAACTATTAATGATGTTATGCTTAATTTACTTGATTTAGATTTATTTTGGAAAAAGGAATAATTAAGTTATACTTTAGCTTTGGATTTTTACCATAGTTATATGAATTTATTTTATTTCAAAAAAACAAAGTATGGGAAGGAATTTTAGGCAAGTTATGCATTTAATTTATTTTAAATTTTAAAAGGGGTTAGGTAGGAAATTATTCTAATTTAATTTTTTTATCCTCCTATAGTTGATGAGGTGGCGTTATGTTGCCGAAATCACTATAGGATTTATCCTATTTTATTGCATTTTGCCTCGTTACGCTGCCCAATTTTCCCTAAACTTAGTGTGATTTTTTTTAACAAAATGTGACTTAGCACCATAAATATATTATATTATAAAATTAAAAAGTATTACAAAATTGTAGGCAAGAGAAAACCTGCAAGCCAGAAAGAACAAATCCCTTCACAGATCAAAGGCCAAAAGCCAACTAACGACAAACTGATACAACATTATGATACTTATATATAATTGTTCTCATGAATGGAGTTTTTGTGAAGCTAAAGCAAGACTAAGTGAATGGTGTGCATATCGAGGTGTTAGGCATTAAGAACTGCAGCAGTAGAATGTTGGGAATTTAGTGACCTCTAAGTGCCTCAAAACTGAGTTCAAAATTTCTTGCGACAATTTCAAAATACAAAAACTTTAATATCTCACAATCCAGGTATGATCTTGAGTCGAAACTCAACGAGATGTTTACTTAGTTGTTCCACACCTTTTGGGAAAACTTGGGGTTCATCTAATCTCAAATGTAGAGTTACTAAAAATAGAAAGTCCTACCATTTTTAGCCCTTTTGGAAAGTTGGAAAGTTCTAGACCATTCTTCAAGATAAATGGTATTCGAAAAGACCAAAACTAAGAATAATAGTAACATTTCATAGTTGCAAGGTTGAGACACTTTTCCTAACATTCTCCCACTTGTTGAACACCTTTCAAGAGCAAAGGGAGTATCAACACCATGATTTAATTGCTAGGAGACAAGAGGCCCATAGACTCCGAAAACCATTTGAACTTCTATGTGCTCACAAGTTTTGTCAAGGAATCTACAACATTCGTCAAAGTGACAACTTTCTCCAAGTTCAACTTCTCATCCTCTACCATGTCACAAACAAAATGGTACTGGACATCAATATGCTTAGTCCTTGCATGGAAAGTAGGATTCTTCACCAAACATATGGCACTTTGACTGTCACAACAAATAGTAATCTTCCCTATATCAAACCCAACATCAGAACATAATCTCTTAAGCCAAATGGCTTCTTTACAAGCATGAGTTGCTTCCATGTGTCAGCTTCATTAGTGGACAAAGTGACCATAGGTTGCCACTTACTCATCCAACTAATAGCACCACCAAACATAGTGAACACATATGCACTGGTGGATCTCCTACTGTCAATGTCACCTTCCCAATCTAAATCCACAAATCCTTGAATACAAAGGGAATATTGAGGTCCTGTAGGATAACCATGATAATATAAGGAATACTCAAAAGTACCCTGCAAATATCTGAACACTCTCTTCATTGCATCCCAATGTACCCGTCCAGGATTAGCCATAAACTGACTAAGGACTCCCAATGCTTGGGCAATGTTTGGTCTTGTACAAACCATAGCATACATCAAGCTGCTGACTGCACTAGCATAAGGAACTCTGCTCATATCCTCCATCTCTAAAGGAGACTTCACACAATCTACAATAGACATCTTTATCCCCATCATAACATGAATTGTCAATGGTCTACAAGTTGCCATGCTGAATTTCTCCAACACAGTGTTCACATACTTACTCTAGCCTAACCAAATTTTTTTGTTAGCTCTATCTCTTTTGATTTCCATTCCAAGGATGTACCTAGTTTCCCCTAGAAATTTCATCTTAAACTATGCTAACAACTGAGACTTCAAATTAGAAATCAAACTTTTACCATTCATGATGAACAGCATATCATCAACATATAATGCAATAATAAGAATGCAATCATTATCCATTTTAAAGTAAACACAATGATTTGATTTTGATCTTAGAAATCCCAAACTCAACACAAAGGCATCAAATTTCTGGTACCACATCCTAGGAGATTGCTTCAAACCATACACAGACTTTTCAACTTGCAAACTAGATTTTCTTTACCTTTTACCACATAGTGCTCTAGCTGTAACATATAGATTTCTTCCTCCAAGTCACCATGAAGGAAAGTTATCTTCACATCCATCTATTCAACTTCTAAATTGTATGCTATAACAAGTGATAATAAGAATCTGATAGATGTTAGCTTTGTAATGGGAGAGAAAATTGCACCATAATCTATTCCCTCAACCTGGGAATAACCCTTTGCAACCAACCTTGCCTTAAATTTCTCAACATTTCCATCTAAACCAAACTTCTTGAACACCCATTTGCATCCAACATGTTTATGTCCATCAAGCAAGGGCACTAGATCCCAAGTATTGTTTTTCTTCAAGGAAATCATCTCTTCTTCCATGGCCTCTTTCCAGGAATCTACATCACTCATACCTATATCCTCCCTTACAGTCCTAGGCTCATCAGTGTTAGAAATCAAAGCAAAAATACAACTAGGATCATGTAATGAATAACCAACCTATCAAGTTGTCACCTTATCTGTGTGGACCTCCTCAAAGGTTGAGGTTGAGTTTCTTCATATTCTTCTAAACTTTTAGAGCTACTAGAGCTCTCCTCATCATCAGGTCCAACATATGTCTTTGGTTCAACTTTCTCAGGGGTGGAAGTAAGCTGAACCACATCATCTTTCTCATTTTCTTTCTTTGGTTGTGGAACAATAGAAGAAGGATTGAGCTCTCTAAAGATCACACTTGTGCTATACAAAACTTTCTCAACCACTGGATCCCAACACTTGTACCCTTTCACATTGATGCCATAACCAATGAAGATACACTTCACAGTCTTGTTCTCCAAATTATACCTCTTCTCCTTAGGCACATGTACATATGCCTCACAACCAAATACCAGACCACACCTCCATAGGTGTCTTATTAAAAAGCATTGATGTAGGAGACCTATTAACCAGATAACAAGTGATAGCAATAGCTTCAGCCTAGAACTTTTGTTCAAGGCCAACTCTACTTTGCATACTCCTTTATCTCTCCATCAATATTCTAATCATCCTCTTTGCAACTCCATTTTGCTGAGGAGTATACGGAGTTGTCTTGTGCCTCTCAATCCCTTGTTCTTTACAAAACTTGTCAAAATCTATGGAACAAAACTCACCACTGTTGTCATTCCTTAAACACTTAATCTTTATATCCTTCTGATTCTCTACAAGAGCTTTGAACTCTTTTAATCTATTAAAGACTTCAGATTTACTTCTAAGGAAATACACCCATGTCCTTCTACTTTAGTCATCAATGAATGAAACAAAGTAAATAGATTTTGAAATCGAAGGAACATTAATAGGTCCAAACAAATCAGAATGAATCAAGTCTAACACCTTAGAAGATTTGTGATAACTGGAATAAAACTAAACACGATTTTGTTTTCCATAAATGCAATGTTCATAGAAATCAAACTCAAGGTTATAGTCATTCATACCCTCAACAAGATTTTTATTTTTCAGGGTCCTCAAACCCTTTTCACAAATGTGATCAAGCCTTTGGTGTCATAACATTGTCTTCTTAGCTGGAAGTTTCATCTCCATAGAATGAGCACCCTTAGGTACCAAAAAAGCACAACCATTGGAAGTAGATGCAACATTTCTCTTCGTTGTTGGTTCCAATGGTGAGGATGAAGACTCTGAAGCTCTCTTCTTTGAAACAAAGGCACTATTGCACTAAACTGTGCATGCATCAACTTGAAACAGAAAACCAATCCAAACACCCTTAGCCAACACCATAGATCCTCTAGTCATCTTGCATCCTCCATTCAAGAAAATAACTTGCACACCCACATCATTCAACTTACTTATAGAAAGAAGGTTTTGTGCCAAACCAAGGATATGCAGAACACCATTGATCCCCTTCACTTGTCCATCAAGGAATCAAATCAAGACTCTTCAACGGCTAAAAATCTTTAGGTGAGAGTCATCACCCAAGTAAACCTTTCCACCATCATATTCTTCATACTTTGAAAACCAACCTCGATACAAGGTAATGTGAAAAGATGCACTAGAGTCAATAAGTCACACATCCTTAGATGCATGGGTTGCCAAGGAAGTGAAAAATGCTTCTCCTTCATCCTAAGATGACTTGTCAGAATTTGAGTCATATTTCTTCTTTTTCTTTTTCCCCTCCTTGCACTCCTTGTGGAAGTGACCAGGTTGGCCGCAGTTCCAACACAGAGCCATGGACTTTTCAAGAGACTTAGATCTCCCATGGGATTTGGATCTTCCTTTTTCTTCCATCTTCTTATCCTTTTTATTTTCCTTCTCTTTAGATCTACCATAAATTGTAAGAGCATCCTTAGCTGATTCAAAAGACTTTCTCCACATCTCTTCAGACAACAATGAAGAAACCACTTAATCCATCTTGAAGGTAGTAGTGGTACTCCTAATGGACATAACAAGGTGATCCCATGAATCTGGTAAGGAACACAGTAATGTCATACATTGTTCCTCCTCCATCTTCACACCAATAGAGGTCAACTAGGCAACAAGCATATTGAATGTATTCAGGTGATTAGCGACATATCCTCCATCTTCCATCTTTAGAGAATACAATTTCTTTCACAGGAATAACTTGTTCACCAAGGATTTAGCCTAATAAACATCTCCAAGCTTCTTCCAAAGATCTTTTGTAGTCTTCTCTTCATGGATATTTAGGGGCACTGAATCAGCCAAATAGAGTCTCATCAGACCCTTAGCCTTCTGATCCATTAGATCCCAATCTTCTTGCTTCATGCCTGATGGCATGGTTTGGAATAATGTGAGATATAGATCTCTATCCACCAATATGTCCTCCATCTTGAGTTTCCACAAGTCAACGTTGCCTCCATTAAACTTTTCTATATCAAACCTCCCAGATGTGCTCACCATCTCTTTCCTACAACAAAGATTTCAAAATTCCTCTGCACAAGCTCCCACTCAAATGAAGATTGTCTCAAAAAACCCTCTACCCATCAACTAGAACCAAAGGGATAAGTCTCTGATACCAACTAAAAGGAAGCAAGGTATGTGGAAATGCTTCCTACACTGATCTACTAAGGAAAGATTTATACAAATTTTAACTTTTACAGTTAAAGATTAAGATGCACAATAACATAAAGGTAATAATAACATCCAAATGCAAATACAAAAATCATAACACAAGATATACGTGGGGAAAACCCTTTCGGGTAAAAAATCCTACACTCCAAAGCTGCTCAATACATTATTCAGGAATCAAGAAGATTACAATATACTTGCAGAGAAATCTTTCATAAGAGTATAACCAACCAGATATCTGGAGGTAACTAAACATCTATAAAACTCTTACACATAACCTCCATCTCAAGCTCTTGATATATAGGAGATACAATACAATAAACTGTCAATGGTAATTACAAAACCATGAGCCAAAACCATCCAAAAGTGGTACCCAAATTATCTCCAATCAAAGATGCCTTGTGATTGTTGGCAACTTGGCAAACATCATTGATAGAGACACTACTTCTATGATGAAGTATGATTGTGCATGATGTTTGAAGGTGTTGTCATTGATGGCAATGAGAAAAGGAACAAGGTTGGAACAAAGATTTTGGTCTGGTGAAGAAGACTTAGTAGTGTTGACAGTGTACAGAGACATCAACAGAGAGACAATGTTTGGATTGGCATTGGTCCACAATTGAAGACCTAATCATGCGGTTCTGGTATGTTTTTTTTAGTCCTTACAAGATCTTATATCTAATATTTCAGCTTTTGATATGTACCAGAAGTATATCTTCAAAGTAGCCTAATTACGACATTGTAGAGAACAGAGGTAATCAGAACAAAACACTCATTTGTTTTGGTCCACATTCCTCCAGTGTTAGATACTTAGTTATGCATTTTTCAGGTGTTGTAAACACTTGTATGAAGTGTTTTAATCTAGAATTGTAGAGTCTAAGGTCCACCAGAAAGACAATTAAAAGCCATTGAATATCTCTACATGGTTTGATAGTAACTGACTGTGATAGAGTTTGTGTTTCAACAGTCCGCATTTTGCCGCAGGTTAATATTATGTTCTACAGTTTTAGAGGTATGATATGTAATTTTTAAGGAGTTTTTGATATGGTTTTGTGGAAGTCTTGTGGTCTATGTTGGGTTGAAATATTGACTTTGTTTTATAATTTTTCTGTATGTTTTTAAAGACCTTTTTACATGATTCTACAGGAACCTTACAGACATTACCTTTATTATATGTTGTTTCCCATATACATCTCAAAGACTTTGAACCTATGCTGATAAATGGAATATGGTGATTATATTCTCAAGTGGATGTTTTAAATTATTGATATGCATGCAATATAGATAGGATTTCATAAGTGTAATATGAAAGGTTATTTTTTGTATATATGTTGGAATAAATAACCTTGTGCAGCAAAGACATAGCATCTGGGAAGGAGTAATTGTAGTAGAGTGCAGAATAGGGGAATTGATTAAAGTGCAGTCTAAGGTTAGAAATGAAGATTGATGGAGATGAATGTGGTCATCATGGAAGAATAAATGCAAGGAAGAAGAAGACTTGTTCTAGAAGTCTAACCACAGCTTATGTGTTTTTCATTCATGAGCCATTGTGTGGGATTTTTGTTCTAATAGGACTCTTTTTCCTTTGTTCTAGATAATTAATAAGTTGATCTCAAAACTATATCCTAAAATTGAGGGATGAATTGATGATCACAATTAGTTAGAAGATTGCATACAACTCTCCCACTTTTGTATAAGTTAGGGGATGAGTTCGTTGATTGGTTAGCTATTATTTTGACTTTCTATCTACATAGTCGTTACTCTGTTTTTATAGTTATCTGTTATCTCTTATTCCAGACATGTCTTGATTTTGAATAAAATCTAAAGAAGATTTTGTCTTTGATATGAATTGAATTCAATTGCATGTCATGGAAATGTGTGAAGATCTGAAGTAGATTTAGTTTCCAGAAGAAGTGAGATAGTTCCTTGAGCTGGCCACTCAAGGTACTAACTCTCGCTTCATACATTCATTTATTTATTTATGTATTTCTAGTTAGAATGTTTTATTTTATCTTATACATTGCATTGTGAAGTAAGTAAGAAATCATGATTGCTACTTCTGATAGTTGTGATTCATGAATAGAATACCTTATTAAAGTCCTCTGGAGGTTAGTGTTAAGTCTTTTATCATTCTATGTATTTCAAGTTAATTCTATAATTCTCTATTGAATATATCTATCTTCAGCTTATGCTAGGGGTACCTGTAGCAACTAGGTTTTTAACTATTTTTGTTGTTCTTTCATTTTTGTGAGATCCAGTCAATTAAGTTGGTTAGAATAAGTTTGTATGAGATAGTTTAGGATAGAAATGAGTCTTGAAGGCATATATAGTGCAAGCATCATCATAATCTTATGCTCCTTGGTCGATAACTCAATGTAGGAATGCAATGATAGAGTGGACTATTCAATTAGGTTTAACCTTGGATTTTGTTTAAGTCTATAATGCATTAGTTTTCCTCTACAGTCTATAGTGAAAGTTGTGATCTGACAGTTAGACTGATTTGGTAATAGCCTGTGTTTGAAGCCAACATGATAGTTTGATTTGTGTGCGGTAAGTTCTATTGATTAGAACTTTATCCTTAGTGATTCTATAGTTGGAGCTAACATATGAGAAGGTGTTTCAAATGTTATTTTGGTCCACAAAAGATATTGGTTAAAGATTTCAGCCGACAAGCTACTCAAAGCATGAATACAACTTTCATCTTTATAGGCTGACGTAATATGAAGTTTCTAAGTGTTGTGGATATATATATGAGATCCAATTGGGTGTTTGGAAGGTGTGGCCATGAGAATATGAGTGTATGTATGTGCGACCTGCGAAGTATGATGATTTTGTGAGGGGGACAAGTGCAGAAGAAGAGAAATCTTATTCTCATGTAAAAGCAAGGCAGTGAAATAGAACAGCCAGAGATGAAGAGTTTTGAGATAGTATTTTTTGCTTCATTGGAGCTATAACCATGCATGTGTAGATGCAATTTGAGAAGTTCAACTTGGCAGTGAGCCATTCTTCTTTCCTTCCTTCTTTCTCTAGGTAGTGAGCCTATTTTGGTAGTGAGCCACCTTTGGACAGTGAGTCCTCTTTGGGCAGTGAGCCTTCTTGCAATTTGTTATTGATATTACATAATTATTGTGAGCTAAGACTCACCATGGTTTTTCCCAATTTTGGGTTTTCCACGTAAAAATCCTGGTGTTTATGTGTGATGTTTTGTGGTTGCTTCTTCTATGTTTTACTTGCCTTGCTATATGTGGTAAATGGAATAATTGTTTAATAAGTAAAAGGTTTAATAGAATATTGATTCACCCCCTGCTCTTAGTATTCTGGGTGTTCAACAATTGGTACTAGAACCTGGTTCCTTGGAAGAATCTAACATCTTAAGGAAGATCTTGGAGATTGAACACATGGTAGGTAAAAGGTATTCTACACTTCCTAAAGAAATTGATTCAACTGAAGAAGAATGCATGCTTGTTAGTGAAGAACTCAAAGTGTCTCTTGAAGATCTTGAAAGTACTAAAATATAAAATAGGGATCTAAAAGAAAATGTTAAGGAAGCAGATGAGTGCATCAGAAAATTGATGGAGCAAGTCAAGAGGTTCAAAGAAAAGCATAAGGAAGTTAGTGAACAATTGAAATCAGCAAATGAAAACTTGAATGATCTGAAAGTGGAAGTTGTAGAAAGATAAAAAGATGAAGAAAGCCTAAATGAAATAATAAAAACCAAATCTAAAGAATGTACAAGGCTTGAACAAGAAGTTGTGGATCTAAAAGCTGATTTGAAACAAACATGGATTCAAGAAGATAAATTTAGAGTGATTGCTACTAAACTTGATAGAATAATTGCAAGTTAGAAAAGTCCTGATGAAAAAGAAGGCTTGGAATTTGAGAAAGGTGAACTTGTTCTAAAATAGGTCAAGAAAAGAAGACTGAGATTGGATAAGTTGAAGCAACAATATCCTTGGAAGCCACAGTCAATGCATTTGCTCAACATGGAAACTTGAAACCCATTGCTGATATGTATGATGAAAGATCAGATGCAGATATGGTGGTAATTGAAGCAGCAGTTGTAAGATATTTGGATATGTTTAATAAAGCCCTAATTGAAGTCATAGATGACTTACCGAATAGTATTGGCATCATCATGACAACAAGGAAATAAGGGCCTATGATGAAAGATGTTGAGATAAGTGAATATGTACTATTGAAACTTTGGCCAAACATAACCAGTGAAAAAAGAGTCAAAGTCACTAAGATACTTGGTGAAAAGTTTAAAAAAAGGAAAAGAGTTAACACTCTTATGTCTGGTGACATTGAGACACTAGTGAAGGAGACTGAGGAGATAACACTAAATGTGTTACATAAGCTGCAAATCCCAACTATTGCTGACACTAATGAAAAGGAACATAATGTTGGTACTGATAATACAGTTCTGGAGATAAATATGGAATAGAACGTGGAACAAAGTATAGTTACTCCTCTAGTGGGCACATAAAATGAAGAGGAAGTGAATACAAAACAGAGTATGGATCAAGGTGGAACACCTCCTCCAGTAAACTCTAAGCAAGTTGAAGAAATAAAAGAGACTGTGGAAGAAAAGAACTCTGAAGAAGAAAAAGTGGAACTGGAAGTAAATATCCCTGAGGATTAAGGTGAACAAAGAGAAGAAGTTGATGAACAGATGACTAATAATCCTGCTCCAGAAATATAGGGAAATGAGCAAGAACCTAGTTAAGAAGTCCCTCCGGAAAGGTATGATGATGAAATGACTCATGAAGAAGATAAGAGAGACTGCTGACTCTCTGAGAGAATTTTTGGAGAAGCAGAAGGAAGCTCAGATTTTGACTGCACTTGAGCTATTGCAAGGACCTATTAACCTTGCTATAATGTCCCCATTGCAGAAATTAAGAGTTGGGACAAAATTTCAGGCTACTGTACAAGAAGAGATTTTGAAATCTCATATGGAGGACAGTGAGCTGATTGGAGATGCATCAATTTTTTTTGAAAAGATTATGCCTGAATTGAAGAAAGATACATAATTAACTCCTACTAGTCAGTTGAAGAAACTTATTGAATCATTCAACTCTCATTTTGAGTCCCTAGAACTAGTTGTAGAAAAGAAGGTAAGGGCAAAGATTGATGATAAAAGGTTAGTGGAGCTCAGTGACAAATTTACTCAAGACAAAATTTTGTTAGATAAAAGTATAGAATATGCTAGACAACTATCAAAGAGGCCAGTGAAATATACTAGATCTATCTTACATGGCCTAAGAAGACTTAGGAGATAAAAGAGAAAATAAATGGATGGGAAGATGAAATAATGAATATCTCTAGAACTTATGACCCCATAAAAGGTGCTTTTGGCAATCAGAGGGCACAAGTTGAGACCATTCATTCTAATATACATAAGTTGTAGACCCAGAGGGAAGTTGTAAAGCATAGTATGAGCTAGCTCCATGATATTGTGAGCTTTAAGATAGAATCCATGGCTAGGTTAGTAGCAATAGCAGAACAAACTAGACAAATCACTGAGGCCCCTGCTACTGTGAAGAAGGCAGAAGAGTTGGTGTCTCAAGTTAATGGGCATGTACTGATCTTGAGCAATGCAAAAGTCAAGTGGGATGAAGATGTGGTACAACTAAGGAAACTCTACTCAGACCTTCTCCCAACAAAACAGTAAGGTAGTCTGATTTCACTTGTATATATGTGGATAAGTAGAAACAATTTTGAAGTGGCCCCTTGTACATATCTTTGTATCATATACCTTTGTCATTGATGTCAAAGGGGGAGAATGAAGTATGTGACAAACAACTGAAAAGAAAGAAGAGAAGCATGAAGTTAGGGGGATTAGTGTGGAAAGAGTAAGGGGGAGCAGTGTAACAATTTTTCACATCAAGTGTTGCCATCAATGCCAAAGGGGGAGATTGTTGGCAACTTGGCAAATATCATTGATAGATACATTGTTGGTATGATAAAGTATGATTGTGCATGATGTTTGAAGGTGTTGTCATTGATGGCAACAAGAAAAGGAACAAGGTTGGAACAAATATTTTGGTCCGGTGAAGAAGACTTAGTCATTTTTAGCAGTGTACAGAGACAACAACAGAGAGACAATGTTTGCATTGGCATTGGTCCATAGTTGAAGACCTAATCATGCAATTTTGATATGTTGTTTGTAGTCATTACAAGATCTTATATCTAAGATTTCAGATTTTGATATGTACTGGAAGCATATCTTCAAAGTGGCCTAAGTCTAGCACTGTAGAGAGGAAAGGTAATCAGAACAGAAGACTCATTTCTTTTGGTCCGCATTCCTCCAATGTTAGATATTTAGTTATGTAGTTTTGGGGTGTTGTAAAAACTTGTATGAAGTGTCTAAATCTAGAATTGTAGAGTCTAAGGTCCACCGGAAATACAGTTATAAGCCACTGAGTATCACTACATGGTTTGACAGTAACTGACTGTGACATAGTCTGTGTTTTAGTAGTCCGCATTTTGCCACATGTTAATATTATGTTTTGCAATTCTAGAGGTATGATCTGTTATGTCTAAGGAGTCTTTGATATGGTTTAGTGCAATTCTTGTGGTCTGCAGTGAAAGTTGTGATCTGATAGTTAGACTGAGTCAGTAATAGTCTGTGTTTGAAGCTGACATGATAGTTTGATTTGTGTGCGGTAAGTTCTATTGATTAGAACTTTATCCTTAGTGATTCTACAGTTGGAGCCCACATATGAGAAGGTGTTTCAGATGTTATTTTGGATTGCAAAGGATATTGGTGAAAGATTTAGGATGACAATCTACTCAAAGCATGAATACAAGTTTCATCTTTATAGGCCGACCTAATATGAAGATTCTAAATGTTGCATATATATATGAGATCTAATTCAGTGTTTGGAAGGTGTGGTCATGTGAATATGAGTGTATGTATGTGCAACATGTGAATTATGATGATTTTGTGAGGGGGACAAGTGGAGAAGAAGAGAAATCTTATTCTAATGTAAAAACAGGGCAGTGAAACATAGCAGTTAGAGATGAAGAGTTTTGAGACAATATTTTTGCACTTCATTAGAGCTATAACCATGGATGTGTAGATGCAATCAGAGCAGTACAACTTGGCAATGAGCCATTATTCTTTCCTTCCTTCTTTCTCTAGGCAGTGAGTCACCTTTGGACACTGAGTCCTCTTTGGGCAGTGAGCCCTAAGGCAGTGAGCCTTCTTGTAATTCGGTATTGATATTACATAATTATTGTGAGCTTACACTCACCATGGTTTTTCCTAGTTTTGGGTTTTCCACTTAAAAATCTTGGTGTTTATGTGTGATGCTTTGTGGTTTCTTCTTCTGTGTTTTACTTGCCTTGTTATATGTGGTAAATAGAATAATGGTTTAATAAGTAAAAGGTTTAATAGAATACCAATTCACCCCCCTCTCAGTATTCTGGGTGTTCAATAGTGATATGCTAAATCACACACCAACATGTGTAACTCTCCCCTTTATAGCACTTTTAGGTGTCCAACACGTTTTCACATTTCCCAAAAACATGAGGTCCAACTTCCGGAGGCCATAACTTTTGATCTAGGTGTCTGATTGACAAACTGTTTGATGTGTCAAAAATCTAGTGAAGAGATCTATCAAGATATAACCCATATAACTGGTTATGACAAATCTAAGGGTGTTTAGGGACCTCTAAGTGCATCAAAACTAAGTTCCAAACTTTTTTCAACAGCTTCAAAATACAGAAACTTTAATATCTCGCAATCCAAGTATGATCTTGAGTCGAAACTCACTCGAGATGTTTACTTAGGAGTTCCACACCTTTTGGGAAAATTTTGGGTCCATCCAAGATCAAATGTAGAGTTACTAAAAATAGTAAGTCCTACCATTTTTAGCCCTTTTGGAAACTTGAAAAGTTCTAGACCATTCTTCAAGATAAAGGGTATTCGAAAAGACCAAAATTGGGAAGAATAGTAACATTTTGTAGTTGCAAGGTTGACACTCTTTTCCTAACATAACCAATGTTTTGTTTGTAGTTCATAATCATTTGGCCCAATCTTATGTTTGAGAACATCTCTACTATTTGATGAAGGATGAGTATGATCATGCCAAAAGTTTAAGATCAACTTCCTAACACCATCTTCAAACTTGTCAAAATGAGGATCCATACACATCAATTCCCAATTGTCTTCTATAGTATTGTCATCCAAAACATTTCTCATTTTCACATATCTCGATATCATCTTTCTACTTAAACCAATTTCACTTGAAAGTGAAGAAATTTGACACTTTCTTGACATTTTTGGACTTACAATAGAAATCAACATCACTCTTCTTGAAATTCTCTTATCAACAAATTGAGGCCCTTTTTGCCAATGGATCACAAACCTTTTGTGACATTTTGAGCAACATCTTTTTCTAGGTGTGTTTTCCTGTTTTTTATAAAATCTACACCCAACACTTGTAATGGCTCTTTTGTCTCATCATGAATAAGTATACTTGATAATATCTGGGCTTTACCAATTGTATCATGATTTTTAAAATGCTTGTCAAATATTTCCTTTGAAGTTCTACTTAATGACCTCTTAGTAACTTGACCAAGTTGTTCAACATAATTTAACTTTAATTTCTTTAGATAAATTCCAACTAAGTGATCTATATTTTTCTTAGAAAATTTTCCCTTAACCTCTTTAATTAGATTCATATACGTATCTATAAAGGGAAACAATTTTGACCCCTCTCTAATATTGAATTATATATGAACTTCAAAATCATCAAGAATATGTGATTGGGCCTCCTCTCTAACATGTTCGATGTGTGGTTGGGCCTCCTCTCCAACATCAATGTGTGGTTGGTCCTCCTCCCTAACATCAATCATGTGTGGTTTGACCTCCTCTTTGACATCAATTGTGTGGTTGGGTCTCCTCTTCTCCAATATCTAAATTAGGTTGGACTTCCACTCTAGTTTCTGTATGTTGAACCCCTTTACATATCATATAAAAGAGAGAAGTCTGAATATATAAGGGATATATATAATCATGGGCTAAACAATACCTCTAAGTGGCAATGAAAATACTAAAAACATACTTAATAAACTTCATGTAAATTTTGAATGGACTATCTACACAATTTAAAAAATATGTAAGAACAAAATTTGTAGAGAATTGAATGTAGTTTGTGGGCTACTATTTTTTTCAAAAAAAAAAATTATTTGGTGAAAAATGGATATTTCAATGAAGTGCTACTAAATTTTTTGAAAAATAAAATAAAAAGTAGGTGTCATTCCAGCCAACCTAAGTATGAGCAAAAAAATGAATCTTTAAATATAAGTAAAGGACACACACCCAAATGTGACACATATTTTTTTGAAAAAAAAATCTACGAAAATAATTAGTTATGAATTTTATACTACGAATTTTTTTAAAAATTAAAAAGTTTTTTTCTATCCAACCTATCTTGATCAAAAAAATATGAAATTTAATTTTTTTTTAACTTGTAGCCATAGAAGCATATAGTGTGACACATCTTTCAGATTTGAAAAAGGTGAAACGGTTTGAAAGTTATGGATGTTTTTGAATTAGTGTGTCTAATAGGATTTCAAACATATTGTATGTAGAAAATTATTAATAATTATCTAATAATCTTATTATCAAGCATATCTTATATTTTTAGAATGTTGAGAATTTTCTAAATAAATACTTTTTGTTTCATCAAATTTGGATTAGAAAAGGTCATCAACATGAAGAGTGAAGTCACGAAAAGAGGTTGAAACCTCTAAACATGTTGGAGCAAAGGAAAAGTTAGGCTTGACACTCCCAAGCCTAAATCCAAGGCATTCCCAAAGCAAAAGAAAAATTCTATTGAGTTAATGGCTATCCATTATTAACGGATAGTTGTTACCTCTCATTCCAGCCTTAGATAATGAATATCCATTTTATAGAATGGATATCCATTACTAGAATACCCATTAGCCACTGGTGTTGAAGGATTTTCGCCTTGGGTAACGGATATTCATTCCTAATAATGTATCTATTATCTAAAAGCCCAAAAAAAGAAAGAGAAGTCTGTTGGACCCAACAATGGCCCCCACAAATGCCTTTCCCTCAAGAAACCCATGATATATGTGTATTATAGATAAAACCATACTTTTCTACACTCTTGGACACAAAATTTGATTGTATCAATCATTAGGGTGATAGTTTTTGTTCTTCTAATGAGAAGAAATAGTCATCATAAAGAGAAAGGAGGAAGATGTTGGCAAGAGACACTGCTATGATAAATGACTGAATGTTGTCATTGATGGAAACAAGGCAAAGGGATTCTACCAATAAGACAAAGAGACCTTACTCCGGTAGATCAACTTGGGATTTAGGTCTGAAAGCCTAAAATGACTAAGTATGGGCAGTATGTAGAGTAAGTGTTAGAGATTGGGTCAGTAGGCCTCCACAGTTGAAGATCATTACATGTGGTTCAAATATGTTAATCATAGCTATTTGGTGATGATATGTTCTAGTCTTCAACTCCCGACCTCCTCCAGAAGTCACATGGTGAAATAGCTAAGTCCGTGTAAACAAACTTAAGTTAGAAACAATGCACAATACTAGAGAAAAAGGGTCCGCATTCCTCTGCTGTGGCATAGTTTATCTCGCGGTTTTGAGGTAGAGAATATACATACCATGACTACCTAAATCCATATTTATAGCTTCTGAAGCTCAACAAATCATTTTCTACAAGTTCTCCAGTATCGATTTCCAGTCTAAAAGTTTTCCACTATGATAGAGTGATAGTTCCAAGATCTGTATTTTTCTATAAAGGTCTATGATGTCCAATAGTTCTAAAGGTATGCTATGAGGTCAATGATGGATGTTGGATATGATTTTTAGAGTCTCATGTGGTCTGCAATGGAAGTTATGATATGACAGTTGAATTGGTCAAGTGTGTTCTTAAGGGATAAAGCTGACAAGCTTGATAGATCCTTATGCGGAGAAGATATATTGTTTGTACAATCAATCTAAATGGTTGAATGATTTGTGCTGACTTATATGAAGACTATTGAATGATTGTTTGGGTCTACATTGAAGATTGTACACAAGTTAAAGCCGACAAGATATAACTTTTGTATACATGGTTCATGATTGACTTGCCGACCTAATTATGAGATAAATCTTGTAGCAAATATATATACTCGATGGATTTTGGTGTTGAAGTGTGATAGATGTGGATATGTGTGTGAATTCAATGTATGTGTGATCTATAGCAGAGTTGTGACCAAAAAAAGATAGTAAGGGCAGAAGAGCATAGTTCATGTAAAGCAGAGCAGAAAAAGCAAAGTAGGCATTATGAAGACATTTGAGTATGTATATTGAGTTGTAAATGAAACTGCATCCTAGCATTTTGTAGATGCATTTGTAGCAGTCATCTCCTGGCAGTGAGCCAATCCTTCTTCTATCCTCTTTTCATTTTCTTGGCAGTGAGCCTATTGAAGTGAGTATTTCTTAGACAATGAGTCCCAGAGTAGTGAGCCTTCATGTAATTCAGTATTGTTATCATAATATATTGTGAGCTAACACTCACAGTGGTTTTTCCCTTTTTGGGTTTTCCACGTAAAATCTTGGTGTCTGTGTTATGAATTTGTGGCTGCTCTTCTCATGTTTACTTTACTTTTATGTTAATGATTTTGGTAAATGGATTAGTGAATGTGTAAATGAAAAGGTTTTAAGAATACTAATTCACCCCTCCCTCTCAGTATTCTTTGCACTCAACAGAAGAAACTTCAATTGGAGGAAATTGAAGCAATTAGGGAAAAAGATAGAGTAAGGAAGAGGATTGGAAGACAAGGTTTGGTGGATACTCATGAAGGTGAAGGTTCTTCTTTACCCTCAAAGGACATGCAAATTGAAGTTGTTAATGTTGAATATAATGAAATGTTTGATAAGAACGAAATTGACCATGATATTGCAAATGAAAATGTAGCAAAATGTTCTGAAATGCCTATTGATAAGAGTAATATCATGGACAAAGAAGAAGAAGAACATAGACATATGCTTGAATATTATGGATATGAACCGCATGATATTAAAATTGCACTCCATAATCTAATTGTTCATAACATTGATGAGATTGATAACACAGATGAAACAATGAAAATCAATGTATCTCCAAATTACATAAGAAGAGGGCCCGACCTTTATCAAGAAAAAGATAAAATACCACACCCATCATTTTTAATGAGCCTGGTGAAATTGTAAAACATCCAAGAACCCCAAAATTATTACTTGAAATTGATGAGAACGTAATGGAAAAACTTGAAGGCAAGAGGTCATCACAAACAATTTGGTTGTCGGCTTCAACACTTTTCAATGAATACTTTGGAAATAAAACATTAACCAAATAATGCCAACTTTTTTTACAATTACTAAAGATGTACAAATGAGACCTTTACTAAATAAATTAAATATTCGAGTAAACAAAGTGTTGGATCAAAATAAAATTATTATTAGAAGTTTTTCAATGCACTCAATTCTATTGGAAAGACTAGTAAGGAGAAAGATAAAAGAGTTGCTTGTAGAGTAATAATAACCTCACTAGTGAGCAAGAAATTAAGAAAGGCTTGATTAATAAGGAAAAATTGTTTTGACTTAAGCCTAAATCATAAAACATTGTCAAAAGCAATAACATTAAGATCAAGACTAGATAGTCCTCTTGAAAATGATGCTTGGGCTTTCAGTGGTAGGCTTCCACAATTTAATAAGAAGCTAATCAATAGTATAGAGGATGAAATTGAACAATTTTGGCACTCTAACTCTAGAGTATCACCCAATGTAAAATATGTTTTAAAGTTAAGAATTGGTAAAAAATGGCACACCACATCCTATACATTACTTGAAATGTAGCCAAGCAATGTTATTGTACAAACAATTTTGTGATACACATCCAAGTTTGAAAATATCACAAAGGGCATTTGAATCTTGTAAGCTCTTTTATTAAATGTGCCTCTTAAAATTTGTAATACATGTTGTTGCAAATACCATGTGGATTTTTCTATGTACCATGAACTATTATGTAATATTCATTTTACTTTGCACACTAGTGAAATATTACATGAGTGTGGTACAATTCAACTACCAAAGTCATCTAGGGACTTATTGGATTTATTTTTGTGTTAGAGATGATGGTTGCATTTTCTACAACAATGATTATTTAAATGAAAAGTGTTTACAATGTGGTGGGCTATCAAAGTTTATATAATGTATTCATGAGGACAACGTGCATGATTTTGGAAAGCAAATGGTTGAGAAAAAGAGATACAAGATCTAGTAAAATACAACTTGAAGAGTGGAGGTGAAGGTTCTAGATGTGAGTTGATTACAAGAGAAGTAAGTGTTGCTACTTATATTTTTTATTTTAAGAAAAATCTTTTTACAAGTATGCATGCCAGACACAACCACAAGTCTTGATGGTTAGATCAACAATTCTAGATGTGTAAATATTTTTTCCTAATTGGAACTATTATCTCTATAGTCAATTTTGTAGAAAACCACATGTTGGAGCCACATAATGAAGTCCAATCCCAGTACTATAATTCTATTCAAATTTCTATTTTTGTTCATATCGCATACAAACATACCCCTAAGAGTACATAAGAGAATAGGAACACAGTCAAAGAGTACCATTTTACACATGAGTGATGATCAATCTCATTCATTGAAGTATGTAATATTGTTTTCAACAATTTTATGAGTTTTTGTAAGAAAAAGATATTAAAATGGTTCAACATATCATTTGGTCAGATAGCTACACTAGTCAATTCAAGAATGTTTGTATGGTTTATTGGTTGAGTAGAATGCATGCAGAGAAGGGTATACCTCATATTTGGAGTTTTTTTAAGCTGGGCATGGAAAAGGGGAGCATGATCAAGTAAGTTCATGCATGAAGACAACTCTAGTTAAAGAACAACTAAAGATTAGAGGTCCTGCTACATTTAATGATGCAGATTCTATTGTTAAGTGGTGTAACTATGCATTATTGAAATGCATCCATTTTTGGCACGATAAAATGGTGTTGAGTTGATGAAAACTGGGATAGGTTATTGTGGAGGGACCTAACATCTAGATGTAGGTCCAAACAAATCATTCCTCGGTGCCACAAACTCTACTACTCCATCAAAGTTTGGTAGTATTTTTCTCTTAGGTCTCTTAAGAGACTTTGCTGATATAGTGTAGCATGAAAGGATTGGGACACTTGGGGAATGAAACAGGGCCTCCTCTAGCATACACCCACCCACCCTAACATGTTGGTGTTGTCAATTCAGTCCCATGAGGTGAAGAATGCAAAATATGACTCTTGGCAACATTATGTTGAATGAAAATAAAGTATTTTGCAAGAATAAATAAGTTGTTGGCTTGATCAAATGGTGTTGAGTTGATAAAAACTAAGAGTGTGTATTATGGAGGGCCCTAACATCTAGTTGTAGGTCTAAACGAGTCATTCTTAGGTGCTACGAACTCTGGGAACTACTCCGTCAAAGTTTGTCAATTTTTCTCTTAGGTCTCTTAAGAGACTTTACTGGTACAATGTAGCCTGAAAGGATTGGGACACCTGAGGAATTAAATAGGTCCTCTTATAGAATACACCCACCCACCTTGACATGTTCGCACTATCAGTTCAGTCCCATGAGGTGAAGAATGCAAAATATGGCTCTTGACACCTTTACACTAAACGCCACTAAGGCATTTTCCAAGAATGTATCCATTGTTGGCATGGTCAAATAGTGTTAAGTTGATAAAAACTAAGACAAGTTATTGTGAAGGGACCTGACATCTGTTATAGGTCCAAACAAATCATTCCTAGGTTTCATGAACTTTGAGAACTACTCCAAAGTTTGGCATCTTTTGCTCTTAAGTCTCTTAAGAGATGTTACCAGTACAATGTAGCCCAAATGGATTGGGACACTTGGGGAATGAAATAGCGCTTCCTATAGCATAAACCTAGCTACCTTGATGTGTTGAAGCTATCAATTTGGTTCCATGAGGTGAAGAATACAAAATATGGCTCTTGGCAACATTATGCTAAATACAAATAAAGCATTTTGTAAGAATCCATCCATTATTGGCATGGTAAAATAGAGTTGAGTTGATAAAAACTGAGAGAGGTTATTATGGAGGGACCTGACATCCAGATGGAGGTCCAAATAGATCATTTCTAGGTGTCACAAACTCTAAGAACTACTCCATCAAAGTTTGGTAGTTTTTTGCTCTTAGGTCTCTTAAGAGACTTTGCTAATACAATGTAACCCAAATGGATTGTGACACCTAGGGACTATAAATGTTGAGCTCTCAGTTCAGTCCCATGAGGTGAAGAATGCAAAATATGGCTCTTGACAACATTATGCTGAATATAAATGAAGCATTCTACAAGAATGCATCTGTTGTTGGCACAGTCAATGGTGTTGAGTTGATAAAAACCAAGAGTGGTTATTATGGAGGGAACTTGCATCTAGTTGTAGGTCCAAACAGATCATTCCTAGGTGCCACAAACTCTAAGAACTACTCTATCAAAGTTTGACAATTTTTTGCTCTTAGGTCCCTTAAGAGACTTTGCCAGTACAGTGTAGTCTGAATGGATTGGGACAGCTAGGGAACAAAACAAGGCCTCATCTAGCATATACCCACCCACCCTAACATGTTGGCACTATCAGTTTAGTCTCATGAGGTGAAGAATGTAAAATATCATTCTTGGCACCTTTACACTAAATGCCACTGAGGCATTTTACAAGAAAGCATTCATTGTTGGCATGGTCAAATGGTGTTGAGTTGATAAAATTGAGAGAGGTTATTGTGTAGGGACCTAACATATAGTTGTAGGTCCAAACATATCATTCCTAGATGCCACAAAATCTGAGAACTACTCTATCAAAGTTTCATAGTTTTTTTCTCTTAGGTCTCTTAAGAGACTTTGTCGATACAGTGTAGCCCAAATGGATTGGGACACCTAGGGAACAAAACATGGCCTCCTCTAGCATATACCCACCCACCTTGATGTGTTGCCTCTATCAATTTGGACCCATGAGGTGAACGATACAAAATATGGCTCTTGAAACCTTTACACATACGCCACTAAGGCATTTTGTAAGAATACATTTGTTGTTGGCATGATCAAACAATGTTGAGTTAATGAAAAATAAGATTCGTTATTGTGGAGGGACCTGAAATCCAAATGTAGGTCCAAATAGATCATTCCTAAGCTCCAAAAACTCTGAGAACTACTCCATGAAAGTTTGGCAGTTTTTTCTCTTAGGTCTCTTAAGAGACTTTGTCAGTACAGTGTAGCGTGAATGGATTGGGACACTTGGGGAATGAAACATGGCCTCCTATAGCATATATGAACTCACCCTGATGTGTTGGAACTATCAATTCAGTCCCATGAGGTGAAGAATGCAAAATATAGAATGTGAAATGAGGATATGCAAATCATGCCAAACATGTATCTCTCTGTATGTCTCTCTCTCTTCCTCTCTTCCTCATCTTGCTCTTTTCGTAACCCATATAGAAGGTGAAATGAGGGTATGCTAGACCTATAGAGAGTGAAATGATGATAAGAAAATCATGTTAAACATATAGAAGGTGAAATGAAGGTAAGCAAATAATGTCAAACATATAGAAGGTGAAATGAGGATATAATGTCAAACATATCATCTCCCTCTCGATCTCTCGAAGTCTCTCCCTAACTAAAATTATAATGTCAAACATATATCTAAGGTGAGATGAAGGTGAGATGAAGGTAAGAAAATGATGTCAAACATATATAAGGTGAAATGAGGATATGCTATATGTATAGAAGGTGAAATGATGATAAGCAAATCATGTCAAACATGTAGAAGGTGAAATGAGGATAAGCAAATCATGTCAAACATGTAGAATGTGAAATGAGGATATGCAAATCATGCCAAAGGTGTCTCTCTCTCTCTTCCTCATTCCACTCTTTTCGTAACCCATATAGAAGGTGAAATGAGGGTATGCTAGATCTATAGAAGGTGACATGAGGATAAGAAAATCATGTTAAACATATAGAAGGTGAAATGAAGGTAAGAAAATAATGTCAAACATATAGAAAGTGAAATGAGGATATAATGTCAAACATATCATCTCCCTCTTGGTCTCTCTCTAAATCTCTCCCTAGCTAAACATATAATGTCAAAGATATATCTAAGGTGAGATGAAGGTAAGAAAATGATGTCAAACATATAGAAGGTGAAATAAGGATATGCTATATGTATATAGAAGTGAAATGAGGATATGCAAAGCATGGAAACCCTATACAAGGTGAAAATGAGGATACACAAATCATGCCAAACGTGTCTCTCTCTTCCTCTCTCCCTGAGTCTCTCCCTAAGTCTATATAATTGTCAAACTAGAATTGGGTGTTGGCATGTACAACTTGCATGGAGTATATGATATCGAAATATACTTCCATTTAAGATACACCTATTTACATTTCCAAATGCAACATTAGGTGAATTTGGGTTTGAATGGCATTTTTTTACATAAACTAGATGATGCAAGAGCATCCTAGGTTGAAGAGATCTTGCATCAACCAAAAATATTTGCTTTCTTTGCTTTTCTTGCAATTCAGTTGAAGTTCAGTCATTTGTAGTTTCATCATTTTTCTACCGCATTCTACTGCATTACCATTTTAGAGCTCACAGAGAAGAATTTAGATTCTACACTATCTCAACTACATTATATTCAGATTTCATGAGATTTGGACCTATTTGTGGAAATATATTGCTATTAGAAGATCAACAGTACTCACAGAACAGACCAATCAGCATTCAGTGGGAGAAAACAAGATGTGCAGAACATTCCCGTGGCTTGATGAGCCAAATGGAACATCACACAAGGCAATTTGGGACCAAATAGACCTTCATTGATATCTGCATCATGTTTCCTCTATTTGTGGAACATTAACAAGAGTTGTAGGCTGACCTACACATTTCCTACATTTTTCATCATTCATTGGAGTTTGAGATCTCTCTAGGTCGACGCAGAGGATTTTTGGAGCTGGAGAAGGATATATAAGCATTTCCCAGATGCACTAGAAGGATAGTTTTGAGATATCTAAGGATAGAGTAGTAATATAGCTCTTCTCCAGAGGCATTCTAATTCCATATCATTCATGTATTATGTAATCTAGAAAGAAGGCCTGTGAGCCCATGATTGTATCCCGCATGTTATCAACATATACCTATTGTAAATGTATGATGTATTGAGTATATGCATCTTCCATTGTATTCTATTCAAGTGTTTTTTTTATGTTGCTTCTATTGTGTTTACTCTAGCTGCATGGTTGGATAGTCCATTCTCTGGACCCTCCATCTATGACTTCACCAAGTGGCATCAGAGCAAAGTTTACAAATCCTTTGTGAGAGAAGGCATTCTAGAAGATCTTGTGGTGAATAGATCACCAACCTGAGGTGGTCTGCTTGTGTTTATCAATAGAGCATTGATTGTGAGGTAGTTACACTAGATCCTAGGAAGAGATGCCACCAAGGAGGATGCCTGTTATAGTCAATGTAGCTGGAAGAATGGAAGAAATGAAAGATATGATGAGGATAATGAAAGTTAGATTGGATGTTGTAGAAGAAGACAAAAGAAAAAGGACTAAACCCTAGACATGAGGATGAAAGTGATGATGATGAATTTCAATCAGCTAACCAAAATAAAGAAACTATAGAAGAAGAATTAGATCAGGAAAAGATGTTGAAAGTTATTTCTATGATGGGTAAGAGACCTAGAATGGAAGTATCAAACTATACCATAAATTTAAACCTTGAGGAATTGATTGATTGGATAAATGGCGTGGAGGAATACTTTGAGTATGAGGAAATTGAAGATCTGGAGAGAGTGAGATTTGCAAAAACTAAGTTGAAAGGACATGCTGCTATTTGGTGGAAAGAAGTTCAATTGGAAAGAAATAGGTGAGGAAAAGAGAAAATCATAAAATGGGATATGATGGTGACAAAGTTGAAGAATCAGTTCATACCTGCTGACAAGTTGGAATTGTTGAAGAGATTGCAAAACCTAAGGCAAAAGGAGAAATTTGTGAAGAAGTACACTAAAGAATTTCACTAGATGATTACCAAGACTAGGCATAGTGAAGCAAGCAAGGAGAAAGTGGTGTGGTACATAAATGGACTGAGGATAAACATTCAAGAAGAACTAAGTTTGGTAAGGATGACAACAATAGAAGAAGCATATCAGTTTGCACTAAAAGTTGAAGATGAGTTGAATAAGAGACATGAGCAAAGGTAGAGAGGTAGATGAGGAAATTTTAAAAGAGGTAGAGGAGGAAATTTTCAAAGAGGTAGAACATATTTCAGAGGAGGAAGACCAAGTGCATAGAAGAACAAGGAGAGTAGCTCATACCCCAAAGAAGAAAAGGACAACAATTCATACTATAAAGGGAGAGATGACATAAATTTCTACTACAATAGCAGAGGAAGTCATAATTCTTAATGCAAATGAAGGATACTAAAGAGATGAAAGAAGATTTGACAAGAGATCATTCAAGGGAACTTGCTTCATGTGTGGAATCAAAGGACACAGAGCATTTGAATGTCATCAAGGGAGTACTAGAAAAAGGATAGAGAACAATGCAAGAGCATCTTATGCGGAAGAATCACCAATTGGATCACCTAGTGCAGTGGGAAAGTTAGAGAAAGGAGAGTCATTGGTCATGAGGAGAGCTTTATTTCAAGCAGAGATAACTGAAGAACCACTGCAAAGGAAAAGTTTGTTTCAGAAAAGATGCAAATCAGGAGGTAAATGTTGTAAATTTATCATTGATAGTGGTAGTACTGGTAATTTGGGTTTAAAAGAGATGCTAACTAAGTTGAATCTAGAGAAATTGAAACATCTGAAGCCCTACAAGATAGCATGGATTCAAGATGACCACAAGGTATTGGTAAGAGAACAATGTCTGGTGAAATTTCATATAGGATCTTATGTTGATGAGCTATTGTGTGATATTATGCTAATGGATGTATGTCATATATTGTTGGGAAGACCATGGAAGTATGATAGAAAGGCAATACATGATGGAAGGAAGAATACTTATACTATAACATCAAATGGGAAGAAACATATCTTGATACCTTTGGAAGATGTACCTAAAAGTGAAGTATGTGGAAATGCTATAATCTGTTTAGTCAATGGAAGGAAATTTTTGGATGGATTGAGACATGAGAACATGTGTTTTGCATTTATTCCAAAGAAGTGTGGCACCTAAAGTGCATAAATTTCTACCACAAAAGAAGAAGAAGATAATTGAATTGTTGATAGAGTACCAAGATATCATTTCAAAGAATGTACCTGAAGGATTGCCACCAATCTAGAGTATCAGTCATCATATGGAATTTATACCTGGAGCTAGTTTTCCTAATAAAGTGGCACACCAGATGACACCAATAGAAAATGCAGAGTTGAACAGACAAATATAGGAGTTGTTGAGGAACGGATTGATCAGATAAAGTTTAAGCCCATGTGTGGTACCTGAATTACTAGTACCGAAGAAGGATGGAGAATGGAGGATGTGTACATACTCAAGAGCAATCAATAAGATCATAGTTAAGTATAGATTTCCATTTCCAAGGATGGATGATATCATGGATTGTTTGAGTAGATACCATTAGATTAGTATCAGAGAAGGAGATGAGTAGAAGACTGCATTCAAGACAAATGTGGGATTGTATGAGTGGTTAGTCACACCTTTTGGATTAACTAATGCACCAAGTACTTTCATGACATTGATGAATGAGGTTTTCAAGAAAATCTTGGGCAAGTTTGTTATTGTATACTTGGATGATATTTGGATTTTTTGTAGAACAAAAGAACATTTTCAACATATTAGACATGTGCTTTAGAAATTGAGAGAAGAAAAATTGTTGATTAACATCAAGAAGTGTTGTTTCATGAAGGAAGAGATAGTATACTTGGGATTTGTGATTTCTACAAAAGGATTGAAGATGGACCTCGAGAAAGTTAGAACAATTGTTGAATGGCCAACACTTGTGAACATTGGAGAGGTAAGATCATTTCATGGACTAGCAAGTTTTTATCAGAAGTTCATCAGAAATTTCAGTACTGTATGCAAACCAATGACAGAGACAATGAGGGGCGATATGAAGGATTTTAAGTGGACATCAAGAACAAATAAGATTTTGAATTGTTGAAGTAGAAGGTGACATAACAACTAGTGTTAGTATTACCAGATTTTAACAAAGTATTTCAAGCTGATTGTGATGCCAGTGGAAGTACAATAGGAGCAGTTTTAAGTCAAGAAGGAAGACCAGTAGCATATTTCAGTGAGAAGTTGAATGATGCAATGAGGAGATATTTAGTTTATGATCAAGAGTTCTATGCCATAATTCAAGCCTTGAAGAAGTAGAGACATTACTTATTGCCAAAGGAATTTGTGTTGTACATTGATCATTAAGCTTTGCAGTATTTGAACACTCAAGGTAAGTTGAGTTAGAGACACATGAGATGGGTAGAGTTCATGTAGAGTTATACATTTGTATTGAAGCATAGGAGTGGAAAGTCAAAAAAAGTTGTGGATGCATTGAGCAGAATAAGGAACGTGTTGATAGAGATGAGGGTAGAAGTATTAGGTTCTGAGGAGTTGAAGCATATGTATGAAGAAGATCTTGATTTTGCAGATGCATGTAAGGAACTTGTTGTGACAGATAGAAGTAAGTGGTTGGATTATTTCATTTAGGAGGATATGTAGCTCAAAGGAAATCAATTGTGTATACCTAGGAGTTCAATGAGAGATAAGTTGATCAAGGAGAAGCATAGTGGGGGATTTGGAGGACATTTTGTGATTGATAAGACAATAGCCTTAGTGAGTGAACATTATTTTTTGGCCTCATATATATAAGGATGCAAAAGGGAGTAGTCAAAATACTAGTTTGTACAAATCTTTGATAGTACCAAAGAGACCTTGGGAAGATATAAGCATGGATTTCATTTTAGATTTTCCAAGAACACAGAGGGGATATGATTCTATATTTATAGTAGTGGACATATTTTCAAAGATGCCTCATTTCATTCCTTGTAAGAAGACAAATGATGTACATGTTCCTGATCTATTTTTCAAGGAGATTGTGAGATTGCATGGATTACCTAAGAGTATAGTTTTAAACAGGGATACAAGATTCATAGGATATTTTTGGAGGACATTGTGGAATAACATGAAGACAGACCTAAAGTTCAATACAACATTTCACCCACAAACAGATGGACAAACATAAGTGGTAAAAAGGAGTTTGGGCAACTTGTTGAGATGTTTAGTAGGAGACAAAGTAGGAAATTGGGATATAATTCTATTGCAAGTAGAGTTTGCATACAATAACTCAGTAAGCAAAAGTAGACCTAGGAAGACACCATTAGAAATTGTGACTGGAATAAAACCTAGAGGAGTTGCAAAGCTAAGAGACATCAACATGGATAACTAAAGAAGTGCAGAAGCAGAACAATTTGCAGGATATATGGAGACAATACACAATCAAGTTAGGAAGTATTTGGAAGAGATGAAAAACAAGTATAAGGAACAAGCATATGAGAAGAGGAGACATAAGGAAATTTCTATTGGAGATGAAGTAATGGTATATCTTATGAAGGAGAGATTTCTAGTGGGGACATACAACAAGCTAAAAATGAGGAAGTTTGGACCATGTAAGATTCTTAAGAAGTTTGATTCAGGCAATGCATATGAAGTGGAGCTACTAGAGATATTTGGTATATCACCTATATTCAACATTGCAAATCTATATCAGTATCATGAGGAAGAATCAAGTGACAATATTAGAGATGGATTGAAAGACCAGTTACTGCAGCAACCACTAGAGTATATAGAATAGATCTTGGATAGCAGAGTTGGACTTAACACTAGAGGCAAGAAGTATAAAGAGTATTTGGTTGAGTGGAAAGGAAGACCAAAAGAAGATTCATCATGGATTTCTCAGGCTGAGGTAGACCACCTTGGTTTTTCTCTAGCCCCAGCAAAGTGAGAGACTCACTTTTTTAACAACCCCAAGTGTCATATGCAAGACCATCCTAGGTTGAAGAGCAATCTTGCATTAACAAAAAATAAATGCTTTCTTTTCTTGCATTTCAGTTGCAGTTCAATCATTTGTAGTTCCAACATTTTTCTACTGCATTCTAACGTGTTAGCATTTTAGAGCTCACAGAGAAGTATCTAGATTCTACACTATCTTAGCTACATCATATTCTGATTTCATGAGATTTGGACTTGTTTTTGGAAATCTATCACTATCAAAAGATCATAAGTACTCAAAGAATAGAGCAATTGACATTTAGTTGGAGCAAACAAGATTTGCAGAACATTCACGTGACTTGTGGAGCAAAATGGAACATGCAATTTGGGACCAGATAGACCTTTGTTAAGATCTGCATCGTGTTTCATCTATTTGTGGAGAATTACCAAGAGTTGTAAGCCAACCTACATGTCTCCTACATGTTTCATCATTCATTGGAGTTTGATATCTAGATCTAGGCCGACACAGAGGATTCTTGGAGCTAGAGAAGGATATATAAGATTGCATTTCCTAGATGCACTAGAAGGGTAGTTTTGAGATATCTAAGGATAGAGTAGTAATATAGTTCTTCTCTAGAGGCACTCTAATGCCATATCATTCATGTATTATGTAATCCAGAAAGTAGGACTATGAGCCCATGATTGTAGCTTGCATGTTACTGGAATATAAGCATTGTAATTCTCTGATGTATTGAGTATATGAATCTTCCATTGCATTCTATTCAAGTGTTTTGTGTATGTTGTTTCCTTTGTGTTTACTCTAGCTGCATGGTTGGATTGTCCATCCTCTAAACCCTCCATCCATGATTGCACCACTAGATAACAAAATGGGTAAAACATAAAAACATGTCTTTTCTCATTAATACAAAAATAAAGTTATCTTTGATTTAATGAAAAACATCATTATTTTTGTCATTTTTAACATGTATCTTGCATGTTTAACATGTAAGATGAGAAATTATCTATGATTATCATATAAAATCTAGTAGTTTCAATATCATGATTGTTATGAGATGCATACAAAAAGAAGAGTACAACAAATATGTTAACTAACATTAAGCATCTATGTAATAATTTAGCATAAACAAATATTGAACAAGTATGTATTAAATTAGCATAAATTTAAATGAAATGTTAAATATAGATTCCTATGATTACCATTATGCTTCTTTTTTATTAATTCTTACTAATTAGGGTATTCATAGAAAAATATATAGTAACTCATAACATCTACTTATGTACAAATCTTTAGTTTTCTGCTAGTGATAAGACATTCACCAGTATCAAAACAATAAGAAGGTCTTCTTAATGGCATAATGCATTATCATTTGATGGACAAATGATCACATGTCATTCTAAGACAATCCTATATCTAACTACAAGTACCATCATGGAAATCAAGATCAAGTTATGCATTGAGGTAGGAAACTACATGTGATCTTTCTAACAAGAAAAACAATCATATAACAAGGAATCAATCTATAACATGTTTTGTTCATAACTCAACCATTCTAAAGCAATTGTGCATTCAACTTTTAAGTCTCAAAGTAAGAATACATGACACAAGGAATTTAAATTATATTGTATATCAAGGTGTATAGATAAAAAAAATTGGGATAATGGTAGACATGTACAAAAAATTGTCATTTATGACAACTCAAAGCATTTTTTACAAAATGTGGTATATGCCATATCAAAAACTATATACAATCTACATGTTGAATAGATACATCAAATCCTAAAGATCCACTTGACCTTATGTCTCTAGTGAATCCTCTGTTGGCAAGAGACACTGCTTCGATATGGATCTATATGTTGTCATTGATGGCAACAAGGCTCAGAGATCCTATCACCATGACATGAAGAGATATCTCTAGAAGAACATATTAGATTCCAGGTCCGGTTGATAGAAAATGGCTAAGTATAGAAAGTATGCAGAGTAGAAGATAAAAAGTCAGCTAGTATGCCTCCGCAGATAATGATCCGGTAATGCGGTTTAGGTATGATGTCAGTTGGTGATTGATAGTGTTATGCCTCAGAGATTAAGTCTTGATCCTCTCTGGAAGTTATCTTGAAGAAATGTCTAAGTCCGGGAAACCAAAGGTATAGCAGGAATAGTGAACAAAGTCTAGTATAGTGGTCTACATTCCTCCATAGACAACTATTTCATTATATGGTTTTGAGGTGTTGTAAACACTTATATGAAGTGTCTCATTCTAGAGTTAGGAGATCTGAAGTTCACCAGAAAGATAGCAACAAGCTGCTAAGCATCATCATAGTATTTGACAGAGCTTGACAGAGATAGAGTCTAAGTTTCGATGGTCTGCATTTCTCTGCAAGATGATATGATGCCTTACGGTTCTAAGGATAAGATTGGGAATGTGTAAAGTGTCCTTGATATGGTTTTGGAAGTGTTTTGAGATCCTCAGCAAAAGTTGTAAGTCAGCAGATGAAGTTGTTAAGCATACTTATGAGGAACAGGCCGACTAGTGAGATAAATCATGATGCGAAGAAAGGATTGTGTGTGAAAGATCTATGTAAGTAATTAAATCATTAGAGCTGACCTATATGAACACATTTGGGAGAAGATTTGGGCCTGCGTGACACATAGTGCATTGGATTGAGAGACAAGGTACATCTTTCTATGCACACGTTTCACTTCTTGGATGCCAACCTGATTATGGATTAAATCATGATGTATATATATAAGAGTGATGATCTTTAGTTGGGTGAGTGGTGGAATATATGTGTGTGATGCGAAGATGCAAATAGTGGAGCAGAGTTAGAGGATCAGCTGGGAATCAGAATACAGTTGTTAAATGACTGCACCCTAGCATAGTGGCAAATACTTAAGTAGTATTCAATTATCATGTGTGATCTAATTGGAAGCATGTTTTTGTCATCAAGGCAGTAAGCTGGCAGTGAGCCTCTAGTAGGGTTTAACAGCCCTCAGGGTTTAACAACCCTCATTGTAATCTTGCTAGGTTTAGGGTTGAGGCAGTGAGCCTGCTAAATCTAGTTGCACTTCATGGCAGTAAGCCAGCATGTTCTAGGCCCATGGAGTGACCAAGCCTGAACATCATTTTTGTAAAGATTGCAATATATATTTGAGAGCTAATCCTCTCCATGGTTTTTCCCTTTTTAGGTTTTCCACGTAAAATCTTGTTGTTATGTGTCATGCTTTTGTGGATGTTGTTTAGTTGTATATTTTGCTATTGTTTGATTCTTCTTTTGAAAAGGTTAAAAGTAAAAGTTCAAGAAAAGATTTATAGAACACTGATTCACCCCCCCTCTTAGTGTTCCTAACAATCAACAATTGGTATCAAAGCAAGGTTCCTTAGAAGAAGTTTAATAGCTTGAGGAAGATCTGGGATAGTGTGATCATGAAAGCAAAGAAGGAAAATCAAAATGATCAGGCTAAGGTTCTAGAGGAATCTATAAAGAAGCCAAGAGAGGCTAAAGATACTCAAAGGCCTACCTGAAGCTCTACCATTTCATCTAGTGCAACATCATCAAAGAAGCCCTCTAAAAAGGACACACAGAGGAAGAAGATGAAAGGAAAAAGATTGTCTGTCAATGTAGGAGAAAAGGATGAAGAAGAAACATAGTCGGATGAAGAGGTCAAGAAGATGAAAGTTGAGGCTATCAAAGTCTCTGGAATTAGTAAAGAAAAGTCCTCTGGAAAGGATAAGCCTAGCAAAAGATAGAAAAAGGAAAAGCCTCCACCACTCGCAGATGTAATAAAATCTGTTACCATGGATGGAAATTTAAAACCCATGATTGAGTATTATGATGGATATAGTGATATTGATAAAAGAAGTCTGGAAGAAGCCACTGTGAAGTATCTAAACATTTTCAACAAAGCCCTTATTGAGATTATCTCTAAAATTTCAAAAAACCAAGCAAATCTTCTAGGCATCAGAAAGGAGACTACTAAAGCCAAAGATATTGAGCTAGGAAAACATGTTCTAACAATATTGTGTCCTGAAATCACTCCAAAAGATGAGAATTTGATCTCTAAGGAAACCAAAGAGAAATTTAGAACCAAAACAAGGATGAACTTGTTGATGCTGGGAGAAATTAACAAAGTAGTCAAGGAGTTAGAAGAAATAACCTTGGAAATATTGAGAAAATACAATATTCCTACCACTCATGACAATGCAGCAATAGATGGTGGAAATGGTACACATGTTCCGGAAGTAAATGTGGAGCAAGAATCAGATAAAGATGACAAAGTGACTAAGCAGGAAGAAGCACTTGCTGATGTTTTTGAGAGAAGACCCTCTCTGGTACATCTTGCTGAGGATAACACTAACAAGGAGAAGATTAAGGAAGAATATGTCATGAAAATTCATCCAATGAAATAGGAGGAGGATACTAATATGGATCAAGAGGATCCAAAGAAAAGCCACAAAGAAGAAGTCCCTATCATAGCAAGAGACATTGCAAAGCCTGCAAAAAAATTGTTGGAGGAAAGAACACAAGCTTTGGACGAGCCAGAATTTCTACATGGTCTAATAAACTTGGACACAATGACACCGAAACAGAAGTTTAAGTTCGTTACAATTGTTCAGACAAAGGCTCAAGAAGAGATATTAAAATCACATATTAAGGATAGTAAACTAATTGATGAAGCATCTAAAATTTTGGTGAAGCTACTGCCCACATACAAGAGGGATTCATCAATGCCCCCAACAAGTCATCTAAAGGGATTAATAAGTTCCATAAGAAAATAGTTTGAATCATTTGAAAAATCTGCAAAAACAAAGGTGAGACAAGAATTTGATGATAAACATCTGGAACAATTAAACATAATGATAGAAAAAGACAAAATCTCATTAAAAAATACAATAGCCAGCATTCAGAAAGCTATGAAGGATGCTGGAGATGTGTACAAGTTTTGTTTGTCTTGGCCCAAAGCTACTCAAGAGATTGAAGAAAAGATCAAAGATTTGGAACAAAAACTTATGGATATTTCTGAGAAATTTGATTCGGAAATAGAGTCAGTCACAAGGAAAGAAACAGAAGTCATTAAGATTCACAATGACTTGACTGACTTAATAAATCAGAAATACCAAATAAAAAGTAGGATGGGACAACTCAGAAGACTAGTCTGTCCAAAGTTAGATTCAATGACAAATCTTATTACAGAGGCTAAGTTAGCTATCCAAGCAGACACAACTTCTGATCTTCAAAAGGTAGAAGCCTCAGTTTTTCTTCTCAACGGTCAAATTTAGATTCTAGAAAACGTAAAGAAAAGCTGGGATACTGAGTGGACATTGATGAAAAACATATTTAATGATGTGCTTAAACACATGTAATATTAAAATGAAGATTACATTTGTAAATATGTGGCAGAATATATAAATTTTTGGGATTTTGACAAAAAAATTTGTTCTAGATCAACACCCTTTGCCATTGATGTTAAAGGGGGAGAAGTAGATTAGTACTAAAAAATGGATAATCATCTCAGAGGGAGCAGTCAGACATTTTTCACTAAGTGTTGCCATCAATGCCAAAGGGGGAGATTGTTGGCAAGAGACACTACTCCAGTATGGATCTGTATGTTGTGATTGATGGAAACAAGGCTCAGAGATCCTATCACCATGACAGGAAGAGATATCTCTAGAAGAACATATTAGATTTCAGGTCCGGTTGACAGAAAATGGCTAAGTATGGAAAGTATGCAGAGTAGAAGACAGAAAGTTAGCTAGTATGCCTCCGCAAATAATGATCCAGTAATGTGCTTTAGGTATGATGTTAGTTGGTTCTTGATAGTTTTATGCCTCAAAGATTAAGTCTTGATCCTCTCTAGAAGTCATCTTGAAGAAATGTCTAAGTCTGGGCAATCAAAGGTATAGTAGGAATAGTGAATAGAGTCTAGTGCAATGGTTCTCATTCCTCCGCAGACAAGTATTTCGTTATGCAGTTTTGAGGTGTTGTAAACACTTATATGAAGTGTGTCATTCCAGAGTTAGGAGATCTAAAGTTCACCGGAAGGATAGCTACAAGCTGCTAAGTATCAACATAGTATTTGACAGAGCTTGACAGAGATAGAGTTTGAGTTCCGATGGTCCGCATTTCTCCGCAAGATGATATTATGCCTTGCAGTTCTAAGGATAAGATTGGGAATGTGTAAAGAGTTCTTGATGTGGTTTTGGAAGTGTTTTGAGATCCTCAGCAAAATTTGTAAGTCGGAAGATGAAGTTGTTAAGCATACTTATGAGGAACAAGCCGACTGGTGAGATAAATCATGATGTGAAGAAAGGAGTATGTGAAAGATCTATGTAAGTAATTACATGATTAGACCTGACCTATATGAACATGTTTGGGAGAAGATTTGGGCCCGCGTGACACATAGTGCATTGGATTAAGCGACAAGGTACATCTTTCTATGTACATCTTTCTATGTACATGTTTCACTTCTTGGATGTTGACCTGATTATGGATTAAATCATGATGAATATATAAATATATATATATATATATATATATATATATATATATATATATATATATATATATATATATATATATATATATATATATATATATATATATATATATATATATATATATATATATATATAAGAGTGATGAGCTTTGGTTGGGTGAGTGGTGGAAATATGTGTGTGTGATGTGAAGATGTGAATAGTGGAGTAGAGTTAGAGGATCAACAGGGATGAAGACTTGGGATTCAGAATACAGTTGTTAAATGACTGCACCCTGGCATAGTGGCAGATGCTTAAGCAGTATTCAGTTATCATGTGTGATCTGATTGGAAGCATGTTTTTGTCATCAAGGCAGTAAGCTGGCAGTGAGCCTCCATAAGGGTTTAATAGCCCTCAGGGTTTAACAACCCTCATTGTAATCTTGCTAGGTTTAGGGTTGAGGTAGTCAGCCTACTAGTTACACTTCATGGTAGTAAGCTAGCATGTTCTAGGCCCATGGAGTGACCAAGCTTGAACATCATTTTTGTAAAGATTGCAATATATATTTAAGAGCTAATCCTCTCCGTGTTTTTCCCCTTTTGGGTTTTCCACGTAAAATCTTGGTTTTATGTGTCATGCTTTTGTGGATGCTATTCAGTTGTATATTTTGCTTATGTTTGATTATTCTTTTGAAATGGTTAAAAGTAAAAGTTCAAGAAAATATTTATAGAACATTGATTCACCCCCCCCCTCTCAGTGTTTCTGACAATCAACATCCTCAACCTATGGTGGACCCTTAAAAAGTGGCCTCATTGTGCCATGATGCTTAGTAGTTGATGGATGCAAAGTTGACTGCAATAACAAGTCAATCGACAAATTTTATTAATTATTTCAATGGTAAATATAAATAAGTTAGACTAGTAAACATAAACTTATCTACAACAATTTAGAACTTTGAAATTAACATCTAAATCACTATAATAAACTATAAGTTCTCTAAACTATCAATTATTTAATAAAATTCAATTCAATTACCTCAACTCTTTGTTGTCTTCTCCTTTCCAATGGGGAGATCCATTAGCCAAGGGTGTCCTTTGGCCCCTGCACTCTGTCATTTCTTCAAAAGCTTTGTTTTATATGCTGAGAACAGACAAAATCCTTGGTAGTATTAAAGGAATTGAACTTCTAGATGGCAACTCACTCTTAAACATGCAATTTGTAGATGATACTGCATTAAATCTTGTCTTGGAAAGAGAGAATTTAGAAAACTTGAAATTCAAACTAAACAGATTTGTTGTGCTTTTGGTGCCAAGGTCTCTTGCAATAAATCTATTCTTCTTGGATGGTCTGATTCTTTGCCTAATTAGATTGATGAGGTGGGTTGGCAGTGGGGGGCCCTAAAAAGTTGGTCAGGTTTTTAGGGATTCCTTTTGCCATTGACCCCTCTCTTAAGCACATGTGGGAATGGTTGTTTGCTAAAATTGAAGTCAAGCTTAAAAATTGGAATAGACAAGTACTATCCTTGGCAGGGAGATTTTAGGTTTGTCAAAAGATTTTATCTGCTTATACTACTTTTTATGCTTCCATGTGGTTATTTTCAAATATGCAAATAGACAGCATCCAAAAAGTGATTAGGAATTTTCTATGGCTAGATGGTATTGGTAAGAATAAGAGACATTGTGTAAACTGGAAATGGTGTTGTATCAGTAGAGACTTTGGGGGCTTGGCTCTAAAGGACCTAAAGCTTCAAGGCATGGCTTTGGTGGCAAATTGGATTGGGGATCCCTGGAGAGTGATGAGCCTTGGAAAGTCCTTGTTAGGAATAATATTAAGTTGGCTTGCCCTAGGAAAGCTCAAGGCTGGGGTAACTTGCATCCATTTGATTGTCTTTTGGGGGGCTTCAAAGTGGAACCTTTTGGGTCAGTGGTCTTTGGGTCCATCTGGAGAGGGTGGGAGGTGGTCAGAAACTTGATCTCTTTCTCTAAAGTGAATTTCCCTTTGAAATAATGGGGGGGCACTGCTCTATTTGGTGGCATTTGAAATATAAAGGCAAGCCCTTAGCACAAATCCAAGGTTGTTCAGGTTTGAAATGGCATAAGCTGGGCTTATCTACTTTAAGTGATGTACTCTCTATTAATGGCATTAGAAGCTGGGATAGTTTAAAATTAGAGTTTGGGTTAAGAGATAGTCAAAAGAGGACTTATTCAGTTCTGCTTATAGCTTTTTCAAGTAATCCTCTTTAGCCACAATTGTTAAATGAGGAGGATTGGTTGGAAAAAATGTATTGGAAAGATCAAACCAAGGTGAAGGTGTGTGAATCAAAAAGGATTTACAAGTTGCTTACAAACACAAATGAGATCCTAGAGCATTGTGTCAAAGCATGGAATCTGAATGTTGTTGTCCAGGATTTAGTTGTTGTCTTTAGGAATATTTGGGCTAAACCCTTGGAACCCAAAAAGGGGTGTTTTAGATGGTTGCTACTTTTTAAAAAGTTGCTTGTTGGTCATAATAACCATGTGTGTACTATCTGTAATGTTTTTGAAACCTGTGACCATATCTTCTTTGATTGTCCTTTTGCTTGTCATGTTTGGAACCTATTCATGGGTAGTGTGTCAAATTGGTCATTAAGTAATATGAAATGCAAGATGGAAATTTTATTTGGTTCTATTTCAGCGTTTAATGCTAGATTTAATACTTTTTGGCTTTTTTTAACAACTAAAATTTTATGGATTTTGTGGAAGAAAAGAAACGAAGACCATTTTCAAGGCAAGAGAAGAAGTCTTACTGAGTTAGATTTAAACTCACACTTGCTGACTTGTTTATACAGGTAATTCTTTCTTTGGATAGCCAGTTTGAGCACCTTCTAAAGATTTTTGAACAAGGTTCTTCTAGGAATTGCAAAGTGGATTTCAAATAGTCTGAAGTGAAACCATAGAGTCTAGACAAAGCTTATCAGAATTTTATCATAAAATTGGATGATCTTCACAAAAGGTACAGTGGCCTTCATCTCTCCGAGCCTAGTTTACAACAAGCTTCTGAAGGCAGACCTCAAAGTTTATACAAATCTCCTGACAGGCAATTGGATAACTCTAATGTTGAATCTCCTGGAGAGATGAGTATTTTGAATAGAAGGGTTGAATCTAGGTACTCAATAGTGGACAATGGTGATTCAGTTCCAATGTTGGTGGATGATATGTCAATAACTTCAGAAGATATGTTGAGTTCTGAGAATGTTTTGGATTGATATACAGGGATAGAACTAGTTTTACTTCAGTACTTATATGCTCTTGCAAATAGCAACTTATTGTATGAATTAGTATAAATATGGAGATTTTGTAAAGGTGGCTCCCTTGGCCACAACGATTGTACCTAAGTTTTGATAATATGAATGAACTATCTTTAATACAAAAAAAACTCTTTGTTGTCATTCTAAGAGTCATTCTGTAAATGATGGTCTCTTAGAATGATCAAGTCTCCTACTGAAGCATGATGGTAGAGGTGCCACATCACTCACTTTCAAAATAGACTATAATAGTAAAATAACATTGATATAAGTTAATATATACTTACTAAAAAAAGGAAATGCATACATTATAAAAGGTTAGATGTGTAAATAAACAATCTAGACTAGACTAAACAAAAATGTATCTACTACAAAACAAGCACATAACACCAACGAGACTTCTTGCATTGATTTATAAGGACTAGTCATGGACAAACCAACTATGATTTCTTGTATGAAAAATGACAAGAATGTAAGAGTGTATGTATACATATAATCATAATAACTTTGAAACTAACAGATCGAAATCACTATAATCAACTATAAGTTCTCTAAATTATCAATTAATAAAATTCAATTAACTTGACTCTTTGTTGTAATTATGAGAGTCTTTCAATGAATGACGGTCCCTTAGGACGATCAGGAGTTCTGCTAAAGCATATTGGCATAGACTATATGGTGCAGGAGCACCTAGCAAATGTGGCCAGTTTGTATTCTCAAGATCATGTAAATAGGTGTATATAGGTGTTTTGGTGAGTGTCAAGTACATTTGAGTTGGATAAGGTCTAAATAAGACCATCATCATGTATTGATGTCATGTTGAGTCCTAAGAGTATAGTTATGTCAAATAATGCATTGTAAAGTGTTGATACATAAAAGGTGAAGAGTCACAATTTGATTTTCTATTGAGAACCATTGGTATTCATGAGAAAACATGTTAAAAGGCCTCAATTCTTTTGAGGCAAGGGATGAAAAAGTCAAATAAAGATAAGTACCATTGCTTTTTACCCTATTTTTTCTAAGAAAATAGTGATTTCATGCCTTTCCAACGATTGTACAGTCGGGTATGACCTAGTCAAGCTCAGTTATTTAACTTGTTGGATGGAAATCTATATATATTTTCATTTGCAGGTGGTTTGAGGAGATAACATCATTCTTGAAGGATTTTATGGATGTTTGTGTGAAAATAGATGCTAGAAAATAGGGCTTAGGGTTTGCATGCACAATTTGAATTTTGTAAGCAATTCCTCCAATTAAATTTCATGGAACTGAATGGAAAGAAGGTATACAACATTTATTCAAAGATTTTGGTGAATTTATGAGCAGGGTATGAATTTTAGGGGTTTTGATCAATCCCTAGCTGTATTTTTCTTGTTGTTTAGCTTTTTGTAAGGGTTTTGAGTGTGAAATTGTGATACAGAGACTTGGTGACTGAAATGGACCCCAAAACCTACAAAATCCATCTAGTTTCCATCTGTTAAAGGTCTCCAAATTTTTTTTGGAAGTTTGATAGTGGAAAATCACATAGTTCCTTTGTAAAAGTGGCCTAATTAGGCCTAAAACCAGAATTACCAATGAATTATTGACTTGAATGGTCTGAAACAATAGTACCATGTTTCTTGGTATGTTTAATAAGGGGATAAAGGGTATTCAAAAAGTTGATTCAGTAGTGGGTTTGTGAAGTCTTTTGTAAGTTGTGTTAAAAAGACCTCAAAAATAGGACTAGTAGACAATAGGAGCTATTGGGAGAAATCCAAGTATCTTAGGTCTTTGAAAATTGCAGGTTAGTTTCCTTGGTAGATGAACCTTTAAACACCTTGCTCTTCATCATTATAAAAGTAAAATAACATCAAGATATAAATTAATATATAATCACAAAAAATAAAATGCATACAATAAAAAAAGGTTGATGTGTAGAAAAATTTATAACATCAAGTCTAGGCCAAATTAAATGGCAAAAAGAGTACCATGATGAACTTTTATAAGCTCCTCCTCTGTCATCAACTATTATCCCACTTAGATACATTAGTACTAATCTTTTTTTATATTAAATTCAAATGGAATACACCATGAAATTTAACTTTAAATTTTATCTGAAAGAAATATTGGTCTTGCTCCTCTTCTTCTCTAGCCCCTGATGCCTCTGCTCATGTTCCAGTCCTTGGTGCCTTGGCTTGAGTTCTAGACCCTGCTGCCTCAACTTGTGAAGGTGATATATGAGGTACATCGTACTCTTGTGTTCAGGGGTGGCTCACTAGTCTCTCCAAGAAGACTTAGGCACAACTGATTACACATAATGCAATGATGAGGCACACAAACATGTGTGGACAAGGAGGATCTAGTAATCTCAACTGATCCACTACGACCACCAATATCATGTGGTTGTGCTAGTTGAGAATTATATGTAATCAAATGCTCAAGAAAAGAGTGTATAGAAGAGAGGCTTTGATGTGTTGCATTTGCAATAATGATTAAGTGTTGAATTGGAGATGGAGAAGAGATAGGAGGCAAAATAAATGGACCTTGTACCTATTGTATTGCCATAGGTTTGTCAAGGCATTCCTTTACGCACTCCCTAGAAATCTCTAAAATTAAAATAGTTCACATGGTAACCTAATATAAACTCCACATATAGTTTACAGAGGAAATATAAAGGTGCATCGAGATTATTGTTGGGTGCTTTATCAAAAACCATCCACTAACAATCCCAAAAAATGAGTGATACCTTGATGTGTGCACCATTTGATTGAAAACTTAGGCTTAAGTACATCAACATGCAATCCAATTTCAGGGTTGACAAAATGTTGCACTAACATGGCTTTTGTCATTTCTAAATATTTCACTTGGTCATATGATAAGCTAGTAGAATATTCTACCCTCTTGGCTTCTCACCATTGCCAAAATGATTCTTGTTGGCTTGTGAGGGTACGAACATGAGTGATAATTCTCTCTAATGTAAGTACATCAACATGCAATCCAATTTTAGGGTTGACAAAATGTTGCGCTAACATGGCTTTGGTCATTTCTAAATCTTTCACTTGGTCATATGATAAGCTAGTAGAATATTCTACCCTCTTGGTTTCTCACCATTGCCAAAATTATTCATGTTGGATTGTGAGGGTTTGAACATGAGTGATATCCCCTCTAAGGTGGATGTCATTGAAGTCAATCGAGGGTTGCATCAATAAATTTCTATAATCCTATTTATTTCATTAATGTTTTTTTCAATTTGTTCTTGAATTGTTGGAGGGTTAGGTAGGGGAGGGTTTAGGTTTTGAACTTTCTCATTCATATTACCTATTTCAAATTTAAAACATACAAATTTAGGGTTTAAAACAATTTCTTGTTAAACTATATACAATTTAATCTAAACATTTTGAACACAATGAAAATTACTAAATTACATTCAAAATTGAGTTCAAAACTAATGCTTACAATCAACAATTGAAAACCCTAAATCATATCAAACATGTTGATTTACTTTCAAAACAATGCAAAAAGAAAAAACCAAAAACTTACCTTTAGATAGTTCTTGATTAAATAAGAGAAATTTTTCTTCCAAATATCTTATATTTGCTTCCTCCTCTGATATCCATTTTTCTCTCTAGCTCTATGTTTTGTAAACCCATGGGTCACATAATATAACACTTTTCAAGAGTATTAGGGAGTTAGAAATAGATATCCATTTCTTTATAACAGATATCCATTTTGGTTCGGTATTACCAAACCAAAATTAACTTTCTATCCAACCCATAAAAAAGTCAAATATCCATTTTGAGATTTTGGCTAAGTAAAAACACTTTTTTCCCCTATTGCCACTATTTGGCCCACAACAATCCTACACTCAGCCATTATTTTATTAAAAAAATATAAACATAAAATACACTAAAAAATCTACATTTCATTACTTTATATTATTTTAAAATTTAAAACATATATGTCACCTTCTAGTGATTCAAGTTAAAATTTAGATCAGTGTTAGCCATTTCATTCATAAAAATGAGACACAACTTTGAACTTTCACCCCACAATTTGTTTTACATTGTTTACATTTATTAGAAACACTTTTAATATATCATATTAATTATTAAAAGAGTTTAAGATTTTTTTTAGAAGATCTAAAATAAAAAGGTGGTCGAGTAGCATTCATAGCCCAAAAACAATCATAAAAGTCTATAGAATCATATAGTCACTAAAGTATATAGAGACAATTAAGAACATGCAATAGCACTAGGTAATGGTAGAGGAGGATCATCACTCCTACGAACCACTCATTTGGCACATTTAGATCCATCCACCCATCTTGACAAGCCATCTAACCTTGTATAGTGAGGGGGACCAAAACTCCAAAGCCAAGTAGTAAGTTTATCACTGATAATGAATTTCCAATCTTTAGATTTATCGTTGATGGCAAATGCATGACCATAGCCTTCCTAGGGAGGCATACCATCCATGTTTCACAAACAATGGTGATAAAAGGCCATGTCTATGGGAAAAACTACTACTACATCTATGAATAGCTAGAGGATCCATGGTGTGACTAGCACTTGTCATTCAAAGGAGATCAAATCATTTGCATGAGGTAGTCCCCTAGTGGTTGATCAAGCACTATAAATACCAAAATTTTAGAGACATTTTTTCATCCTATGCTTGAAACTTATAGCAAAACAAGAAAACACATTCAATTTCTTAGTTAGAGAAAAATTGCAATTAATAACCTCATTAGAAAAAATAACTTTGTTTTTAGACTTCTAGAGTTGGAAAAGAATAGTATATTTAAAAATTCTAAAGTCTAGCTAGTGTAGGGGCACCAAGATACCAAGACACAAATTTTGAATTTTTGGCATTAATAAAAAGACTAGGTGGAATTTATTTCCATAATTGATTTAATAAAGTTGATTGAAGGCATTTTGATGTAGTGGAGATCATTTAGGATTAGAATCTTTAATATTTGCCTAAGATTAGAACATTCCTTTTTGAGTAGCTTTTGTGATAGTCAATTTTTTTGCCTTATTTTTGGATTTTCCACGATGGTGGAGTTATGGAGAACATGGAGTTTCATTGTATACATGATATTTATGACTCATCTATGTCAAAGGAGGTAGAGAATGTAATTTGGAGTGAAGAAATAAGATATTTTTACCAGTTTTTTTGCAATTTTCTGCTTTTTTGTTGTTACCACACCCAATATTATTTCGTACTATCCTGTCATGGGTCCAAACCTCTGAAATCACAAAGTAAATAGTGTTATATTTCATTTAAGTCAGGTTAGGAGGATTCTCACTATTCTTGAGGCATTTTACAAGCAGAGTTTTGAAAAGTTTTGAAACTGGGTCTAAAACCCTAGTTTTGAGGGTTTTAGGTAAATCGATGGATTTATAACCCATTCCACATGTGTCATAGCCCAAAAATAGGTGGAATGGGCTTAGCTAGGTTGTATTTCATTGTTAATTTCATTGCAGAAGTAGGGGACTGGAGTGAAGTGTCCGTTGAAGTAGATTAAGCCCAATATCCTCATGTATTGGGGTTTCTAGCATTGGTAGCTTGGTGAGTTGGTGAAAATTTGACTAGAGATGACTCAAGAGACTACAAATCAGCATATTCAATCCATTTTCAATCAAATACATGCCCTGGAGTAGGTCTTGGGAGGTTGGAGCAAGTTTAACATACACTTACTTTGTTAAGGAGGCCTAATTAGGCCTAAGAACAACATGTACAGTCAATTTTTGAGACACATGTTTCAAAGAAGCCCATGCTGCATGTCAAAAATGTTATGAAGGAGCTTAATGGGTATCTATAAAACTAATTTTTTCATGGGTTTTCCAAGTATTCTGTCAGTTAAGCATTAAAAACCCTATTCCAAAGGCTACAAGCAAATAGGGCTAATTATAAGCAAGCGACTAGGAGGCCATGTACTGTCATGAGTCTTTGTGACCTAGAGTGATTTTAGTCTATCAAATCAAAGTGATTCAAGGGGCAATAGGAGGTCAGTAAGTGGGCTAACACTTTGGGGCCCCATTGGTGCATGTCTTACCATTTAATAACCATGCTAGGAGGAGGGAAATCAATCATGTTGGAACAGTCAGCCAAAGGGGTTTTATAGTAATCCTTTAGATGTCTTTAGTGTGCTTCCCCTACTCTACATCACTAGTAATATAAGTAGGCTAGAGGGTTGTATCCCTAAAGATAGCAACATGTGATTGGAACTCTAGATGAAAAGGAGTAAAGAGGCTATGAATCCATCTCCTAGTAGCTTATGCGCAAGGATAGGCCCAAAAAGAATACTTAAAAGTCTCAATTATGAGACAAACAAGACACCTTAGTTGGGCATTCCCAAGATGGATAAGCTAAGTACTAACTAAGAGATAAACATTTATGATACAAGCATCATAACAAAATCAATTAAGGCTCTATCCAAGATTTCCAAATCCTCTAAACCATAAAATGCCAATTGTGAAGGGGAGAATGAAGACCCCAACAATAATTGAACTTAGGAAGAGCCAGAGAGAATAGAATGGAATTTAATAAAGCAATCTAAGTATAATTCTTGAAGTTGTATTATGATTCCTGTAGCTAGGGTAAAAATTGGGGCTAAATCATAAGCAACAAATCATCAAACCCTAACAAGCACAATGAAGTACAAGATAACATAGAAATCCAAATAATCAAATCAAATGCAAACCAAAATCTCTACACTAAGCTTGGCTTACCTCCATTTCTCTTCTCAATCTTGCATAGGAATGCATGATTTCGAAGGATGAATGTTGGTTTCTCATTCCAGCAGCATAACAATGGCATGAGGATGAATGCTGAAAGGCTCTAATGTCATTTTAATAGCATGAGGCTACTTGGAAACTCCTTCCTCAAATGGCTTGGTTAAGGGTTGATTTATAGGAAGTGAGTGATTTGAATGAATGGCTATGATTGAAAGTTGGTTTCAACAATGTGGATGACTAGGATCGAATAGGGTTTCCCACTCCATGAGGAGTTGTATTCATGTGGCAAGTGTAGGGAGGACCTAATTTAAATAATGTTTTATTTAAATTTGTATACGCCTAAAAATGACACGACTCGGTCTAAATAAATATTCTTAATATTTATTCCATTCTAATTCTTCTATCAATAAATAAATCAATTTATTTATTTATTCGATTCATATTCCTCTAAATTAATTAAATATCAAAATATTTAATTACCTCTTCTAAAGTCAAAATTAAATAAAATCCTTTATTTAATTTAAATTCTTCCAAACAATTAAATAATTCTTAATTATTTAATTAAGTCAATTCTTCTTCCAAATTTAAATAAATCAATCAAATTTATTTAAATTCTCTCAATCTCTAAAAATAAAATACAATCAAATATTTTATTTATTCTTCCAAATCATACACAAATAATTAAATAAATTTATTTATTTAATTTTCTTTCTTATCTTCTAAAAATCTTCCAAATCTTCTAAAAATAAGTCTTCTTCTTCATGCACACAAAATTAGATAATTTATTATTTAATTTCTCTCAAATCATGTAAAAGCAAATCACAAGTTGAGTTAACTGACTCAATCAACCTTGTTTTTATCAATAACTCTTAAATTAGAAAAAAGCTTTTTAATTTATGAAGTCAAATCTTATCTTTATAAAAGAAAGAAGTTAACTCAAACAAAACAGCTTTTGTGTGACACTTGTCTTCTTTCTATTCATGCACAAATCTCCATTGCTTCCTACACCACTTTCCCATCATATGCTTCAATGTTTATCACGGTATGTGCAACTATTGGTCATGATTCCCTTCCATCCCACAACATTTCCATATACTTCCATCTCCCCTTCCTTCCACTATTGTCCTACGTATCTTCCCTATCCTATTCCTATGGTCCATGCTTTTGCATAAGCCTTCCTTCCTACATAATCCGCATCATCATCCACTATCACACCTTCCATAATCTGCTATCTACCTACTCTGTCTTCCTTTCATGTGATCCTTCCCAACATCTATGAGCATAACGACATTTGGCATGATCCGTGGGACGACATGCATTTCTAGCGGGATGCTATCACCTTCATGGGACCAGGAACTTGAGGTCCTCTCATCTGTGTCCCCCTTCTCCTATCCAAATATTCAAAAAAAAAAAAAGCAAAGAGAAATCCCTTCATCTAATGGTGAAAATCTGGCAAACAGACTTCTTGGATAAGTACCATGATGAAAACCTAGCAAACAGGCGTCGTATGTAAGTTGATCTTCTACATCACCTACACTTAGGGGCACCTTGTCTCATTGGCATATCACATTTCTCCTATCATTTCCTTCTACACCATTTCCTATCATATCCTTCTATCCATTACATACCTATCCTGTCGAATCCATCCATCCTAATCTTGCCTTCCTCTATTTTTTTGATCTTGATAAAGATTGGGGGCACAATGTTGACAAATGTTTTGGATGTCTCTTGACGTACCTTATCCCTCCAAACCATGCAAATCCTTCATTATCCTATCATCCTCCTATTGTCACAAGCATTGTCATGAAAAATCCTAAGTATCCTACCTACAATGGGGCATGCTATTTCTATGTGACTTAGTCCTTGGTGATAACATCCTTCCTCTTTTACTCATGTGTTCCTTCTATCTACTATTACCCATCTATTATCCATTGTCACCCACCTGTTTTACCTATTCATGGTGTTCCCTTGTCATCAACATCTAGCATTTAGGCTATCCAAATTGTTATCGTCTGCAATCCTCAGGTCATCTCAGTTCAGTTATACCTAGATGCTTGTATTTTCTTACAACATTTGGAAAAAGTACCAAAAAAATTGCCCAATGATGAAATAAGCACTTCAAAACACTTGCAATATCAAGATAGCAAAACATTCACATCCAGAAGGCATCTACAAAGCATCCATATCCCATGTAATAAAGATCCAAAGTGCAGAGTATCAATGTTTTACAAATAAAAGCTTGTGATTCCTTCTGTCAAGTCATTCTTCTATCAGTCGATCTTATATCTATCATTGTGTCATTTCTGTGTCAATTGAGTACATTTGGACATAACAAAAACATAGCATTAATTGCATATCATATCACATGAGATAGTCATTAACATGATTAAATCATTTGCATACATAATAGTGCATTAGATCATCCATATCCATTTGCATTAGCCTAACATAGTGTCAAATAGAAAAATAAAAAACATAGACAAGTACATGTAGATCATCACATAAACTACATAACCATATAAGATAACATTCCCATTTGAATATTAGTGCATGAATGAAATCATCTAAGTCTACATTTGATCATATCAACATCAACAATAATGTGCATCCAATAGAAACATCGCATAAACATCATATAGACAAAATAAAAATCTGCATCAGATCATATAGACATCATAAGATAGAATGCATCCATGACATATAGCATAAACAACTGCATATAGAGATCACATAGCTACATCATCATATAAATAAACATAAAGCATTTCCAAATGTACAATATATCAAAGTATATTTCGGCTCTGAGTCAACTCATACAAGTGTATACATCACAAAGATAATGATACATGTCTCGGTGCAAAGTGATACAAATATATACATATCAGGCTATCTATGAGCCATCAAAAAGTGTATACATAAGCCAAGATTAGTATAAGTGTCGACTAGCCCTGCTGCCGTGGGACACTGCTCCCAGCACTACCCTCTCCACCCCCTCCTCTGCTAGCACCTGACTGCTGTGGACCCGTAGCAGACACTGCAGACCATGGACCCCCTGCCCTCTGAGATGTACCAGCTACTAATTGACTCCTGAAGTTGGGTGCCCTCTGATCCACTGGCACAGCCCCATGGTATAGACCCCTATAATACCAAGTCTGGGCCTGCACCCTAGAAAACTCCGCCTAAGCCTACTACACCTGTGTGACTAAGAAATTGGTAGCTCCATCAATACCCAAGGTGGATAAGGCCACATCTCTCTCCAGTCTCAGGTGCTGCACCCTCGCCAATGTTGTATCCCACTCTGTAGTGAGCCCAGATATAATTTGTGCATCTGCCTCTCTTCGAGACTCTGCCTCTCTTTGACTCTGTCGCGACTCTGTCACTCTAAGCTTTGCCCGAAGCTATCTAACCTGACCTCACAATGTAGTAACATCCTTGTGCAGTAGATCAGGTTGGGTGAGAACCTATGGAACCTGTTGCTGAGGCACATGTTGTGCCTATACCTGTCCCTACACCTATTGTGGTGTAGCCTACTACTGAGCAACCTATTACGCTCCCATCTGTGGTGCAACTTGAGGCTGCACTACTTGCTATTGTTGGGAAGGTCCCTCTCCATCTCTCATCCTCCTCTATCTACCTCTGTCTCCCCGTCCTCCTTTGTCTCCTCCATCTCCACCATCCCCTCCTCCTCCTCCATCCCCTCCATCATCTAAATCTCCCCGTCCTCCTCTCCCCCTCCTCTATCTCCTCCTCTTGCCTACACCATCCTCATCATCTGAGTCCTCCTCATCAAGGTGAGGAACCAACTCTCTGGGTCCTGAATATCTCAGGAACGGATGAGCAGCAAACCACTACTCATAGTCAGGAGTCATCCCTGCATCTATCACCTCCCTCCTCATTGGCTAGGATGCGTAGGGAATCTACTGAAACTCTGCTAGCACCTCCTCATAAGATGCCATTGGGCCCCATCTAAACCGCTTTGCATGTGTCCCTCCCAAACTGTCTCTGTACCTGGCTAACAATCTGCCTCTCTAAGATGTGTCGTGTCCTCCCAATCAGCCACCGAGTCTGAAAGTAGTAAGGCAGCTCATCGTCCTCATCATCCCATAGCTCACAGTCTAGATAGGGATTCTAGACAACTCTGTCCACATTGTCCAGCGCATGTCTCCAGTACTCAAGGTTTGCCAGCTTATGCTAGGAAATAACACCTACATATCCATAACTATACAGCTCACCCCTCTGCCTGGAAAAGACACACATTGGTCGAGTAATAGAAATATGCTCCCATAGCCAAAACTGTAGAAGTGAGATGCTGGCAGACAAACTGGCACCCCTTGTGATATACCACCTGATGCATGTCATGGTAAAAATGTGCCAAAACATAGACACCCGATGCAAAATGGGTGCCCTCTGTGATCATCCTCTCCATGATCTGACCCCAACCAATTGGGAACCCATGTGACCTCCTATCGGGGCATACAACACCCCCAATCAATCTAGCCACTATCCCTGGGAAGTAGTCATAATAGTCGTGAATATCCTACCAAGAGATAACCTGACCCTCTAACTCTGGATCATCAAAAACTCACTTGCACTCCGCTAGTCTTGCATCCCAATGGGGATCATACTCTATGAGCTCACCCTGTATCGGCAAGTGAATAATCCTATAGACATCCTCTAGAGTAATCGCCATCTCACCAGTAGGTAGGTGAAAGGTCCTGTCCTCGCTGTGGAATCGCTCCACCGCAGCAGTCAGCAAACTAAGGTTTGCACGAACATCGGGCATGAAGCACACATAGTCAAGTCCCATAGCACAAAGCACCTCATGATCTATCTCTGTGAGCATATATCATTGTAACAACGGCAAGGGAAATTGCTCCCATGACATAAGTACATCCCAGAGTCCTCTTGCAATCAAGCAAGTCAATGCGTCAACCAACACTGTATAACTACTCAAAACTATCTAAAGCATCATATCACTTACTTCACATTTCAAATTGATCAAAATAGCATACAACATCTCTTGACTAGATTCCTGCAATCTCAGAGATAGCTTATCGATTGACACATCGAGCAAGATGCCAATCGAGTCAATTTCGTTAAGTAAACTAAGTATCTCAAGTACATGCGCTGAACCAGAAGGTACATGTGCCATTTCACAGTAAATGCACCACTTCTAGCAGATGCGCTGCCACATTGAGTAAATGCACAGTCCCATATCATAAGCATAGCTTCCGCATGAATGCGCTAAAATGTGTCACACATGTGCAGCTTCCCATACCGTATGCACAAGTTCATAATGTATGCACCGACTCATATCATGTATGCGCAGTTGTGGCATATGCACCACTACATGTCGCATATGCGCTGAATCTTTATATATGTGCTATTTCGAATCGTATATGCACCGAAACATAGATCGGCGCATCTATCCTATCTAATTTTCCCTAGCATTTATTACACTAATAAATGACCCTAGGCAAGTTTTGTTGAACTACATACCGGTGGTCTTGCGTCAACTGGCTGATTGAACCATTGGACTCGCTCAAAGCGGTGCTCCTCATGTGGAATATCCATCTCTATACCGACTTCTCTAGCCCCTGTGCTCTCCTAAGCTCTCAAGGACCTATCAACAAAAGCCAAGTGTGCAAATGACTAAGATTGTGGACCCAGCTCCTATATATAGCAAGTGAACCCTACCTGGCTGTGTGGTGACTGTGACTACTTCCCAAGCCCATTTCTTCCTATTTCTCCGAACCGTGACCTATTTTTCTTCAACCTAACCTATGTTTACCTTCTTCGTGAGATTCTTCATCTCACATCCTTCTGCCTTCTTCCCGTCCAATCTCTCGAAGGGGCATCCTATCGTCGTAACCTGTACCAGGGGCAAACTGGGGCATGTATCGTTATCAGAAATTCTTATTCTTTAAAACAATGTGATAAAACACATTGCATCAAAGAAGGGCAAAATGTATACACCTAAAAATGACACGGCTCGGTTTAAATAAATATTCTTAATATTTATTCCATTCTAATTCCTCTATCAATAAATAAATCAATTTATTTCCTTATTCGATTCATATTCCTCTAAATTAATTAAATATCAAAATATTTAAATACCTCTTCTAAAGTCAAAATTAAATAAAATCCTTTATTTAATTTAAATTCTTCCAAACAATTAAATAATTCTTAATTATTTAATTAAGTCAATTCTTCTTCCAAATTTAAATAAATCAATCAAATTTATTAAATTCTCTCAATCTCTAAAAATAAAATACAATCAAATATTTTATTTATTCTTCCAAATCATACACAAACAATTAAATAAATTTATTTATTTAATTTTCTTTATTATTTTCTAAAAATCTTCCAAATCTTCTAAAGATAAGTCTTCTTCTTCATGCACACAAAATTAAATAATTTATTATTTAATTTCTCTCAAATCATGCAAAAGCAAATCACAAGTTGAGTTAACTGACTCAATCAACCTTGTTTTTATCAATAACTCTTAAATTAGAAAAAAACTTTCTAATTTATGAAGCCAAATAGCTTTTGTGTGACACTTGTGTTCTTTCTATTCATGTACATTCTCTCAAGGTTTCTATACCGTTGATATTCTCTCTCACAAGTCTATAAATTGAACCCTCTTCTTCCATTTCATTCATCCAAGATTTTAGTACCCTTACTCTGCAGGAATTACAGTGCGCTTTTGGCACCCAAGTCATTCCATTTTGCTTGCGATCAACTTGTTACCATACCATTACCTTTGTTGTGAAGCTCATCTTCATTGCAATAAACTATCATAGCCATTCCCACTTGACATCTTGGAATGGCAAGGAAGTGCACCTTCTGAGGGCCATATTCATACACAAGATCATTTGAGATAGGCAATCAATGGAAGCCACGAAGTGAAGAGGTTTGCAAGGTTTGAAGTTCTTTATTTGTTAAATCTTCTTTCTTTCTTATGTCATTGAGTTATTGGGTATTGTTGATATATATTGATTATTCATTTACACCAATTTTCCCTTAACAAAATTAGTGGGACATGTGAAGTGTATTAAATGAAAAATGTAGTATGTGACATGTGTTTGATTGTGATGAAATGTGAGGGCCTAATTCAAATATTTTATTTGAATTAGTTGGGACATGTGAAAATTAAATAAATAAGATTTATTTAATTAATTGTCTAGGTGATTAGGATGGGATTAGGAGTGGGATTAGGACAAAATGTCATATGATGTCTCAAGTAATGTGTCGACTAGGCAATGGTCAAGACATGAACAAATTTAGGTGTCTACATTTTGCCCCTCTTTGAGATGATGTTGTGAATGTTGTGACTAAGAGAAGTAACATCATTTCAAAGAAGCTAAGGTATGGATAGAAGAAAAGGATAGGATGACTATGCCCCCTTGAGAAGATAGGCAGGTTGGACAAACACGGGTAGGCTCTAGAAATGAAAGGGATTGGTCAAGGAAGAAAGATGGGGGAATGGATAGAAGAAATGAATGATATGTTATACTGTAATGAAGGGGAGCAACCATGAAGTTTGATTTAGCACTAGACATTATGCACTGAAGTATAAGGACCAAGGTGATGATGTGTCTTGTGCACCAGCATAATACAACCTTGTCTAGATACAAGATATGAATATTATCTAGAATGAGAAGGATGTGAAACAAATGCAAGATAAAAATGATAACACACACAAACAAACATGCACAAATGATTCAAAAACAAATGAGGTATTGCCCCTATCAAGCTGTAAACCAATGATTAATTGATTGATTGATGATTGTTAATGATGATAATGTCTGGTTTCAGGAATGAAACATGTTGTATAAGACACCTGCTCTGGTTTCGAGAATGCTACATCCTATATAAGACAATTGATTGATTGATTGGCACTAGTGTTCTTGGCCATACGAATCAACACCAGGATTTGATTAATGATTGATTGATTTAGTTTATGTCAAGATTAGGATCAAGACCAAGGATGCAATTGGATAATTTGACAAGGTTGATTAAATTGATTGGTATGGATTGATGATGACTTCATTTGGATTTATTGCTTGGACTTTTGATTGATTTTGATTGATGTAATGATTGGAGAAGTGATTGGATGATTTGGATATATTTGATGAATTGGATTGATTTGATTTGATTTTAATGATTATTTGAGGAATTGAATGATGTGATTGATTTGACGAATTGGATTGACTTGGTTTGATGAAGTAATGATTGATTTGATTGAATTGGATGAATTTGATTGATTGGATTGATTAGAAGAAGTGATTTGATTTGATGACTTGATGAATTGATTTGATTGAAATGATTGAAGAATTGGTTTGACTTGATTATTTTTGATAATTTGATTTGAAGAAATGAATTGATGATTGGATGAATTGAATTGTAAAATTGATTCAGTTGAATTGATTTGATGTGATTTGATGGATTGATTTGATTTTTGTTGGATATTTGATTTTTTTGTATTTTGGGAATATTTGGATTTTTTGGATTTTGAAATGTTTTTATTTTTTTGGATTTTGAAATGTTTTGAGCTTTTTTGGTATTTGTGGAATGTTTTGATTTTTTTGGTATCTATGGAATGTTTTTATTTTTTTGGATTTTGATATGTTTTTATTTTTTTAGATTTTTGAAATGTTTTAGGATGGCATTGGATGACAATTTAGGTAGCATTTGTGCTAGATACCAATGACAACGGAAAAACTGAGTCTAGGTGCAAGGATGGAAGTAAGATGGACAAATGGATGGGGGATAGAAAATGAAATGGATGGATGTATGTGTAAGAGAACAAGGATGTGATCTCCAAAGACTATGTTGCATAGGATAACATGCCCCATTCTTGGTGTAATACTTAGGATTTTTCATGACAAAGCTTATGGTACTAGGACAATGATAGGATTGGATTGGAAAAGATGAAGTAGATCAAGAGATATCCAAAGCATTTGTCAACATTTTGCCCCCATATCTTTATCAAGATCAAAAGGAGGAAGGATGGATGAACTCAATATGATAGGTATGTGTATGTGGGTGTAATGGCTAAGTATGGTAAGATGGTATGATAGGATAGAAATGATAGTTTAGATATGATAGTGTGGTATGGATGAGACAACGTGCTCCCAAGTGTAAGTGATAGAAGATCAACCTACACATGATGCATGTTTGCCAGGTTTTCATCATGGTACTTATCCAAGGCACCACCAATGGTGGTTTTCACCATTGGACAAAGGGTTTTCTCTTTACTATTTTGATTTTTTTCCTTTTTCTTTTTTCTTTTTCTTTTTTTTTGACTTTTTTTATTTTTTAAATGGGAGAAGAGGAATATGGATAGGAGGGACTCAAGTGTCTAGTTCCATGAAAAGTGATAGTCCCATTGGAGATGGATGTCATCTCATGGACCATGTCAAATGTCATTATGCTCATAGATGTTGATAAGGGATTGCATGAAAGGGAGATGGAGAAGGTAGATAGTGGATTTTGATATGGATTATGGATGGTAGGATAGTGGATTATGGATGACTTATGAAAAATGATAGGTGAAAGGTTTATGCAAAAGCATGGACCATAGGGAAGTGATGAGGAAGATGTGTAGGATAATAGTTGAATGATGGGGTGATGGAGGTATAGAAAGGAACCATGACCAATGATTGTACACACTGTGATAAACATTGAAGTTTTTGAATGGAAGGTGGTGTAGGAAGCAATGGTGATGTTTGCTTAGGAGATGGATGATTTAAGCAGATGAAGTCAATCTTGGAGAGCATGCATAACCTGGAGGAGCATCTGGTGTTGGTCCTAGTACCTCATAGCCATCGACACCATTGCAGTCCACATTGTATTTTTGTTAGAATTGTAATCATCCATGTTTTGGTCCTACATCTTGATGAAGGGGGTAAATCATAAAACACACAACAACAAAAATTGCACACAGAAAATATTTTTTTTTTTTATTGATAACTTATTACATTACAGAAGCTCAAATACAATCAGAGGAATCAACCCTCCACAGGCTACAACACATTATAGCTTCCTCTCACAAGACTCTAGAATCATCTGTCTTTTGTAACCCCAAATCAACTAGGGTTTCTGGTTTTCCCACCTATTCTTGACTCTACACTTTCCCCCTTAACTCTACTATTGCCCAGGGTTCCCAAAAATGGTTATTAATAGCCTTTTTGGTGGCCAACATTCTAATTTCAAAATTTGCATCTCCCTCCAAAAATAGGTAAACTTCTGAGAGCCATAACTTTTGATCCGGGTGTCTGATTGACGAACCATTTTATGCGTCGGAAAGATTACGAAGTGCTCTATGTGCTAAGAACTTGCTTTGTGAGTTACGACCATTTTTGGGCCCATACGGGACCGTTTAGTGCCTCAAACCTGAGTTTGAATAATTTTTAGGCATTTTTCAGGAAACGAAAACTTTGATATCTTTCATCTCACAAGTGATCTTTGCATGATTCTTTCGCTAAAGGTCTTATTTTTTAGTTATGTAACTTCCTATAAAATTTCACTTCATTCCGTGCCCAAATGTAAACTTTCTAAAAATAGCAAGTTGCCATTTTTAACAGTTTGGAAAAACTGAAAGTTCTATACCATTATTCAAGCGATTATGGAACCAGAACCACAAATTTTGAAAAGAAATGGAAAGAACATCAACAATTTTGAAACACATCTTTTTTTTGGGTGATGTAAAGTTGCCCTTACACCACTGTATGCTCCTACATCAGACACCCAGGGTAATTTGAGAAGTGACCCTGTCAAGTCTCATGTGTTTGTGTGAGGAAAACCCAAATGGTCAACCTCTACCTTAGACAACCAAAAAGAATCTTCAACAAGTCTTTCTTTCCATTTCACCAGATATTCTTCATATTACCTATTCCAAGTACTTCTTCCCACACAGCTATCCAAGATCTATTCTATCTCCTCTGTTGAAGTAGATGCCAGAATACTCCACTGTTCTTCTGTTGGTCCATCATCTGTTCCACTTTCATGATATTCTGATAAATCAACAATGTTGAAAATAGGGGAAATGTTGATCCCACTCAGCAGCTCTACCTCATATGCATTTCCTGAATCATGTTTCTTCAAAATTCTGCATGGTCCAAATTTCTTCATTTTCGATTTATTATATGTTCCAATTGGGAACCTTTCTTTTCTCAAGTGAACCATGACTTCATCTCCTACCTGGAATTCCTTATATCTTCTTTTTTGATCTGCCTTAGCCTTATACTGAATATTCATCTTATTAATGTGCTTTCTCACCTCTTCATGCAAATTCTTCATGTGTTCTGCAAAGTCTTCAGCCTTGGCACTTGTCTTTTCTCCTTTGTCCAGATTCCTTAACTCTAAAGCATTTCTTGGAATATTCCCATATACAATCTAGAATAGTGATTTACCAGTACTCCTATTGACAGAATTGTTGTAAGAAAATTCAACCTGTGGTAAAATCAAATCCCATCCCTTGGGCTTATCTCCTACTAAGCATCGTAGCAGGTTACCCAAACTCCTATTCACCACTTTGGTCTGTCCATCAGTCTGTGGATGGTGTGCAGAACTAAACTTCAAAATTGTCTTCAACTTCTTCCACAATGTCCTCCAGAAATAACCAACAAACTTGGTATCTCGATCTGAAACTATGCTCTTTGGTAGACCGTGTAATCTCACCACCTCTCTGAAAAAAAACTCTGTAATATGAACAACATCATTAGTCTTCTTGCAAGGAATAAAATGTGTCATCTTCAAGAATCTGTCCACCACCACAAAAATTGAATCATGTCCTCTCTGTGTCCTTGGTAAACCAAGAACAAAATCCATACTAATATCATCCCATGGCTTCTTCGGTATAAGTAGTGGCTAATATAACCCTATATTTTGACTTGTCCCTTTTACCATCTGACACACTCTACAACTCTGTACAAATTTTCTCACATCCTACTGTAACTGTGGCCAATAATAATTTTCACCAACAATAGCAATGGTCTTATCTCAACCAAAGTGTCCAGCCAATCCTCCACTATGCTTCTCCTTAATCAGGTTCTCTCTCATGGAAATCCTTGGAATGCACAACTGGCTTCCTTTAAACAACATGCCATCTTGGATTATGAAATCCAACCATTTTGTCCTATCCAAAGTAACAGGCTTTAGGCAAGCTTTCCAAACCTCTGCAAAATTTAGATCTTCAGGATACAAACTCTTGAGCTCATCGAACCCAACAACCTCTATCTTCATTTCTGTCAACAAATTTTTCCTTTTGCTCAAGGCATCTGCAACTCTGTTGGACTTCCCACTCCTATGCTTCAAAACAAAGGTATAACTCTACAAAAACTCAACCTATTTTAAGTGCCTTTGATTCAACTTTCCTTGACTATTAAGATACTGTAAAGCCTGATGATCAGTATATAAAACAAACTCTTTTTGAAACAAATAATGTCTCCATTTCCTCAAAGCCTGAACTATTGCATAAAACTCCTGATCATAAACATAATACATTTTTTTGGCATCATTAAGCTTCTCACTAAAATAGGCAATGGGCTTACCTTCTTGACTCAAAATAGCTCCTATACCACTACCATTAGCATCACAATCTACCTGAAATACCCTATTGAAATCTGGAAGTGCCAAAATAGGTTGCTCTGTGACTTTTTGCTTCAATGTATCAAATCTTTTGTCTGCTCCTTTAGTCCATCTAAACTCTTTTCTATCCCCTCTCATTGTCTCAGTTAGGGGTGCACAAATGCTACTAAAATTCCTGATAAATTTTCTATAAAAACTTGCCAAACCATGAAAAGATCTTACCTCTGTGGCACTCCTTGGTGTAGGCCATTCAAGGATAGCTCTCTCCTTCTTTGGGTCCATCTTAAGACCTTCCTCTGAGACAACAAATCCCAGGTATACCAACTCCTTCTTTGCAAAAATACATTTCTTTAGATTAATCAACAACTTCTCCTCCCTCAGCTTCTCTAAAACTCCTCTGATATGCATCAGATACTCATGAGTTGTATGAATGTGCTCGATGCATTGGTTAGCCCAAATGGCATGACTAACCACTCATACAAACCCTCCTTTGTCTTGAAGGTTGTCTTCCATTCATCTCCTTCTCTGATTCGGATTTGGTGATACCCACTCTTCAGGTCAATCTTTGTGAAGTACTTGGCTTCACTCAAACAATCCATTATGTCATCCATTTTTGGCAATGGAAACCTGTACTTGATCATGATCTTATTTATGGCTTGAGAGTCTATACACATTCTCCACTCTCCATCTTTCTTTGGTGCTAGTACTATAGGTACCACACATGGACTTAAGCTCTCTCTTATCAATCCCTTCCTCAACAACTCCTAAACTTGTCTGCTCAATTCTTCACTCTCTACTGGAGTCATTCTATGGGCTACCTTATTCGGTAAACCGGCTCCTGGTATCAAATCCATTTGATGACTTATCTTCCTCATTAGTGGTAAACCTTCTAGTAAATTATCAGAGACAATACCTTGAAATTCTTCCAACATTTCTAAGACTTTTGTTGGTACATCTTCACATTTCTCTTGACTAATCTTAGGAATCAATGCAAAGCAATGACGCTCATGCTTCATACCCTCCAAAAATTTTCTACCATCTACCAAGCAAATTCTGGCAGTACTACATACATTTTCTTCCACCTCCTTCAAGGGCTTCAACTTATGACGAACTCCATCCTTTGTTAGGGAATATGTAATTGCACAGACATCATGGACAGCACTCCTATCATACTGCCACAGCCTCCCCAACAACATATGACATGCATTCATCAGTATGATATCACACAACACCTCATCATGGTAGTCTCCAATCTTGAACTTCACTAAACACTACTCATTGACCAAAGCTCTATGGTCCTTCTGTAACCATGCAATCCGATATGGATGTGGATGCTTTCTTCTTGTCAACTTCAACTTGTCAACCATCTCCTCTGAAACAAGATTATCAGTGCTCCCACTGTCAATAATAATATCACAACACTTACCTTCACATTTGCACCTTGTGCGGAATAAACTCTTCCTCTAATTGGGTTCTTTCTCCTCACTCAACAAAGTTCTTCTGACAACTAGGGTTTCTCCCCTTTCAGCATCTTCAGAGCGCTTAGATTGCACATCTTCATTGACATGTGCAACTCGTACATTACCTTTAGGTCTTCTATTTGTCCTTCCTTGATGTTGTGGACACTTGTATGCTCGATGTGCTTCTTCTCCACATTGGAAACATGTTCCTCTGAAACCTACTCTTCCAGGTCCTTGCCCAAGTCTGCCTCTTCCTCTTCCTCTTTACTCACCATTGTTCTAGTCATGAGGGCGGTAGGTATTATCTCCTCTCTGATTTTGACTAGTGCAAGCTTCTTCACTTTCTTTGAATCTTCATTTCATCCCCCATAGGATCTTCCACCAGTCCTTCTGCCTTGACCTCTTCCCCTTTGCTTTCTATCAAATCTTTTATTCAACTTCTCTTCCACCTTCAGGGAAACCTGGTATGCATCTTCTATGGTGTTCATTCTGACCAGGCTCATCTCCTCTTGAATACTTGGCCTCAACCCATTAATGTAATAGGCTACCTTCTCCTTGTTGGCCTCTATATGACTGGTTTTGATAGTAATCTTATAAAACTCTTCTGTATACTCCTTAACAGACTTATTGCCTTGCTTCAATCCTTTTAGCTTCTTCAACAACTTCATCTCATAGTCCACATGAATGAACTGCTTCTTCAATTTCTCCACCATTTGATCCCATCTGGTGATCTTTCCTTTTCCTCTTCTATTCCTTTCTAACTGGACCTCCTTCCACCAAATACTGGCATGGCCCTTCAATTTTGTTTTTGCAAACTTGACCCGATCTGGGTCTTCCACATCTTCATACTAGAAATATTCCTCCATGTCATTGATCCAATCAATAAGCTGTTTCGGATTCAAATCTCCAGAATATGTAGAAACTTTGATCCTGGGCCTCTTTCTGATCTTTGAAATGGCCCTCAACAACCTAACTTCTGTAGGATCTCCTACAGCTTCTTGTTCTTCCTCGAATAGATCTTCTTCAACTTCATCCTCACTTTCTTCTCTTGTTCTCGGATCAAACCCTCTCCATAGCTCCTCTTGTAATGCATCGATCTGCCTTTACAGGGCTCTAAAACCCTCTTCTGTCAAAGCATTCCTCCTAATATGATTTCTTCATGGAGGTATCTTGATCTCTGCAGCAAACCCACAACCTTAGGTCTTGGTGCAAACTCACTCACGGTCAGTGATCCGTCTACACACTCAGGAACCCTTGCTCTAATACCACTTGATGAAGGGGGTAAATCATAAAACACACAACAACATAAATTGCACACAAAAAATGAAAATTTATTTTATTGATTTGGACAACTTATTACATTACAGAAGCTCAAATACAATCAGAGGAATCAACCCTCCACAGGCTGCAACACATTACAGCTTCCTCTCACAAGACTCTAGAATCATCTACCTTCTGTAACCCCAAATCAGCTAGGGTTTCTGGTTTTCCCACCTATTCTTGACTCTATACTTTCCCCCTTAATTCTACTATTGTCCAGGGTTCCCAAAAATGGTTATTAATAGCCTTTTTGGTGGCCAACAATCTAATTTCAAAATTTGCATCTCCCTCCAAAAATAGGTCAACTTCCGGGAGCCATAACTTTTGATCCGGGTGTCCGATTGACGAACCGTTTTATGCGTCGGAAAGATCACGAAGTGCTCTATGCGCTAAAAACCTGCTCTATTGGTTTTATCCATTATCGGGCCCGTACAGGGCCATTTAGTGCCTCAAACCTGAGTTTGAATAATTTTTAGGCATTTTTCGAGAAACGAAAACTTTAATATCTTTTAGCTCGCAAATGATCTTTGTGTGATTCCTTTGCCAAAGGTCTTAGTTTTTAGTTATGTAACTTCCTGTAAAATTCCACTTCATTCTATGCCCAAATGTAAACTTTCTAAAAATAGCAGGTTGCTATTTTTAGTAGTTTGGAAAAACTGAAAGTTCTACATCATTATTCAAGCGATTATGGAACCAGAACCACAAATTTTGAAAAGAAATGGAAAGAACATCAACAATTTTGAAACAAATTTTTTTTTTGGGTGATGCAAGATTGCCCTTACACCACTGGATGCTTCTGCATCACATCTGCTTCAGATGAGGAATCCTTTTTGGTTACATTATTCACTCCTATGGATTTGGTATGTATGCCACATTTAATAAAGTTAAATTTAATATAAATTAATATAGGTCCAATTATCAATTATCAATCTTTTTAATAAATTTTAAATATATTAAACATATTGATTGGTATAGATGACTCCATTAGCTACTACCACTTCATCACGGTTGGACCATTTAGTGTCAACAACTATAGGGATGGGTAGACCTTATACGGTAGAGGTATAAAAATTAGTCTCTAGAGATTATTTAATTAGATATATCTATTTGAATAATTATAGAATAATATGAAAATGTGATGAACCATTTTTTAATTTAAAGCAGATGGGAGGTCCTAGTACTTTTGTGTCAAACCAACCAAGTCATCAAGGACCACCACCATCATCTATGCAGGAGCCTGCTTCATATTCCATGGTTTCTAGCTTAAAATTGTATATTTTTAGTTTAAATTTGAATTTCCAGTATAATTTCATGATTTTAAACTCTTCTTTCAAGTTGAATTTATATATACATGTACATATATGCAATATGAGATTAGTATAGGTGCATGCTCAATTAATCCTACCATTGATGAGCCTGCACAGATGCACGAGTCATCTATCATATTCTAGGTCCTATAGTTAAATTCTATGTCATTTTAAAGTCTTTTATATCATTCAATCTTGTATTTTGTATTTATACTTGAGCCTAATTTATGCTTTATTGAAATATAGGAATTACCAACACAGACCTTTACTCTGCCAGAATCGGTATCTGTTGCACATGAGCATGATAGGAGAGATGATGAACCCGTTGTGGTATGCTTAGACATTTTCAAGTTTAGATTTAAAAATTTAATTTGATGGTTTAGTTTTAAATATTTGATTTAAATAATTTGCATGCAATTTTGACATTAAAATTGATTTGAAGCTTCTTTTTTCTTGTACACAGCATGAGCTGCCATCTGAGACACATGGAACCAAAAGGTGCCTTGAAATGGATGATCAAACTTAGGGCACACATGTGTATTAGAGTGTTCATCTCATGTGGATTTTATGACTATTTCAGTATTGACTAGATATAGATTGTGACTATTTTACTATTTTTACATGGATTGTTATATGTCAATATTTATCTCATAGACTATTTCATCTATTTCATTGACTATTTTACTATTTATCGAATGTCCACTATATGCATCTATATTCAAAATTTTATTTCATATCTCATATTTAACACTTCAAATTATCATGTGTTTAATTGTAAAATTGCAAACTACTAATTCTAATTAGATAAGAGAAAAATTTATACAATATGTCACAAAAATTTACAAGTCATGATTCTAATTGCTAGTCAGAATTATAATTGTGATTGATTGATTGTGATTGTAACTAATATAGTCTTAATATTTAAATTTATCATGTGTTTAATTGTAATTGTGATTACTAGTCAAATTGTAATTGATTCTAATTACTAGTCAAAATTGTAATTGTGATTGATTGATTGTGATTTTAGTCGATAGTCTTAATACTTAAAATTATCATGTGTTTAATTGTAATTATGATTTCTAGTCAAAATTGCAATTGATTCTAATTGCTTGTCAAAATTGTAATTGCTAGTCCTAGTAATTCTAATTTCCATATTGGAGTTAAAAGTTTCCTATAATTTAATAATCTCAGAGGAAGAGGAAGAGGTAGACCTGGGCAAGGACTTGGAAGAGGATGTTTCAGAGGAACTTGTTTCCAATGTGGAGAAGAAGGGCATCAAGCATACGAGTGTTCACAACATCAAGGAAGGACAAATAGAAGACTTAAAGGTAATGCATGAGTTGTACATGTAGATGAAGATGCACAATTTGAGCATTCTGAAGATACTGAAAGGGGAGAAACCCTAGTTGTCAGAAGAACTTTGTTGAATGAGGAGAAAGAACCCAATCAGAGGAAGAGTCTATTCCGCACAAGGTGCAAATGTGAAGGTAAGTGTTGTGATATTATTATCAATAGTGGAAGTACTGACAATCTTGTTTCAGAGGAGATGGTTGACAAGTTGAAGTTGACAAGAAGAAAGCATCCACATCCATATCGGATTGCATGGTTGCAGAAGGACCACAAAGCTTTGGTCAATGAGCAGTATTTAGTGAAGTTCAAGATTAGGGACTACCATGATGAGGTGTTGTGTGATATCATACCGATGGATGCATGTCATATGATGTTGGGGAGGCTGTGTTAGTATGATAGGAGCGCTGTCCATGATGGCTGTGCAAACACATATTCCCTAACAAAGGATGGAGTTCATCATAAGTTGAAGCCCTTGAAGGAGGTGGAAGAAAAGGTATGTAGTACTGCCAGAATTTTCTTGGTAGATGGTAGGAAATTTTTAGAGGGTACGAAGCATGAGCATCATTGCTTTGCATTGATTCCCAAGATTCGTCAAGAGAAATGTGAAGATGTACCAGCATAAGTTTCAGATATGTTGGAAGAATTTTAGGACGTTATCTCTGATAATGTACCAGAAGGTTTACCACCAATGAGGAAGATAAGTCATCAAATGGATTTGATACTAGGAGCTAGTTTGCCAAATAAGGCAGCCCACAAAATAACTCCAACAGAGAATGAAGAGTTGAATAGACATGTTCACAAGTTGTTAAGGGACTGATAAGGGAGAGCTTAAGTCTATGTGCGGTACCTGCAATACTAGCACCAAAGAAAGATGGAGAGCAGAGAATGTGTATAGATTCTCGAGCCATAAATAAGATCACAATCAAGTATAGGTTTCCATTGCCAAGAATGGATGACATAATGGATTGTTTGAGTGGAGCCAAGTACTTCATGAAGATTGACTTGAAGAGTGGGTATCACTAGATCTGAATAAGAGAAGGAGATGAATGGAAGACAACCTTCAAGACAAAGGAGGGTTTGTATGAATGGTTAGTCATGTCATTTGGGCTAACCAACACACCGAGCACATTCATGCGGCTCATGAACAAGGTACTAAAAGAACTTTTGGGAGGTTTTGTTATTATTTATTTGGATGATATTTTGATTTTTAGTAAGACTTGGGATGAGCATTTGATGCATATTAGAAGAGTTCTAGAGAAGCTGAGGGAGGAGAAGTTGTTGATTAATTTGAAGAAATGTAGTTTTACAAAGAAGGAGTTGGTATACCTGGGATTTGTTGTCTTAGAGGAAGGTCTTAAGATGGACCCATAAAAAGTAAGGGCTATCATTGAATGGCCTACACTAAAGAGTGCTACAGAGATAAGATCTTTTCATGGTTTGGCAAGTTTTTATAGAAAGTTTATCAGAAATTTTAGTAGCATTTGTGCACCCCTAACTAAGACAATGAGAGGGGATAAAAAAGAGTTTAGATGGACTAAAGGAGCAGACAAAAGTTTTGACACATTAAAGAAAAAAGTTACAGAGCAACCTATTTTGGCACTTCCAGATTTCAATAAGGCATTTTAGGTAGATTGTGATGCTAGTGGTAGTGCTATAGGAGTTGTTTTGAGTCAAGAAGGTAAGCCCATTGCCTATTTTAGTGAGAAGCTTAATGATGCCAAGAAAAGGTATTATGTTTATGATCAGGAGTTTTATGCAATAGTTCAGGCTTTGAAGAAATGGAGACATTATTTGTTGCCAAAAGAGTTTGTTTTATATACTGATCATCAGGCTTTACAATATCCTAATAGTTAAGGAAAGTTGAATCAAAGGCACTTAAAATGGGTTGAGTTTTTGCAGAGTTATACCTTTGTTTTGAAGCACAGGAGTGGGAAGTCCAACAGAGTTGCAGATGCCTTGAGCAGAAGGCAAAATTTGTTGACAGAAATGAAAATAGAGGTTGTTGGGTTTGATGAGCTCAAGAATTTGTATCCAGAAGATCTAGATTTTGCAGAGGCTTGGAAAGCTAGTTTGGAACCTGTTACTTTGGATAGGACAAAATGGTTGGATTTCATAATCCAAAATGACATGTTGTTTAGAGGAAGCCAGTTGTGCATTCTAAGGAGTTCCATGAGAGAGAACTTGATTAAGGAGAAGCATAGTGGGGGATTATCTAGACACTTTGGTCGAGATAAGACCATTGTCATTGTCGGTGAAAATTATTATTGGCCACAATTGCAATAGGATGTGAGGAAATTTGTGCAGAGTTGCAGAGTGTGTTAGATGGCAAAAGGAACAAGTCAGAATACAGGTCTATATCAGCCATTACCTATACCAGAGAAGCCATGGGATGATATTAGTATAGATTTTGTTCTTGGTTTACCAAGGACATAGAGAGAACATGATTCCATTTTGTGGTGGTGGACAGATTCTTGAAGATGGCACATTTTATTTCTTGCAAGAAGACTAATGATGTTCATAGTGCAAAGTTATTTTTCAGAGAGGTGGTGAGATTACACGGTCTACCAAAGAGCATAGTTTTAGATCGAGATACCAAGTTTGTTGGTTATTTCTAGAGGACATTGTGGAAGAAGTTGAAAACAAATTTGAATTTTAGTTCTGCACACTAGCCATAGACTGATGGACAGACGGAAGTGGTGAATAGGAGTTTGGGTAACCTTCTACGATGCTTAGTAGGAGATAAGCCCAAGGGATGGGATTTGATTCTACCACAGGTAGAATTTGCTTACAAAAATTCGGTCAATAGGAGTACTGGTAAATCACCATTCCAAATTGTATATGGCAATAGACCAAGAAATACTTTTGAGTTAATGAAGCTGGACAAAGGAGAAAAGACAAGTGTTGAAGCTGAAGACTTTGTCAAACATCTAAAGAATTTGCATGAAGAGGTGATAAAGCACATTGATAAGATGAATATTCAGTACAAGGCTAAGGCAAATCAGAAGAGGAGATATAAGGAGTTCCAAGTAGGAGATGAAGTCATGGTTCACTTGAGAAAAGAAAGGTTCCCAATTGGAACATACAATAAGTTGAAAATGAAGAAATTTGGACCGTGCAGAATCCTGAAGAAGCATGATTTAGGAAATGCATATGAGGTAGAACTGCCAAGTGGGATCAATATTTCCCCTATTTTCAACATTGTTGATTTATCAGAATATCATGAAGGTGGCACCGAGGATGGACCAACAGAAGAACAGTGGAGTATTATGGCATCTACTTCCACGGAGGAGATAGAAGAGATCTTGGATAGCCGTGTGGGAAGAAGTACTCAGAACAGGCAATATGAAGAATATCTGGTGAAATAGAAAGGAAGGCCTATTGAATATTCTTCTTGGCTGTCTAAGGTAGAGGTTGACCATTTAGGTTTTCCTCAAACAAACACCTGAGACGTGACAGGGTCACTTCTCAAATTACCTTGGGTGTCTGATGCAAGAGCATCCAGTGGTGTAAGGGCAATCTTGCATCACCCAAAAAGAAGTTGATTCAAAATCATTGTAGTTGTTTTCATTTCTTTCCATAATTAGTGTTTCTGGTTCCATAATCCCCTGAATTATAATGTAGGACTTTCAGTTTTTCCAAACTGCTAAAAAAAGCAAACTGCCAGTTTTGGAAAGTTTACTTGCCATTTTAGGAAAGTTGGCATTTGGGCACGGATTAAAGAAAAATCTTATAGAAAGCTTCATAACCGAAATATAAGACCTTTGGCGAAGGAATCAGGCAAAGATCATTTGTGAGTTGAAGATATTAAAGTTTTTGTTTTTCTGAAAAGTCCCTAAAATTTTCCTAAACGAGATATGAGGTACTAAAACATCCCATAACATCCTGAAAAGTTGATAGAAATATATTTATGGATTTCCAACATGACAGTTCACATTGCGAGGTTTTCGACACCTAAAACGGTTCGTCAATTAGACACTCGGATCAAAAGTTATGCTTCCTGGAAGTTGACCTACTTTTGTAGGGAGTTGCAAATTTCAAAATTTAGGTGGAAGCCACCAAAAAGTGATATTTATGACTATTTTGGGAACCCTGGGTAGTAGTAGAGTGAAAGGGGAAAGTGTAGAGTCAAGAATAGGTGGGAAAACAGAAACCCTAGCTGATTTGGGGTTAGACAAGGCTAAAGATTCCAGAGTCTTGAGGTTAGGAAAGCTGTAATGTGTTGCAGGCAGTAGAGGATTCCCCCTCTAATTGTACTGAGCTTCTGTAATGTAATGTGTTGTCCAGATCAATAAAATAACATCTCTATTTTCTGTGTGCAATTTCTATTGTTGTGTGTTTTATGATTTACCCCCTTCATCATAAATTAAAATGAAATAATTAATTAAAATGACTTCCACCCCAAAAGGATAATTTAAATAAAATTTATAAAATAATAAAACTTCACAATAACACAAAAAATTAAAAATTAAAATAAAACAATAACTTTACATCACATTTTAGCCTTAACCCCTTCCACGAGTTAGGCTAGGCTAACTGGTATAACATATGGGTTTATGGAGTCTCTGAACCACTTAAGGAATCTTGGCCACCCACCTGCACACTTAATTTCAAACATCAGTATGTCAAGATAATATAGCCGAAGCAAATTTAAATTCATAAAAAATAAATTAAATAATCCAATTTCATTTATTTCCACGTCATTCAAGTAATTTAAACTAATTTATTTAATAACAACATATTAGCATCAAATTCATTTAATGTTTTCTTTTCCCACATAATCATTAATCTACTCTAATTAATTAAACCATATAATTCAATACTTAAATCCATAATGTTTAAATATCATAGTAATATCCAAAAGTGTTGACCAACTTGTTGTGATGTTCACAACACACCCCATTTTACTCCTTAGCAAAATGAGGACCCCTGTTGTGGCTTGCTCCCTTGTTTTTTTTTGGTGCTCTGGCCGGTAATGGTAAAAGGGCAGCATCAGTTAGTATGTGGGTGCTTCATGTCAGGTGCATTTGTGATCTTGAAGTCTGACCCAAAATTTCAAAGTAAGATTCTTTCCTCAGGAAGTCTGCCATGTGAAAGAGTGTAAAATTCTAAGCAAGTTTACCTTTTACATCACCCTGAAATTCGGCCAAATAGGAGGGTTATGCGCAGTCAAAGTTCTAGTCAAAACCTGATATTCTGTAAGGGGGGGTCATATTTCAAATATCGATATCACCCCCCTTTCCTGAATATCACCCCACTTTCCCGATATCCCCCACTTTCCTGATATTCCCCCCTTTATCTATATCCCCCCTTCCTGATATCACCCCCCTTTATTGAATATCACCCCCCTTTCCTGATATCCCCCCCTTTCCCGATATCCACCCCCTTTCCCGATATTCCCCCCCTTTATCGATATCCCCCCCTTTCCTAAATATCACCCCCCTTTCCCGATATCACCCCCCTTTATTGAATATCACCCCCCTTGCCCGATATCACCCCCCTTTATCGAATATCACCCCCCTTTCCAGATATCACTCCCCTTTCCTGATTATCACCCCCCTTTCCCGATATCACCCCCCCTTATTGAATATCACCCCCCCTTTCCCGATATCATCCCCCTTTATCGAATATCCCCCCCTTTCCTCAATATCACCCCCTTTCCCGATATCACCCCCCTTTATCGAATATCACCCCCCTTTCCTAATATCCCCCCCTTTCCCGATATCACCCCCCTTTATCGAATATCACCCCCCTTTCCAGATATCATCCCCCCCTTTCCGTGCTTCGTAGAATTTAATTCGCAGGTGAAGAAGGTGGATTCCCACCAAATGCGGATGCAATAGCTTCAACAGGGGAAATGCAAACAGTATATATGCAATTTTGTTAGTGGCTGTGATTAATGCACGTCTAACCTTCTGACCAAGTATGAATGGACAAGGCGACTTGTGATTTTTTTTAATCCATTTTTTTGTCTATTTTGCAGGTTTGTAGATATGAAGCTGGTGAAACTTAATGGCAGTGACATCATGAAAGAGGAAATCAGATATCAAAGGAAGCAAAAGGAGATAGGAATGGCAATGAGAAGAAATAGCAGGTGAAACTTAATGGTGATGACATCATAGAGGAGGAGATCAGATCGCAAAGAAGTGCAAGAAGTCAAGGCCTTCAATGATGAAGACAAAATGCAGATGGAAACATTATTACAGCAGACAACAGAGGACATTTTGAGCTGCTAGGGTTTCCAGAGGGGCATATTGTGCCTAGATCTAATGCGTGCCGATCAAGGATATTTTGGGTGGGATTTCTCCACCGTTGATGATGTAACTAGGGGTTTGAACCATTGTTTAAACTGGGGTTTTGGAGCTGTATTGGGGATGGTCATAGCTATATATTGCCCCCTTTACACTGTAAAACTTTACACAGGGGCTACACAGGGATTTGTAATACTAGGGACTTATAGAACAGAACTGAAAGTTGTAATTTAGCTTAGCATTTAGGAGTAGAAGAAGGAGGTTGCCTATGTCTGCAATAAGGAATGTGTGGAACATCCTACTTCCTTAGTGTATCTGTAAAACTTGTAAGTTTTCTATAGTTTGATCAATGAAGCTAAGAGTCATTCAGACATTTTAAATCTTATATGACTGTTTGTTTCTAATACAATTGAATCTAGAATTCTGCATCTATCTTCTGAGTGTTTTCTTGCTCTTCATTGTGTTTGAAACATTTTCTCTTAGAGCTTGCAATTTTAAGTGTATGTTTGTGAAAATGCTCAGAATTTACACTTAAGGTTTTTGTCTGTGGATTTGATCAATTTGTTGTATTACTTATGAAGTGCATAATAGAACAATTAGATCCTTTGGTAGAATGAATGGTGTTTAGATTAGATCTTTCTAACTTTTCCCAACCCATCTAGATAATTAGCTGAAAACGTAGAAATTTGAAGGAAATTTGTCTCATATTTGAAAAGCATGAACAACAGAGTTTGAAAGTGGATAGGTTTTCATAATATTTAAAGAGGGGAAAGCTTGCAATAATATAAATCATTTTAAAGCTTTGTAGCACAATAACAAGTTTATGCAAAAGGAATGATTAACATACTGATATTTATGATCGTTTGCATTGTTTGAGTCTAGTAAACCAACAAGAAACCCTAAATCACGTAAGGCCCCTTGAACATTACAGCTTCACATCAACCTACTGAATTTGCCCAACAGGTCAAGACCTGACCATATTAAACTTGGGATTAAGCAAATCTTAATCGATTTCTTCATATCTTTCAAGTCAGTTAGGTTCATTTTATGTGAATTTTAACTATTGTTATGACTGTGTTAAAACAATCATCAACGCAACTAACATAATGTCCAACATAATAACCATAAATGTCCATAGTACTCACATAGTGTTTCACACACGTTGAAAATATAATCCAACTAATAAAGTCTAGTAATGCAACCATATCAACTAAAGTGTCAAAAAGGGATGGGTCTTGGATCCTCCCCCTCTTAGTATTAGGCTTCCTCTTGGAAGCCCTCAAAGAGGTGAGGGTATAAGGTACTCATCTGCTAAGTGCTTATGCCTAGTGGTTATCCACCGCTACAAAGACCTTGTGGGACTTACCCACATCCCCAACTGTAGGCTCAGAATAAGCTGGCTGAGGTCCTCCTATTGAAGATAAATTTTGGGGGCATTCCCAAGCAATATGTCCAATGCCACCACAATTGTCACGAGGACCCCTAGTAGGTGCCCGATTCTACTAAAAAGTTGGCTTACTGGAACTAGCCTGACTACCACTAAAGGTCTGCTGAGAATGGGTTGGGCCCGCATTCTACATCTGAGGTCCATGGTCTCTATGTTGAGGCTGAGACTACCAAGTCCTAGAAGGTGTCCCCTAATTGATCCTAAGTATCGTTGGCATTTTAAATTCAAACACATGCCTTTTGACAACTGTCAATTTCTCCTGTGCCTAAATGGTGGAGACTTACCTAACTACAGAAAAGCAATTAATATGCCCTAATTGATGAATGTCAAAGGATAAAAGCTAAATTCATCCCTTATTGTTAATTATCAAAACATTTGAAGCTAAGGTTGCAGAGAACTGAAGGTGATTAAGGTGATTCTATAGCAACTAAGGAATGGAGTTACAAAGAAGGGAAGTGGTGAGCACAACCAAAACAGTATTCACATCTGCATTTACACATTAAAGGTTGAGGTTGTAACCACAAGGTATGAATACGACAAGTCCCTTTGTAAATTCCCATGATGAAGGTAAATCCTTAGGTGAATTCCTATTTGTACATGGTTTAAAATGGGTTTCAATTTACATAAGGGGATTTAAGGTAATCTACATGTTTAAATGCATAAACCTTAAGACTTACACAAGGACAGAGTGAGACTATTCAGGATATAGTCATGGATGAAGTAGCTTAGGATATCCATGTGGATACACAGGATCAACAAGCTAGAGAACACTTGGAAAAAAAATTAGAACAACTTCTTGAGTAGCAAAGAGTCATCTGATCAACAGGATCAAAAGGACAAAAAAGATGAGGAGATGGTTGAAGTAGGGAAGAATCCAGAAATACCTCAACAAGTTCCACATGAATAGATTCCATAATAGGATATGTATATACATCAAGAAGAAAATCTTGAGCGTCAACAACAACAAGCCACCCAAGATGAAATGCTTCAAGAGGAGGTTCCTAAAGATAAGGCCTTTGATTAGGAGGAAGTCCATCAACAAGAAGTACTACAGGAAGAAAGAAATCTAGATAAAGATGACAATGTAGCTAATAAGGATGGTCAAATTGATCAACCAGGGCATGGAGAATTAGAGCAAAATGTCTCAAATTGGCTAGCATCAGAGGTAATAGAGCCTCCTTCTATTGATGTTACCCCATTTGATTTCAAATCATTATTTTCTATTGAAGATGCAAAGCCCAAGCACAAAACTAGGGCAATGTCTGCAATAAAGAGGGATGCTATCACTGGGTGAAGAACAACACAATTTGTTGTGCCCATGGTTGACAAGGCTAATATGGAGATTTTTGCTAGTGAATTCCAGCTAACGACCATTGATTTGAGGCATGCAATGACGGAGCAAGAAATAGAACTCAAAGGGAGTACTAAAGTCGTGGTTGCTCGTATGCATAAGATGAAGATGAAAAATAAGGAGTTGAAAGGGGCACATTGCCCAACTCTAAACATTCATTAAGGGATTGGTCACCCCAGTACTCAAATAATAGAGGTACCGGTTGCCCTTGCATTGGTCATGTTGGTTTTTTCCCAGACTGGATGCTTATTCCCAGATTTCCCTACAAGGTAGCCATCAGTGATCAACAGGATCTGTGGGCCAGGGGCCAACAGTGTAGGAGATAGACTCTATATTTTATCTCCTCTTCTTCTTCAGGCTCTGCAAGACCTAGGGGGGTATTCCCTACTCAACATCCATGAGGATATGCATACAAGGCTGGGATGCTGACAGAAAGCAGATAAGTCCTCCTGTAAGTAGACCAAAACTGAAAGATAAGAGCAAAGGGGCTAGCTTTGGGCCTATTTGCAGTTGTAGACAGAGGACTGAGGATCCTAAAACTAATTCTAATGTCCTAATGGTTGTTTTAGATTTTGATTTGGATTTTAAGTTTGGATGCAAAGCTGGACATGGTTGTAACACAAACACTAAGCAAGATTGGTGCCTATCCAGGGCCTGGAGTCAGTAGACATACACCTGTGAATGATCAGCATGAACAGCTAAAACTGGATTTCAAGGGGATATATGTGATACCTGCCTTACAGATATCTCCCAATACAGAGTGTTAAGTTATCTCTACTTATGGCATCCCTACTGCAGTATACCCTTCCCAATGTTCAACCTGAAAATAGTTTAATCTACCCCTTGAGCAGAAGTTAAAAGATCAGACATTCAACATAGGAATTCTATGCTCTAGAATCTAAACATTACCCAAATATCCAGATTCAGAAGAAGAACACATGCAATACTGGAGACAGAATTAACAAAACACATGCTAAGATAGCATTTCTCATATAAGATTAATCATGAAATCAGTGGGTTCATGCCAAAAACATACAACAAGAGATACATAAACTCACAGGTTAAGCTGTACAGAGCAACCAGATCAACTTGTTTTGAATTACAGAGCCAAAAATCTTCAACTTTCAACAACCACAAATGAGTAACACTTCCTGCTTATAACAGCCAGGTAGTGTACCACAGCAATTAATTACATGGTTGACCAAAAATCTCGCCAGATACACAGTATCAGCAAAATGGCGCTCAACGCATTACCAGATTGGCGCCCAAACATGAATGCAGTAGGTAGGGGAGGAGACAGGAAGAAATCTCGAGCCCTGCGCCACTGTCCGCTGATGTACACCTTCAATCGGGTACCAGATCCGCCCATACCTCTGCAACCTTCGCCATTAATGGCGCACCAACCCGCGGCCTCGGGAAAACGTCAATTCTGCATCGCAACCATTTCTCGCCGAGATTCATCATCATGATATTTCGAATATGCAGGATATCAATTATCCCACATGCACCCCGCAGCAACCTCCTTAACACTTTATATACTAGGTCATGAGCATATATGATGTCGGTGCTTTTGCTCTTGACGACACTAGTATAAGACTTCATCATCATCATCCTCCAGCAGCATGATATCCTGTCGCTTGAAATATCACCCTGACGTCAACATCATATCGCAATATAACCTGCATGATAATCGTCTTCATCGGCACAACCTGATCCATCGGAGGAACATCCTCCTGCTGAGCCTATACCAAAAGTCTGGCCGATGAACATCCTGATGACGTCATCATCATATCCTGCTGACGTCATCATCATATCTGCCTACTGCGCACCTCCTCATATCCGGATGACGTCATCATCATGTTTGCAAATATCGGGGATCTCCACAAGATGATCAGTGTTAGAAATATGACCCCCCCGGACCTTGATGACGTCATCATTATATCGACATCAGGATGATATTCGGAAGATTACCGGATATTTGGAAATATCATCCTGATGCACAAATATCAGGTTGTACTGTAGCTCCACTATAAGATCGGGGCGATAGATGAATATGATGATGCTTGAAAAGATCACCTCCCACTAGATAATGCACGAAGCCGGCAGGCGGATATCTCCTTGATATCAGCATCATCATGACGCTGGAACAAACATACATCCGGGTGATATTCAAAAATGAAAATATCACCCCCTCCTTCGGAAATATCATGATGCAGATAGGCAGAGAAATAGATATCACCCTGACATAAGAATGACGTCAGCATCATCAGGATGACAAAACAACGAACATGAAGTGATACAAACAACATCAGGATGACAAAACAACGAACATGAAGTGATACAAACAACATCAGGATGATATTGACTAAGATCATCCTGACGTTCAAAATATGATGACCCTAGTGAAAATCGGGTCACACTTAGAACTCTTCAACAACATCATCGGGATGATCATAACCAAGATCACCCGATGATAAAAATATCACCCCGGCGAAATATCATGCAGGCAGAAAATATGATGACCCCCGCAAGCGACACGGTGATAACTGGAAATATGATGATGATGATGACGACCCTTAAGAAAAAACAAGTCAGGTCGAACAACTTAGAGAAAAATCCCTTCAGAAGATCGGGGTGACATCATCATCATGTTTGGGCAAGGTGATAATTGGAAAATCACCGGATACTTGAAAAATCACCCCCGCAAGCAAATCAGGGCACACTGTAGCTCATCAGCAGGATCAGGATGATATCCAAACATCACCCGATATTGAAATATGATGATCCTGATGAAAAACAAGTCGACAGAAAACATGATAATGCAGACCATCATCGAAGACAAGATGATGATGATGATCTCCTCCTCAAAGAAAATATGATGCTGCAGCTGAAAAATGCTGAGGAGGTCCAACACTTAGGAAAATGGGCAAGAAGATAAAGGGTTCAAATGAAGAAACGCCCTGATCATGAAAAAACAACCCCCAGGTCAAAAAGAGTGCTAACAGGTCAGTCAGGAGGAAATAAGTGGTCTAGATGCTCAAAAGCATCAGGTGAATGTTATGCAGAAGTGGTTCATCAAATTCATGTCCAAGGGTGAAGAAATAATTGGTATATCCCTCTCCAATTGGGATACATTAGCATATATGAAGGCCAAAGTTGACATGCTAAAGGAGTGTACTAAGAGGCTTGATCAAAATGATTAAGACCCCAATAAATTGAAACGTGCAAGAAAGTTAGACGACCAAGTGCTACTTAAGTGTAATATCTTGACAATGTAGACAATGCCAAGGATATCCACATGGATAAATGATTTGCAGTTTGAAGTAGATATTCTGGGTGGATGCATATTGAAAGTAGTCAATATTAGCACTAGGGCACATGATTTAAATTGATGGATGAAGTGGAGATCCTTTAGGAATTGCTCGGTACTCTAATGGATGATAAGGAAATGTATGATGAGCAGATATTCAAGGAAACATTCAGGATTAGGTTTGATCTCATGATGAAGGGTTAGGTGTCACATTTTTTAGAAGCTACCATAGAGCAATTAATGGAGTTATCTATGAAGATGAAGGATTATAAGAGGAAGTTGGACAATAGGACAAACTAGTGGGTAGCTATAAACAACCAGTTGCAGACACATGATTATGCAAAGGCTAGGGCACAACAATTTGATAAAACTGGAATGGATGAAGCCATAAAAGCATATGAATTGTATAAAAGGTTTGATTTTGGGGAAATGCTAGTTGGAGAAGATTCATTGGCGAAGGAGGAATAGAATATTCTTGAAGATGCCAAAGTGAAGATACCGGGGACTATTCCATTTTTCCAATTGTCCTCCACTAATGATTGCCAACTGGAAATCATGTGCCATTTTTCTTGAGTGTTGCTTGTTTTGAGAGATATCCTAACCTTATGATCATTGTAACTGATCTCAGGTCCTTGTTCTATAAAAGGGCCTAGATCATCTTGTATTAAGGGAGATTGAATTTTTGAAACTTTGAGCATTGAGTTTGTAATTATGTAACTCTTTGATCTCTTCTCAAGGTTCTTTCTCAAATCAATGTATATGTGTATATTCTTTGCATACATAATGAAAATGAAGCTGCATATTACCATCTCATCGTATATCTCAAGTAATCTTTTGTTGATTTCTGACTTGTGATTGTGAATTGTTGCATTCTATTGAAGTGCATTCAACTATTTGCATGTTGTCATCAACTTACCTTTTAATATTTGTAACAATCATACATAATTGTGGATTTCTTGGTGAAGTATGCTTTGGTTTTGCTTCATTTCATGACTGTGTCAAAGTATACATGTGGATCATTGGTAAAATTTAATTAGTTTAGAATCTTAGTTCTTTAACTCAATCCTTTAACTCTTCATTTTACAAAATATAGTGGATAGATGCAAATAGTTGACAAATCTTAAGTAATACATACTAAATTGATGCAAATGATGACATATCTAGAGCATACACAGTAAAAGCTACAAATAATAGCAAATATCATGCAGATAATCATAAATATCAGTGAATTACAGGCTTTAAAGAACATATTTAAGTAAATTCAAGGTATATGTGCAAAGGTCAGTTCAAACAGAGATAGTTTCAGAAGAACTAATCGAAGTTAGGATAGTTTCAAAAGAACTGATCAAAGTTGAGATAGTTTCAAAAGAATTGATCAAAGTCATGCTCAATTCATCCTTATATGCTTAAATCTCAACTAGATAATGTAGGATCTGATATGATTGTCAATAATATATGCAGATCAGGTACAATATAGAGGACATTGGTGGAATTTGATAGAATCTAAGAAGGAATACAATTAAGAAAGTATAAGTCCTTGAAATGGAAAAACATATCACAATGACCCCAGAGTGATTGTTAAAAGATCAAGACCTAACCAATGGAGCCTTTGGATTATAAATTCACCCTAAATTTATCATATCTTTCAAGATGAGTAAAGGTTTTTTTTTTATAACTTTTATTCTTATGCATGTGACTAACAAACACATCAACAAGATCCTTCATGCAAAAGTTATACAATCATCATGCATAAGAGTTAGTGTCACTAAACCATGATGCATGTGCATGAACAAGCACCTTGAAACAAAAACCATAAAACACAATGACATATTTCATTAGACCATTCATGAAAGTCATACAATTTCCATGCAGCCTTCAAAAATACACATAAGAGTTGATATCACTCAACTGATGCAAGAACAAGCATTCTTGGACACCATATGAGTTTGGTGCAACCTTAAAATAAAACACATACAACTCAATGCCATCATATGTCATTAGAAGCTTTAAACAATGCCCATTTAACATAATGATATTTGTTATTAGACCCTTCATGTAAAAGCCATGCAATCATCATGCATAAGAGTCAACATTACTCAACCATGATGCATGAACAAGCACACTAGGCACACCAAAGGAATTTGATGCAACCTTCAAACACAACTTGTACAACTCAATAACAAATTTCATTCAACCCTTCATACAAAAGTCTTATAATCATCATGCACAAGAGTCAATATCACTCAACCATAATGCATGAACAAGCACACTAGGCATACCATAAGAGTTTGGTGCAACCTCAATACAAAACCAATGCAACTCAATGTCATCATGTCATTAGAACCTTCAAACAATGCCCATAGAACTTAATAGAATATATATGTCATTAGACCCTTCATGCAAAAGTTATACAATCATCATGCACAAGAGTTAGTGTCACTCAACCATGATGCATGTACATGAAACAAAAACCATAAAAAGACAATGACATATTTCATTAGACCCTTCATGAAAGCCATATAATTGCCATGCAACCTTCAAAAAAATGCATAAGAGTTTATATCACTCAACTAATGCAAGAACAAGCATTCTTAGCACACCATATGAGTTTGGTGCAATCTTAAAATGAAACCCATACAACTCAATGTCATCATATGCCATCAAAAGCTTAAAAAAAGCCATTTAACATAATGATATGTGTTGTTAGACCCTTCATGTGAAATCCACAAAATCATCATTCACAAGAGTCAACATTACTCAAGCATGATGCATGAACAAGCACACTAGGCACACCAAAGGAGTTTGATGCAACCTTCAGACAAAACCCATACAATAATTATGATGCATGAACTCCTATCACATATATTTTACTAGACCCTTCATTCAAAAGCATACAATCATCATGCATAAGATTCAATGTCACTCAACCATGATGCATGAACAATCACACTAGGCAAACGATAAAAGTTTGATGGAACCTTCAAAACAACCCATACAACTTAGTGACATATTCATCATTCGATCCTTTTTACACAAGATCCATACAATCATCATGAATAGAGAGTTAATGTCACTCAACCATAATGTATGAATGAGCACACTAGGCAAATCATAGGAGTTTTATACAACCTTCGAAGAAAACCCATACAACTTAGTGACATATTCATCATTAGACCCTTCACACAAAAGCCATACAAATCAATGACATTAGAACCCTCAAACAAATCCCATACAAATCAACGATATATGTTTCATTAAATTATTCATGCAAAACTTGTACAATCATCATGCATAAGAGTTAATTTCATTCAACCATGATGTGTGAATGAGCATACTAGATACACCATATTAGTTTGATGGAACCTTAAAACAAAACCCATACAAGTCAATATATGTCATTATAAGCTTCAAAAAAATTACATAGAGCTCAATGACATATATTTCTTTAGACCTTCACACAAAATCCATACAATTATCATGCGCAAGAGATAATGTCGCTCAAACTAGTTCAATTCAACCTTAAAACAAAATCCATACAATTTAATGGCATATTTATCATTAGACTATATATGCCATTAGAACCTTCAAACACAACCCATAAAACTCAATAACAAATTTCATTCAACCCGTCATGCAAAAATCTTATAATCATCATGCACAAGAGTCAATATCACTCAACCATAATGCATGAACAAGCACACTAGGCATACTATAAGAGTTCAGTGCAACCTCAATCCAAAACCCATACAACTCAATATCATCATGTCATTAGAACCTTCAAACAATGCTCATAGAACTTAATGGAATATATGCCATAAATCATTCATGCAAAAGTTAATTAGCTCTTGCATTGGGGAACTAAGATGGGGCAAATTAATCTTAATTCACCGAATAATTCATAATCACTTAATAATCCACATGCAACGCTAAATTTACTTTACTATTCTACCTTTGTAGAAAGAATTTTACCCTTGGTAAGAAACGATTACTGTAACAGTCAACTAAAAGGGTTTTTTCGTATTGATACCTTATGTTTGAGGATATCACCTTTCTTTTTTTTACTGTGCAACAAATTCCATTCACTTGATCTAACACACTATGTAGATCTTCTACAATTTCATCTTCAATTGCAATTCTCTGCACTTATGCCCTTTGGATCTCAAACGAATATTTTTTTGATTCATCAATGTATTAAGATTAGCTTTTATCTTGATAAAATTCACCAAGTATAGGCACATTAAATGCCCACTGTAGTTAGGTTAGTAATTACTATTTGGCCATGGGTGAAATTAGCAAATGGCAGAAAAAAACTCATATTTGAATTTAAAATATCAATGACCAAAAGAAACCTCCCACGTGGTATTTAAGACAGGACCGGATGTATGATTAAATCCTAACATCCAATTTGAAATTTTTGGTGCATATATCCATTTGACTTTGATTGATGTCAGGTGGACATCATGGCGAGAACTTGGTGAGGTGACGTCATCAATTTCGTGGTCAAACTCTTTTAACTAGGAAGGCAAGTGATGGGATCTTAGTTAATCGCAAAGGTCAGGACATTCATCAAAACGTCCATTGCGAAATATCTAATTGAAATTTCAATGGGTTAAGTACTTGGAATGAAATGCTTGGGATAGGATATGGAATTGGATATGGATATGGATATTTATAAAAGATCTAGTTCTGAATATCAGGTACAATATATCTAGTGCACTTGACTATTTGTATGCTAAGATAACTTTGACGGTTGGCACTAGATATGGATATGTATAGGACATTTATTCGATTGATCATGTCCAGTTAAAATATCTTGTCTGGTAGAGAGCTTCATGACTTGCTATGACAAATTTGATGGTTTTGGACCAGATATGGATATGGATATTTTAGCTTAGGATATTCTCGACGTTAAGTCGATATATCAATTCAACAATTTTTAGTTTTTTTCCGGGTCTAGATATTACCCCCATGTGTTTGGGACTTGACATAAGGACCAGACATGATGTTTGCACATTCCTAATGTCATGTCCAATTGACTGAAATATTTGGTTGACTGAAACTTCTAATGAGCATAACTTGTTCATTTCAATGAATTTTGACATGATCCAAAAGGCAAAGTTAATCAGAATGTCACCCTTTATCCATTCATGGCTTTCTCAGGAGACTATTCTCTACTTGAACATTTTACTTGAGTCTGACCAAAAGGGAAGATGACAATTTTACCATTATCGCCTGAAGTGGAAAACACACAGACAAAAGAAAAAGAAATTGGGTCCCCATTTTGTCAAGGTGAAATGGGGCGTGTTGTGAGACTACATAACACATATGAGTTTGGTACAACCTTAAAATAAAACCCATACAACTCAATGCCATCATATGTCATTAGAAGCTTCAAAAAATGCCCATTTAACATAATGATATGTGTTATTAGACCCTTCATGTAAAATCCATAAAATCATCATGCATAAGAGTCAACATTACTCAACCATGATGCATGAACAAGCACACTAGGCACACCAAAGGAGTTTGATGCAACCTTCAAACAAAAGCCATACTGTAACTCAATATCACATATTCATCATTTTACCCTTCATGCAAAAGCCAAACAATAATTAGAACTCCTATCACATATATTTTACTAGACCCTTAACTCAAAAGGCATACAATAATCATGCATATGATTTAATGTCACTCAACCATGATGCATGAAGAATCACACTAGGCAAACCATAAGAGTTTGATGGAACCTTTAAAACAACCCATATAACTTATTGACATATTCATCATTAGAGGCTTTACACAAATTCCATACAATCATCATGAATAGAGAGTCATTGTCACTCAACCATAATATATGAATGAGCACACTAGGCAAATCATAGGAGTTTGATGCAACCTTCAAAGAAAACCCATACAACTTAGTGACATATTCATCATTAGACGCTTAACACAAAGCCATACAAATCAATGGCATACAAAGCCCATACAACTCAATGACAGATGTTTCATTAAATTATTCATACAAAACTTGTATAATCATCATGCATAGGAGTTAATTTCATGCAACCATGATGTGTGAACGAGCATACTAGACACACCATATTAGTTTGATGGAACCTTAAAAAAAACCATATGAGTCAATATATGCTATTAGAAGCTTCAAAAAAATCAGATAGAGCTCAATGACATATATTCCTTTAGACCTTCACACAAAATCCATACAATGATCATGCATAAGAGATAATGTCACTCAAACATGGTGCATGAGCAATTGCATTGTGCACACTATATGAGTTAAATGCAACCTTAAACCAAAACTCGTACAATTTAATGATATATTTATCATTAGACTATACATGCCATTAGAACCTTCAAACACAACCCATACAACTCACTAACAAATTTTAACAAATACAACCCACAGGAGATTGGGGTTTTGGCAGTCTCAATGTTGATAAATCTTGTGCAAAAGTTGCCTATGTTGGCTTTTGGAGTTAAACATTTGACTCAGGGGGTTTGTAGTGTTTAGCCCAGTGCCTCTAGCCACCCTCAGAAATTGTTTCTTGATGTTGTTAATGGCTCAAATGCACACCCTTCTTGGGCTAGGGTTAGGCCTATGCCTTGTGCCCGTTCATCTCCTGTGGTGATGTGTGATCCTGATGTCTCAAAAAATGAGGGTTTTTATATGAAGAGTGGAGTGATCTGTAGATTTAATAGTTTTTTGCCCTCTCTCCCCAATCTGCATTACTAGGTCATGGAATCCTAGAAGCCTCTTGTTGTTGGACAGATTGATCTTTATCCCAATGCAAAGGGGTTCTTCATAGCAACTTTTTCTTCCTCTGAGGAAAGAGACTTAGTGCTAGATAGGGCTTGGATGTGGGGTGATAATTCATTGTCCATCAAACCATAGGCTTAGTGCTAGATAGGGCTTGGATGTGGGGTGATAATTCATTGTCCATCAAACCATAGGCTTGCTCATTCAATCCTCTCACTGAGCCACTTAATATCAAACCAGTATGGGTACGATTACTAAATCTTCCTCTTTAGTTTTGGGAGGATTCTTGCTATGAAGCCATTGGCAATGCTATAGTGCACTTCTTGAAGGTTGACTCTACAACCTCAGATCTAGGGCATACTATGGTTGCCTGCATATTAGTGGACATTGACATCTCCAAACCCCTCCATGGAGATATTTTGATGGTTAAGGATAGGCCATGGATGCAACTGTTAGAATATGAAGGTCTCCCTTTTAGGTGCAAGAGATGTTTCTATATTGGTCACTTAGCCTCTGGTTGCCCTCATTCTTGTCACAAGGGTGTGGCAACTTGGTGGAAAGATGTACTCACCAATCATTTGACTGTTAGCTCTCGTTTGACGGATGGTTCTTCCCAGGAGGGTGAGTCTTCCCTGGATGGTGATTCTCCCCAGGTGAGTGAACTTTCCCAAGACTCTTTGTTGGTTGCCCCTCTTGTGGAGCCTATGGTGACTAGGTCTATTGTTGATGTTCATGCTAGGTCTGTCCAATCCCTGTTGTCTCTGACTTCCTATGTTGGGCATTCTGCTCCCCTTTTGGTTATGTCTACCATGGGCTAGGATACTTCTTCATTAATCCCTATTTCTTCTTCTGCAATGCCAGATTCTCACTCAGCGCGTGATTTTTCATTAGATACGATTTTTGCAGAGGGTCCCCTCCTCTCACCTCATTTTATGGATTTTGACTCAAAGTTTGCTTGGACTATTGTGCAAAGAAAGAAGAAAGGACTCCCCAAATCTATCTCTGCTTCGCGACAAAGGATTAAGGGAGTTAGATTTGTGCCCTCGGGAACATGGCAAATCCTCGCCAAGCCTATCCTCTTCAGGACAACAAGATCATCAGGGGATAGTGAATCGTACATCTTAGAGAGCCACAACTACTCATGGTTAGCATTCCAATGAATGCGTATATCCTATCATCAGAAAAGAACTTTTGATTAGATCCTATTAACTCAAAAAATCCCTAAAAATTGTAGAACTTGTAAAAATTTCACAAAAAAAAAGTATAAACCTTCAAAATTGCAATAAATTGACAAATTCAGTGTTCAAATTAGACCTAAACAAAGTACAGTAAACAACAAAAAACATCAAATTTTAGTCAAAATCAATCTATCAGGGTTGCCCCTTTCATCAGATCGGATCTCCCCCAGGCGACCCTGTTGCACAGGCAAATCTCCACCAGGCGACCCTATTGTTTAGCTAGATCTCCCCCAGGTGACCTAGACTGGAAAAAGGGGCAACCTTGTTTGCCTTCCCAAATGTTAAAAAATTCTCTAAAAGCTACAATTTTTGACCGATTTCAACAAATGAAAAACTAGTTTTACTCTAAATGACAAGATAGACACAATGCAACAGAGAAAATTGACAAAAACTGATAATTTCATGAGATTTTTCACAAAATAAAAACTAGGGTTTAGAGAAGGGTTTTTGACTTATTGTGCACCTAACTCTCAGTGGCAGGAGAAGCAGTGGTCATCTTTACAATCCACTCAGTGATATCTTTCCAACAATTGCTTACGTGACTAATTTTGACAATGTTTCACTCTAATTTCTTCACTCTTTTCCTCTCTTAGCTTAGTTGCATTATGCAATTTTAGAGTAGTTGTTGTTTTTAATCTCTCGTGCTCTCATTTTGTGTTCTTTCATCTCTACAAGTCTTTTCGACAAAGGCAAACAACTAGGTGAATTCACACGATCTATAGTATGTTCGTCATTTCTGTTTTCATTACTTGTTTTGATATATTCAGATGTCGAACTAATATTGCAAGTACTATTGCATAAAAATTGACAACAGGTAAGGCTTATTTTAGGAATGGTACCTACCTTTCATGTAGACTACCGTCCCCAAGGGAAAAAATATGTAAGCACCAAAATCATGCACAGCCTCCATGAGGACCCTAATGATGCCTCGCAATCCTTGTCACGTACATGTAAGCGTGGAATAATCCCCTCTCAACAGTATTTCTTTTAGTAGCATGTGGTTTCTTCTTCCTTTTAATGTTTACCCTTCATCTTACTAACCCATTCTTCACTTTTGACGCTTTTCAACACTTGTTGATTTTTGTTTCTTGTTCTTGTGACTTCGTCCCTAGTGTTTTTCATCCATTCCCACCCCTAGAGGCCCTCTAGAAGACCTCCCAAGCCATCTCCAACTTGTGGTTTTCAGTTCAGGTCAACCAGTACAAATCTCCCCCTATTATTTCCAAATCTTCCCTAGATCTGTCTTTCGCAAGTGGAGATTTGGTTTTTGACCCTTGTTTGACTAGTTTCTAGAGGCAGTTCACATCATTTTCCCCCCCTTATTCATCTACAATCTTTCACTTTCACCCAAGACCCCTCCTCTAAGGGTCTCCCATGGGTCACCCTCGAGCGACCTTGACTGGTGAAAGGGGCGACTAGGTGGCGACCCTATCATCTTTCCTAGCCATGAATCAATTCAAGTTTTTGGCCAAAAATAGCTCTGTTTTGACCTGTTTTTACTTATGTTTGCATGAGATTTTGTCCTAAACTTAGAGTTAGCTATTTCATGCACGCAAGCATGCACATTTGTATCTTTAGTTGTCAACCCATACATTCTTTTAACTCCATTTCTTCTTGAGTGATAAGCTATATTGGCTAGTTCACTCCCTAATTAGCCCAAATCACTCTTGTGTCTTCTAAGTTAACCCTCCAATCAAAGGGCGTTAAATCTCCATCCTCTCCACCTCTTTTATCCTCTTCAAACCTATAAATACCCCCTCCCCCAAGCACAAAGGGAGGCAATTTCATTTGTGCACACAATTCTTGCAGGTTTTTGCTCTCCAATTAACATTTGTATGCTCACACAGGACGTCCGAGCCTTTTACTTTTATTGTTGTCTTATCAAGCTTTGTTAAAAGCTCATATAGCATTGATACGCTACCCACATCACAAGCCATAGTGCTCACAAGCTCACATTGCGCTCACATTCAAGCTTCCAAAAGCTTCTTTTTGTATCTCTTTTCTATTGTTACCAAGAGGATCAACCCGTTGTTGCAAGAGGATAAGAGGTTGCCCATACAAGGATTTCTGAGGGTAGTAGAGGCTCATGCATCTCTTTATTCTAGGTTCCTTCATACTTTTATTCATAGTAATTAGAAAATCACAATTTTCTCTTGGGAATAGTAAATGCATGTTTCCATTTCCTTGATAGGCTAAGTAGATCTTGCATTGTTAGAATATTTTCCTTTCAAAAGTTCATAGATTAAATTCATTTCAAATCAATTTCCTTTTCCTAGAGTAATTGCTCCACATATTCAAAAAATAAAACAAAAACATAGATCAATTGTATTTAGATAAATTCATATTAGATTGCATCCATATTTTAACTCCTAGAATAGAAAAAAGCACTTTCATTTCCATAAATAGAAAAAAGCACAAAAATATTATTTTGCACTCATATAGGCTTGCATGCATCCAAAAATTGGAAAGCACAAAAACATTAGCATCACAAAACATTCACAAACCCTTGATTCCAATACTAGGTCAAATCAAGGTTAGCTTTAATTATCTCTCTTGGTTTGGGCTCACGAATGTGCCTTAGGCCTAGAGGCGAGTGGGTGAGGGAAATCCTCGATGAGATAGAAGAGATCCACCCTAGACCACAACAAGATCAACAAATGATTCAACAACAACAACAAAGGTTAAGGATATTTCAAACACAGGTTATTTCAACAGTTTGAACAAAAACATCAAATCAATAGAAGTATCAATGAAAACAATAGTCAACCTACACAGCATTGGAACATTAGAAATCCAAGTAGAAGCACAATGACTAGTGACCCTTTGAGTCATATAGTTATTTTAACAATGGTCACAGAACATCAAATTAGAATCAATGCACAAGAAAGGCTTTCCCCAGGACCGACCGACCACTCTCTACGAACTCCAGCTCTCAAGTGAGCCAGATCGCCCTCATGTCTTGCCTCTTGACTGGCTACTTCCACGAGAGCAACAGTGACGTGGAAGTTCGCCCTATGGCAAGGAGAGGGGTTCATGTGCACACCAAAGATTACTTGACCGCCCCAAGCTATCGAGTCATGTTTTTTAGTGTATAGGTTCAACCCCTTGTAAGTTGCTTATCTTAATCAAAAACAAATTTCAATAAACCCTTCATGCAAAAGTCTTATAATCATCATGTACAAGAGTCAATATCACTCAACCATAATGCATAAACAAGCACACTAGGCATATTATAGGAGTTTGGTACAACCTCAATACGACACCCATGCAACTCAATGCTATCATGACATTAGAACCTTCAAACAATGCCCATAGAACTTAATGGAATATATGTCATTAGACCCTTCATGCAAAAGTTATACAATCATATGTACAAGAGTCAATGTCACTCAACCTTGAAACAAAAACCATAAAAAACAAATTTCATTAGACCCTTCATGAAAGTCATACAATTGTCATGCAACCTTTAAAAAAATGTATGAGTTGATATCACTCAATTGATGTAAGAAGAAGCATTCTTGGTACACCATATGAGTTTGGTGCAACCTTAAAATAAAACCCATACAATCAGACCCTTCATGCAAAAGTTATACAATCATATGTACAAGAGTCAACGTCACTCAACCTTGAAACAAAAACCATAAAAAAACAAATTTCATTAGACCCTTCATGAAAGTCATACAATTGTCATGCAACCTTTAAAAAAATGTATGAGTTGATATCACTCAATTGATGTAAGAAGAAGCATTCTTGGTACACCATATGAGTTTGGTGCAACCTTAAAATAAAACCCATACAACTCAATGTCATCATATGCCATTAGAAGCTTCGAACAATGCCCATTTAACATAATGATATGTGTTATTACACCCTTCATGTAAAATCCATACAATCATCATGCATAAGAGTCAACATTGCTCAACCATGACACATGAACAAGCACACTAAGCACACCAAAGGAGTTTGATGAAACCTTCAAACAAAACCCATACAACTCAATATAAAATTCATCATTTTACCATTCACACAAAAGCCATACAATAATTATGATGCATGAACTGCATCACATATATTTTATTAGACTATTACAAGAGTGAATGTCACTAACTATAATGCATACATAAGAACAGTAGGAACTGCATCACATATATTTTATTAGACCCTTCACTCAAAATGCATACAATCATCATGCATAAGATTCAATGTCACTCAACCATGATGCATGACCAATCACACTAGGCACAACATAAGAGTTTGATGGAACCTTCAAAACAACCCATACAACTTAGTGACATATTCATCATTAGACCCTTTACACAAAATCCATACAATCATCATGAATAAAAAGTCAATGTCACTCAACCATAATGTATGAACAAGCACACTAGGCAAACCATAGGAGTTTGATGCAACCTTCAAAGAAAACCCATATAAAGGCCCTTCACACAAAATCCATACAATCATCATGGAAAAGATAGTCAATGCCCCTCAACTATAATGCATGAACAAGTACACTAGGCACACCATAAGAGTTTGATGGAACCTTCAAAACAACCCATACAACTTAGTGACATATTCATCATTAGACCCTTTACACAAAATCCATACAATCATCATGAATAAAAAGTCAATGTCACTCAACCATAATGTATGAACAAGCACACTAGGCAAACCATAGGAGTTTGATGCAACCTTCAAAGAAAACCCATATAAATGCCCTTCACACAAAATCCATACAATCATCATGGAAAAGATAGTCAATGCCCCTCAACTATAATGCATGAACAAGTACACTAGGCACACCATAGAACTTTGAAGAACCTTCAAATAAAACCCATGCAACCTTCACATGAAAGTCATGATCATGCACAAGAGTGAATGTCACTAACCATAATGCATAAGAACACTAGGAATACAATAAGAGTTTGATGCATGCAAAAGAAAACTAAACACACTAAGCACACTAAGCTCACCAAAGGAGTTTGATGTAACCTTCAAATAAAACCCATATACCATATAATTCAATCTCCTATATTTATCATTACAACATTAACAAAAAAGTTGTATAATAATTACAATTCATGAACTCTATCACATATATTTTATTAGACCCTTCACTCAAGATTCACAATCATCATGCATAAGATTCAATATCACTCAATTATTATACATGAACAATCACACTAAGCACGCCATAGGATTTTGATGCAACATTCAAAAGAACCCATACAACTTAGTGACATATTCATCATTAGACCCTTTACACAAAAGCCATATAATCATCATGAATAAGAGTCAATGCCACTCAACCATAATGTTTGAACAAGCACACTAGGAACACCATAGAAGTTTGAAGAATCTTTGATGAAAACCCATACAATTCAATGACATATATGTCATTATACCCCTCACATGAAAGTCATGATCATCATGTACAAGAGTGAATGTCACTAACTCTAATGCATGAACAAGCACACCAAAGGAGTTTGATGTAACCTTCAAACAAAACCCATACAATGCAATGTCGCATATTCATAATTATACCCTTCACATATATTTTGATAGACCCTTCACTCAAGAGGCATACAATCACTGTGCATAGGATTCAATGTCACTCAACCATGATGCATGAATAATCACACTAGACACAACATAGCAGTTTGACATTCAAAAAAATCCATACAACCTAGTGACAGTCATCTTTAGACCCTTCATACAAAAGCCATATAATCATCATGAATGAGAGTCGATGTCATTCAACCACACTAGGCACACCATAGGAGTTTAATGCAACTTTCAAAGAAACACATACAACTTTGTGACATAATTAAACCCTTCACACAAAGGCCATACAATGGTTGTGAATAAGAGAGTCAATGCCACTCAACCATAATGCATGAACAAACACACTAGGCACATCATAGGAGTTTGAAGAAATTTCAAATAAAACCCATACAACTTAATGATTTATATTCCATTATACCTTTCAGATGAAAGTCATGATCATCATGCACAAGAGTGAATGTCACTAACCATAATTCATACATAAGAACGCTATAAGAGTTTGATGTACACTAGCCATGATGCATGCTTCACGCAAAAGCCATGACCCTCGTATGATACTATGTCACTAACCCGTATGTACACCATATATGATATATTCCATTAGAACCATCACACACCAAAGTTAATGTCACTCTACCATGATTCACTAACAAGCACACTAGACACACCGCAAGAGTTTGATGCACCTTTAAAAGAAAACCCATACAACTTAGTGGCATATATACCATTAGAACTTCTAACAAAAAAACATACTTGACTCAATGACATCTATATCATTAGATCCTTCATGCAAAATCCATAGAATCATGCACAAGTGTGAATATCACTAACAATGGTTCATGGATAATCACAATAGGCTAAATATAGTAATGTAATTGTTTAATTATAAATAAATAAGCTAAATATAGGAATGTAATTGTTTAATTATAAATAAATAAACTACATTTAAAACATTTATTTGATTAATATCTTCAAAAATAGAAAAACTAAAAATAGCATAAAAAGAAAGACCTCTTCAAGGATGTTCATGGCCATAAATAAAGTGTTTATGGAGGGATATGTCTACCCCTACACAAGTTGAGTAATGTAAATACAAAAAAAATAAGTCTTCCTTTAAAGTTTATGTTTAAGTTTTTACCACTATACAAAAGCAAATTTCCAACTAAGATATTGATATATTTAAATTAAAATAGATTTACAAAGTGTAGATTTATTTCATGCCTAAATTTAATATAACTTCACATGAAAATCATCAAATTTATTATCCAAAACCACTTCCCTCAACTTGCTATTTATATTTTTAGTAAACTTTTACATTTTTGAGATCAACAAAAATCAACAATAGAACCAATAACATCACTAAATAGCATACACAATCTAAATGAATTATAATCAATAAACATTTCACACCTAGCCTCATAAAACCTCAACATTAAAATCATCAAACAATGTGTATATTTTTAACATGTTTTATTTTTATAGGAAAGAAACTTTTACATTTATGAGATGAATAAACATATATTTCAAAATAAAATCAACAATGAAATCAATAACATCATGAATACCATAAGCATACCAAATAGTTTGACGATGCAAAATCCTACATTTAAAAAAAAAAATTAAAAAGACCAATTTTTTTCCATAATAAGAAGGTTAAATTACATACAAAGGCTAAAAATACTAAAAAAATTTAAAATATATGTACAAGAGTGATTGCCATTAATAATGGTGCATGAATAAACACAATAGGCACACTAAATATAGTTATGTAATTGTTTAATTACCAATACATAAACTACTTTTAAAACATTTATTTGATTAACATAACAATTTATTAACTTTAAAAATAGAAAAACTAAAAAAACCATTAAAAGATTGAGAGACCTCTTCAAGAATGTCCATGGCCATCCTTAAAGAGTTTATGGAAGGATATTTCTATCCCTCCAAAAAAATAATACATCTTTTATTAATTATAATTGTCCAGCAATGTTTACAAGGAATTTAAGTCTTCCTTTGAATTTTAAGTTTTTGCCATCATTCAAAAGCATTTCCAACTAAGATATTGCTATCTTTTAATTATAATAAACTTCTACATTGTTAAGCAATCCAAGTGAACCCTGCACATTGTTGTTTCACACTTAAAGTTAATAAAACTTCACACCAAAAATATCAAATGATGTGTACATTTACTATCCAAAACACTTACATCAAGTGACTATTTATATTTTTAGTGAACTACATTTTTCAGACCAACAAAAATCAATAATAAAATCCTACGCACAATAATCCTACACACTATACATTTCACACCTAACCTCAATAAAACTTCAACATCAAAATCATCAAATCATGAATAGCATATGCATAACTGCAAACTCCTCCTGCCTACCCTGCTCATTTTGGAAAATGATAACAATTTTGTTCAAGTAGGGAAACTTGATAAACAGAGTTGGTCTGCTGGTTGTCCACCTCCCCTGCTCAATCAATTGAATAACCTACATATTTGATAACCTTAGAATCTTGACAAACATTCAATTGAATAACCTACATATTTGATAACCTTAGAATCTTGACAAACAGAATTAGCCTATTGACTATCCACTTCCCCTGCTCACTGAGTTGAATAGAAGTGCATCTTAGAAATTCTATAACCTTACGATTTAGTGATGACTTTCTAAATCAATAAAAGTGAAGTGTAAGAGACAATTGCAGAGATGGCCTTACTCAATTGCCAATGTTCCCAACCCCATACACCACCATTTGAAGTTGTTTGTCAGTTCCCAATAATTCTCATTACACTGTTCAACGCTTCAAAGCTCTCAAGTTGTTCTAAAACTGTGAAACTGTGGCTTTAGTAGTTCAATCTGAGTTGCCTCAAGTGAACAGTCCACCATGGAGTTGGGTTGGTTTTCATTCTTTATTCTTACTGGGAACCACACCATTTATGAAGCTCCCTTTTCTGATTGGCCACCTTGGGACCCCCACATGTTTAAGCATTGCATAAAAGACAATTAAAAAAAAACTGAGTGCTTCCTTCCTTATAATCACCATTGTTGGGGGCCACATTTGATTCCCAAAACTCATGATTGAGCGCTTCATTCCCCACTGTTGGGACCCATGGGTCTGTCCTCTAATAGCTGGGCGCTCAGTAAGAAAGTTGTGAATAATAAAATATGATGCAGTTGTTACATGTCAACCAGTGGCAGCTCCTAATCTTGGCAGGAATAACTTTAATCACAGCAAATTCAATATTTAAGGATCCACTATTTGGGGCAGCTACTACCTAATTTTAGGTGGCGACTTCTGTAGCAGTGTTTTGGCAACTATAGCCTATAAATAAAACATGAACGTTGCTGCCAGAAGCAATTAAAAGGGACCTCTAATCGCCTTGAGGGACACAAGAATTCCTCCAGACCTAGATGGGCATAATGTAGTAGATTCATAAGGGATCAAGAATGAGATTCAGGGGAGCGTTGGCTAAGACAAATTAAAATTCATTTGACCAGTTTAAATAAAGGAGGCATCTAAGATGTAATCACTGATATATGCCAGGCCTATCAAGTGCTGAGAGGAGGAGGTTGGAAAGAAGAAAAACATTGTGGTATTTATGTAGATGACATAATAACCAATAAAGAAAATCCCAGGTCGGGTAATATCATGTCAATCATTCTCAGGGTCTGATATATATGCAGGTGTGCCGAAGAACTACACAGGTGAGAGTGTTACCATGCAAATTTATTTGTTGTTCTTGTTAGGGATAAAAGTTTGGTAAAGGGTGGAAGTGGAAAGGTTGTTGACTGTGGTCCTATGATCATATTTTCATTTAATATCATGTTGGTCCTTAGATATAGGCTTGTGGAGAGTGGATGAGGTGGAGGCAGGGTGGACGACATTGAACGAGCTAAAAGGATGTTGAATTGCTTGCACTATCTGAGTCCCCTTTCAATTCCTCCTGTAGTGACTTTTTCTTAATCCAACTGGAGACCAAAAAAGAATTCAGAATACATGCTAGCGTACTTCCTGGTGACATAGCCTGGATAGGCTTGAGTTTTGGCTCCTTCACTTTAGGCATCATCCCTGTGAAGTAGAAGAAGTCTGGAGATGAAGTGGCAATGGTAGTAGTGGCAGTGGCCGCATTCCTCCATTTGCAGGAAGATAGGTCGCAACAGCAGTGTCGTCGGTCCATGAAACTATTTAAGCATTTTATGGAATGATTTTTGTCTGTGTGTAGATTTCTACATTACGCATACATGTCAATGCAATTAGAATTACAACATCTAACCAAAATCGGCTTCCAACTATTATGGATCTCCATACTATTCAAGAACTGTCATTTAGGCACAAGGCTCTAGTGGAATACTACCAAAAAGTTTTTGTTGTTGGCTCTATAATCATTCCATTAACACGAAATTGCATTAAGACATTTGTGAAACAATTCACTTTCCTTCAAAACCATCAAGACTAAAGAAAACTGTAGCACTATTTGTGGCCATCCCATTCTTCTCTGTGACAATTATATGCCTAACAACCACCCAGTTTAACCAATTTTGTAAGACAACACAGAACATAGCGTAGAATAGCAACAATTATTTCTTTTATACAGATCTTTTTCTAAAATCACATGTTCATTGTTTCTAGTGTGGAAAATTCAACCTTAGTTCTACTATTGGAGCTAGATCAATAGTAAATTTTGTAAAGGTTAAGATCATTTTTCCACTTTTGTAAAGGATAGTAAATTTTGTAAAGGTTAAGATCATTTTTTCCACTGCCTTCAATTTATCAGTATCATTTTTCCACTGCCTTCAATTTATCAGATTTTTTATTTGATATTTTAAATCTATGCTCAATTTGTTCTACTATTGGAGGTAGATCAACATAAACATAAGTTTTGTAAAAGTTAAGATCATTTTTCCACTGCCTTCAATTTATCAGATTTTACTTTCTAAAAAGTATGATTTGATTTTAAATGGAATATTTATATTGTGCTTAATTTTTAAGTCAGTTGTTTGAGGTTTTGAAACAATTGGGATTATAAATTCAAACATGTAGAAAAGTATGATTTGATATTTTAATTGGGATTATAAATTCAAACATGTAGAAAAGTATGATTTGATATTTTAATTGGGATTATAAATTCCCACATTTTGATATTTTAAATGGAATATTTGTATTGTGCTCAATTTTTAAGTCCTTTGTTTGAGGTTTTGAAACAATTGGGATTATAAATTCAAACATGTAGTTAATAGCAGTCATTACACATATGAAATAACTACCAAATTTGACAAACTTAAAGACAGGAAAAGCCTAGCAACTAGAGATCATTAATCAATTTGAAGAAAAACCTTTCCAACTAGAGTGGGAGAAAGCTCAAGAATAACTACCAAATTTGACAAACTTAAAGACAGGAAAAGCCTAGCAACTAGAGATCATTAATCAATTTGAAGAAAAACCTTTCCAACTAGAGTGGGAGAAAGCTCAAGATTGTGTTTTATTAATACAACTCTTTCCTATATTTATTTCAAACTTGACAAACTTAAAGCCAGGAAAAGCCAGGAAAAGCCTAGCAACTAGAGATCATTAATCAATTTGAAGAAAAACCTTTCCAACCAGAGTGGGAGAAAGCTCAAGATTGTGTTTTATTAATACAAGTCTTTCCTATATTTATTTCAAGATTGTGTTTTATTAATACAACTCTTTCCTATATTTATTTCAAACTTGACAAACTTAAAGACAAGAAAAGCCTAGCAACTAGAGATCATTAATCAATTTGAAGAAAAACCTTTCCAACTAAAGCTCAAGATTGTGTTTTATTAATACAACTCTTTCCTATATTTATTTCAAACTTGACAAACTTAAAGACAGGAAAAGCCAGGAAAAGCCTAGCAACTAGAGATCATTAATCAATTTGAAGAAAAACCTTTCCAACCAGAGAGGGAGAAAGCTCAAGATTGTGTTTTATTTATTAATACAACTCTTTCCTATATTTATTTCAAACTTGACAAACTTAAAGACAGGAAAAGCCTAGCAACTAGAGATCATTAATCAATTTGAAGAAAAACCTTTCCAACCAGAGTGGGAGAAAGCTCAAGATTGTGTTTTATTAATGTATATATTTTATAATGCATGGGAAATTTCAATGTCATTTGAGCATTGTAAACATTGTTACCTATTAATTGCACTTATCATGCAATTCCTACTAATTAAACTTGTCATGCTTCCTACTAATTAAACTTATCATGCAATTCAAAATGCAATTCCTACTAATTAAACTTATCATGCTTCCTACTAATTAAACTTATCATGCAATGCAATTCAAATCCCATGGTGCATGTCCTATGCTTGGATCTATCTCTCAAGACTACTTACTCCATTTTTCCTTTTCAAAACCAATTATAGTCATATATCTTCATATCCCATGGTGCATGTCATATATCTTCATATCCCATAGCGCATGTCATATGCTTGGATCTATCTCTCAAGACTACTTACTCCATTTTTCCTTTTCAAAACCAATTATAGTCGTATATCTTCATATCCCATGGTGCATATCCTATGCTTGGATCTATCTCTTAAGACTACTTACTCCATTTTTCCTTTTCAAAACCAATTATAGTCATATATCTTCATATTCGGGCAGAAATGGTTGGATTTTAAGGATGCTTGGATCTATCTCTCAAATTCAGGCAGAAATGGTTGGATTTTAAGGATGCTTGGATCTATCTCTCAAATTTAGGCAGAAATGGTTGGATTGGATTTTAAGAATGCTTGGATCTATCTCTCAAATTCAGGCATAAATGGTTGGATTTTAAGGATGCTTGGATCTATCTCTCAAATTTAGGCAGAAATGGTTGGATTGGATTTTAAGAATGCTTGGATCTATCTCTCAAATTCAGGCATAAATGGTTGGATTTTAAGGATGCTTGGATCTATCTCTCAAGACTACTTACTCCATTTTCAGGCAGAAATGGTTGGATTTTAAGGATGCTTACTCCATTTTTAGGCAGAAATGGTTGGATTTTAAGGATGCTTGGATCTATCTCTCAAGACTAGATACTCCATTTCTGGATTTTCCTTACTCCATTTTCAAGCAGAAATGGTTGGATTTTAAGGATGCTTGGATCTTTCAAGACTAGATACTCCATTTTCAGGCAGAAATGGTTGGATTTTCCTTACTCCATTTTCAGGCAGAAATGGTTGGATTTTAAGGATGCTTGGATCTATCTCTCAAGACTAGATACTCCATTTTCAGGCAGAAATGGTTGGATTTTAAGGATGCTTGGATCTATCTCTCAAGACTACTTACTCCATTTTCAGGCATCAGGCAGAAATGGTTGGATTTTAAGGATGCTTGGATCTATCTCTCAAGACTAGATACTCCATTTTCAGGCAGAAATGGTTGGATTTTCCTTACTCCATTTTCAGGCAAAAATGGTTGGATTTTCCTTACTCCATTTTCAGGCAGAAATGGTTGGATTTTAAGGATGCTTGGATCTATCTTTCAAGACTAGATACTCCATTTTCAGACAGAAATGGTTGGATGGATTTTAAGAAATGGTTGGATGGATTTTAAGGATGCTTGGATCTATCTTTCAAGACTAGATACTCCATTTTCAGGCAGAAATGGTTGGATTTTCCTTACTCCATTTTTAGAATGGTTGGATTTTAAGGATGCTTGGATCTATCTCTCAAGACTAGATACTCCATTTTCAGGCAGAAATGGTTGGATTTTCCTTACTCCATTTTCAGGAGAATGGTTGGATTTTAAGGATGATTGGATCTATCTTTCAAGACTAGATACTCCATTTTCAGGCAGAAATGGTTGGATTTTAAGGATGCTTGGATCTATCTCTCAAGACTAGATACTCCATTTTCAGGCAGAAATGGTTGGATTTTCCTTACTCCATTTTCAGGAGAATGGTTGGATTTTAAGGATGATTGGATCTATCTTTCAAGACTAGATACTCCATTTTTGGATTTTAAGGATGATTGGATCTATCTTTCAAGACTAGATACTCCATTTTCAGGCAGAAATGGTTGGATTTTAAGGATGCTTGGATCTATCTCTCAAGACTAGATACTCCATTTTCAGGCAGAAATGGTTGGATTTTCCTTACTCCATTTTCAGGAGTAATGGAATGGTTGGATTTTAAGGATGCTTGGATCTATCTCTCAAGACTACTTACTCCATTTTCCTTTTCAAAACCAATTATAATCATTTATCTTCAATTATAATCATATATCTTCAATTATAATCATATATCTTCAATTATAATCATATATCTTCAATTTCCTTTTCAAAACCAATTATAATCATATATCTTCAATTATAATCATATATCTTCATATTCAGGCAAAACCAATTATAATCATATATCTTCAATTATAATCATATATCTTCATATTCAGGCAGAAATGGTTGGATTTTAAGGATTTAAGGATTTTAAAAATAAATATTTATTATTGTAAAGGTGGTGGTTGGATTTTAAGGATTTTAAAAATAGATATTTATTATTGTAAAGGTGGGGGCTTCAGCTATCGTCGCAATAAGGAGAAGGTTCAATCGATTCAAATTGATCGCTCTTTTTGTTCCACCCACCCACCCCGCTTCAACCACTACTAAGGAAAACCCCCTGTAGTTTCTTTAGGCTCACCTGACGAACAATAGTAGCCGGGGGCCCCAGCCCACCCCAACAAAAATAGGCAGGGGGGGTTTCAATCTCGACCTTGAACTGGAAGGAATGCTCGCTATGGAATTGGTTCTGTTACGGGTGCTTCAACGGAATCCGCTGCGGGGTCTCCATCTCGAACCGCTGCTGGATGATCTGCATCATATCCAGCCACCCTACCAGCCTTAGCCGTCACTGGGGCAGCTCAAGCCGATGAAGCATTTCGAACTGCAGTAGGCCTAGATGTCCTATTAGCCGAGCACGCACAGCCGTGAGACCAGCGAGCCAGCCCTCGACTGACTATAGTAGCAGCACGCCTACTCCCCCAGGCCCAGGCCCATTGAATATGGTTGGATTTTAAGGATTTTAAAAATAGATATTTATTACGAGGGCAAGGGAACAAAAGAAAATGAAGCAATACCCAATGGCTTGTCTAAATCTTAGTCAACTTTGATCAACTTTGATCTAGCATTAGTCAACTTTGATCTAGCATTAGTCAACTTTGATCTAGCATCATTAGTCAACTTTGATCTAGCATTAGAAGTAGAAGAAATCTTTAGATTTTTTTTTTAAGACCAAGCACAAAAATCAACCAAAATAGGTAAAGGACTTACCAAAGTCTCCTTATAATGAAGTCCGACTTCAGCTTTTCATGGAAATATGCAAGTAGTGACATCATTACATCCATTGCTATCTAAACAATAGCAACTGACAATACAAACTGTCAAGAAGAACATTGACATCATTACATCCCTTGCTATCTAAACAATACAAACTGACAATAGAAACTGTCAAGAAGAACATTGCGGATATAATATTATTTTAGCATTCTCTTAGCATTTGTTCAAACCTTTTACAGTTATAGTTGCAGTTGCAATCAGAGATGGTAAGAAGGAAATTTATAGTAGTTTTCCAAATTTGTAATGGTCTTGTATATAATATATGACAGCTAATTGCCTAGAAAGCTTGTATTCAAATGTACGAGCAGAACAAATGTACCTACAGAATTTTACAAATTTTGAGATGGACCCAAATGTACCTACAGAACAAAAGTACCTACAGAATTTTACAAATTTTGAGATAGACCTATATCTAAGAGATTGGAATGAATATGGATATTTTCACATGTTTATCACTATTATGTTTGGAAAAGATATAAAAGATAGAACAAATATGCAATATGGTAAATCATCTCTAGTATGTCCTAACAAAGGAAAGTAGAACCACACCTAATATATTTAAGGCTTTTCTTCATCATATGAAGCTAGTTGCATTGGAAAGTGGTGAGAAAAAATAGATGCCAGTTTTCTAAAATCCTGCTGTTATACTCCTATGACCTAGACATATCTATGAAGATTTGTCCAGAGCTCGTACTTACAGTTGTATGACTAGCATTCAATTATAATTTTGGGTATGCATTGAAGGGATTTTTTTCATCACATAATGTTGTGATCAAAGTAATGTATGGCAACCAGAGCTTCAGTATTCGTGCTAGCTTTGTCAAAGAAGAAGCATAGTTTCATTCTTATTTAGTTCTAGTGAAACACGGCTCAAATGCTAGTCCGCAGTTAATAAGACTCATTAGAGGAAAATTCTGAAGGGGATACACACTAAGGCCAGAGGTAGATGAGCTTGATATCACTAGGGCTTCACTTCATATGGTGAAAGCACCATAGTCTCCTTTAAAAACTCTAAAAGAGGACAGTAACCTCTAGATGTCAATTGCCAAACCCTTTGTGTAGATTTTCCTATCAATATAAAGGAAAAATTCAAATAATGCCAGTGTTAATGCAGAAACAAGGAAAACTTACCTGAGATCACAAATCAGCTTTAAGGTCGATTCTATTCTTGGAGCCACCTCTTTTTTAAGGTTCTTCTTAGGGTTTTTTGCAAAGTCTTCACAGCCACACCAGCAACCTTCTGACCAAAATCTTATTCAACCCAGACTATTTACGAGACACCCTTCTTCCACAAGGCTGGATACGAGACACACCTGGAAGAAACCTGTGATGAAGCCCTAGAATTAGACCTACTTGCAGGAAACCTAGTTAGGTAACATTATATTTGTCTAATTTCCCTGCAAAAACAGGGCACTTCTCAATCTTGCTACCTTCCACTTTAGCAGGATAATTGTCTGAAGGTCCCAAAAATAAAAAAGAACACTAAATAGTACAAAAGATCAAAAACTTCACATAAAAAATGTAGAGACAGAAAATTAAACAAAGAAATTCATTAACACATTCCAAATGCACACAAAAAAACTTAACTCACACAGTCCAAATTATTCCAATAAATTCACTAAGACAGTCCAAATGCACACAGAAAAACAATGAATACCACAAACAGAGCAATGAACGCAACAAATAAATCAAAACAACAAATTGTTAAGTATCTTCAAAATATTATTAACCCCATAAACCTTATGAACTACCTCAAATCTCTTTGCCTGATCAGGAGGAAAAAATGGTGCTAAGGGGCATTCTGGCGTGCACTTTCTTCTCTGATATTTGCAGGCTGCACAAGCCTGACTAAACTGACTACATTACTACTAGATCCCATGGTTAAGACAACCAAAAATGACAATATCACCCCTAATAAACAGCCTCCTACAAAATTTGCCTCAAAACCCTGCAAAAAGTTATGATGAAAATGTCACCAACAAAGAGCCTAAAAACTGCTACCCGTAAATGAATTTCAATGTTGTAATGAAATTCAAGTCATTGAAAAAAAAAAGTTGTAAGAACATTGAAACCATTGCACCATAATTAATGCATTACCTCAGAATTCTCCAAGTTGAATGCACGATAGTGTATCGTTTAATTTACAGAGCTAACAATATGAAAATAAATCAAAACAACAATTTATGCTGTTGCGCCTGTTATTCTTCAACTATTTATTTAGCTGGCATCTACCTGCAACGTATCCTTCAAACCGCAAACGGTAAGATAAGCACGCACGTGTAAGATAACAAAACGGTTAAAACATGCATCCACGCACGTGTAAGATAACCAAACAAGCCGTTTGGTTGAACCAGATCGATTGCTTTTTTTTCATCCCTTTCCTTGGAGCGGGCTGCGGCCTATTAAAAAAATATTTCCGTTAAAAGGAGCGCCCCCTTAAATAACATTTGTACGGAATACTAATAGTGTACATACGCTCCAAGCTTTATGAAATGAATCTACACTTTACATTGCCCAATTAACTCACTTAGTCTGCCTCTCAATGTTTGCCTTTGTTTTTCTCACTTCAAGTTTAATGTTTGTTTAAAATGTTCATTTATTTCTAACTATTTTAAATTTATTAAATTTTTATTTATTAATTGTAGAGTGGTTATCATTTACAATTTTAGTCTTATTATTCTTTAATTTTCAAGAAAAAATATTTATTTACATATAGTGTGAAAATTTAAACTCATAACTAACGTAAATATTTTTCTACCAATGCAAGCTTCCATTTACAAATTTAGAAATGAGAATCTACAATCAAAGGTGGATGATGGTCTTGGATAAAGTGGATGGAGAGGATTGCAAAGGGACAAAGGGACCCTTTTTAGAGGGATGTGCAAGGTACGTACCCATCCCTTGTAAGAAGGTCATGTGATTATGTAGAAAAGCCAATGCTTTTGTACATGTTGGAAGATGTGAGGGGTTTGAATGGGTTAATGAAAGATTTGGAATGTGCAAGCATGTTGATTAAGTTGATTAAGTGGATTAGTCAACTTAATCAAAAGTGCAGAAAATAAGAAATTGAATAAATAGAAATATTTATTTAATTTTGTATGGGGATAAGGATATTAGATAAATGAATATTTATCTAATTTTAGACTATAGAAAATGACCTAATTAATTGAATAAATGATTAAATTTATTTAATTAATGCTAGGAGATGGTACTAATGAATAGTGATTTAATAATAAAATATTTTTTAATCACTGTTGGAAAGGGGATTGGATAATTAACTTTCTAAATGGGTTTTTATTCAGTTAATTGTGGAAGAAAGTGGTTTAGTGATGTCCTGATTAGGGCTAGAAGCAGTGAGTGGTTGATTTTAGGTGTGTACATTTTGCCCTTCTTTGAGATGGTATTGTGAAGTAGCATCGTTTCAAAGAAAGATAAAACATAGCACTTGATTGGATTAGAATAAGATGGTTGGATTAGGGATGATGATGCCCCAACGAGTCAAAGCGAGAGACACGAGGAAATGATGGTAGAGATGATTCCCCCTCAAGATGGCAAGTGGGTTTGAACAACATGGGTGCTCTCTTGAAAGGATGAAAATAGTTGGATAGAGGAGACAGAATATAGGGTGTTAGAGAAAAGGGATGATGGGGGAATAAATGATTGGATGAAAGAGATTAAAGGATGGAGATGGATGGATGGATAGATGCAAACTGATAGATGGAGTTATGTGTTATGTTGCATTAGATGGGAGTGATCTTATTTGATATGGAATGAGACATTATGCACCAAGGTATAAGGAACTAGGGTGACAATGTGTCTCATACATAAAAGGATGCCCCAACACATCACAAGGCATTGGATGACCTTGGTGAGTACTATGATGGGACAACCGATAAGGTCATAAGAAACCCTATGTTGTATAGCACCATGATATGGAAGACCATGATACTGTTGTGGCAAGTAGGTTATAGGGACCGATGCAGATGCAAGATAAAATGATAATGCACACACACAAGCAAGCACACAAGCAAAAAATTCTACAAAGAAAAACACAATGTTGCCCCTAGTCAAGCTGAAAAGTTAAATATTGAGGGATTGATGATGTTGGATTGTGTTGATGATAATAAGAACAACACAAGGATTGAGAATGATATATCCCAATGATGATGATGGATGTTTGATCAAGGCTTGGAACAAGACCATGGATGTGATTGGATGATTTTTCATAGATTTCTTAGCTTATACTGCATGGATTAGGATTTTTCTTTTGATCTTTGGATGTTTGGGATATTTGGATCACCGAATGGATTGTATTGGGTTGCATTTGGGGTAGCCTTTAGATAGATACCAATGACAAGGGAAAACCAAGTACATCGAAAAGGGATAATAGGATGATTTGGATGGGGTGATTAAGGGATTGGATGATGGAGGGATAGATTGATAGATGGTGGAATAGAGTGCTTAGACCCTACCCATGGAGGTCGAAATTGTGTCAAAGGGGAGGATAGGGGGATAAAAGGAGGATTGGGATAGAGGTTCATGATGGATTAGAGGATTTGGATGTAGGGAGTTTAGATGGAGGTAGGGAGTTTGGATGTGATCTCCAAGGACTATGTCGTATAGTAAAAGAAGTCCCACTCTAGATAGGTGTCTCTCATGACAAGGTGTTGGGGGATGGATGTTTGTAAGATACGCTTGGAAGGGATGTATGCAAAGAGGTGTTCAAAGCATGTTTTGAATGTTTTGTCCCTATCCTTATCAAGATTGAAATTGGGAAGGGATGATGGGATGATGATAGGATAGCTAGGGAGATATAGTGGATGGAATGGATGGGAGACAATAGGATAAACATGGATATAGTGGATAGGAGTGATAGGTGAGGCAAGACTTGCCCCAAAGTGTAGGGTGCAAATGGATGGGGAATTGTGCATGTTGCCCACACGGTATTTTATCAAGGTATTTTCCCAAGGAGCCATAGAAATGGTTTTCACTATTGGACAATTTATTCTCTTTACTTTTTTTCTTTCTTTTTTTTTTTTAATTTTTAATTTTCATTTTGGACAATGTTCTAATTTTTTGGGATTTTTTTGATATTCGGATGCGATGGATAGGTAGAGAAATGGGTTTGGAGGAGTATGGGGACTTGAGCATCTATTTCCATAGCAAGGTGATAGTGTCCCAATTAAGATAGTTGTTGCACGCCAGACCATGTCAAGTGTCATTACGTATATGAATGTTAGTAGATGGTTGAGTGAGATGGAGAAGAAGTGGATGGGATAGATGGTAGATTGGATGGAGGATGAATGGATTATGTAAATGCATGGATGAGAGGGATGTTATGGTAGGTATATATTGGATAATGGATATAGGAGGGGGGATGGGTGCATGGGGGAATTTTGTGGGGTCGAGGGGAATCAATACCAATGTTTGTACACATCATTGTGGATTTTGAAGCTTACATTTTTTATGGGGAGTTAGGAGTAATGGGGCTTTAGGATTCATGGTGAATTCTTTATTATGGGATCAGGATGGGGTGTGGTGGGATTACTGATTTGGGGATTTGGGGACCCAAATGGACTTAGGATTTTGGGGATTTTTGTATTTGGTGTAAAATGGGGGATAGGGGGTTTGGGATTTGGAGGGGATATGGATTCTCCATTTAGATTTATTATTTTTTCTTGGGGACCCACATCGTGTTTGTTTTTTCTTTTGGAGGTGTGGAATTTTGTAGCATTTTAGATGGATTTTCTTAAATTTTGTGTATCGATGCCCTACGACATGATAGTTCTTAGGCTTCTGTTGATTTTTTCTTTATGAGTGGATACACCTGAAGTATTATTTTGGAATCCCATGGGTTTGGTGATATCTTCATCTTTAGATGATGTGTACATTTGTTGGTCATGATTAGGGATTTTAGGGGATAGGGAATTAGGGTGTTTAGGGATATGGGATTTGTGGATGGGGGTGTTGAGGATGGGGATATTGGGAGTTGGGAGGATGGGAGGAAAAGTGGATTTAGGGATGGGAGGACATTTGGATTTATAGATGGAAAGACATTTGGGATAAGATGGAGGAGGAATAGTGGCATGCTTTTTGGATTTGTATGATGATGGAGGAGGGATGGAAAAAAATGGTTTGGAGGTGCAATGAAATTCGCCTATGTTAGGATTGGAAGAAGTTTCCTTAGGAGGCATGAAGGTGATACCAACATTCTTGGATTGTTTGTCTTAGGATATAGAACCAAGGCCATGCAGTTGCATGTTGGTTTTGACATGAATGGGATCCAATATTCCTTGCTCATGAAGGCCTAAACCTTTTCCTTTATAGTTCATGTTTTGATCATGTAATGGACAATGGGATGTTTGTTGATATGGAAACATGACATGAGTCCATTATTATATGGTTGAGGATGGGTGTTGGATGTACGTTTTTCCTATCCTATGAGAGAACCACCATGGATAAAGGTGTTGGGACCAAGAGGATAGGATGATGGATTTGGGATGGTATCAATAGGTGATGGTGAGGAGTGTTACAACCCCAACTTTTGATTTAGCCTAATCTTACTTTTATGTGGTAAACAAGATAATTAATCTTAGATTAATGATTTGATGTTTGTGGAAAATATCAAGTGAAATCATTGATTACATAGATATTGATTTATGTTTATATTAAGCATGAGATTACTTATTGCTAAGATTCTTTTATCATAATGATTTATTAATTAAATAATGATACACTGATCATGATTATATGGTTGTGAGTGTAACCAGGAAAATAATCTTTCCTCGAAGATGGAAGGAGAGTATCACTAGGAGAGAAGGAAATAGATGTTTGGAAAAGATCAGAATGCCATCTGAGTATCAAATTGATTTCGTGAACCCATGTAAGATGGGGTGAGTATAAGTCTTTTTTCCTTGCAAGTCGATTTCAAATCGACTATTGTCGGTAAAGTCGAATGTAAGTTTTTTGACATTATTTACGTCAAATCAAATAAGTAATGTTCTCAAAACATTCTTGTAGTCGATAGTAATCTTGCGTGGATGTCCAGTTTTCCTTTGTTACACATCTATTTATTTATTAGACCTTGTGTTTATTGTTTAAATATATTATCTAAAGTCTAATATAGAGAAGCGGGGGAGTGAAACTTGACCCCATATTCGTATGTTAATGTTACCACCTTAACAATGGTGTTATGTTAGAAAAAGTAACCTTGGGGGCTTTTTCCTATTAAGGTTTAGCTCCTGGGTCCTGTTAGTGCATTTAGAGCATCTTGCATGTTATTTATGACTCTTGATGAGAAAACCCTTTGGGTCTTGTGACAAATAGGACCTAGGGGGATGCACTTTAATGAAATCTAAGCAAAAATGGCAGGATGGACTTGGGCGCTAGTGCCCTAGTCCAACCCTATTTTGGGTATGCCCTAATTTCAAATGTCAATTTTATGACCATTAATTAGGTCCTATGTCAACATCTAAAGTTTGAATTATGAAATTCTTAGCGGGAATCTTTGTATTTGCATATATAAGCATGATTAGATTTCATTTGCAAACTAGATGGACATTTTCATTGCAAGCTTATGTGAAAGTGATTCAAGGCATTCATTGTGTTGTAGAGCAGTACTTTATTGTTATTGTGTTTGTATTTACAGATTTGATAGGCATCTCCTCATGGCATGAAGAGCATCTTCCTTCCATGAGATCTTCTCTACAAGGTGATGTCATTTGTGTTTTCAATCATTTATCATTTGGATTTTTGCCTCTATTTCATCGGGATATGTACTCTCATCTGACAACGGTGTTTGAAAGACTTGAATGTCTCTTCAAGGCTTGACCAAGGCAAGCCTCTAAACACCACAACCCCCTCCCACACTCCTTGTGATTGTAGGTTATAGGTGTTGCATCTAGAAGAAGTGGAGTTACAAGGAAGGTTAGCAGACATAGAGGATTCTGGTGCAGGAGCACCCAATCTACAGGAGCCTTCATGAGGCATTAGTTGTCTTAAAGTTTGTTTTTATGTTTTCAATGAAGTCCTAATTGGACATTAAATGTAATAAGGTCTGAATTGACCATGCTTTGCTATTTTTAGATAGTTTGTTAAGAGTTTGTTAGAAAGTCTGTTAGTTTGTTAGGATAGCTATAACTCCTAGCCACTGGGAGTCATTTTCTGTACTACCCCGTGAGGGGATAAATATGTGAGATCTGATCAATCTCAAGAGAGAACAATGTTAGATCAGAAAGATTGTAAATCAATTTGGTGAAGGAATAAAAACAATTTGTGTTCTGGTGTAATCGTAGGAGAAATCATTTGGGGTCATTCCACTGGTGGATTTCTTTGAAATCAGTGGAATGACCTCTAGATCATTGAGTTCTATTTTTGTTCTGTAGGTTTTTTGCACTTTCCATGTGTTGTTCGGTTAAAATGGTTGCAGGGGAGGAATCATGTATTCTATGCGTATATGTCAAATGTATGTGGTGAATATTTTATGACTATCCCATAGTCGCATGTTAGGGTTTGCATAATTTGAAAGGAGTATCAGGATAACAATTACAAAGTGCTGCCGACGAAGAGTAGATCGGCATGAGATATGCCATCGGTGGAGAAGTTAAAAGTTAGGCCGATAGTCATAGTCTAGCCGATAGTGGAACCCGACATTGGTAGTATCGGAGTGACAAAGGATATTGGCAGGAGGCTTAAGGTGTTCGCTAATAGTGGAAGTCCTACCGATAGGCGATAAGGAGTTTGGCGTCGGCGTGAAGTGGAGCGTCAGGGAGACATTCCGCGGCTAGACCGATATTGTAAGTGTTGCCGATAGGCAACCAAAGGCGAAATCTCTACGTCGGCATGAGATGCATATCGGGAGCTTGAGATAATGCTAGGATGATGGTTTAAGTCATGGCAAAAGTAGGCGGATCATTCATCGGGGAGAATTGATGGAAGTCTTAGAGAAGGAAGACTCATCGGTGTAAGTTTGTGCATCGGGAGACAGACAGAAAGCTACATCGATAGTTTTAAGTCTGGGCGATGAATAAAGTGAATGCATATTTCGGTGAGACATTAGAGATATCTTGCCGATATAAACAATAATAGCTATTTTTGTGGGTTGAAGGGTATTTTACACTCTGTTTGTGAGCATCCGATGCATGCTCTGCATCAAATTAGTATCAGAGCTGGCGAAAGATTTGGGTGTTGTATTTGTTCCTGTCACTGAGAAGGTAGGTGAAGAACTGAAGGAAAGAATGTGCTGGTGACCATTATTTGTTTGCTAAGTTGTTTGGTTGCAGGTGCTTGTTCCATCTAGCTGCAGAAGGATGTTTTCTGAGGTTGTGTGTGTGGGCAGACAAGATGAGGTCTGTCATGACCATTCTCTAATGGAGATTAGGTTAGATAAGGGTGCAGAGAGAAACCACTGAGGAGAGAGTGGTAGGTGCATCACCAGAATCTATTGTTGGGTGAGATGAATGGTTTGGTGAGTTGGTGTTGTGAAGCAGTGAGAGAGATGGATACCTAACTGAAGAAGCTCTTGATGTTGTAGCCTGAAGAGTACTCCACTGATGGGAGTAGAAGGAGCCTGAAGAAGCTCTAAAGATGATGGTAGTTCAGATTTTGTTGGTTGGTTGGTCACTAGCTATGGATGTGAAGATTGGAAGCCTAAAGCTAAGAAGGTTGAAGACAAAATGAAGTTATTTGCAGCAGACCACATAACTCTTGGACAAGAGTTTTTTCAACTTGGGGAGTATGGTGCAAGAGCACCCAATCTACAAGAGCCTTCATGAGGCATTAGCTATCTTAAAGTTTGTTTTTATGTTTTCAATGAAGTCCTAATTGGACATTAAATGTAATAAGGTCTGAATTGACCGTGCTTTGCTATTTTTAGATAGTTTGTTAAGAGTTTGTTAGAAAGTTTGTTAGTTTGTTAGGACAACTATAACTCCCAGCCGCTGGGAGTCATTTTCTGTACTACCTCGTGAGGGGATAAATATGTGAGATCTGATCGATCTCAAGAGAGAACAGAGTTAGATCAGAAAGATTGTAAATTAATTTGGTGAAGGAATAAAAATAGTTTATGTTCTGGTGTAATCGCAGGGGAAATCATTTGGGATCATTCCACTGGTGGATTTCTTTGAAATCAGTGGAATGACCTCTGAATCATTGAGTTCTATTTCTATTCTGTAGGTTTTTTGCATTTTCCATGTGTTGTTCGGTTAAAATGGTTGCAGGGGAGGAATCGTGTATTCTATGCGTATATGTCAAATGTATGTGGTGAATATTTTATGAGTATCCCACAATTGCATATTAGGGTTTGCATAATTTGAAAGGAGTATCGGGATAACAATTACAAAGTGCTGCCGCCGAAGAGTAGATCGGCATGAGATATGCCATCGGTGGAGAAGTTAAAAGTTAGGCCGATAGTCATAGTCTGGCCAACAGTGGAACCCGGCATTGGTAGTATCAGAGTGACAAAGGAGATCGGCAGAAGGCTTAAGGTGTTCATCGATAGTGGAAGTCTTGCCGATAGGCGATAAGGAGTTTGGCGTCGGCATGAAGTGGAGCATTGGGGAGACATTCCGTGGCTAGACCGAATTGTAATTGTTGCCGATAGGCAACCATAGGTGAAATCTCTACGTCGGCATGAAATGCATATCGAGAGCTTGAGATAATGCTAGGCTGATGGTTTAAGTCATGGCGAAAGTAGGCGGATCATTCATTGGGGAGAATTGGTGGAAGTCTTAGCGAAGGAAGACTCATCGGTGTAAGTTTGCGCATCGAGAGACAGACAGAAAGCTATGCCGACAGTATTAAGTCTAGGTGATGAATAAAGTGAATGCATATTTCGGTGAGACATTAGAGATATCTTGCTGATATAAATAGTAATAGCTATTTTTGTGGGTTGAAGGGTATTTTACACTCTATTTGTGAGCATCCGCTTCGAGATCTAGAAAGAAGCATGACACTGGTGCTTTTCCTGGACTAGGGCACTAGTCCCCATGTCCTCTGCATTGGAATCTCCAAAAACTGAAGTTGCAGTGTAGATCAGTGTCAAAAGGAGATTAGAACCCCTCAAATAAATTGGTACCTTGGACTTGGGCATGAGTCGGACCCGTGTCCCCAACTTCTCTGCCTTTCGAACTTTGAAAAATAGTAAGTTAAGTATCTCTATCCTTTGTTCCAGTCTGAAAGGATTTGTCATAATTTGATAATTTGCTTATTGATTTGCATAATTAGGGTTTCTAAGCATAATTGAACATGATAGCTGATTGCTCTCTCTTAGTGGAGATTCAAATCGGTTGATAAGCCCTTGGAATGTTTGTTGGGAAAGGAGGATTGCACATAAACAACTAAAACCCTCACACATTCATCTGCTCCCTCTTTTCACCACTAAATAGATGGTAACATAACTTGATGATATCCTAGATTATTTTAATACCCCTATAGTATCATTTCATTATAAATGATAATATGTGAGACGTATGTAATATCTTTTAGTGGTCAAGCACTTTGTGGTATAAGATTTTATGTTTTATTACCAACTATACCACTATCCACGATGAGTGGAGAAAGTGGTAATGGTGATAGAGCTTATCACAAGCTCAAATATTTGGCATGACTCCTGAATGGGAGGTAATATGGATATCATGGAGTTTTCAAACCCATGGGTGGAAATATATGCCCACTGAAAAAACCATACCCACTTCAAAGGTGCCAGATTACATGGGTATTGGGAGAACAACATGCAAAGAAAGAGTTTAGTTCTTGACAGAGAGAGATCATTGTGGTTTTTATTTTTGGTTGTCTTTAGAGTCGACAGGGGAAAGGCTATAGAGGAGCACAACACTAGTTGTGATCTTGTGAGAGGAGCTAGTAGCGACCTCGAAAGATATACTTCCAGCTGAATATAGTCGGCTACGAAACCAACTTAGGTAAGATTATTTAAATACAGTCATGTTTATCTGTAGAATGCAGATGCATTCATAAGCCATGAATGGTAGCCACATAGTGGTTAAATGTGGACCATATTATCCTTATGAAGTTTTCAATATGTTTGATATTTATGATACGACCCTCGTAGCTGAATGGATAAAAGATAATGTGATCCTTTTATATGAAAGAACTTCATCTTTTGTTATTATTGCTCAGGGCATAAGGCTGAAACGATCAGAGCACTACTGTAGCAGTCTCATGCTCTCAAAATTGATATGGCTAAGAGAAAATGATATTACTTGTAATCATTAAAAGATTTGATAACTCCTTCGAGTAGGCCAAGAGCCATACTCATAATGATAGTATCTTTTGAGTAGGCCGAGTGCCATACTCACTATATAATAATAATACCCTTCGAGCTGGTCACGAGCAGTGCAAAGCAAACTCATGAGCCTGTTGTTTAGACTAATGGCCATGCAAAATGAGTGAAAGATTAATCATGAAAACCTTAGCTTTGGCAGTGTCTAAGTCATTGAGGCATTCAAGACACTTAAGAGGAAACGAAACACTTGAGTATTTATGAAAGATACCATCTTTCTTTTAGGAGTAAACTATTTATATTTATTGGAAGAGTAACATGACTCTTTAAACGGTGGGATAAAATGAATTTAATGATGACATCTTTGCTTAGCCTGCAATAAGTGTATGCCAAATCTTGCATATCAAGGGGAAACCCTTGACCATTATTTTGATTTCATATAGAAGAGAATTTGAAAATGAGTATGATAATTCATTTGTTGAAAATGTATTATGCATGTGTCTCTCTATGGTATGGTAGTGCTTCGTGAATGAGGCGTGGGGTTTCAAGAACCCATTTGAACACTTTTGACCGAAGGTCTACCTAACATTGTCAACTTAATAGTCTATATTGGCAAGTGTTATAGTCGATGTGAATCGATGGAAACCTTGAAACAAAGGTAACCATAGAAATTTAGACTGGGGATGGTCCCTTTAAGGCTGAAACCTTGAACATATAAATTGAGTAAGAAAGAATGGGAATAGAGTGACGTGGAGTCACAAATTCCTTGTTACAAAACCAACAAGACATTTAATGAATGCACTCCTATAATCAGAGTTGAAAGTCCAAGATAGATGGACTAGGGGTGAATTGAGCCCACCTTTTCTTCTATGACCAAGAAAGTTGGAGATTGAACACTGTAAGATGAGATAGTTTCTAACTCGAGTCGAGGTGTGTGAACATTTGACTATGTTCATTGCGAAATGTTATGTATATAAAGCTTTGGCCAAAGTAATGCATTTGTCTCTACATGCATTAGTCAGTTCACTATGCTCCAAATGACATAATGAGTCCAGCAATGTCATACATAGTTAGAGTGGATCTATATTTGTATGACCGTGAAGTATTATGAAGGACACAACACCAGATAATCAGATGGCAAACCAATTGGTTCCTTATATATTTTTCCCTTTGTGAAGGGTAGGGCCGCTTCCATGTAAGAAGTTGTGTAGGGGACTGTCGGTCTGTGGTTGGAGATATAGTACATTCTTTTATATGACTTATGAAGACGGATGTCAAAGTTCCAGATATAGTACATTCTTTTATACGACTTGACATTCAAAATTGTGTGTAAATTTTTCATTGATGCTATGAGCAAGACATTGTAAATGTATAGTGAAAGTAAATAACTAATATGATATCTATGGAAATATTGTAAATTTTAGTTCTGAAATGTCTAGAAAAGATATGCATATTGATTTTGATTATGATATTGATTGTTACTTGTTTAACTTTGATTATGCTAATCACGACTTCAGACTTAATGATGATTAAGTTGGTTAATTTTGGGTTAACAAGAGATGGTTTATTACAAGGAGTCAATAGGAATGGTAAAGGATTGATAGGGGATGATGGTGGGTCAATAGGATATGAAGTGGGGTTAGGAAAGGGATGAGTTGGGATGATTGGATCTTGATTGGGATGAGGGTTAGATGTTTTGATATACTTTGGACTAGGCTCTTGACATAGCTAGATTTGCGTGGATGGTGTGATGGCAAAGGAGTTTGTAACTTCATTTGTTGTTTGAATAGGCTCCTCAGATTGGGTAGATGGATGAATGAGAGATGTTTGGGGTAGGATTTTGGATAGAAAGAATGAAGGTGCTAGTGTGGTTTTGATGGGTGTTAGGTGGGTGTTGACATCATCAACAACATATTTAGGTTATTTTGGATTAGTGGGGTGGCATGACTTCACAAGTTTGGTTTTATGATAATGCTCAATGTCCCTAGCTAGGATTCCTTGGAGAAAACTCGAGAAGAGGGATTTGGATTTAGTGGGAGAATTAGATGATGGATTGGATGGTGAAGTGGATAGCAGGGTTTGTGGATAAGGTTATGATGGATATGTTTGATGAGGAGATGAAGGATGTGGATAAGAGGTAGAGGTGATAGGGACGTTATATGAGAATGGATGTTGGGATATAGATGGGGGATAGAATGAATTTCCCTTGTCAAGGGTAGTGTAAGGGTGACCATAAGGTTTGAAATTAGGTGTGGAGGCATATCTTGTGCTAGCCAATGCATGGTCATAAGGTGCTTGCATATGCATGGATGAGAAATGGAAGTTTATGGAAAGCTTGCTTTCAATGATTTGATCAATGTTTTCAATTTTGTCTTGGTCAACAAGACTATAATCATCATTGGAATTGTAATATGGATTTATGATTGGTTTTGGATTTGGGATGATGTGATGTAGGATAACTTGATTATTTGGATTTCTATGGTTTAGGACTTAGAATTGCTTTGACATCAAAATGACCTTAGATTTGGATTTTGGATTGTAGAGGGGATGCATTGATTTGGATTGATCAAGGTCAAGGATTCATGACACTTGATACTAGGATGGATGATTTGAATTTGATTAATCAAGTTCAACAATATATGACACTTGATCATGGTTGGATTTGAATTGATTGGAGTTGATTTTGATTAGGCCTAAGGCCCTTTGATGGTTAGATTGGATTGGATTTGATTAGGCCAAAGGACCTTTTGATGTTTGATTGAAGAGATGGGGATGATTTGGCTTGTTATAGAAAATGCGCTTATGTAGGAACAAAGGTGCTTGTGTATTACATAGATGCTCAAGTAGAACAGAGGCACTTGTTTAGGAATAGAGGTGCTTGTTTGTGAAAATATGGCATCAAGCTTGATGTTAGGGCTTGAATTTGGTGGATTTTGAGTGGATTTGATGGGGAGTGATTATGGATTAGGTATAGGACCCTTGGATGATGATTTGGAGGAAAATTGATTAGGTTTGGATGAAATTGGATGGGGTTGAAAGGGGTTAAGTTCTTAATCATTTTTTAATTTAAAAGGATGATTTTGATTAAGGATTGGGATTAGATGTTGATTGAGATGGATATATGGATAAGGAATGATTGATTTGAGATGGGGGTGTAGAGACCTAAATTTGTCCTAAGATTAGCCTTATTTTAAATTAACTAAATGACGAAATTAGTTAATTTATCCCACTTACTAATTAAATAATAAAGTTAATATCTAATTAGCCATTTTCCCTCTCACACATAATTAAATAATTTTATTATTTAATTATCCACTTTTTCCACCTCACAACACATGGCTATTTTCTCTCCAACATCTTTCCACCTTTTTCTAAATCAAAAGACACGTGACTATTTTGCCTCCAACATGTTTCCACCTTTTTCCAAATTAAAAGATAAATTTTACATACTCATAACACATGGCTATTTTCTCTCCACGTCATCTCCACCCTTTCCTAAATTAAAGGGGACACATGTTGCATGACTACAACAAACTCTCCTTAATCCTAGGAAAATCCTCTCATGCATCCTCCATTGTTGATCTTTTCATGAATTCTCCAATGTTGATCCTCTTCCCTAAAAATCTATAAATAAGAGCTTCATGCTCTCATTTGACCATCCACTTTCATTATATCCATATGCTATCATTTTTTTAATCCACTTTCATGCTATCCATATGCTATCATTTTTTTAATCCATTTTTATGCTATCCATATGTTGTCAAAATAGTACCACTCATGCAAAGAGCATCCACATCATAAATATTTTAGAGAAAATCCACTTTCAACAATGGAGATTATGGTAACCTTGTTTTATTTTTTCTTTGATTTCCATTTGCATGCTCTATCTGAGGTTTGTGGTAGTTTAAAGTAGAAAGCTCTCATATTTTGCATTTGTTTTCTAGTTTTAAATCTAAATTATCACTCACATTCTGGTGACTTAGATGGGGAGATTTATCTCTCTTTAACCTTCTCACTTTGTAGTGTTTCTTGTTTTAGTTTTGTAAAGTTTACAGGCATTTTATGAAAAATCCAAAGGTGAGATTTCACAAGAAGCTTGTTGGGCAAAAATTGAGGTCATAGTTGTGCTAAGAGCAGTCAAGAGACAAAGAAAAACATATGAAACATAATATTTTGGGATAAATTTTTTTGGTGCCCCTTATTGCTCAAAATCTGTATGTTTTGTACCACCTTCTCTATGCTAGCTTCTAGTAAAAAAAATTATGTCAAGTTTAAAACTTCTTTAAAAAAATTAGTCTTTCATTGTTGTGAAAAGAAAAAAATTAAAATTAAAATCTTTATTTAAATTTGAAATGCAAATGAACATAGAAGGCTTTTAAAAATTATTCCAAATCAATTTAAGGTTTTATTTTTAAACAATTCATGGTCTTTGTTTAAGTTAAAATCATGGTTTTAAAAGTTTAAAAGCTCTAAATTAAAATCAATTTAGAGTTTGTTTCAAAGCTTGGGGTTTTGCTTAAATTCATGGTTTGAAAGTTTTAAGTTACTTAGAAAAAATTTAAAATCTAAAATCCATGGTTTAAGTTAATTTTTGTGGTTTCTTTTAGATCCATGGTTTAGTGTTATAGTGTTTTTCAATTCGAGCTTTATAAATTCATGATTTTGTGTTATAGGCTTTAAAATCTATGAAATCCATTTGAAAGTCTTTGAAATTCCATTTTAAAGTCTTAAAATCTGCCTTAAAGTCTCTGGGGGAAATTAAAGTTATTTTCAAGCCCAACAAAAATTGTTTGGATGTATGCCAAAAATCTTCTTTAAATATGTTCCCAAAGGTCGAGTAAATTGTTTTCCAAACTTTTTATAAATTAGTAAAGAAACCACTCCTAAAACCACTTGAAATTAGTTAAAACCACCCTAAAAATCATCTAAACCATCTTCTAAAATCATCAAAAATGCTTTGAAATCCTTAAAAGCTTCATTTAAAGAGTCAAAACCGCTTTAAAATTGTCCAAACCACTCCAAATCCTTCAAAAACCACTCTTAATTCACCCAAAACCATGTGTCTCTCTCAAAACCTCTTTCAAATATTCTTGAACCATTGTAAAAATGTCAAAACCACCTTCCCAATACTAAAAACTACTTAAGAAAACCATGGTTTCATTTTAAGGTTGTTTTCTTGGCACCATAGTTCCTGGTCATATGAGCAACTAGGGGCAATTACTCCAGTCCTAGTGCCCAAAACCAAGTCACATTAGTGACCAGAGGCCAGCCTATAGGGGCCTAAGCCTTGACCCCTCTCCATTGAGCATTTTGATCAAGTAGGTCATTTTCAAACCTCATTTTCTTGGCCAGATTGAGGCTGATTTGAGTTTTTTTTAAATAGGCTACAACTATCCTCTACATCATGGTGACATTGGCTTCTTCTCAAGATTCTTTGTTTTTTCTAGAAATTTTATTTTATCACCATTGTCTTTGTCTTGTTGCAATTTTTAGACCTACTAGGCTTCATAACTTTCATAAACAGACTATGATTTAGGTGATCTTTTTTTGAAAGTTGATATTTTTTTATTCTCTCTATAATGGTATTATTTTTTAATGAATTTTCTAAGTTTTTTTTAGTGCAAATCAAACTACTAACTTGGTGGTTTTATAGGACATTTTAAAGAAGACATTGATTACATACACTTTCTATTTTTGTATGCTTTGTCTTCTTTTCTGGTTTTCTCACATTAGAATTTGGGATTAAAATTAACCTTCACACTTCAAGTTGGATTAATCAATTTATGCACCTTTTAATCCCAAAGTGATATCTTTGTATGCTCTCCTCTCACATCCCTTAGCGAACTTGAGGATTAGAAATAAATATCATCTTCCAAATTTCTTTTTAGTGGGCCTACCTTGGATTTTATCACCAAGAGGATGACTCCAACTCTAGCATCTCAGTAGAGTATAAAAAGTAGGGGGTGAATCAAAAGATACCCCTCTTGGAAAAGGACAATTGTCATTTCTTTGGCTAAGCACCCAAGAACTTTATACCTTGGGATCCTAAAGGTGGAGAATGGGTTACCCTCTCGGGCCAAGCCTTAGACATATCCTTTTTCATTACATGGACTCAAGCCTCATGTACCTTTGGATGTTTCAAGGGTATTGCGTAGAAGCTTGTTGATCCTAAATAGGAACCTTTCAGTTGTCCTTTTTCATGGTACATTAGATACTAATTAGGTCCGAGAACATACACACATACTTCCAAGTAGTTGAGATAGATTTCAATGTGGGCAAGGCTTTGGCCACCATGGTAATGGGTGCATCGGTAGTACATGACCTTGCATTCCCTAGCTATCCTTTCATTGGTAGATAACATTATTGGTGGGCCCACAAAAATTGACACTCCTTTCTTGATTAACTCTAGGATTGTTGTTGTGTATTTTGATTGGGTGTTACATGAATACCAAGTACTTCTTTTTAAACCTTTCATACCTAGTCAAGTTTTTGAAATCCTTTATTACTTGTTTGAAAACACTAGAAAATTGGTATCCTTGAAACAAAAATGTAGCCAAGATTAGAATAATCATAACCCAAAGTCCAACCTTCAACTAAAAATCATTTCATCTTACCTCAGTCCAAATCATAAATCCACTTATTCATTAAAAAAACAAGTCCATTCCTTTTAAATTACTCCATATCCACTACCTTTAAGCCCTTATCTAATTTATCAAACCTTAATCCATTGTTCCTTCAAGTCTATATAGTCCATACCACCCATCCATAAACCTTCCCATATTAGTCCCCATCTAATATTCTTACATCAATCTAAACCACACATTTATCCTAATCACTCCATCTTTTTTACACCTTAGTCCATCCCTTGTTCCATTCAAACCAATCCCTCATCTACACACCTTATCCATAACAACTATTTTCATCCAAATCCATTACCTATCCTAGCAATCCTTGGATAACTTAAATCTCACATTTGTATCCCTGTTTATTCAAAATCATCCTATCCATCATTTAGGACCCTTAATCATCCAAGGGCCTAAAATATAATCCTTGGGACCCTTAACTATCCTAGGGCCCATAATCCATCAATTAAAACTATACAACTATCTATGGATTCAAACAATCTTAATCAAATACCAACACATCCTTAGGATCCAAAACAATGTGATATACACTTATTCCAAGTTTAGAAAATTAATCCATCCAAATAATTTATTTCCAATAACCTTATCCATTAAGATCATATATCAAAATTATCCATCCAAAGTCACTCATAAGCTCACCTAAGGCCATGCATACATTAAATGAGCTCCTTTATCCAAATGATGATGATAGTCTTGTAGATAAAGATGAATATACTGATGATGATGATAGCCTTTTAGATCAAGAGGAATATACCAATGATGATGATAGCCATGTAGATCAAGAGGAATATATCAATGATTCTAGCATAAGCAAGCCCTCACATCCTATTCAAATATCTATTGGTCATTCTTATGATACCTTTGATAAGGGAAATACCACTCTACCCTCTACATCCTATGCATATCCTCCATCCTCACAACCTTTGCACTCCAACTTCTCCCACCAAACCAACTGTCACCCAATCCAAACATCTAATTCACCCTCTAGTCGTCACATGTCCAAATGGTCCTATTCAAATTTTCTCTCTCCAAGGACTACTAGGAAACGATCCTAAACATAAAGGCAAAAGAGAAGTAGTGAGGTAATGCAACTCTACTCATCTAATATCACCCCCCTCTAGCACATGCAAGCTTGTTGTCCATGAGAAATTCATCCAACCCACACCTATTAAGAGCATCCAAGAGCCTCCTAAAGCCATCATTCCTACAAGTCTACCTATATGGTAAAATAAATGTTTCTCCTTTCAAAATTCTGTCACATCCATAAAATCCCAAATCCATAAGTATAAAAAATCCCTCACCCATCCATGTGTCCAACTAAAAGAGTCTATCCCTACATTAATTTCCAATGGTGATGTCAAAGAAAAATAACACTCCTCCACTATGTCATCCAAGCAAATCAGGTTATGTCAAGAACTTGTTCCAAAGAATGACCAACCATGTTCCCATCCAAATCAAGATCAAAGCATTCTAAAACAATATCAAACTATCCACATTAATCCTATCTATGACCAATATCCTATCTATGGTCAAGAGAGCCATATTAATCCTATTCATCATCCATTAGCATTCACTTCCCATGATGAGACACTTGATCCCCATAAACACATAGATGATCAAGTAAATGACATTGATCATATCAAGCCTATCAATGCACAAATTATCACTAAGCATTCAAATGATCAAAGCATGACAAGAACAAACAATGATCAAGACATGACAAATGTACACACTGAGAAAGCACAAGCATCTTATCAACTAGGATTTTCCACCTTTATCAAGTTAGGATTTCTCATAGATGGGACAATAGTTCTAATAGTTATTGGGAACACACTAATGGGCTAGCATCATGCTTCAAAAACAATTATCCTATTGCAAACAAGATATGTAAAAGCATGCATTATCAAGGAAAAGGATTGGGCCTTCATGAGAAAGGCATCCTAGAGCCTATCCCAATCTACATTAGTCATGAAAGCATCAAGATAGGGACCATTCGCAGCCCCTACAACAAGCTTGCTACCAACATTCATTCCCCCTCCACTATCCATACCATCAAACTTAATCTTCCACATCCTAAACCTATTAATTGGGACCAACCAAATTCTAAAGCATACAAAGTAGAAGATCCAAATACAACATCAAAGGTGTATGAATCCAAAAATTAAGAAAGACACATAAAAGCAATATGGGTCCAAAAGAAAAATGGACCAAGTCAATCAAACAAAGAAAAATATCCAAATCAAAATGTGAAGCCACATCACCTTGCATATAATAGATATATGTACCTCCTTACAACTGATATAGGAATGTTGGTTCTAAATGTCCAAATCGAATAATCACTCAAAATCGTAAGAAGCAATTTGCATATAATAGGTGTCCACCTCCTCCTAAATTATATAAGATTGTTGGTCCTAATTTCCATCCTAATTGCAATCCAAAATCTATAACCCACCATCCCAAGTGTGGAGAATTAGGAATCCTCAAACTTAATCTAAATTGCTAAGCTATTTGTCTAAACCTTACAAACATCGATTGCATCATTCCACATCTAACATCCCCCATCCATATCTAATATCATGCCTCAAATCCCAAATTCATCGAATTGTAGCAACAACATTTTATCATAAGGTCTATGAAGGTACCCTATCAAGATGTAAACATTTAGATAAGGCCAACTCTATTATCAATGAGGATCACAAAACATCAATGGATTGTACTGTTGAAATTAGGGCAGACAACTAAGAAGGGGGGGTGAATCAGTTGTCTCAAAACTTTAACTTTTTCTGTATTTAATCATCTTTATAACTTGTTAGTAGATTAATGATATAACCATGAAAGCATGAATCAACAACACATGAGAAAAAACATAATCAACACACATAACACTAGGATTTTTACATGGAAACCCGGTTAAGGGAAAAACCATGGTGGGGGTTAACCCACAAGATTTATACTTTGTTAAAAGTATTACAAATTGGGAAGGCACATGCCTTTGGGCACACTACCTAGAGCTCACTACTCAAAGGAGGCTCAATGCCTACAAAATTGATTACAAGAGTTCATTGAAATGTTTAAATTGAAGACTAGCATCTAACTATGCAAAATAACAGTTCCAGTTAAGCTCAATACATTGACTTTGCACACTTCATCTCTCACTGCCTTGTTTTACTATTCTACCATGATTTGAAGCTTAGATCTTTGCTTCACACTTGATATTCCCACACTTCACACCTCTCACCTCATATTCACACAACCATACCACAAAATGCTTGCACCCATCGATCATATATATCTGCAACATGAAATTACCCCAACTGCAGTCGACCTTAAGAAAACTTGGAAACTATTTCAAGAACATTGTTTTGTTAGCTGAATCCATGCACAAACATCAATGCGGACCAGAACTTATGTATCCAGGTCACCTCACATGTTGGCCAATACCATTGGATCTCATAAATTACTCGACCAATCACTTCTCTTCATCTGCACAAGGATCAAACACCTAGTCGACCTGTTCTTCACCGGACTGAACTATCTAACCAAAACCTGATACTCAGATGCTTGTAACTTACAATCTCTTCATCACCGGAGGCTAAAATCTTGGATTTAGGTAGCCCTGACATCCCTTAACATTCCCTCATATCCGCAACACAATATTATTTCCTGTGGAGAAATGCAGACCAAAATGTTGAACCTTGTCATATGCCCTGTTCCTATCTATTTGGACTTAGACAAATCTGCAATCTAACTTCCGGTATGAACAGATGATACAATACAGATGTGTAAGATGGATTTAGTTGCCATCAATGACAACATCTGACATGCCTAGTAGTGTCTCTTTCCAACAATCTCCCCCTTTGGCATTGATGGCAAAACTTACTGAAAATTGACTAAGTGTTAGAACAGTTTCCCCTTTCTATGTACACTTGTGATTTCCAATGCTCCCCCTTAGCTAAATTCCTCATTTTTCACTATGTTTCTTCTCTCCCTTTGACATCAATGGAAAAGGCTGGGATCTGCATATCAAAAATCATGCAAAAATTTTATGTATAAGGGTCAAAACTCCCAGTCCTTAAGCCTTGTTCATCAGAAAAAAGATATCACCAAAAACATTTTTCAATCATGACAATTCACTATCCCAGTTCTTTATGCTGCCCAAAATGGATTTATGCCCATTAAACAAAAATACCTGTGATTCTACCTTTTGAAGATCAGTAGGATCACTAGTAGCAGCAACAACTTGGGATTCTACCAATAGATCATACATGGTTTCTAACTTGGGGGAAATCAGTCCCCAAAGCTCGTCCAATCTACCCAACACTTTGACATTTTCCTTCTACAAATTATTCAATTCATTTCACAAACTCACTACTTGGCATTCTTTGGTTGCTACAGACTCAATTAAAGGACGATAGGACTGAAAAATGCAGACAATTTGAGCTCTAAGTCTTTAATCTTCTTCTCAATATCTTCAACAACTTTAGACTGATTTAGACAAAACTTATAAATCTCTACACCTTCAGAGAGAGCATTTTGAATACTCTTTACACTGGTATCAAGCACTGATCTATCATAGCTAATTATTTTCCTTATTTTAGAAAATTTCTTCTCACTATATTCATTTTTGACTTTAACTTCTGCTGACTTCTCAAAAGTTTCAAAATGAGTACTTATAGAGTTTATCAGACTCTTCAACTAACTGGAGGGAGATGTTGATGAGTCCTTCTGAAATGTAAGCACGAGTTTTTCCAAAATCCCAGATGCAAGACCAAGCAATTCACTATCTTCTATATGGGATTTCAAGATTTCCTCTCTAGCCTTAGCTTGTGCAGTAGAGGCCAACTTCATCTTCTGTACCGGTGACAGTATCAAAATTGATTGGTCCTTATATTATATCTTGATCTTTTGCAATTTGTTTATCTCTCTCCAAAATTTCTTTCACTGCTTCTGCAGTGTCTCTTGCCCAAAATGATGTTTCAAATTTATACTCTTTAGGGCCTCCATCTTCTTCCTTTTCGGAGCCAACTACATTGTCTTACACACCATTTTCATTATTTTTCTTTGCTTCTACCTTCTCTGCATCATCATCAGAGGCATATTTACTTTTATCTATCTTAGAAATGTCTTCTACATTATTCTCTGAAGGATTTTGTGTATCCTCAGTAGTAGTATTATCAAATTCCTCAACATCTAGAATGGAAGAATGAATTCCATCATCAATTTCCTTTTCTTGATCTTCCTTCATCATCTCTTCATCTTCTTTATTCAATATTTCTTCTTCGAGAATGGAGACATCATCTCCTTTAGTTTATTGCTCATTTCTCTGCAACTCTTCATCATTTAGAATTGATGTGTCAATAGGTTCTTCTGTAACCACATAAAACTTGTTCTTGTTTAGTGCTTTCTTTAGAATTTTTTTTGTTTCTTTAACAACTTCATCAATGTCTCCAATCATCAACTTATTCATCCTTTTCTTGCTTCTGAATTCATCCTTGACTTCTTTGAAAATTTTATCAGCTTCCTTTCTAGAGATTACGGGACATAGACTAGATAATACATGTTCCCTTAGCTCCAAATCTTTTTCTTTGGAAGCTTCTTTTCTTGTTTCCAGAATGTCTCTTAAACTCTTAGGAACTTCTGACAAAATCTCCACTAGTGCTCTATTGAATACATTCAAGTATTTTATAGTAGCATCCTCTAAAATTCGTTTGTCAGCATCACTGCAATGATCATAAAATTTAGTTATTGGCTTTAGGTTTCCATCCACATTGATTGACTTAACAATGTTTTCCATAGAAGGAGTAGGCTTCTCAACATCAGCCTTTGACTTATGCCTTTTACTTGGCTTTTTGCTTCCAGAGGGATTCTCCTTAGACACTTTAACTACTTTGGTGCCTGAGGCCTTCAACTCCTTGACCTCATCATCTGAGTCAGTTTCTTCTTCATTCACTTTCTCAACACTGACATATGTTCTTTTGCACTTTACCTTTGTCCATTTTCCTACTTTACCGGTTGGTTTTTCTATAGCAGGAGAAGGTGATGCACCGGAGGCTAAACTAGAACTCCTGGTAGTCCTTGATTTAGAAGGGTTTGTATTGGAACACTTCCTTGTTCCCTATTCCACTTCTCCTTCTTAGCTTTCTCTGTCCTTTCCTTGAATTGTCTCACAACTTCTTTAGTAAGGCCTAGATTCTTAGCCAACTGTTCATCTTCTTTCCTCACAGTGCTTTTGATTTTAGGAGCCTTGAATTCAAGATACAGTTTTAGTGAAATCTCTTCATATGTTCCAAATCTCTCCTCAATTGGATCCCTAGGTTGACTCAACATATGCTGTGCATACAACTCCAATACACGTCCATCCACTTCATACCCCATGGGCATGATCCACACAACTCTAGGTTCCACTGCTTCCATTTTGCACTGATCAATAGTAACCATAAAACAAATAGTGTCCTTGTATTTTTCAACCATAGCCCTAGGTATTCTATCCCTAGCCTGCATTATACTCTGGAAGTTTTTGAAGAATCCCCAAAGTGCAATTTTTGTGCATCATAACTACCCAGACAACTCAAATGATTCCTAATTTGGACTACTACCAGTTTGTCATTTGACCAATATATATTCTTATTCCTAGGGAGCTCACTCAAGAAATAAAAGAAAAGACATATAATTAGCATACCATATTTGAATGAGTACTTCTTGTCTTTCTTTATCTTGCTTAGATTTTTCATATGTTGGTTTAGCAATAGTTCACAGAGATCATAATCTGCATTTTCTTTCACCATCTGATATGTAGTATAGATGGTTGTTCTGGACACTAAATTTTCTCTGCTGGAGAAGTATATTTTGTACCCTACCAACATTGATGCAAATCTGACCCCATGATCCTCTATATCATTTATAGTCATAGATCTCTTATCAAATTTTGATCTGGTTGCCTCTGTGACTTCCTGATTCTTCATAGCCTTCAACTGAGGTAGAGTATCAGTTGACTTCAATCTTGTAACTGCCCTTATTGCATCTTTTGTGATCTTGAATGGATGATTCAGCCATAAAAATTCATCATGGATACGGCTCAAAACATACTGGACCACTCATCCTCTACGAAACACAGAAACTCAACAAACTGTATGAACTTCTTATTTTTCAAGGCTTTGTACTTTGGTTTGAGCTCAAAATCTTTATCTTTTAAGTGATTCATGAAAAGATCAACAAATATTGAGTCACCATGCTCCTCTAGAGGCGTACGAATGTAAGCCCTAATGTCTTATGTGTGAAGAACTCCATATGGAACTCTAGAAAATGCTCCCATCAGATCGACTTCAGTGGACTTGAAAGGGTGCTTCTTAAAATTTGGCCTAGGCCCCTGAGTGATGTTCACAACCAGAGGAGTAGCCATTTCAATAGATTACAAGTTCAAAGCTTCGCAGAGAAATACCTTTTTCATCACAGAATTATGGTTAGCTGCTGAATTCATTCTTCGCACTTCAAATCTCTAAAATTTCAACTCAGGAACTCTTCTCCTTATTCTCTTCAAATGCAAAGTGATTCAAGTGTTTGAATGAATGACCTTTTATCCTTCACAAAACCTAATTCTTCATTGTAATAAATGCTCCACCCTAATACATCCGGTTACACTATTTCTGCATACAGTTAATCTTTAATTGCTCCACAATCAATCGCATTAGCTTCTTTTCTTCCAAAATTTGCTTCAATAGATCTGCAATAGGCTTCTCTTTCTTCATCCATTGTGCCAAATTCAGGTACCCACTTGCTGGTAGGGAGACTTAGATTTTCAATGCAGCCCCCCTGAGCCAGAGCTCCTGTTTCAATTCCTAGAGGAATTATCAACATCGGATTCCAGTGTGGACCCATCACCACAATTCATTTCACCTTTCTTCACCCATGTTTTGTTCATTTCATTCTAGATCTCATTCACATATACTTTACACTTGCCTTTATCTTGTTTATGTATGTTTTGGTTTCTATTCACTGGACCTTTTCTATCATCAGTCTTGCTTCTGCAAAATCTTACAATATGATTAGATCTGTTGTAATTAAAGTACACAACATTTCTTTGCTCATTTGCTTGATTCCTTCTTGATCTGCACTGATTAGCCATGTGTCCAAATCTATTGCATGCAAAATAGTTGCCATTGAAAGAATTGACATTTCTTTTGTTGTTAGAGTAGTTCATCATCATACTTTTGTATTCATTGGATTTATGACCATACCTTTTACAATTGAAGCATTGACCGAAGAAAGATGGACCACTTTGATTCATTCTACTTCTACACTAAGTAGCTCTATGACCAAATTTATTGCAATTGAAACAATTTCCATTGAAAGATGGATATATTTGAGATTAGGTTGTCTTACCGAAGGCCTTCTAGGATTCCTTCTTTGTTTTCTCGCTTCAAGATTTCTTTGACTGGATCCAGAGCTTTCTCCTTTCTCATATCCCAGACCATGTTTATCATCTACCTTCTTTTGACTTTCAAGTAGCACCTCAAGTTTGGCTGAACTTATCTTGAACTTTTCTTTGTACTCATTTGCAGCTTCTAGATCATGTTTGAGAATGATAATTTGTCTTTCAAGTTCTTCCTCACTATCCCTAGTTTCTTGTAGATCAAACTCTAGATGACCAATTATTCTATTAAATCTGTAGAACTCTTTTGTTCTTTCTTTTAGAGATTGATTTAAGTTTTCTTCATTCTTCTTCCTTTCCTCTATTTCCTTGGTTAGCCTCATTACTTCAGATTCCATTTCATGTTTTAGTACAATAGCTTCTTTTGCCAGCATCTCACATTCCTTTGATTTTTCTTTCAGAGCTTCATCCATGCCATTAGCTTCATTCTAATTTGTTAATCATTGAAGTAGCTCCCTCCTATTTTCCATGGATTTTCTCAGTTTCCCTTTTAAAGTCTGAATGAAATCCTTAGCATCTTTAAGGTTCTCTTGCAATTCTTTGACTTCTGCTCTGCATTGATCAAGATCTTCTAAAGGAAGTTTAAGTTATTCATTGATTCCATCAGAATAATTGAATGAACCCATTGAAAACACCTTCCCAGATCTTCCTCAAGCTGTTAAACTTCTTCTAAGGAACCTCATTCTGATACCAATTGTTGAAATTAGGGCAGATAACTAAGAGGGGGGGTGAATCAATTGTCTCAAAACTTTATCTTTTTCTATATTTAATATTCTTTATAACTTGTTAGCAGATTAATGATGTAACCATGAAATTATGAATCAACAACACATGAGCAAAAACATAATCAACACACATAACACCAAGATTTTTACGTGAAAACCTGGTTAAGGGAAAAACCACGGTGGGGGTTAACCCACAAGATTTATACTCTATTAAAAGTATTACAAATTGGGAAGGCACATGCCTTCGGGCACACTATCCAGAGCTCACTACCTACAAAGTTGATTACAAGAGTTCACTAAAATGTTTGAACTGAAGAGTAGCATCTAACTATGCAAAATAATAGTTTTGGTTAAGCTCAATACATTGACTTTGCACACTTCATCTCTCACTGCCCTGTTTTACTGTTCTGCCATGGTCCGAGGCTCAGATTTCTACTTCACACTTGATATTCCCACATTTCACACCTCTCACCTCATATTCACACAACCATACCACAAAATTCTCATACCCATCGATCATAGATATCCACAACATGAAATTACCCCAACTGTAGTCGACCTTAAGAAAACTTGGAAACTATTTCAAGAACATTGTTCTGTTGGCTGAATCCATGCACAAACATCAATGCGGACTAGAACTTATGTATCCAGGTCACCTCACATGTTGGCCAATACCACTGGATCTCATAAATTACTTGACCAATCACTTCTCTTCATCCGCACAAGGATCAAACACCTAGTCGATGTGTTCTTCACCAGACTAAACTGTCTAACAAAAACCTGATACTCAGATGCTTGTAACTTACAATCCCTTCATCATCAGAGGATAAAATCTTAGATTTAGGTAGCCCTGACATCCCTTAACATTCCCTCGAATCTGCAGCACAATATGATTTCCTGTGGAGAAATGCGGACCAAAATGCTAAACCCTATCATATGCCTTAGCCCTGTCTATCCAAACTTAGACAAATTTGCAATCTAACTTCCGGTATGAACATATGATACAATGCATATGTGTAAGATAGATTTAGTTGCCATCAATGAAAACATCTGACATGCCTAGCAATGTCTCTTGCCAACAAGTACATGGGTGCTATGAGCTTGTCAAAGCAATTACTCTAGGTAGGTCACTATTGGCATTTTATGACAAAAGCATCTACAACAACTATATCAAATTAATAGGTGCATGCAAAGACCCTCTGGATATCACATTATCAATTTCATCCAATCAGTGAAACGAAAAACTAAAAAAATTCAAAAAAATCCAATAAAATTAAAAAATAAAAATAGTAAAGAGAAATTATTCATCTAATGGTGAAAACCATTTCATGGCACCTTAGATAAGTACCATAATAAAAAATCATTCGTGAGCATCATGTGTAAATTGATTTTTTGTGCATATTGAACTTGGGGGCAAGTTGTCTCATCTATCTCTTCTTATCCCTTCTAATATTGTCCCGATCCATCATATCCACATATCCTTTCCATCATTCCCATTTGTTCTCCCTATTTCCCTTTGATCTTGATAAGATTAGGGGTATAATGTTGAAACATTATTTGGACATCTCTTGATGTAGCCAAGTTTTTACAACTAATCAAACCATATATTGTTATAATCTTTGTAATACAACATCATAAGTGGCATATCTAGAGTAGAGCATTTAATTCCTATATGATGTAATCCTTGGAGATAAAATCTTGGACCCCTCCATCCATCATGAATCTCCCATCCATCCCACCCACTATTAATAATCCCTCAATCCATCCATCCAATCCTTTTATATCCTTGTCCTTATCCTTATGTTTCACATTTAGGGGTCTTTGGTTGTGAGGCTTATGTTCATGTGCCTCAAGAAAAGTGGTCTGAATTGGATTCAAAACTTAGAAATGCATCTTCATAGGATATGGTGAGAATGTAAAATATTATAAGATTTGGAACCCACTAACCTAGAAAATGATTTATTAGAGATGTGATTTTTAGAGAGTTTAGAGCTTTTTTAGGTCTTGAACAACCAAAGGAAAAATGACAGAAATATGCATGTTGAAGAATAGATTTATCGATTAGAGGATGGAGCATAAGAAAAGGGTTTAGACGAGGATTGGTAGGTTGTGCATATAGAAAATTAGGCAAATATCATTACTCCTACCTTGGGGTGATCCAAAAGATTGGGTAGGTGACTTGGATAGTTAGAGGTTCACTAGCAGTTATGTGTTTTCTTTGTTTGGTGGTGCAGTGAGTTTAATGAGTAAGAGGTAGCCCATGTTAGCTTTATCCACCACCAAAGTAGAGTATATGGCTACTACATATGACTCTAAGGAGATGGTATGGTTATAAAGACTTTATGCAGGTATTGGTTTTGATTGCAGGGTTGCTAGAATTGGTTGTGATAGTTAGAGTTCTATATGTTTGGCTAAGAATTCTATGTATCATGGTCATACTAAGAATGTTGTTTATTATCACTTTGTGTGGGAGATGGTAGTGAATGGTAAGGTCTTGTTGTAGGAGGTTGACACTTAGGAAATGTTGTAGATTCCTTCACAAAGCTAGTGAAAATGAAGTTCTCTTGGTGCAGGAAGACCATGGGCCTTGGATTCTATACTTAATTTATTTATATTTCCTATGGATGTATGTGCAATGTATAATGTCAAGTGGGAGAATGTCAGGATTAAGGTGGCATTAACCTTACAAATCCTATGTATATTTTATGTGTCTCCAATACCCTTAGAAGGTACACATGGATGCCTAGGGTGTAAATGGAGAGATTAGTTGTATTTAATATTCTCCTAGGATTCTTGATATTAGTTTCCTATGCATTCATGAGGGAAGTGGAGCAATACAATGGCAGTTACATTTGACTTTAGACTCACTAAATGTAACTTCCCAATTCTAGGTACTAGGATTGAGGAGTGGAGAATCTTGTCATAATGGATTGGGCTAGTGTTAATTATCTTCTCCATAATGGAGAGATACATTTGAGAATGTGAGTCATTGGGGAGTTATGAGTTAAAGATGCACGTATAGTTACATATGCTATTTGAAGATACATTGATTATACCCATGTGAATCCATTGATTGTGTTTTCTATTCTCAGAAGGTGCTCTCCAAGGTCCCAGACATGGTGTTTTTACAAGATACCATAGTTTGGTATCCATTATTTTGGTCAAACCATTTACAATTTTCCATCTCTCTTTACATATATATTGGAGGTATGAGATAGTAGTTTTATCATTTATCTATAGGTACACAGGTGGTATCAAATTTGATGAAAGAATGTTGATATTGTTGGATGCACAAGACAACTAAGAGGGGGGGTGAATCAATTGTATCAAAACTTTCAAACCTTCACAAACATTCAGATCCACATTAACCTTTAAACATGTTATGATGATTAAGCATGAAAAGAAAATAATTGAAACTAAATCATAACAACACCACACACAAGAGAACACCAGATTTTATGTGGAAAACCCTAAAAGGGAAAAAACATGGTGAGGATTAGCTCACAATATAATGTAGTAGCAATACCAAATTACAAAAGGATCACTGCCAAAGGGCTCACTACCCAAATGAAATAATGCTCACTGCAGGTGGACTCATTGTCCAGGTGGACTCACTGCCCACTAAAAAAGAAAGAAAGAAGAGAAGGGTCGATCACTACCAGGATTTAAATTGATATAATTTCATCTAACCTATGCATGGAGTTTAGTTCCAATGAAGCTCAATACACACCATAGCACAAACAATACCTTCGCAACAACACTGAAAAATAGTAGACACCTTCTGCTCATTACATCCAGTAGCCTAACACATGAAAGCTATCATTGCAATGATCAAATTCACATTACAAACATTATATCCCTTGGAAAAACTTACATCCATGAATCCTTGATACTTAATTATACCACCATCAATCATGAAAACATTCTCCAAGGTCGGCAATTCAACTTAGTTCATAAATTTCAAATTAGGTTTGGACCTAATCATTCCTATGGAGGAAAGGAATGAGTGTAGACCACATCACACCTTAGAATGGACCAAAATCCACTCTTACAAATTTCACCAAGATTTCACATTCACCAAAGCACAACCACAAATAGTGTAAACAACCAAGTCAGCCAAACTTGAGTTAACACTATGAACTTTTAAGCACACACTTCCTCAAAGGTAAACACACCTCACAAATCTTACACAAAGATTTAAAACAATCTAGAAACATCCACAAACATCTTGAAGTCACCTGAAAACCAAAAAATTTAACCACAACAACTTTTACCTAAAGAAAGTTAATAATCTGCTTACAAACAACACTGTCAAACTCTACTACACAATAAATCTTTCCAGAGAATCAAATCACAAACCTTCTAGATAGAAGATAGATAAGGACCTTATAAGTACACATCTAAAACCACAACACCTAAAACATTCTACAGAGAAATGTGGAGAAAAACACTTTCTCCTAGACACACTGCAAACACTGTTCTCAAACTGGTGAACACAACTTTCACTGTATAATGATCCAGAGCACAAATTTTGGATTTAGCATCTTCAAAGACTTATAAACAACATATTCAAACTGCACACTTAGATCTCCAACACACAAAAAATGTGGAGAAAAAACTTGAACAGTACTTTGTAAGCCAGAAGACTTCTTCATCACACTATTTCCATAATTAATCAAATTTTCTCAAAAGCACTTGGAAACCCAACAACAAGAGCATATTCTCAACATTTTTAGCACCTCTACAAAGCAACCAAATCACCTTTAGCAAGACAACTTAATCAAACAACAACAAACTTATCAGAAGACACAGTTGACACCAATGACAACAAAATCATGTTGACATCAATGACAACACCAATTAGCACATACTTGCAACAATCTCCCCCTTTGTCATTGATGGCAATATATAATGTGAAAAACCATCAAGACACAACTCTGCACTAATCTTCTTTACTTTCTTACTCTCCCCCTTTCTTTTACACATCTTTCTTTCTCTCTGATTACTGACTCTTTTCATTTTCACATTCTCTCTCCCCTTTAGTTTTTCACATGAACTCTCTCCCCCTTTGACATCAATGGCAAAGGGCTACACAACTTTTTCTAGCTCTTTCCCTTTTTATGATACTAAACATACTTGCACTGCTTACTACTATTCTGAATACTCCCACTTAGGAGTGCATACCAAACTGTAACAAATTCTTACTCCCCTGACTACAACAATCATCACAACTGCTACTTTCTCCCCTTGAGAGGTAGCTTCCAACATCAGTCTAGAAAAGAATGAATCTTGAGGCATACTAGACTGATGATCTCCTTACGCATCTAGTTCAAACAAGGAGGGGCAATAACTCCTAACTTCAAATGGAGATACTCAAATGTATCCTTAGGAAGAGCCTTAGTGAATATGTCAGCAACTTGATCCTTTTTAGGCACATACTCAAGCTTTACCTCATTCTTTGCAACCTTCTCTCTCAAAGAGTGATACCTGATTGAGATATACTTTGTCCTTGAATGCATCATTGGATTCTTTGAAATATTAATAGCACTTGTATTATCACAGAAGATAGAAATTGGCTTATCATACACAAATTTTATATCCTCCAAGGTTTGTCTCATCCATAACACATGTGTGCAACATGATGCTACACCAATATACTTTGCCTCTGAAGTAGATAAAGAAATTGAATCTTGTTTCTTACTTAGCCAAGACACCAACCTGCATCCAAGAAAGAATGTACCACCACTTGTACTTTTCATGTCATCTACACAACCAACCCAATCTGCATCTATATAAGCATTTAGAGTAAAGTTAGTATCTTTTGGATACCACAAGCTATAATTTGAAGTGCCCTTTAAATATCTGAATATCATCTTCACTACCATAACATGTGACTCTTTGAGATCTTCTTGAAATCTAGCCACAAGACAAACTACATGCATAATATCTAGTCTAGTAGCAGTCAGATAAAGTAATCCTTTAATCATTGATTTGTACTTGCTTTGATCAGCCTTAGGAGATTCATCATTCTTGTTCAACTTTCAACTAGTAACCATAGGAGTACAAACTAGTTTAAAATATTCCATTCCAAACTTCTTTAACAACTCTTTTACATACTTGGACTGAGAAATGAAAAGACCCTTATCTGTTTGATCGATTTGTAACCAAAGGAAGAAGTTCATTTTTTTTAATGCACCTAGTAAACTTTTTAATGTGACCAGCGACGCTGGTGCGACACGCCCTCTGGCTCTACGTGAATGCTTTTGCCCAGAGAAATGAACCGATGAGGCTACAACACGGGGGACCTCATCCCCTAGCAAGAACACTTCAAACCCACGAGCTTGTTGGCCCAATGAAGGTGTAAAGCCTGGGAGCTCATTGGCCTAGCAAGGGTTTGAACTCTGGTGGCCGCCACTACAACCGAGCAACTTAACCACCGAACCATGCCCTTATCGGTAAGGAAGAAATTCATTTCGCCCACACATTGAAATTTCAAATTCTTTTTGCATCTCATCTGCAAAACTCTTGCACATACCTTCATTTCCACCAAAAATTATATCATCTACATACACTTCTACAAATAGAATTTGATCTTCACTTACTTGGATGTACAAATTACTATCTGTGGAGTGTTTATTGAATCCTTGCTATAGTAAGTACCTATCCAACCTTTCATACCAAGCTCTGGGGGTTTGCTTCAATCCATATAGTGCCTTCTTTAACCTGCAAACTATATCAAGTTTATCTAATAACTGAAATCCATCTGGTTGTTCTATGTACACTTCCTCTTCCAATTCACCATTCAGAAAAGTAGACTTCACATCCATATGATACATTTTACAATACTTATGTGCTGTAAAAGCCAGAAACATCCTAATGGCCTCCATTCTTGCCACTGGAGCATAAGTTTCCTTGTAGTCTATTCCTTCCACTTGTGAGTAGTGTTTACACACAAGTCTTGCCTTGTTCCTTACCACTTCACCATTCTGATTCAGTTTGTTCCTGAATACCCACTTAGTTCCAATCATATTTTTGTTCTTTGGTCTTGGGATAATTTTTGAAGTCTAATTCTTCTCAATCTGCATTAGTTCTTCTTCCATTTCCTTGATCCAATACTCATCCTTGCATGCCTCAACCACTGTTTTAGGTTCAACTTTGGAAATTAAACATATATTTACCTAGTCTTCAGTAGCTTTCCTTCTTGTTAGTATACCTTTGCTCTTATCACCAATGATCTTATCTTCACAGTGATGCCTCTGCACATACTTGGGTGTTTTAGGGATTCTTTTCAGAGCTTCTTGTTCTTCAACTTGTGCTTCGTTTTCCAGAGCTTCTTGTTATTCAACCTGTACTTCCTTTTATTTGGTTTCTTCTTCTCCTCTGCAAGAAGACTCATCTGATTCATATCCATTAATCTCTGAAATCTTTTGTATGTCTTCATCAACCTTAACATTAGCACTTTCAATATTTTTTCTAAACCTTTTTTTGTAGCACCAATAAGCTTTGTTTCTAGTAGAATACCCAGGGAAAATACCTTCATTATACCTTGCATCAAACTTTCCTAGTTCTTCATCTCTTCTGATATAACATTTTCTTCCAAAAACTTTAAAAAAATTAATAGTAGGAATCCTTCCATACCATAGCTCATAAGGGAGTCTTTGTGTCATTTTCTCTTGTACTCTATTTTGTATGTAGACAACAGTATGAATTACTTCTCTCCAGTAGACTTCCATTAGGTTTTCTCCTTTTATCATTGTCCTTGTAGCTTCTTGAACAATCATGTTCTTCCTTTCAACCACTCCATTATGCTAAGGAGTCCTAGGGGCAAATAAATGCCTCTTTATCCCATGATTCTCACAAAACATGTTAAACTCATTAGAAGTAAATTCTACACCTCTGTTAGACCTCAAACATTTAATCTTCATATCTATTTCATTTTCAACCATTGCTTTAAAGGCTTTAAACTTATCAGGGGCTTCTGATTTTTCTTTAAGAAAAGTAACCCAAGTCATTCTTGAACAATCATCAATAAATAATATGAAATACCTATCACCTTGAAAAATCCTTACTCTGGTAGGACCACACAGATCTATATGTACTAATTCCAATAGTCCAGAAGGCAACTGATCCTTTCTTTTGAAGCTTCTTTTTATTTTCTTTCCAAACTAATATTCCTTACAAATAACAGTGATAGGCTTTGTTATCTTTGGTAGATATCTCACATCTTGAACTAAACTTATCCTTACTAGGCTATCAAAATTGATGTGACACAATCTCCTATGTCATAGACAACTCTCACTGATCTGAGTTATAAAGCAGTAACTATCACCACCTTTGAGATGATAAACATTTCCATCGGTCCTCTTTCCAGCAACAATCACTTTTTCAGGAGCTCTTTCTGATCTCATGGCCATCATCCTGAAACATAAGATTGTAACCTTTGCTACACATCTATCCAACACTCATGATATTATGCTTTAAACCTTTGACATAGAGGACATCATCAGTGTTGTTAGTTTTTTCCCAGACTGGATGCTTACTCACAGATTTCCCTACAAGGTAGCCATCAATGATCAACAAGATCTCTGGGCCAGGGGCCAACAGTATAGGAGATAGACTCTATTTTTATCTCCTCTTCTTCTTCAGGCTCTGCAAAACCTAGGGGGTATTCCCTACTCAACATCCATGAGAATATGCATACAAGGGCTAGGATGCTGACATGAAGCAGATAAGTCTCCCTATAAGTAGACCAAAACTGCAAGATAAGAGCAAAGGGGCTAGCTTTGGGCCTATTTTCAGTTGTAGACAGAGGACTTGGGATCCTAAAACTAATTCTATTGTCCTAATGGTTGTTTTGGAGTTTGATTTTGATTTTGTGTTTGGATGCAGAGATGGACCTGGTGTATAACCTCAACACAGAGCTAGATTGGTGCCTATCCAGGGCTTGGAGTCAGTAGCCATACACCTATGAATGGTCAGGATGAACAACTAAAATTGGATTTCAAGGGGATTTATGTGATATCTGCCTTACAAATATCTCCCAATACAGAGTGTTAAGCTATCTATACTTATGGCATCCCTATTGCAGTATACCCTTCCCAATATTCAATCTGAAAATAATTTAATCTACCCCTTGAGCAGAAGTTAAAAGATCAAACATTCAATACAGGAATTCTGTATTCTAGAAAACCAAACACCCCTTAGATATCTAGACTCAGAAGAAGGACACATGCAACACTGGAGACAAAATTAACAAAACACATGCAAAACAACATTACTCATATAAGATTAATCATGAAATCGGTAGATTTATGCAAGAAACATACAACAGGAGATACATAAACTCACAAGGCTTCCTGCATAGAGCAAACCAAAACCAGTCGTATTGTATTATAGAGCCAAAAATGTCCAACTTTCAACAACCTTAGAATGGGTCACAGAGTCTACTTAAATAGCCAGAAAATGTACCTAGCAAATTAATTACATGGCTAGACAAAAATCTGCTAGATGCAATGCATGATCAGATTGGTGCTCAAAAATGAATGCAACAGCCAGAAACAGAGGACAGAGTAGGTGAGATCAGGATTAGGGCCGCCGCTCAGGGACATGCATCATCAATTCAGGTAGTTGAGCTATCAACTCGACCCATGCCTTCCTGCACAATGTGCCATTACAGTTTCACCAACCCGCAGCCTCTGGAAATGTAGTAACAGTGCGCTCACAGAGTTTTTCTCACCAAAATAGTCGCAGACGCTCAGGAGAAACCCACGCTGTAGGCTTAAAACTTGGCCGTCGATATATCCTCTAGTCGTTGAGATCAAACAGCCCCAAAAACTGCTGAAAAGTCACTAGCCAACCTGATCGTGCCATGCAGACACCTAATATTTCCTTCACTGGGTCATCGCTTACTTTACTACTTGTTTCTCAAAAAGGACACGCGGCAGCCTCCACAGCATCAGCTATCGGGACAGGAGGCGGCTTCTATGCCTTCCTTGAAACACAAAGAAACCCTTGGAGACACCTGCAGAAGCAGCCACGTGGCGCCTTCCGCGGCCTCATGAAACTCAAAGAAACTTTATAGAAACTTCAGTGGAAGCAGCCATGTGTCGAGACCTGTGATACTTTACTAAACTGTGTCACAATACTAAAGCGGCCCCCGTAGGTGACACTTGTCACAACCCGCAGCTTAGAAACCCGAGACACAAAAAGAAATGGGGCCCACAACTTCTCGCTTGCCATCGCAAAAGGAAAACAGGGGCAAGTCCGCGGAAACTGACACTTGTCAAGCTTCGCGGCCATCTCTTGAAACATTTAGAAACTTTATTGGGACTCACGCAAAAAGTGACATTTGGCAGCATCCTCGATATCCTTGAAACATTAGAGACCCTTGGGACCCTCAACCACGTGTCACTTTCTGACACATTTGATACATACGCTGGGGCCCACTTCGCTCTGTCTGCCAAGCTTTGAAACATGACAGAAACTACGCGGAGGCCGACACGTGTCAGCTTCCGTAGCAACTTAGAAACCTTTAGAAACTTTTCAGAAACATAAGCAAAGGCCGACACATGTCACCGTCTGCGCTACCCTTGAGAAACAATAAGGGTCTTTCAGAAACTTGGCAGAAACTGTGAAACTTTTAGGGTCTTTCGGGTGCCTCCACGTGGCACCTTCCGCGGCACTTTGAAACATTTAGAAACTTACTGAAACTTCAGCGGAAGCTGACACGTGGTGCCATCCGTAGCGATTCTTGAAACTTTAAGGGGCCGCCTCCGCTACAGACACGTGGCACGCTCCATGGGAAACAAAAACAAAGGCACAAATTTAAACTGGGGCTCGATACTTGGCAGTCCCGTGACTGTGGCATATTTTGACCCTTCTAGTGACACTTAGAGACATTCATAGACACTGGTAACTGTGACCCAAAGCAGTGACCCGATGTGCATTTGACCCATTTTTAACATTTTTTAGGGGCCGATGGAGATTCCTGACCCGCCATTGCATATTTTGACTTGCACCAATCTGATTTCTTGAATTTTTAACAACTACAGAGGCTAAAATGTGTCAGGATTTTTGGGAAGAGACCTGACTCAAAACCCCAAACATAAATTATTACTAACATAGTCTTTGATTGGGGACATGCAGATGCAAGACTACAGCGAGAACCTCAGATCTCTGGGATGTAGACCAGTCCCTTATCCATTGGGCACAGAGTCAAACACTGCACCAGCCTGCATCAAAAGCACATTATTGTCAAATAATATTTTGGCGGCCCCGGGCAGCCAAAAAGGAAGAACCATAACTTTATCCTGTCAAATGCCTGATTCCACACTGAAAGATCCCAATCCCAACTAAAAAGATTTGCATAATCTGCCCATAATGTCATCTGTTTAATTAGATATTCCACCACTTTTGAAAGCTTGCCACTATCATTTTCACCTCTGTCATTTTGGATTTCAAAATTAGACATATAACCATACACATAATGTTCTTCAACATTAGGCAACACATGTAGGTTATATCCCTCAGACAGTACATCATATTGCTCTTGGCATTCTTCATCATCTACCTGACTGTTGCACACCATTAGGCACTCATCTAGCTGATCCAAAGATTCAAAATACTCAGAAAAAATGAGACCCCTAGTATCTACTAATATTGAAAACTAATCCTGATCCACACACCCAATGTTGCATATGTCTGAATCAGGTGATGATGAACATTCATTATTTAGAGTTTGTAAATCAGCATCATCATCCTCAAACAAAGGGTTAACCCTGCACCAATGAAGGTCATGACTCACAACAATAAATGCATCTAGAGGCTCATCATAAAGGGGATTCAGATTCATTGCAAAGGTCTCTACTTCTTCTTCATGACAGTCCAATTCTTCTTCATTATTATCAGATCCAGAGTCATAAGAAGAACAAACCTAATCCATGCACTGGTCATGGATATCATTTTTATCATCTGATTGCCCCACATATAAAATTTCTGCTGTTTCAATGCACTCTGAAGTTGAACAATCTACATCATTTTCTAGCCCTCTAATGCTTCCTGATGAAACTGATATTGATTCTTGATCCATATGATCACAACTTTGCACAACTGGATCATTTAAACATGAAGGCTCTTTGATGAGGACTGGTATGTAAATATCACTTGAAAAATCATTGTTTTCAACTTCCTTTGTTGGGCAAAATAGGACATCCTCCTCTACAATAGAAACATCATCCACTTGGAATGATGCAAAAACTGGGACAACAGGGGTGTGAGCACTTTGACATTCATTGTCAACCCCTGAATTGAATCTTTCATTAACATTGGGGGCTGCAGGACAACAAATTTTTTTAGAAAAATAACCCTTTAGAATACCATATCTCCAATTGTTTTCAATGTCCATTGCAAACTGTTGTGCTTGATGCAATGTGGTGGGCTCTTTATCTCTCAATCTATAACTCATTTTTTTATCAAATGCTCCCAAATAGACAACTAAGCACAATGCATCATTAGGTCTCATGCATTCTGGAATTCTATTCAATGTCCTCATAAATCTGAGGTTAAAGGCTGGGATCAGCTCATCTTCTTCAACATGGATGTACATAAAGTCACTAATGACTGCATATTCAAAAATTCTTTCACCATATTGCACTAGAAATGCAGATTTAAATTCTTGCCAAGAGTTGACAGAGTAAGCTGGAAGGTAGGAGAACCATTCCCTTGCATCTTCATCTAGAGATTGAACAAATAATCTCATAACCACATCTTCATGGTCAATCTCAAAATCATCTATCACATTTAGGAATTGCTGCAAGTGTCTCTCAGCTGATTCATCCTTTACACCATTGAATTTAGGCAAAAATTTTCTGATTTTAGGTGGAAGAGCATTTGGATAGCCACAAATGCCACCAAAATTTATGGGCTTATATCTATCTATGTTGAAACTTCTTTTATTACATGGCTGGGACTGACTACTGTACATTATTGCATTTGACACCTCTCAAGGGTGCATGGGCTGACAATACATCTTTTTATTCTTTTGCAACCCTCTTCTCTACTCATATTTTCAATCACAATATGACCTTAGGCCCTTAAAATACAAAACTGCTATTTCAATCTACCTAAAGTCCTCCAAATGAGTCTTTTAAACAATATTGCATGCCCTTTTCAAATACAGAGTAGGTTCTAACAAAAGCATGCAAGCTCTGCTTTCACCAATGTTTCCCTTTTAACTAGTGCTATTTCACCAAATAGGGAACTTTTCAAAAACTTGTACAAATACCTGGATATGTTGCAGCTGCTGATAGGTTCATTCAACAGAGTCACCACATCCTTGGCAGAGGAATGAGCTTCAAACAGGCTGAAGTTGAAAATTGATTTCTTTCTTTCTGGGTCATCCACCAGTAGAGCCACAGATAAAACTTTTTCTTTTGCTACAACAAAGCACCTCCAGGTCTAATTCTTTAATTTCTTAGACTCAAGCTTCACGGATATGACATTGTCTCCCCAGCGGAGTCGCCAATTTTTGTTGGTTTTTTCCTAGACTGGATGCTTACTCCCAGATTTCCCTACAAGGTAGCCATCAATGATCAATAGGATCTCTGGCCCAGGGGCCAACAGTATAGGAGATAGACTCTATTTTTATCTCCTCTTCTTCTTCAGGCTCTGCAAAACCTAGGGGGTATTCCCTACTCAACATCCATGAGAATATGCATACAAAGGCTGGGATGCTGACATGAAGCAGATAAGTCCCCCTACAAGTAGACCAAAACTGCAAGATAAGAGCAAAGGGGCTAGCTTTGGGCCTATTTTCAGTTGTAGACAAAGGACTTGGGATCCTAAAACTAATTCTACTATCCTAATGGTTGTTTTGGAGTTTGATTTTGATTTTGTGTTTGGATGCAGAGTTGGACCTGGTGTATAACCTCAACACAGAGCTAGATTGGTGCCTATCCAGGGCTTGGAGTCAGTAGCCATACACCTGTGAATGGTCAGGATGAACAACTAAAACTAGATTTCAAGGGGATTTATGTGATATCTGCCTTACAAATATCTCCCAATACAGAGTGTTAAGCTATCTATACTTAAGGCATCCCTATTGCAGTATACCCTTCCCAATATTCAATCTGAAAACAATTTAATCTACCCCTTGAGCAGAAGTTAAAAGATCAAACATTCAATACAGGAATTCTGTATTCTAGAAAACCAAACACCCCTTAGATATCTAGACTTAGAAGAAGGACACATGCAACACTGGAGATAGAATTAACAAAACACATGCAAAACAACATTACTCAAATAAGATTAATCATGAAATCAGTAGATTCATGCAAGAAACATACAACAGGAGATAAATAAACTCACAAGGCTTCCTACATAGAGCAAACCAAAACCAGTCATATTGTATTATAGAGACAAAAATGTCCAACTTTCAACAACCTTAGAATGGGTCACAGAGTCTGCTTAAATAGCTAGAAAATGTACCCAGCAAATTAATTACATGGCCAGACAAAAATCTGCCAGATGCAATGCATGATCAGATTGGTGCTCAAAAATGAATGCAACAACCAGAAATAGAGGACAGAGTAGGTGAGATCAGGATCAAGGCTGCCACTCAGGGACATGCATCATCAATTCAGGTAGTTGAGCTATCAACTCGACCCATGCCTTCCTGCACAATGTGCCATTACAGTTTCACCAACCCGCAACCTCTAGAAATGTAGCAACAGTGCGCTCATGGAGTTTCTCCCACCAAAACAGTTGCAGATGCTCAGGAGAAACCCGCGCTGCAGGCTTAAAACCTAGCCATCGATATATCCTCTAGTCGTCGAGATCAAATGGCCCCAAAAACTGCTAAAAAGTCACAAGCCAACTCGATCGTGCCACGCAAACACCTAATATTTCCTTCGTTGGGCCATCGCTTACTTTACTACTTGTTTCTCAAAAAGGACACGCAGTAGCCTCCGCAGCATCGGCTATCGGGACAGGTGGCAGCTTCCGTGCCTTTCTTGAAACACAAAGAAATCCTTGGAGACACCCATGGAAGCAACCACGTGGCGCCTTCCGCGGCCTCATGAAACTCAAAGAAACTTTATAGAAACTTTAGTGGAAGCAGCCACGTGTCGAGACCCGCGATACTTTACTAAACTGTGTCACAATACTAAAGCGGCCCTCGCAGGTGACACTTGTGACAACTCGTGGCTTAGAAACCTGAGACACAAAAAGAAATGGGGCCCACAACTTCTCGCTCACCATCGCAAAAGGAAAACAGGGGCAAGTCCGCAGAAGCTGACACTTGTCAAGCTCCGCGGCCATTTCTTGAAATGTTTAGAAACTTTATTGGGACTCATGCAGAAAGTGACATTTGGTAGCATCCTGTTGTTCTCAAAATCAGCTACGCTCATTTTGTAGACAACCCCACGAAACTTGTCCGTTTCGTGAATCTACACTCTAAGCTCGCAAATCGAGAAAAGATTTTCTTGTTCTCGTGCGAGGTCAGTTGACATTTTAAAACTCGTTTGCGATGTTTCCTTGAATTAATTTCTCGATATTTGCGAGGAAAATCCAAGTTGTAAATCGGTTAAGATGTTAATTTTAGTCGTTTTTTAAGTCTAAATTTTTTACTCTTGAGATGCAAGAGCGGCAAAATTTGCCGCTCTTACATATTAAGTTTTGTTTTTGATGCGATGGCGGCAAGATTGGCCGCTATTACATCGCTTTGAGTGAAATGTGCGAGAGCGGCAAAATCCGCCGCCATCGCATATCTTTCGTTGGAATCACCTAGCCCATGTTAGGGCGGCCTTTTTCGCCGACGTCGCACGTTCGCCAACAAGGATGTCACAGCGGCCGAAATTGCCGCCCGAACGAGATCTTCGGGATTCTGTCGTCGAGTGCCATTAATGGCCACTCGTGCCAGGTGCTTCAACTCCAGTTTTAACCTTTTAAAAATCTTTTTCCCCTTGCCACTCGTCATTCCTTATCCACAAGTCTTCTGCGCGACTCACTCGACGCTTGCTTGATCACACCATTCCGAATCGCCGACGGATCTATCCTTAGGGTTTCCACTTCAAGCACGGGTAAGTTTCACCTTTCCTTCGTCGTTCAACTTTTCCTTTAAGTTTATCATAGGTTTTTGTTTTTGATGTTGGTTTTTAGTTTTTATTTACGTTTCGTGTTTGTTTAGAGTGTTGTTTTCGTTTTGTGTTGTCGTTATTTTTGTTCACCTACGTGCCCTAAATTCTACCCCGAAAACCCTAAGGATTGCGTGCCCTAAATTTCCCAAACTCACATCGCATTCCTCTCATACAACATCGGCGGATTTTGCCGAGCTTTCAGTCTTTGGTTACCTCTGTTGAATCAGCGAACATCCCGTTCCCTGCGCTCAAACTTGCCGATGTTATCGAATGCAACGTCGGCGTTTTTCGCCGCCCGGACTTCTTCACTTTACCTTGCTATGTAATGTCGGCGAAATTCGCCGCTCGTACATATATGGAACCCCCATGTGGTGTCGGCAAAAATCGCCGACGGAACATCGAAAAGATATGAAGTTACTAGTTATCAAATGCAGTGTCGGCAAAAATTGCCGCTCTTACCAAACAAACCTCCGCTTTCCTATTTCCTGCATCGACGGCAAATTTTGCCGCTCCAACCATCTAACGGTTCTCTCAAACTGCACGGTCGGTGAAATTCGCCGCCGATGCACAATATCAAACCCCTCACATGCAAGGGCGGCGAATTTCGCCACCCATACAAAAAATATCTCAAATTTTCCTAACACTGGAAAATTTCCAATTTCATTTTCCCGAGCCCGCTTCTCCTCTGATTCTTGGCCAGCTCGCACTATAGCCCTTTTTCAAGCGCACTCCCATAGTCGTGATCGTCAACATGCAATTTTCCCAGATTGCCCATATTTTCCCTGATTGCATGATCATGATTTCTGTTGCAGTTTCTTCTGCGGAGCTCCTTTCGACGTCAAATTTCTTCTCAGTGAAAGATCGTCCAAATGACTGATTTGTCTCCGAAGAAGGCAAAAGCTATGAAGTACAAATATCAAGGTGTTTTCCCAATCACCTCAGTCCACTCTAATGTTGAAGATATTAGAGATACAGAGATTGGCCATGTTGTTATGGCTGAGTTTGTAGAGAGAACCAAGTCGAGCAACCCCAGTGCTATGATGAGGAAAATAGTGGAAAGTAATATTCATCTGGTATCCTCCTTCCCAGTGGCGGCTCACAATACATAATTTGTTCTTCAGTGCGCCCATTTCTACAACAAAGATATCAGAGCTGTGGTGGACGCCAGTGGTAATGTAATGATCAGGTTGGATCCTGAGTTTATTGACAAGGTGTTCATGTGTCCTCCTGCAACAGAGGTGTTGAAGCTTGATTTCACTGAAGCTCAAAAGGAATATGATAAGAATCCAGAGAAGGCGAAGAAAGTAATCAACAACAAATGGTTGAAGATTGCGAGGTCAAGTTTGTCTAGATGGCCACGCAGCTTCCCTCGAAGTGATTTCGTGGAAGAAGTTGGTGACTTGATTACCCTCCTCAGCAGGATAAGAGGTTTGTCTTCCTCTTCACAATTTCAGGAATGGATGTATCCCTTCATTAAGGTCATACTCCAAGGCAAGCAGGTTATTTTCTGGGGAGAGCAAATCAGTAACGCTTTGCATGATCAGTTGACGAAGGTATCCACTACCTCCAAGTTCTTCATGACTTCCTATCTGGTATACATTGCAGCCTCCATGAGGATTTTTCCAGGATTGTCGTCAGAAGGGGATAGAAGAGTAGTCCCAGTATACCAGTACTATTCTCAGCTAACATTGAAAGGCTCAATTCACCATTTCAGGAGAGTGAATGATGCATTCTTTGCTGTATTCTTGTGTCTTTTCAATCCCCAACTGGAGCAGAGAAGAATCTCAGATGAGGCATGGACAGTGGTTAATGGTTTTGGTTGTATGTTTTTGCAATTTCCATCTTTCTCCTACTTGAGGGTTGGCTTTTTCCAAGGTTACCCTTATATGCTTCCAAGGTTTCCTTCAGATAGATTGGTCTTGATGGAGTTGTGCAGGCAAATGATTGTCGTGCATAACAAACAGATGGAACTCAAGAAGCCTGGTTTCAGATTTCCTGTAGAAATCGGTAGATACTCAGTATTGACTGCCGCAAAGGCAAGAGCTATGGAAACGGAGATGCAGCTGGTCACCATGAAGCAATTCAAAAGGAGACCAAAGTTTGATTACCGGGGTGTAAAGGATAAAATCAAGAGGAAAACACAGTTCCATGAACCCATGGTGGAAGATGTCTGGATAGATTTGAGAACAGAGGAAGACATCAGGAAACTGGACTATAGCAGGCTGTCTCTAGAGCAAATTGAATACCTAGGACTTGCTGATATCCCAGAGGACCTTGTGGATGATGGAGAATTGGTTGATGCCAAGTATGAAACAGAACAGATAGCTGGTACTCCTCTACCGCCAATCCAATGGTCCCAAAAGGAGCTGACTTCCCTAAGGAAGAGATTTGAACCTATATTGGCCAACACCAATAAGTGGCTGGAAGATAAAGGAATTACGCTGAAGGAATTCCTCACTGGTTCAGAAACTGAAGTTCAAGAGCAAACTGGTAAGAAGGTTGAAAACAGAACGAAGAATAAGAGTGATGCTCCATCATCCTCTAAAACACATAAACCTAAAATCAGATTTGTGACAAAGAAAACAAAGGTTGTTGAGAAGGAACCTGAAGCGAAAGATATGGAACTTGGGGAGCCAGCGGCCGAGGATCCAACAACTGAAGAGCCAGCTACAGAAGAGATGGATGTCGAAGACAAGGGGTCAGAGGAACAAGATAAAGAGGCTTTGTCTCCACAAGACAATACACCTGTTGCACCCCCTATGCCTGCTTCCCCCATTATCATTCCTTCCTCTGAATCCCCCTCTCCTCCTAAGATAATCTTTGATAATCCCCAGGGCACTTTTGAAAATGTTCTCCATTCTTCTGATTCCATTCCTAGTTTGTCTTCTTTGTCATTTGATATAGGAGATACTTCTATGTTTGATCATTTTGTGATGAATACTGAGCAAGTTTCAAGTGCCAATGTAACAGGTGCGGTTTTTACCAACACCCCGCCTATTGTATCTACCACCAGCACAAGTACAGTTCCAGTAACACCAGTGGTAGGAATGGACTCCAATGTGAATACTTCTCTGCTGCCACCTTGGTTGTCAGCTTACACACCAAAGAGAAAGAAGCAAGTCATCTCTCCAGATGAATTTGATTTCACTAAGCTGACACCTGCAAAACCTAAGGCTCCAAAGAAACCAAAGATCCTTTCAAGGGTACTTGAAGAAAAGGGGCAGAAAGTTTTGGAGATAGCAAAACCCCCACAGGATGCAACTGTCAAAAATTTTGACATGAATGACTATTCTATTTCTAGGGTTGAATTGGGCAAAATCACCCATGAAAGCGCTAAAAATGATATGCAGTCAGCCATGGACATCCTGATCCAGAAATTTGACAAGAAAAAAGAAATGAAGGACTACTACAAGGCAAAAGCAGAACAGCTGACTGCAGTGGTAAGAAAAATCACGTTGAATTCAGAAGCAGTTACTCCAGAGGCCGTATCTGTAGAAGACCCCGTCATCCTGAAAGCGGAAAAGACTCACCTCAGAGGAAAAGTACTTGAAGAGTACTTAGACAGGATGCGAGCTCAGGGAATCTCTTTGCTCAAGGAGGTATTTGAGAAAACGGATAAGATGAGGAAAGTAAGAGCAGAACTCAACGATCTCATTGATGCCATCTCTCATGATAAAGAGCAGAACTCAATGATCTCATTGATGCCATCTCTCATGATATTGAGCACACAGAGGATACTCATGATAAGTGGGTTGAAATGAGGAAGCTGAAAATGAGCACTTTAATATCCATTGGCGCCATTTCCAACAGGGATTCATATATAGAGACAAAGGAAGCTCTAATGTACAGGAGCAATGTGCTAAGAAATTTGATCAAGGATCTCGAAGCTGCCAAGGAAACCAGTGAAGAAAATGATGTTAACATTTTGCATAAGCTGGAGGAGTTGCCCTGTAAATTGGTATCACAGGATAACCAGTTTCTTTCTGCAGAAGAAATGGTTAAGGAATTTGAGGACATGTTTCAGCAGGAATTTGAAGACAAGGTATTTTCAATAACTTCTGTGGACAACATATTAGACAACCAGTTAACCTTGGACAATTTGAAAACCAGGTTAACCAATCATGCCAAGTCAATCACTACAGTAAGGGATGCCATAGTAAGGGCCAGGATGATCTTCAAAAACACATTCAAACCAGATAGCATTGAAATGCAGGCGACCTTCACTATGTATGATGATCACGTGAGAAAGGGTGGTGACACAAGTTGAAGCAGCTGGTTTTTTCCCTTAGTTTATTTTCTGATTTCCATATGTACTTTCAAAACAGTTTTGGACATTTTTACATGTACATTTTTGATATGCAATTACATGTAAAAAATAGGAAGTCCCAAGTCAATAAGGACTCCTATTTTTGAATAAGTCAAAGTAGTTGTAGATTTCCTAGATTTTCTCAAGGTCTTTCCCTATAAATAAAGGGGACCTCTTTTGTAAATATTATCTTTTATCTATTGCAAGAAAACTCTGGCGAATTGAAAAGCAAATCAAGACTTTGTGCTTATTGTGAAAATCAATATTCAAATATTCATCAATACAAGAAAGCAAGTTCAATTCCAATCTTTGTCTTGGGATTATTTGCGTTGTGATAGTTTTGTTCTTATGTCTTGCTATCATAATCTTAATTGATAATAATTGAAAGGTGGAGTTTGTTTCAAGTGATTGAAGAGCGCTCTAGATTTGATTCTGATAAACTTTGTGTTATCAAATCAGTTGTGGGTTATATGTTCATGTTTGTGAAAATACAACAGTTTGGGGACTTTGTGCTGCAAGTTGTTATATTTGAATTGTTTTTATCATATTGAAGAAGAGTGAAGACTTTGGGCTGCATTTTGCTTCAAAAAAGTTCTGGTTACAAGTAGTGAGTGAGGTAACAGAAAACTTTGTGTTTCTGTGATATTGTGATAATTTATAAGTTTTATATCGAGAGTTTGAAATACAAACATCTATTCTGAAAAAAGAGAATGAGATGAGATGGAACCACCCCAAACATAGTTTTTAGTGTACATAAATTTGATAAGTGTTTGATTTACAAAAGTTAAATAATTAGAGGGAACCTCCCCTTGCTGAGAGGAGAGACTTTGTCTCATCATAGCTGTGGCTGATATACCCATTTTGCCGTTAGCGAGTTAACGACAAAATATTCACCCAACAGTTTTTTGGCGACTCTGCTGGGGATCGAACGTGCAACTTGAAGCCTCACGCTTCGAGTTGAAGCATTTTTTTAGTTCTTTTCCATTTTTCTTGCAATATTGTAGTTAGTATAATACAGTCTGGTAGATTCCCGGTACACCAGAAGTAAGAGGGCTCAGGGTATTATTGATCCTGCATTTGAATTAATGCGGCAGAATAATTTTGGATTCTTAACTCCACGACCTCGTCTTCAGCGCACCAGGAGTTTTCCCCCTACAAACACCAGGTCTCCAATACCAGGTGAAGTTTCTACTGCCAGTACTAATAGAGTTTTGGCTGTTCATACACCACCAAGGTTTACTATACCACCTTTCAACCGGCGTATCATGGCAGCCCAAGGCCCTTGGGGTAATACCTTTGGTCCTCTAAACTTGACCCCACCATTACATGAACTACCTCGTAGTTCAAGAAAGAATTTCCCCAAATTCTATGGCGACGGAAAAGTTCATCCTGATGAGCACATTGCGGCTTTCTGTATAGCCTGCGGTGTAATAGGTGTCGAGCACGAAGACGTGGCTGTACGACTCTTTGTAGAAACACTACAAGGCGCTGCTGCAGACTGGTTCTATCACCTCCAAGCCCAAACCATAACAAACTGGGCTACTCTCAAAACTAAGTTCGAGGCCAGGTTCAAACCTGCGGAAGATGCTCATGCGTTGTTAGCACAGCTGACACAGATGAAAAAGGAACCTCAGGAACCAATGCGAGATTTCATCGCTAAGTTCAACAAGTTGAGGAATAGGATTCCCGCTACTGCTGAGCCCACAGCGGAGAATCTCAAATGTTTCTTTATTAATACACAGCTTCCAGAGGTGAGTTTCCTATTGAGGCGAGCTGCTCCTACTGATCTTGCTGCGGCTCAGATTCTGGCAACAGAAGTAGAAGATGATCTTATCCTAGCGGGTAAGATAAGAAGGGATGCTAATAGAAACAAAAGCTCCTCTTCTACTAAAAACCATTCCACAAGCACCACGGATCCCATGGTGCAAAAGCTAGCAAATGAATTGCTGGCTCTCAAAAGACAAATGTCCCAAGGTATATCTACGCCTCCTTCTTACCGAGATATACCCAGGAGGACATTCCCAAACAATTCATATCAAGGCAATGCTGCTAGGAATCAAGGACAGCAAAACCGTCTTCCTCCTACTCAGGGGAAGCTTGCTATTGAGGCAGCGCCGGTCAACTCTGCTGTTGGCTACTATGAAGCCGAGAATGAACTCTCTTTCCAACCTGAGTTGGAATATGAAAACGGTGCTAATCTCTTCACAGAAGGAGAACAAGAGTTAGCTGGCGACTCTACCATCAGCTTTCTGAACTACCAGGACGAAGCTGAAAAGGGAGAAGTGAGTGAAGGAGCATATGCTGTTTTCACTAGGTCTCAAAATCAGTCATCTCCTCAAGCTGATAAAGGGAAGGTGAGAGAGGAATCTCAGCCGGCGATTTCGATCGCTAAACGGGGGACTCCACTACCTTTCCAGTCAAAAGACCCAGTGGTAAATAAACAGGTAAGTGTTTCTAATGAATTTGCACCTTCCACTTCTAATCCTCAGACTAGTGCTGTTTCAACCAAAAATCAAAATGATGGTTTTTCTTCCTCCGTATCTAATTCTTTTCAGCAGTTCGACATAATAGACCATGCTAGGAGAACTAAGATACAAATGTCTGAAGTTGAATATTTACAGGCTAATCCTGAACAGTTTGATAGATTAGCCAAATATGTCAAAAATAAGACCGTCCCTAAAGGACAAGAGTTTCCCAAAGCTACTCATGACTCCTCTAAAAGTAAACCTACCCAAAACAATCTTGTTACTACTCCCCCTGAAGCTTCTGGAAAAATCGAACCCTTCTATGTTTCCCTATTAGTAAATGGCCATAAATTGAGCAATTGCGTAATAGATTCTGGAGCCTCAGACAATGTGATGCCTACTAAGGTAGCAGATGCCCTTGGCCTCACCTTAACCAAAACTTTTGGGAGGTGTTTCTCTATGGAGAATAAGCAAGTTCCACTTTTGGGTCAAATCAAAGATGCCCAATTTGCATTTGCAACTTTTCCAGATAAGAGAATCAAGATGACAGTCTTGGTAGCTGATGTTCCAGCTTCATACGGCATTCTCCTTGGACGTAATTTCTGCAAAGATGTGGGTGGTGAGTTGAACATGGATTTGTCTGAAGCTAGGATACCCGTTAAAGGTGTCATGCAGAAATTGCTTCCTGAGAAGGAAGCGAAATATATTGTTACTCAAACATCAAACCCCAAAGCTCAAATTTTGTTTGAATCCTCGGGAATGGGTAACTATTTTCTATCTACTGAAGATTGTTCCGATTCATCAGATGAGGCTACCTCGGGTGATAGCTCCGATATGTCAGATGGAGACTCAGAGGAGTTTTCAGACGAAAGTTCAGGTAAAGATATAGCAATTCCAGATTCTTCCCTCACCGATGAAGAGGAGTCTTCTGATCAGAGGAAGTCCAAGAAATCAAATTCTGATGGAGTCTGGATTTTAGAATTTGATGGCAGCTATTCTTCTACCGGTTCTGGAGCCGGAGTGGTTTTGATATCGCCACAAGGTGATATTTTGCCTTTTTCATACAAGCTACAATTTGACAATACCAATAACACCGCCGAATACGAGTCCTTGTTGCTCGGATTGGAAGCGGCGCGTGCCAGAGGTGTTAAGATCCTTCATGCTCAAGGGGACGCCGAATTGGTGGTTTGTCAAGTAAGAAATTTGTACCAAACAAAAAATGAAAGGTTGAGACACTATCACAATCGCGTATGGGATTGCATTGAAGATTTCGATGCTTTCAATATTTCAGCTGTGCCAAGAGAGTTCAATGACCGTGCAGATTCATTGGCTGTTTCCGCCACTCTCATGGTGCCTCACAAAGATTTCAAAGGAAATAAGTACACTATTGAACTGGTCTTCCGACCAAGTGTACCTGATAACGCTGACCATTGGCAGGTGTTCAATGGTGACAATCAGATCATTGCTTTCCTAGAAAAGATGGATAGCTTTGATGAGCTTTACTTTGAAGGAAGTGAATCACCACCTCGTGAATATGTTTCTGAGGTAGATTCGCAGACGGGCGAAGAATTTCTACAGTTGAAAGGAAATAAAATCCCAAAAGGATTGGTTTCCCTTGAGAGGCTCTTTGATAAACACGACAGGTATATCAAGCAGCGGCAACAACAGCAGGATTCGAATTCCTCCATGGAATTTGAACAGGTCAATTTGGGTACAGAAACAGATCCTAAGATGGTCAACATCGGAAAATGCTGCACTGCTGATGAAAGATTCAAATTCATTACCCTCCTCTGCCATTACATTGATGTTCTGGCTTACTCCTATGATGATCTGAAGTCTTTCAGGCCTAAGGAGGTTCGACACGAAATTCCCCTCAAAGCTGGATCATTGCCTTACAAACAGAAGCAGAGACAATACAATCCAAAGATATCAGGTACGATTCTTTCTAAAATTCAGAAGATGCTGAATGCGAGGATTATCTTTCCAATTCATCATTCCACATGGATTTCAAACATAGTACCTGTAAGGAAGAAGAACGGAGAAATCCGTATCTGTGTTGATTTCAGAAATCTCAACCAGTCTTCTTTGAAAGATAACTACCCTTTGCCCATCATGGACCAAGTATTGCAAACAGTAACAGGTTCAGAAATGCTATCTATGTTAGATGGTTTTTCAGGGTACAATCAAGTGGAGGTAAAGGAAGCTGATCAGTTCAAGACCGCCTTCACCACACCGCGGGGCACATTTGCATATCGCAGAATGCCTTTTGGTCTGATCAACGCTGGCGCAACATTTCAGAGAGCGATGGATCTTGCTTTCAGAGATGAAATGGGTAAGTTCATCGTGGTGTATCTCGATGACTTGACTGTGTTCTCCAAAAACCGTCATGATCATGTACATCATTTGCGACAAGTGCTGGAGCGCTGTCGGCAAAATGGTATTTCACTCAATCCCAAGAAGTCAGTTTTTGGGGTAACGGAAGGCAAGCTTCTCGGACACATTGTATCCCGAGAAGGTACTAAGATCGACCCGGAGAGGGTCAAATCTATTCAAAGTCTCACTCTGCCAGCAAGTAAGACTGCTGTTCATTCTTTCTTTGGAAAGGTGAATTTTCTGCGAAGGTTCATTCCTGAGTTTGCAGAAAAAACCCGTCACATTGTTAATATGATGAAGGGTAAAGCCACTTTCCGTTGGACTGCGGAAGGTAAGGAAGCATTCGAGGATATCAAGAGAGCTATTGTTCATGCTCCGGTTCTTGTCTGTCCTGACTACACTAAGGATTTCCTAGTCTATAGTTACGCTTCAGAACACACACTTTCAGCTATTCTGGTTCAGCAGAATGAGGAAGGCGTTGAATCCCCCATATCATTTATGAGTTGTCCTCTCAAAGCTCATGAATTAAAGTATTCGAATATGGAGAAGCATGCCTACGCCGTAGTCAAAGCGGTTAAGCATTTCAGGTTCTATATTCTAAATTCACACACTGTTGTCATGGTGCCTGATACAACAGTCAAATCCATCCTAACTCAACAAGAGTTCGGAACGAAGAGAGGTAACTGGATCGCTAAAATTCAAGAATTCGATCTGGATATCAAGCCTACCAAGCTTGTACGGGGTAAAGGTTTGTGTCAATTGATCGCAGACAACGTTCCAAAAGAGACAGGGGACGAAGAAGAAGAAGTTGTGGACACGCCAACTGTTCTTTTTGTTACTACAACTGACGAGTGGTATTCCAATATCGCTCATTTCCTTACCTATGGTGAGTGCCCTTCTCACTTGTCTTATAAGGAAAGGAGAACTGTCAAGTTAAAAGCTGCTAACTACGTCCTTTGGGACAATGGTTTGTACAAGAGAAGTCTTGACGGTGTATTTTTACGTTGCATGGATAAAGCGCAACAAGGTAAACTTTTGGAGTCTTTCCACAATTTGGCTTGTGGTGGACATTTTTCAGCACCTGTAACGGCTCACAAGATTTTGCGAGCTCGATACTATTGGCCCACACTATTCCAAGATGCGTATAATTGGGTACATAGGTGTGAGTTATGCCAGGAGTTTGTTGGGAAACCAAAATTGGCAGCCTTACCTCTCAAACCAGTGGTGATTGAGGAGCCTTTTCAGCAATGGGGTATTGACTTCATTGGCGCAGTGAATCCATCATCAAGTGCCGGACACAACTATGTCCTCACAGCAACAGACTATTTTACCAAATGGGTGGAAGCTATTCCAGTCAAACACGCCACTTCAGAGGTGGTATGCAGTTTTCTTAAAGAAAACATTATTTCGAGGTTTGGAATCCCAAACAAGATTGTAGCAGACAATGCTACTTGTTTTTCCTCTTATGAGATCACTGAGTTTTGCTACGAGCATGGGATCACTCTTTCCCATTCTTCAGACTATTATCCGCAAGGGAATGGTCAAGCAGAATCAAGCAACAAGAATCTGGTCACTATCATCAGGAAGCTGGTTGATGAGAATCAGAGAACTTGGCATAAGGCATTGTTCGATGCTTTATGGGCAGATAGAATTACACCCAAAAGAGCAATAGGCATGTCGCCATTTCAGCTTCTATATGGCCTGAATGCGGAGATACCGATCACCTTGGAATTGCCAGCATTGAAGTTGGTAAAGGCATTGGAAGATAGAACTTTTGATAGTTCTATTGATAAAAGGATCATGTTTTTGGCCGAACTTGAGGAGCAGCGCACTGTTGTGGTGGACCGTATTGCTGAGCACCAAAATCAAGTAAAGAGACTCTTCGACAAGAAGGCAAAGGCTCGTGAGTTTTAGGTTGGAGATCAAGTCTTGTTGTGGGACAAGAGGAGAGAACCAAAAGGAATGCATGGAAAGTTTGATTCCTTGTGGAGAGGTCCATTCACCATTCATCAGTTCTGTGGTGAAAACAGTTTCTTGCTGGAGTATCAAGATGGAACACCATTCTTGTTGCCTCACAGTGGACAGCATCTGAAGCACTTCAATCCTTGAAGTTTCAGATAAGTTAAATTGTACATTTGTATAGTTTTGTGTTTTATTTTTGTGTTTTCGTTTAGTCTTTGTGTCTTTTTCTTTTTTAGCTTGACTCTATAGCCCAATGGCATGGATGAAGGCACTTAGAGACTGGATTCTACTCCCCTCAATCGTTTCAAAGTTTGATTGAAGGAAGTTCCCCAGTTAGAGCCAGCTGTTGTTCTCAAAATCAGCTACGCTCATTTTGTAGACAACCCCACGAAACTTGTCCGTTTCGTGAATCTACACTCTAAGCTCGCAAATCGAGAAAAGATTTTCTTGTTCTCGTGCGAGGTCAGTTGACATTTTAAAACTCGTTTGCGACGTTTCCTTGAATTAATTTCTCGATATTTGCGAGGAAAATCCAAGTCGTAAATCGGTTAAGATGTTAATTTTAGTCGTTTTTTAAGTCTAAATTTTTTACTCTTGAGATGCAAGAGCGGCAAAATTTGCCGCTCTTACATATTAAGTTTTGTTTTTGATGCGATGGCGGCAAGATTGGCCGCTATTACATCGCTTTGAGTGAAATGTGCGAGAGCGGCAAAATCCGCCGCCATCGCATATCTTTCGTTGGAATCACCTAGCCCATGTTAGGGCGGCCTTTTTCGCCGATGTCGCACTTTCGCCAACAAGGATGTCACAGCGGCCGAAATTGCCGCCCGAACGAGATCTTCGGGATTCTGCCGTCGAGTGCCATTAATGGCCACTCGTGCCAGGCGCTTCAACTCCAGTTTTAAACTTTTAAAAAGCTTTTTCCCCTTGCCACTCGTCATTCCTTATTCACAAGTCTTCTGCGCGACTCACTCGACGCTTGCTTGATCACACCATTCCGAATCGCCGACGGATCTATCCTTAGGGTTTCCACTTCGAGCACGGGTAAGTTTCACCTTTCCTTCGTCGTTCAACTTTTCCTTTAAGTTTATCATAGGTTTTTGTTTTTGATGTTGGTTTTTAGTTTTTATTTACGTTTCGTGTTTGTTTAGAGTGTTGTTTTCGTTTTGTGTTGTCGTTGTTTTTGTTCACCTGCGTGCCCTAAATTCTACCCCGAAAACCCTAAGGATTGCGTGCCCTAAATTTCCCAAACTCACATCGCATTCCTCTCATACAACATCGGCGGATTTTGCCGAGCTTTCAGTCTTTGGTTACCTCTATTGAATCAGCGAACATCCCGTTCCCTGCGCTCAAACTTGCCGATGTTATCGAATGCAACGTCGGCGTTTTTCGCCGCCCGGACTTCTTCACTTTACCTTGCTATGTAATGTCGGCGAAATTCGCCGCTCGTACATATATGGAACCCCCATGTGGTGTCGGCAAAAATCGCCGACGGAACATCGAAAAGATATGAAGTTACTAGTTATCAAATGCAGTGTCGGCAAAAATTGCCGCTCTTACCAAACAAACCTCCGCTTTCCTATTTCCTGCATCGACGGCAAATTTTGCCGCTCCAACCATCTAACGGTTCTCTCAAACTGCACGGTCGGCGAAATTCGCCGCCGATGCACAATATCAAACCCCTCACATGCAAGGGCGGCGAATTTCGCCGCCCATACAAAAAATATCTCAAATTTTCCTAACACTGGAAAATTTCCAATTTCATTTTCTCGAGCCCGCTTCTCCTCTGATTCTTGGCCAGCTCGCACTATAGCCCTTTTTCAAGCGCACTCCCATAGTCGTGATCGTCAACATGCAATTTTCCCAGATTGCCCATATTTTCCCTGATTGCATGATCATGATTTCTGTTACAGTTTCTTCTGCGGAGCTCCTTTCGACGTCAAATTTCTTCTCAGTGAAAGATCGTCCAAATGACTGATTTGTCTCCGAAGAAGGCAAAAGCTATGAAGTACAAATATCAAGGTGTTTTCCCAATCACCTCAGTCCACTCTAATGTTGAAGATATTAGAGATACAGAGATTGGCCATGTTGATATGGCTGAGTTTGTAGAGAGAACCAAGTCGAGCAACCCCAGTGCTATGATGAGGAAAATAGTGGAAAGTAATATTCATCTGGTATCCTCCTTCCCAGTGGCGGCTCACAATACAGAATTTGTTCTTCAGTGCGCCCATTTCTACAACAAAGATATCAGAGCTGTGGTGGACGCCAGTGGTAATGTAATGATCAGGTTGGATCCTGAGTTTATTGACAAGGTGTTCATGTGTCCTCCTGCAACAGAGGTGTTGAAGCTTGATTTCACCGAAGCTCAAAAGGAATATGATAAGAATCCAGAGAAGGCGAAGAAAGTAATCAACAACAAATGGTTGAAGATTGCGAGGTCAAGTTTGTCTAGATGGCCACGCAGCTTCCCTCGAAGTGATTTCGTGGAAGAAGTTGGTGACTTGATTACCCTCCTCAGCAGGATAAGAGGTTTGTCTTCCTCTTCACAATTTCAGGAATGGATGTATCCCTTCATTAAGGTCATACTCCAAGGCAAGCAGGTTATTTTCTGGGGAGAGCAAATCAGTAACGCTTTGCATGATCAGTTGACGAAGGTATCCACTACCTCCAAGTTCTTCATGACTTCCTATCTGGTATACATTGCAGCCTCCATGAGGATTTTTCCAAGATTGTCGTCAGAAGGGGATAGAAGAGTAGTCCCAGTATACCAGTACTATTCTCAGCTAACATTGAAAGGCTCAATTCACCATTTCAGGAGAGTGAATGATGCATTCTTTGCTGTATTCTTGTGTCTTTTCAATCCCCAACTGGAGCAGAGAAGAATCTTAGATGAGGCATGGACAGTGGTTAATGGTTTTGGTTGTATGTTTTTGCAATTTCCATCTTTCTCCTACTTGAGGGTTGGCTTTTTCCAAGGTTACCCTTATATGCTTCCAAGGTTTCCTTCAGATAGATTGGTCTTGATGGAGTTGTGCAGGCAAATGATTGTCGTGCATAACAAACAGATGGAACTCAAGAAGCCTGGTTTCAGATTTCCTGTAGAAATCAGTAGATACTCAGTATTGACTGCCGCAAAGGCAAGAGCTATGGAAACGGAGATGCAGCTGGTCACCATGAAGCAATTCAAAAGGAGACCAAAGTTTGATTACCGGGGTGTAAAGGATAAAATCAAGAGGAAAACACAGTTCCATGAACCCATGGTGGAAGATGTCTGGATAGATTTGAGAACAGAGGAAGACATCAGGAAACTGGACTATAGCAGGCTGTCTCTAGAGCAAATTGAATACCTAGGACTTGCTGATATCCCAGAGGACCTTGTGGATGATGGAGAATTGGTTGATGCCAAGTATGAAACAGAACAGATAGCTGGTACTCCTCTACCGCCAATCCAATGGTCCCAAAAGGAGCTGACTTCCCTAAGGAAGAGATTTGAACCTATATTGGCCAACACCAATAAGTGGCTGGAAGATAAAGGAATTACGCTGAAGGAATTCCTCACTGGTTCAGAAACTGAAGTTCAAGAGCAAACTGGTAAGAAGGTTGAAAACAGAACGAAGAATAAGAGTGATGCTCCATCATCCTCTAAAACACATAAACCTAAAATCAGATTTGTGACAAAGAAAGCAAAGGTTGTTGAGAAGGAACCTGAAGCGAAAGATATGGAACTTGAGGAGCCAGCGGCCGAGGATCCAACAACTGAAGAGCCAGCTACAGAAGAGATGGATGTCGAAGACAAGGGGTCAGAGGAACAAGATAAAGAGGCTTTGTCTCCACAAGACAATACACCTGTTGCACCCCCTGTGCCTGCTTCCCCCATTATCATTCCTTCCTCTGAATCCCCCTCTCCTCCTAAGATAATCTTTGATAATCCCCAGGGCACTTTTGAAAATGTTCTCCATTCTTCTGATTCCATTCCTAGTTTGTCTTCTTCGTCATTTGATATAGGAGATACTTCTATGTTTGATCATTTTGTGATGAATACTGAGCAAGTTTCAAGTGCCAATGTAACAGGTGCGGTTTTTACCAACACCCCGCCTATTGTATCTACCACCAGCACAAGTACAGTTCCAGTAACACCAGTGGTAGGAATGGACTCCAATGTGAATACTTCTCTGCTGCCACCTTGGTTGTCAGCTTACACACCAAAGAGAAAGAAGCAAGTCATCTCTCCAGATGAATTTGATTTCACTAAGCTGACACCTGCAAAACCTAAGGCTCCAAAGAAACCAAAGATCCTTTCAAGGGTACTTGAAGAAAAGGGGCAGAAAGTTTTGGAGATAGCAAAACCCCCACAGGATGCAACTGTCGAAAATTTTGACATGAATGACTATTCTATTTCTAGGGTTGAATTGGGCAAAATCACCCATGAAAGCGCTAAAAATGATATGCAGTCAGCCATGGACATCCTGATCCAGAAATTTGACAAGAAAAAAGAAATGAAGGACTACTACAAGGCAAAAGCAGAACAGCTGACTGCAGTGGTAAGAAAAATCACGTTGAATTCAGAAGCAGTTACTCCAGAGGCCGTATCTGTAGAAGACCCCGTCATCCTGAAAGCGGAAAAGACTCACCTCAGAGGAAAAGTACTTGAAGAGTACTTAGACAGGATGCGAGCTCAGGGAATCTCTTTGCTCAAGGAGGTATTTGAGAAAACGGATAAGATGAGGAAAGTAAGAGCAGAACTCAACGATCTCATTGATGCCATCTCTCATGATAAAGAACAGAACTCAACGATCTCATTGATGCCATCTCTCATGATATTGAGCACACAGAGGATACTCATGATAAGTGGGTTGAAATGAGGAAGCTGAAAATGAGCACTTTAATATCCATTGGCGCCATTTCCAACAGGGATTCATATATAGAGACAAAGGAAGCTCTAATGTACAGGAGCAATGTGCTAAGAAATTTGATCAAGGATCTCGAAGCTGCCAAGGAAACCAGTGAAGAAAATGATGTTAACATTTTGCATAAGCTGGAGGAGTTGCCCTGTAAATTGGTATCACAGGATAACCAGTTTCTTTCTGCAGAAGAAATGGTTAAGGAATTTGAGGACATGTTTCAGCAGGAATTTGAAGACAAGGTATTTTCAATAACTTCTGTGGACAACATATTAGACAACCAGTTAACCTTGGACAATTTGAAAACCAGGTTAACCAATCATGCCAAGTCAATCACTACAGTAAGGGATGCCATAGTAAGGGCCAGGATGATCTTCAAAAACACATTCAAACCAGATAGCATTGAAATGCAGGCGACCTTCACTATGTATGATGATCACGTGAGAAAGGGTGGTGACACAAGTTGAAGCAGCTGGTTTTTTCCCTTAGTTTATTTTCTGATTTCCATATGTACTTTCAAAACAGTTTTGGACATTTTTACATGTACATTTTTGATATGCAATTACATGTAAAAAATAGGAAGTCCCAAGTCAATAAGGACTTCTATTTTTGAATAAGTCAAAGTAGTTGTAGATTTCCTAGATTTCTCAAGGTCTTTCCCTATAAATAAAGGGGACCTCTTTTATAAATATTATCTTTTATCTATTGCAAGAAAACTCTGGCGAATTGAAAAGCAAATCAAGACTTTGTGCTTATTGTGAAAATCAATATTCAAATATTCATCAATACAAGAAAGCAAGTTCAATTCCAATCTTTGTCTTGGGATTATTTGCGTTGTGATAGTTTTGTTCTTATGTCTTGCTATCATAATCTTAATTGATAATAATTGAAAGGTGGAGTTTGTTTCAAGTGATTGAAGAGCGCTCTAGATTTGATTCTGATAAACTTTGTGTTATCAAATCAGTTGTGGGTTATATGTTCATGTTTGTGAAAATACAACAGTTTGGGGACTTTGTGCTGCAAGTTGTTATATTTGAATTGTTTTTATCATATTGAAGAAGAGTGAAGACTTTGGGCTGCATTTTGCTTCAAAAAAGTTCTGGTTACAAGTAGTGAGTGAGGTAACAGAAAACTTTGTGTTTCTGTGATATTGTGATAATTTATAAGTTTTATATCGAGAGTTTGAAATACAAACATCTATTCTGAAAAAAGAGAATGAGATGAGATGGAACCACCCCAAACATAGTTTTTAGTGTACATAAATTTGATAAGTGTTTGATTTACAAAAGTTAAATAATTAGAGGGAACCTCCCCTTGCTGAGAGGAGAGACTTTGTCTCATCATAGCTGTGGCTGATATACCCATTTTGCCGTTAGCGAGTTAACGACAAAATATTCACCCAACACATCCGCTATATCCTTGAAACATTAGAGACCCTTGGGACCCTCAACCACGCGTCACTTTCCGACACATTTGATACATACGTCGGGGCCCACTTCGCTCTGTCTGCCAAGCTTTGAAACATGACAGAAACTACGTAGAGGCCGACACGTGTCAGCTTCCGCAGCAACTTAGAAACCTTTAGAAACTTTCTGGAAACATAAGTGGAGGCCAACACGTGTCATTGTCCGTGCTACCCTTGAGCAACAATAAGGGTCTTTCAGACACTTGGCAGAAACTGTGAAACTTTTAGGGTCTTTTGGGTGCCTCCACGTGGCACCTTCCGCGGCACTTTGAAACATTTAGAAACTTACTGAACTTCAGTGGAAGCTGACACGTGGTGCCATCTGCAACGATTCTTGAAACTTTAAGGGGCCGCCTTCACTGCAGACACGTGGCACGCTCCGCGAGAAACAAAAACAAAGGCGCAAATTTAAACTAGGGCTCGATAGTTGAAAGTCCCGCGGCTGTGGCATATTTTGACCCTTCTAGCCACACTTAGAAACATTCACAGACACTGGAAACTGTGACTCGAAGCAGTGACCCGATATGCATTTGACCCAGTTTTAACATTTTTTAGGGGCCGATGGAGATTCCTGACCCGCCACTGCATATTTTGACCCGCACCAATCTGATTTCTTGCATTTTTAACAACTGCAGAGGCCAAAATGTGTCAGGATTTTTGGATTTTTGGGAAGAGACCTGACTCAAAACCCCAAACATAAATTATTACTAACAAGTGTTATGCTTTCCATCAGAACTTACTGAACCTTTTCCACAGATCTTCGCAACTGCATCATCACCAAACCTAACTACTCCACCATCATATTTTTCAAGTTTAGCAAACTTATTCTTATCACTTGTCATATGATTTGAGCATCCACTATCAATGACCCAATCATCTTTTTCTCTTCTAGAATAAAAAATAGACATTATAGTCCCTTCAAAGTTAGCATTTGCTTCCGGACCCTTTTCCTTCACACAGCTTCCAGAGTTAGCAAAAATAGTTTCATCTCTTAGGGCTATGAATAAGCATTCATTACCATTATCATCCTCATAATCAAATTCATCATCAGATATACTTGCATCTTCTCTAACATAATAACTTTTCTTAACCATCTTACCTCTGTTTTCCCTATTCTTAATTCTCAGAGCTTTATCTGGACATCTTGAAGCATAATGACCTATCTTTCCACAATTGAAACATTTAAAAGGCAGCTTAATACCGAACTTTCCAGTACCTTTTTCATTTTTCTCACAAAGTTAGCTTCCACTTCATCAAAGACTTTCGGATTAGGTTCCACAACCTTCTCTAATTTGCCAGCCTTAAAAGTAATCTCATCCTTTGCAGTTCCACTAGTTGTGCCAAACTCTCTTATTTCAAAAGTAGTTAATGTGCCAAGCAACTGATCTTTGCTAAACTGATTCAAATTTTGTAATTCTTCAATAGCAGAAACCTTATGACTGTAATTTTTAGGAAGAGTTCCAAGTGCCTTAAATATCACCTCTTTATCATCTATACTTCCACCAAGTCCTTTGATGCCATTGACAACTTCATCCACCTTTTGCAATTAGCTTGTAATGTTTTCATCTTCATACATTCCCATTGTCTCAAACATGAGCTTTAAATTCTGCATTTTAGCTTGTTTGACCATATCATCTCCTTCATAAACACTTTTCAACTTTTTCCAAATCTCATTAGCAGTTTTCAAATGCACAACTTTCACCAATTTAGAATTAATAAGACCACTTAAAAGAGCATGTTTAGCCTTACCATCTATTTCATGAGATTTGACCTCATTTGCAGTGCTTACACCATTATTAGGTACAATATAATTAGACTCAATAGACTTCCAAATCTCATAACCAAGAGAGATCAAAAAAGCTTCCATCCTTACCTTCTAGAGTGCAAAATCAAATCTATCAAATAGGGGAACATCCTTCTTGTACACAAATCTACCTCAAGCTGTTAAGCTCTCTTCCAAGGAACCTTGATCTGATACCAATTGTTGGATGCACAAGACAACTGAGAGGGGGTGAATTAGTTGTATCAAAAATTTCAAACCCTCGCAAACATTCAGATCCACATTAACCTTTAAACATGTTATGATTATTAAGCATGACAAGCAAATAACTAAAATTGAATCATAACAACACCGCACACAAGAGAACACTAGATTTTATGTGGAAAACCCTAAAAGGGTCACAGTGAGGACTATCTCAAAATATAATGTAGTAGCAATACCAAATTAAAAAAGGCTCACTACCCAAATGAAAGAATGCTCACTGCAGGTGGACTCACTGTCCAAGTGGAATCACTACCCACTAAGAAAGAAAGAAAGAAGAGAAGGGTGTCTCACTGCTAGGATTTGAACTTATATAATTGCATCTAACCTATGTAGGGAGTTTAGTTCTAATGAAGCTCAATATACACCGCAACACAAACAACACCTTCACAACAACATTGAAAAATAGTACACTTTTGCTTGCTGCATCTAGTAGCCTAACACATGAAATCTCTCAATGTACCGATCAAATTCACATCACAAACATCATATCCCTCATGCATACTTACATCAACGAATCCTTGATACTTATTTATACTACCATCAATCATGAAAACATTCTCCATGGTCGGCAATACAACTTAATTCATAAATTTTAAACTAGGTCTAGAACTAATCATTCTCATGGAGGAAAGGAATGAATGTAGACCACATCACACCTTAGCACAAACCTAAATCCACTCTTACATGCTTCACCAAGCTTTCACATTCACCAAAGCACAACTGTAAATAGTGTAAACAACCAAGTCGACCAAACTTGAGTTAACACTATGAATTTTTAAGCACAAGTTTCGTCAAAGGTGAACACATCTCACAGATCTTACACAAAGCTTTAACACAATCTAGATACATCCATGAACATCTTGAAGTCACCTAAAAACCAACAAATTTAACCACAACAAATTTTACCTGAAGAAAGTTCGTAATTTGCTTACAAACAACATTGTCCAACTCTGCTACACAATAAATCATTTTCCGGAGCATCAAATCACAAACCTTCTAGATAGAATATAGATAAGGACCTTATAAGCACACAGCTAGAACCGCAACACCAGAAACCATTTTGCAAAGAAATGTGGAGCAAAACACTTTCTCCCAGACACACCACAAACACTGTCAAACATTGTTCTCAAACTAGTGAACACAACATTCACTACACAATGATTCGGAGCACCAAATTCTAGATTTAGCATCTTCAAACACTTCTAAACAACATGTCCAAACTACACACTCAAATCTCCAACACAAAATAAATGTAGAGCAAAAACTTGAACAGTATTCTATAAGCCAAAAGACTTCTTCATCACACTATTTCCATAATTAATCAAATTTTCTCAAAGTCACTTGGAAACCTTACAACATAAGCATATTCTCAACATTTTCAACACCTCCACAAAGAAACCAAATCACCTTTAGCAAGACAACTTAATCAAACAACAACTACGTCATCAGAAGACACAGTTGAAACCAATGACAACAAAGGCATGTTGACATCAATGACAACACCAATTAGCACATACTTGCAACAAATATTATATCATGTTCATTGAATATTAATACATACTTGTCCACTTTCTCTAGTGGAGTATTTTTCTAAAAGGGTTTCTCCATGTAAATTTTGTGCTATATGTTGCAAATTTATGGTTTGTTGATTTTGTTCTATTTACTAATTTATGCCTTCACTTATAATTATTAATGAGTAATCACTCTTAAGAAATTAAATTTTAGATTCCCATACTCTTGGGAAAGTTTTTATTGTAGTATTTTAACCTTGTTTATCAATAGATATCATGTTCAAGATATAGGGTTAAGGTTTGATTAACTAGTTAGTTTTATTTCTACCATATTATTTTTGTTGGGATTTACTATTTTTAGGCACATATGGTTTATTGTAGTATATGTTAGGTATTTTATATTGAATCTCTTTATATCTTAGCTATAGCTTTCAAGTGTGGGGGCCCCAATAGTGTTGCAAGTATGTGCCAACCAGTATTTTTATTGATGTCAACATGATTGTGTTGTCATTGGTGTCAACTGTGTCTTCTGATATTCTTGATTGTGTTGTAGGGTATTCTAGCTTGTAGGATACTGTTTGAGTATTTGCTCTGCATTTCTTTTATGTTGAAGACCAGAGTGTAAGATTTGGATATGTTTTAGAGAAGTGTTTGAAGATGTTAAATCCATAATTTGGTAGTCTGGATCGCTATGCAGTAGAAGTTCTATTCACCATTTTGAAGACTGTGCTTGGCAGCATTTGTAGTGTAACAGGGAGAGTATTTTGCTCCGTATTTCTCCATAGTTTGATTTTTGGTCTCGCGGTTTTGGACATATGTTTATAAGGTCCTTAGTTATCTTCATTCCAAAGGATTTGTGATTTGGTTCTTTGAAAAGCAAGTTATTGATTAGCAAAGTTTGACAATGTTTGTTATGAGTAGTCTATGATCTATCTTCAAGTGATATTTATTGTCTTCAAGTGAGATCTATTGCAGCTAGATTTGTTGGTTCCCAGGTGATTTTATGTTGTTTTTGGATGTCTCTAGATTGTATTGAAGGCATGTGCTTGATCCACAAGCTATGATTGAGTTCTTGGAAGCATGTGCCTAAGTATTCTTAGTGTTTGCACTAGTTTGGATGACTTGGGTGCTAACACTCTTTGCGGATGTGTTTCATAGATTGTAGAAGCATGTTGAAGTGTGTGAAGATGTATTTGGGTTTGAGATAAGTTGTGAAGTGTTCTTATTTCATTCATTTGCTCTACAAGTTTGTTTAGATCCAGACCTAATTTGAATTATGTATGTTTGCCAACCTTGGAGACTATTCCAATGGTTGTAGATTGTATTGTCAACCTTGATGTATGTTCCAAGGTTGATGATTGTTATAAATAGATTTAATGAATCCATGTGTTTTTTTGTGAGGCAAGGCAGGTAATATGTATTTCTCATTGGAACTAAACTCAGGAATATTGTAGATGCTATTATATCAGTTCATGGTAGTGAGCCACCCCTCGATAATGAGCCGCCCCTTGGTAGTGAGCATTCTTTTGTACAGTGAGTCCTTAAGAGAAGTGAACCCTAGGCAGTGAGCCTCTTTTGTTATTCAGTATTATTACTACATTATATTGTGAGCTAACACTCACCATGGTTTTTCCCTTTTAGGGTTTTCCACATAAAAATCTAGTAGTCATGTTGGTATGGTGTTCATGTGTTTAAGTTTTGATTCTACATTTCATGTTTAATCTTTATAATAGATTAAGAGGTTAAAACAAGTGAATGTGAATGTGATTTTGTTTAAGAGAAGTTAAAGTTTTTGATACAACTGATTCACCCCCCTCTCAATTATCTTGTGCCTTCAATAATTGGTATCAGAGTAAGGTTCCTTGGAAGAAATCCTAAAAGCTTAAGGTAGATCCAGGGATGGCACACAAAGACACTCCTTGGTTTGATGGATCTGACTATGCCTTCTAGAAGGTATGAATGCAAAGTTATCTTATCTCTATTGGTTTTAATGTCTGGAAAATAGTTGAAGATGAATACAAAATACCTAATGGTGGTCCAAGGACTATAAGTGAGATCAGGGCCTATGAGATTAGTGGCAAAGCTAAAAATGCTCTACTAAATGCTTTACCTAACACTAAAATGGTGAAAGTTGTGGATCTGGAAACTACTCATGAGATTTGGATAAAGTTGAAAAGTATCTATGAAGGTGATGCATTAGTCAAGAAGGCCAAGTTGCAAAACTTGAAGACCAGATATGAAACTATGTGGATGTCTGAAGATGAAAACATAACAAGTTACATACAGAAGATTGATGAAGTTGTTAGCAGCATCAAAGGTCTTGGTGGAATGATAGTTGATAATGATGTTGTAGATAAGGTACTCCAAACTCTTCCTAAATATTATAGTCACAAGGTGTCTACCATTGAAGAATTGTTTGATATGAATCAGCTTTCAAAAGATCAATTGCTTGGTAAACTGACTACTTTTGAAATGAGAGAATTTGGCACTACTGATGGCCCTGTGAAAACTAAGACTGCTTTTAAGGCCAAGGAAGAAAAGGCTGCTAGATTAGATAAATATGTTGTGGAATTAGATAAAGAAGAACTTGATGAGATTGAGATAAAATTTGCAAGCAAAATGAAAAGAGGCAGTGGAAAGTTCAAAGGTAAGTTACCCTTCAAATGTTTTAATTGGGGTAAAATTGGTCATTATGCTTCAAGATGTCTTGATAGAGCTTTGAAGATCAAAAACAATGAAAGTAAAGGTAAGATGGTAAGAAAGAGTTACTTTGTTAGATATGATGATGGTGTAACTGATGATGAACCTGATTTTGAAGATGGTAAGAAAGAGTTACTTTGTTAGATATGATGATGGTGTAACTGATGATGAACCTAATTTTGAAGATGGTAATGGTAGTGAATGCTTCTTTATTGCCCTAAGAGAAGAACTTGTTTCTGCTAATCTTGCAAGCTGTGAGAAGAAAGAAAGTCTAGGAGAGTTGTCTGCATTTCATGTTGAAAAGGAAGATGAATGGACCATTGATAGTGGATGTTCAAATCACATGACAAGAGATAAGAGTAAGTTTGTTAACTTTGAAAAATATGATGGAGGACTAGTTAGGTTTGGCGATAATGCAGCTGGTAAGATTTGTGGAAAAGGGTCAATTACTTTTGATGGCAAGCATAACACAAATGATGTTCTTTATGTCAAAGGCCTAAAACATAATCTTCTAAGTGTTGGACAGATGTGTGACAAATTATATAATCTGATATTTAAAGACAATGGATGTGAAATAAGGAAAAGCTCTAGAACAATAATTGTTGCTAGTAAGAAGACTCATGGTAATGATTATCATTTGAAAGGTGCTAATAATTGTTGCTTGTTGGCTCAAACAAATGAATGCTGGATATGGCATAGGAGAATCTTTCATATTAACTTTGATAATCTTGTGAGAATAAGCTCAGTTCAAGCTATAAGACACCTACCTAAGATTGTGAAGCATGCTAATGCCTTTTGCAAAGAATGTCAATTTGGGAAGCAAACAAAGACAAGTTTCAAAAGAAAGGAACATACATCTACCAGTTTGTTGGAAATGGTACATACAGACTTATGTGGTCCTACAAGAATAAGAAGTCTACAAGGTGATAGGTACTTCATGCCACTTATTAATGATTATTCTAGAATGACATGGGTTACTTTTCTTATAGAAAAAGTAGAAGCCCTAGATAAGTTCAAGGCATTTAAAGCAATGGTTGAAAATGAAATAGATTTGAGAATCAAGTGTCTGAGGTCTGATTTAGGTGGTGAGTTTACTTCAAATAAATTCAATGCTTTTTTGTGAAGAACATTTGATAAAGAGACAATTGTCTACCTCCAGAACTCCTCAACAAAATGGAGTAGTTGAAAGAAAGAATAGAATAGTTGAGGAAGCTGCTAGAACAATGATCAAAGAAGCTGACCTTCTGGAAGTATATTGGAAAGAAGCTATTCATATTGTTGTCTATATTCAAAATAGAGTGCAAGTCAAAGAAAATGTAAGAACTCCTACTATCAAGTATTTCAAAGTGTTTGGAAGTAAATGCTATATCAGAAGAGATGAAGAATTGGGAAATTTTGATGCTAGATGTGATGAAGGTATATTTCTTGGGTACTCTACTAAAAGCAAAGATTACCGATTCTATAACAAAAGATTGAGGAAGATTATTGAAAGTACAAATGTGAAGGTAGATGAAGATGGATACAATTCAGATGAGTCTGCTGATATAGAGAAAGTTCAAGAAAAAGACAAGGAAGTTTAGACTGAAGTGCAAGATGTTCCAGAAAAGGAAGCTCAAGTTAAAGAACAAGAAGCTCCAAAAAGAAACTATAAAATCCCCAAGTATGTGCAAAGAAATCATTCTAAATATCAAATCATTGGTGATAAGAGGAAATGAGTATTGACAAGAAAAGGAGCTGCAGAAGAGCATGTAAATCTCTACTTGATTTCAAAGGTTGAACCTAAGACAATTTTTTAAGCATGTAAAGATGAAAATTGGGTCAAGGAAATGGAAGAAGAATTGATGCAAATTGAAAAGAACAAGACTTGGGAACTTGTCCCTAGGCCTATGGATAAGAATGTGATTGGAACAAAGTGGGTTGTTAGGAATAAGTTGAATGAGATTGGAGAAGTGGTAAGAAACAAAGCTAGACTTGTATGCAAAGGCTACTCACAAGTGGAAGGATTAGATTATGAAGGAACTTTTTCTCTGGTGGAAAGACTGGAATCTATTAGATTATTTCTAGCATATGTAGAACATAAAGATTTCAAAGTATATCAGATGGATGTGAAGTCTGCTTTTTTGAATGGTGAATTGGAAGAGGAAGTATATATAAAGCAACTGGATGGATTTCAGTTATCAGATAAACTAGACATGGTATGTAGATTGAAGAAGGCATTTTATGGACTAAAGTAAGCTCCTAGAGCTTGGTATGCAAGATTGGATAGGTATTTATTGCAGCAGGGATTCAGTAAAGGGTTTGCAGATAGTAACTTGTATATCAAGGTAAGAAAAGATCAAATTCTAATTATTGAGGTCTATGTGGATGATATAATCTTTGGTGGAAATGAAGGTATGTGTAAGAACTTTGTTGATGAGATGTAAAAAGAATTTGAGATGTCAATGTGTGGTAAGATAAACTTTTTCCTTGGGTTGCAAATTAATTAGACAGATAAAGGCATTTTTATTTCATAATCAAAGTATGTCAAGGAGTTGTTAAAGAAGTTTGGAATGGAAGAATTTAAAATAGTTTGTACTCCCATGATAACTGGTTTTAAGCTGAGCAAAGATGATGAATCCCCTAAGGCTGATTAGACCAAGTATAGGTCTATGATTGGAGGACTGCTATACCTAACTTCTACTAGACCTGATATCATGCATGTAGTTTATCTTGTGGCTAGATTTCAAGAAGATCCTAAAGACTCACATGTTAAGGAAGTAAAGAGGATATTCAAGTACTTGAAAGGCACTTTTGATTATGGTTTGTGGTATCCCAAGAACAATGAATTCAACCTAAGTGCATACACAGATGCAGATTGGGCCTGATGTGTAGATGGAAAAAAAAGTACTAGTGGTGGTGTGTTCTTTCTTGGAGATAGAGTTGTGTCATGGTAGAGAAAGAAGTAGGACTTAGTGTCTTTATCTATTGTAGAAGTAGAGTACATAGTAGTAACATCATGTCGTACACAAGTGTTATGGATGAGACAAAATCTAAAAGATATCAAAGTTGAGTATGATGATCCAATTCCTATCTTCTGTGATAATACCAATGCCATCAATATTTTAATGATGCATTCAAGGACTAAGCATATTTCTATCAGGTATCACTTTTTGAAAGAGAATGTTGTAGATAAAGAAGTGAAGCTTGAGTATGCATCTACAAAAGATTAGATTGTTGACATTTTCACCAAGGCTCTTCCTAAAGACACATTTGAGTATCTCTGAGGGGAGTTAGGGGTTATTGCCCCTCCTTTGTTGAACTAGATACATAAGGAAGTACATTAGTCTAGTGTGGTTTAGGAGACATTCTTTTTGGACTGATGATGGAGGCTACCTCTCAGGGGAGCAGGTACAGATTTTAGAGAATGTTGCAGAGTGAAGGAAGAATTCAATGTAGTTAAGAACAAGAGAAAGTATGTGCAGTGGAAAGAGATGTGTTCCCCTTTTCCATTGATGTCAAAGTGGGAAATAGTTCATGTGATAAACATAGATAAAAAGAAAGCATTCAGTGATCAGAGAGAGTTCAAATGTGTAAAGAAAAAGGGGGAGTTCTGATGTAGAGTTGTGGTGCAGGAGCACCCGCACATGATCAGGATATAGGTCCGCATGATGACATACATGATCAAGATATAGGATAATTATCAGTATGATGACAGGATAGTCTATTTTTAGTATGTTTGACTTTATCATGTAATAAGGTCCATTGGACCGATGCTATGTATTAGTTCAGCATAGGAGTATGTGTAGGTAGTTAGAGATCGGGATAAGGTTATCTGAGCTGTCCTCTCTCCCAGCCGCTTGGAAGCTCCCAGCCGCTGGGAAGTGAGTTGGTAGTACTCGAAGGATTTGTTATATATACCTTCGATCTGTTAGGGTTTAGATAGATTGAGTTCATATTGATAGTTCATATTGAGTTTGATAGGGGTTTATGTTTAGGAGAGTAGTACTGGTGATATGCTATACTGGTGATCAGTCCAGATATTGTGAAGCAGAATTGTAAAAGCAGGACATTTGAATCTCAATTGAATAAGATCTCATCTTTTGCAGTATTTGAGTTGATCAGTTATATCTGTGTTGATTTCCTTTCTGTTTGCAAGTTAATGGGTACTTTCAACCCTTCCACCGGTTGATCCTGCAAATCGGTGGAATGGTCCTGTATCATAGCTTAGGTTGCATTTGTGTTTTCTGTTTATGCATTGCATTGTTCAAGAGATCTGCTAGGAGCATGCTGTGAACTAGCCTAGCATCCTCATGTGCTAGGTATAGAAAGATAAGTTGTTAGACTTTGGTTTGAAGGTGATCCGGCCCGGTCGTCACATTGTCTTTGTGAAATTATGCGGTTCTGAGTGTTTACATGCAGTGAACGGATACACAGGAGTCTGCATGTGCGTTTCCAGCCGGAGCAAGCCGCATCGTCGTCTGCGAATGCATCGCCATCCGGATCGGGTCGTGAAATTGTTGAAGTTTGCATGTTGCAGGTGCATCATGATGTTTTGAGTTGGATATATACTCAGTGTATATATCGCAGTCAGGATCATCTCTCGGGGAATCTCATCATCCGCATATCGCTAACGGATGCGGGTGTGAAAGTTAAGTTTTTTTGACTAAGTGTTGAAGAGTTCATCAGGGTGATGTGTGACGTCATCGTCATCAGGATATGACGTCATCGTCATCAGGATATTAAGAAATCCCTCTATGCGAGTTTATCCTGTTGTCGCTAAGTGGTTAAGTATCGGCGAAGGCAGGAAGTTGTATTAGCATCATCAGGAGGTTTCGAGAGAACCGGATAAGTTAGATCATGATGCTGTTGCTTATATCGTCGGGCAGAGGAGCATCGAAGGCAAGTTGTTGAAGTGGAACGTCATCAGGATATTTGGAACAACCGGATATTTAGATATCCTGCTGACGAAGGTGATATCGAATATCATGATGATGACGCTTGTATTTGGCACCCGATGAACAGTGCAACCGGAGGATGTTTGCGCCCGTTGAATATCATGATGATGATGATAGGCGACTGGCAGAGGAGGTGAATAGTAGTCGGCAGGAGGTTAATTGCGATCATCCGAAATATGATGATGCTGTTGGTGTCTCTAGGAAATGTGATGATGATGTTTAGCCGATAGTGAATTTTATCATGCTGTTTGTATTGTTGGCTACTCCTTCCTGTTAGGTTGCCTCCGTTGCGTTTCGCTCTGCATCATAGTACCAGGCTTTGAGTTTCATCAACAGTCAGGAGAAGCTGAACCACAGACATATGAAGTGGGTAGAAACCTTACAGGCTTTCACTTTTACCTTGAAGCATAAGAAAGGGGTCAAAAACAAAGTTGCAGATGCCTTGAGCAGGAGAGTTCTCACCGTCAATCAGATTCAGTTAGAGAGTGTTGGTATTGATTCACTCAAGACCATGTATGAGTCTGATGCAGATTTTGGAGAAATATATCAGGTCTGTACTTCTTTTGGGGAGAAATACCATGCTGAGTTCTCTGAATTCCTGATCCAGGATGGATTGTTGTTCAAGGGTGGACAGTTGTGTATCCCAAGGTGTTCCATGAGATTAAATATAATCAAGGAGAAACATTGTGGAGCCATGGCAGGTCATTTTGGTCTAGATAAGACCCTTGATCTGGTCAGGAGGCATTATTTCTGGCCTAAGTTGCAATCAGATGTCAGGAAATTTGTGGAGACATGTGTCATATGCCAGAAAGCTAAAGGTAGGTCAACTAATGCAGGGTTATATCAGCCCTTACCCATTCCTTCCAGACCATGGGAAAGTATCAGTATGGATTTCGTTTTAGGTTTGCCAAGGACCAGGAGAGGATTTGACAGTGTCTTTGTTGTAGTGGATAGCTTCAGTAAAATGGCACATTTCTTGCCATGCAAAACCACTGCTGATGCCTCATATATTGCAGATTTATTCTTCAGGGAAATTGTCAGAATTCATGGGTTGCCTTTGAGCATAGTTTCAGACAGAGATGTGAAGTTTGTGGGTCACTTCTGGAGAACCCTTTGGAGGAAACTGGGAACCAATTTGTCTTTTTCCTCTGCATATCATCCTCAAACGGATGGTCAGACTGAGGTAGTGAATCGTTCCTTGGGGAATCTGCTTAGATGCTTGACAAAACAGCATGGAGAGAAGTGGGACAATATTCTGTCTCAAGCTGAGTTTTCATATAATGATACTGTCAATAGGAGCACAGGGAAATTGCCTTTTCAGGTAGTGTATGGAATGCATCCCAGGGGAATTTTGGAGTTGCGAGATCTACCTACAGCAGATCCTGTTAGTGCAGATGGAGAAGCTTTTGCTGAAGCCATCAAAGAAGTTCATGATCAGGTCAAGACCCAACTCCAGCAAACTACTTTGAAATATAAGGAATATGCTGATAAGAAGAAGAGGGATGTTCAATTTGATGTTGGAGATTTGGTTTGGGTTCACTTGAAGAAAGACAGGCTCCCTAAGGGGAAGTATACTAAGCTCATGCCAAAGAAAGTTGGACCATGTCAGATTTTGCAAAAGCATGGACAAAATGCTTATGAGATCCAACTCCCACCTGATCTTGGTTTGTCTCCTATCTTCAATGTATGTGACTTAACTCCATACAAGGCTAATTCAGATGCAGATCAGGCTATCCTCCAGGATACAGTTGCTGAAGACATTCCTCAACATGATCCCCCACAGTTACAGAAAGTTTTGGATACCAGAGTGGTCAAACAGACCAAGAACAAAAAGTACTTGGAGTACCTCGTCTCTTGGAAGGGACAGCCGAACTCTGAAGCAGTATGGATGACTGCAGAATAGATACAGAAACATGGTGCCGACCTTGATACTCTCATCTCAAGTGGACTTGAGATTTCTTCTTTTGGGGAGTATGGTGCAGGAGCACCCGCACATGATCAGGATATAGGTCCGCATGATGACATACATGATCAGGATATAGGATAATTATCAGTATGATGACAGGATAGTCTATTTTTAGTATGTTTGACTTTATCATGTAATAAGGTCCATTGGACCGATGCTATGTATTAGTTCAGCATAGGAGTATGTGTAGGCAGTTAGAGATCGGGATAAGGTTATCTGAGCTGTCCTCTCTCCCAGCCGCTTGGAAGCTCCCAGCCGCTGGGAAGTGAGTTGGTAGTACTCGAAGGATTTGTTATATATACCTTCGATCTGTTAGGGTTTAGATAGATTGAGTTCATATTGATAGTTCATATTGAGTTTGATAGGGGTTTATGTTCAGGAGAGTAGTACTGGTGATATGCTGTACTGGTGATCAGTCCAGATATTGTGAAGCAGAATTGTAAAAGCAGGACATTTGAATCTCAATTGAATAAGATCTCATCTTTTGCAGTATTTGAGTTGATCAGTTATATCTGTGTTGATTTCCTTTCTGTTTGCAAGTTAATGGGTACTTTCAACCCTTCCACCGGTTGATCCTGCAAATCGGTGGAATGGTCCTGTATCATAGCTTAGGTTGCATTTGTGTTTTCTGTTTATGCATTGCATTGTTCAAGAGATCTGCTAGGAGCATGCTGTGAACCAGCCTAGCATCCTCATGTGCTAGGTATAGAAAGATAAGTTGTTAGACTTTGGTTTGAAGGTGATCCGGCCCGGTCGTCACATTGTCTTTGTGAAATTATGCGGTTCTGAGTGTTTACATGCAGTGAACGGATACACAGGAGTCTGCATGTGCGTTTCCAGCCGGAGCAAGCCGCATCGTCGTCTGCGAATGCATCGCCATCCGGATCGGGTCGTGAAATTGTTGAAGTTTGCATGTTGCAGGTGCATCATGATGTTTTGAGTTGGATATATACTCAGTGTATATATCGCAGTCAGGATCATCTCTTAGGGAAGCTCATCATCCGCATATCGCTAACGGATGCGGGTGTGAAAGTTAAGTTTTTTTGACTAAGTGTTGAAGAGTTCATCAGGGTGATGTGTGACATCATCGTCATCAGGATATGACGTCATCGTCATCAGGATATTAAGAAATCCCTCTATGCGAGTTTATCCTGTTGTCGCTAAGTGGTTAAGTATCAGCGAAGGTAGGAAGTTGTATTAGCATCATCAGGAGGTTTCGAGAGAACCGGATAAGTTAGATCATGATGCTGTTGCTTATATCGTCGGGCAGAGGAGCATCGAAGGCAAGTTGTTGAAGTGGAACGTCATCAGGATATTTGGAACAACCGGATATTTGGATATCCTGCTGACGAAGGTGATATCGAATATCATGATGATGACGCTTGTATTTGGCACCCGATGAACAGTGCAACCGGAGGATGTTTGCGCCCGTTGAATATCATGATGATGATGATAGGCGACTGGCAGAGGAGGTGAATAGTAGTCGGCAGGAGGTTAATTGCGATCATCCGAAATATGATGATGCTGTTGGTGTCTCTAGGAAATGTGATGATGATGTTTAGCCGATAGTGAATTTTATCATGCTGTTTGTATTGTTGGCTACTCCTTCCTGTTAGGTTGCCTCCGTTGCGTTTCGCTCTGCATCAAGTTGTGTCTTGATGTACACATCATCTAAAGACAAAGATATCACCAAACCCATGGGATTCCAAAATAATACTTTGGGTGTATCCATAAATAAAGAAAAAATCAACAAAAGCCTAAGAACTATCATGTCATAGGGCATCGATATACAAAATCCAAGAAAATCCATCTAAAATGCCACAAAATCCCACACCTCCAAAAGAAAAAACAAACACAATGTGGGTCCCCAAGAAAAACAATAAATTTAAATGGAGAATCCATATCCCCTCCAAATCCCAAATCCCCTATCCCCCATTCTACACCAAATACAAAAATCCCCAAATGTCCAAATCAGTAATCCCACCACACCCCATCTTGATCCCATAATAAAGAATTCACCATGAATCCTAAATCCCCATTACTCCTCACTCCCCATAAAAATGTAAGATTCAAAATTCACACTGATGTGTGCAAACATTGGTATTGATTCTCCTTGACCCCACAAAATTCCCCCATGCACCCATCCCCCCTCCTATATCCATTATCCAATATATACCTCCCATAACATCCCTCTCATCCATGCATTTACATGTAATCCATTCATCCTCCATCCAATCTATCATTCATCCCATCCACTTCTCCATCTCACTCAACCATCTACCAACATCCATATGCGTAATGACACTTGACATGGTCCATGTGCAATGTCTATTCTCCATCCTCCTCCAAATGAATATAAAAAAATCCCAAAAAAATTAGAACATTGTCCAAAATGAAAGTAAAAAATAAAAAGAAAAAAGAAAAAAGAAAAAAAGTAAAGAGAAAAAATTGTCCAATGGTGAAAACTATTTCTATGGATCCTTGGGTAAATACCATGATAAAATTCCTTGTGGGCATCATGCACAATCCCCCATACATTTGCACCCTACACTTTGGGGCAAGTCTCACCTCACCTATCACTCCTATCCACCATAACCATGTTTATCCTATTGTCTCCCATCCATTCCATCCACTATATCTCCCTAGCTATCCTATCATCATCCCATCCCCCCTTCCCACTTTTGATCTTGATAAGGAGAGGGTCAAAACATTCAAAACATCCTTTTAACACCACTTTGCATACATCCCTTCCAAGCATATCTTACAAACATCCATCCCCCCAACACCTTGTCATGAGAGACACCTATCTAGAGCGGGACTTCTTTTACTATACGACATAGTCCTTGGAGATCACATCTAAACCCCCTCCATCCACCTATCCTAAATCTTCTAATCCATCATGAACCCCTATCCCAATCCTCCTCTTATCCCCCTATCCTCCCCTTTGACACAGTTTTGACCTCCATGGGTAGGTCTAAGCACTTTGTTCCACCATCTATCAATCTATCCCTCCATCATCCAATCCCTTAATCACCCCATCCAAATCATCCTATTGTCCCTTTTCGATATACTTGGTTTTCCCTTGTCATTGGTATCTATCTAAGGGCTACCCCAAATGCATCCCAATACAATCCCTCCAATGATCCAAATCTCCCAAACATCCAAAGATCAAAAGAAATATCCTAATCCATGCAACATAAGCTAATAAATCTATACAAAATCATCCAATCACATCCATGGTCTTGTTCCAAGCCTTACTACAAGCCTTGATCAAACATCCATCATCATCATTGGGATATATCATTCTTGATCCTTATGTTGTTCTTATTATCATCGACACAATCCAACACCATCATTCCATCAATCTTTATCTTTTCATCTTGACCAAGGGAAACATCGTGTTTGTCTTTGTAGAATTTTTTGCATGTGTGCTTGCTTGTGTGTGTGCATTATCATTTTATCTTGCATCTACATTGGTCCCTATAACCTACTTGCCACAACAGTATCATGGTCTTTCATATCATGGTGCTATACAACATAGGTTTTCTTATGACCTTGTCGGTTGTCCCATCACAGTACTCACCAAGGTTGTCCAATGCCATGTGATGTGTTGGGGCATCCTTTTATGCCTGGGACACATTGTCACCCTAGTTCCTTATACCTTGGTGCATAATGTGTCATTCCATATCAAATAAGATTTCTCCCATCTAGTGCAGCATAACACATAAGGGCAGGTGCAAAAAGTTGGGGGGCCAAAAAGTAGCCAATTTTTTTTAAAAACACTTCTAAGACATAATGCAATTGCATTATAATGTGCTTGCATTATGGTTTTATGATGCCGAGCCTAAGGCTCAGCAACACCACACCATAACGTGCTTGCATTATAACGCGAATGCGTTATGGTTTAGTATTTTAAAAAAAACTACATTTGTGCTCATTTGTTCATTTCATTTTCTTTGCACTTGAGGCCTGTAAACCCTAAGGAGTGCACTCGTGTTATTGGAGACCAGTGTTGACACCAAATTCTTGTTGATTCATTGCCAAAATGTTGCCACGATGTCAAGGAGGCCAAATGAGTGAGTTGTATTTATTTTTTTGTCTGAATTTGTTTCTAAATAGGTAGGTTTAAGTTGATTTTTGATGTAAATTTCCTTAATTGACAGGAATTGATAATGCATCTCCCCTTCCTCCTCCTCCTCCTAAAAATCCACAAAATCTTGAATCACCTAAACAACAAATACCTACTGAAGAACAACCCCAACAACAAACACCTCCATTCATTCCTCGACATGCCCCTAGAACACAAGAAAATCTAATGGGGTAATTTTTTTTTTTAAAAATGAATCTACATAATTGCAAGGTTGAAAGATCCTACAACTTCAACCTCACATAGATCCATGCTTGCTCAATCTCTTGAATTTATGTTATCAAATGTAGATTTAATTAGGAAGCAAATATTTAGTTGGTCAAAAAAGAGGAGAGAATTTAGAGATTCTATGCAGACAAGTTGTCATATGAACAAGTAACAAATGAACAAATTACAAAATTGGACTTGTGTTCCATTTGTATAGACCCATGAACAAATCAACCTCTACCCCTTACATACAAGAGGTTCCTTATCCATTGGTGCAACAACCAAGAGATAAGGGAGAATTTGGGGTACAGGTGGTGGATGGTTTTTGACCATCCTCCATGCAACAATAATGAGGTCCCACAATACTTTTTGAGGAAACTCTACTACAAGTTTGTCAAAAATAAAGTGCCAAACTATTTTAATATGTGGGACTTCTAGTGTAGAGGTGAGGGGTCAGCATAGGATAGACCAGGGGCATGTGTTGACCCACAACAGCCAATGAGACGAGCACTTGCCATACCAGCCCATGAGCATGTGTCTATCCCTTTCATTGTGAAGAAGAGTGTTGAGATCGAGACAATTTAGTCCATTAGTGCCTTGACCCAGAGCATCATAGAGCATGTTAGTCCTGTAGCATAGTGTGGGATGGGGGAGAGTTTGAGGAGTAGGGTTCCACCCCATACTTGTCAAGGTTGCGGGTCAGCCTATGGTTATGACCCCACGGATAGTCAGGACGCAGGTGCGCGGGCTACATCTGTAGCTAAGTAGATGGTGATGACAGATTCCCTCTTAAGTGAGACTTTCAGCCTTGATACTCAGGTAAATGTTAGCAAGTTCATTGAATTTAATTTATTAAATTTTATTTTTGAAATGCAAGATTAACTAATTTAGTTTGATGATTTTAATGAAATTTTAGGGTCATAGCGTTGATGCATTTTTCAGTGGTTCTCCACCTGCATATTACACTACAACATCTACTGCTGAGATATGTAACTAGTAAACAATTATAAATATTACATGTGAATAGCATTGTTATATGAATGGTATTCTAATATCTAATTTTGGATGTTGAATAGGTTAATCTTGGAGATTTCACAACACCTACTAGTGGTGGTGGAGTTCAAAGTTTCCCTTAGGTAATAAAATAAATAATTTAACTAATGAATTGTACTTCCTAGATTTTTTTGTATTTTATATTCATATCATTGATTACATTGCATTGCACATCTTTAAAACTCAAAGCATTACTAGACATTGCATAACTAATAACTAGATGTTGATAGATGACAAAATTTCAATTACAATATAGTTATTTGAAAAAATGCCTCAAAGAAATGTGGTCTCATGGAATGCCATGACAAGCAGATGCATAGACAAGGACATCACTATGAGACCACATTTCTTTGAGGCATCTTTTCAAACAGCTCACTGCCTTGTCTATGCTACCACATTTTCCATACATGTCTACCAAAGCTTGTTGATCCCCTCCACACTATTCTTTGACAAATTCTCTCTAATAAACTCATCCAATTACCATCAATTAGACCCTAAGACATGACACCAGAGAGGGGCATGAGCCTGTGACTCTTATATAGCATATGATTAACTCCAACATCATCTAGGTTTTACGTATTAATTATGGGGGAAACAAGTCACCCCTAACCAAAATCTTCAAATCTACACTAACCCATTCCCCTACAAACTATGTCAATCTTATTGGTTTAATTTATTCCATCCCTACTTCTGATCCTATATCTAACCCACCTATGTCTAATGAGGACCCTTCATTTAATACTGCTATATTCTTTGAGATGAAAGAGAGCACAAAATCCTCCAAGAACTCACATAAACATGCACCAAAAGAGCACAACAGCAATGGATACTTGAGGAAGCATAAGAAAGAGCTATAGTATATCACTAAGAGAGCCAAATCTTCACAAGAGTTCACAACTAGTTGAAGAGCCAAGAGAGTTCACCATAGAATGCATGAGAATCAAAAGTGAAATTCAAAAATCCACCACATGAAATGGAAAACCTAGAGATAGAGTCAAAATAGAGATATTCTGAGCTGCAAAGAGGTGTTACTAGAATCTTGAATCATGAGCCTAATATATTCTAATAATGGACCATGACCATTTCCATTCCTACAATCTGATAATGTTTCATTAGTTTGATATGTTTATAAATGAAACTTGACTATTTTGACACAAATATCTTCACCAATGAACCACCATTGTTTCAAGCCTATAATTTAATAATTGCTTAATAGCTTGATAACTTCACCAATGAACCATGATTATTACAAACTTGCACTTTAATAAATGTCCATGTAATTTATGTCTAAACATCAATAAACCATGGCTATTTCAACACCTAAACTAAACAATTTTTCATGAACCAATATATTTTCCAATAAAATAGAACCATTTCAATGTCTACAACCTAGTATTTTCTTTTGATAATTTCTAACTTCTTAAGGGAACCATGAACTTTTCTTAAAATTATCAAACTCCTCACTTCAAAATTTTAAAAACTTTCAACCCACTAAAGCTTAAAATTTAATATTTTTTTATCAATTACACTATGTTTAAACCAATCAACCTAACCAAAATTATTATCTACAACTTAGTAATCAATATCAATAGACCAAAAAGCACAAGACTCTATAAAACCTTAGGGTTAAAGTAGCACAACCCCTTACCCTAACTAAACATACCACCATATTTCCAAGGTGTTGATATCATACAAATGCTCATGGCTCCTTTATTCTTCTTAAGGGCAAAGTAAAACACCTCTTTAAATACACAACCACCTTTTCTACGGACCCCTTAACCTTTGAAATGATCAAAGTTCCCTCATATGATATACTTTACATACTTGGAGCCTAGTAGGGTTCTAATTTCTATCCATAAGGGAGTCGATCCTATCTTCCCTATCCAAAATAAGAAAGAACTTATTTATAATTTCAATGATTGTTACCTCCAACATTCATAGTTCTCAACCCAAGAAGCTAGATCAAAAGATTAAACTCTTGGTTGAGATGTTTTTGATGCCCATACCTAAGACTTTACTATGGGAATTGATGGTGAAGAATGTGTATTATGTGTCTAGTTGTATCATAGTGATGCATTGGTGACAATGAATATCTTTTTTCGGTACAATACAAAGCTTCATTACAATATCTAGACAAAGTACATTCTGCATAGTGGGATACCTTTAACATGTTATTTGTAGAGTTAGATCATGTTATGTATTTATATGGGACCCTTTTACATTTATTTTCTTGGTTGGAGTCCTTTCCACATAGTCAGAGTTTTTATCACTTTTAGTATAATTTAGGTGAACATGACTTGTGTGCTTTATTGTGTGCACTTCCATGTTTAGGTGAATGTGTGTGTATGTTAGGAGCCATGACTTGCATCAATATTCTAGTTTTCGTAATTGAATGATGTTTTATTTTCAGATGATGTAGGCTGCAGAGACACCTCCCCAAGTTCATAGGACAATGGATCATGGTGTGTTCTCTGCGATTCATAGCTCCATGCCTTTGATGGGGGTATGAGGTAGATTAGTAAATTTCAAATAACATTCGTTGTTATAGTTGTTTATTTTTGAAAAATCAACTGATTATTGATTTGAAGTTTAATTTCTATCTGGATGGTTTCTATAGGACATGACATCGCCATAGCCTAATCCTAGTACTGAGGCAAATGAAGAGACATATTTTCTAGTAGCGATAAGTGATTATTTTGTTAAATGTTTCACTTTTTATAATGTAATTTCTATATATTAGTGTCTATACTTTTTATTGTAACAACTGCAGATCCATGAACAACTAAATAGGAGGAGCAACCCTCGAGTATGTGGTAGACCACCCTTATACATGTCTCCATCCCCTCAAAGATCAAAGGCTGCTCATGATCTATTCTCTTCACCGGACAGAGGAGAATGACTTTTTATCAGGTTCCTTTGTTGTATGCCTATATGGCATTTGTGGTCATATATTTTGTATTGCATATAGTTGACATTGTCTGCCTATATGGTATTGTTGTAAGCCTATATGGCTATTTCGTATATATGTTATACTTATGTCGATAGATATTGATGTATCCCTATATGGATATTTGGTTAATACAAATCATTTTTGTTGATGGTGTCCATATTTGCATTATAAATCCATGCTTCAATGGATATTTGTAGATGGTTTACTTCAAATATTTAAAGTCCAATTGTATTACATAGTAGGATTTTTAAAATTCAATCCTCTTTATGGCTCTCATAATCCACTCAGCACACAAAGCTAATCCTTTGAAGACACCCAACAAAAGAGTCCTTTAAAATAAAAATGAATCATCATGTTGAATATCAACACGAGATTGTATATTAAAGTCATAAAAACTTGGGTTGTGTGTGGTGAATTTATTATAGTGGAAGTGGCATCAAATAAGTATGGTAATTTCTCCCCATGTAATAGACAACTAGTGAGATGGAAGCTTAGTCCTACATGCACAATAGATTGGGGCTTTCTTATCTCAATATTGTATGATGTCACAATCACTTTCCATGGTATATGTGGAATAATCTCTACTTATATGTAAGGGTTTTAAAAGGGCTTGAATGGCCATTTATGACATGTTTACTAGAATTTGTAGCCACATCCTCCTCATTAGACTAGCTAGATTGAATGGTAAAATAATACTATCAAGCATACATGCCACTTTATTCACATTTATGGGTGCTAGTTGGTGCATGTTCACTATGATTCATACAAGGTCACCACCATAAAGCTCTATCATGTCACTTCTAAGTTGAAATAGCAACTACTGAAATAGAAACAAATGAAATAATGCTTTCTTGATAAGTTAAAAGAGCTTGACCCTTAAGAGGGCTAATGTCTTTTACTAGTATGTAAAGTGCTACATGAATGGTTGATGCATTGATGTTGAAAGCAATCCAATTTATTGGGGTGAGAAATAAAAAGGATGATAATGCATGGAGAACATTTGTAGAAACTAGAAAGTGTTATCTTTATGTTCTCACAAATACTGATGACATTTCAAAGGTGAAAAGTTGTGACCCTTCAAATAGGAAAGACTATGAACATTTTATAATAAAGGGTAGTGACCATGCATAGTGTATATGTGCCCAATTGGATGTGTTGCCACTAACAGTTTGGCCCCATGAAGAACAAAATAAAAAGTATCCTACCTTGCAACTTTACACTACATGCTTATGACAATTTTTGGAGCAGCAAAAAAATCTTTCACCACGGGCAAATTCCTTAGAGATATCAAAAACAGAGAGAGGTTATTGTAGAGGGGTTGTATGTGATTGTGTAGCCTCAGACAAAATGTTTCTAAGTGACACAGTTTCTGAGTAATAGCTCATAAAAAATTACTGCCTTTTTGCACTTTGGTCTCTTAAGGGATATCGCCAGTTCAATGTAGCTCAGACTGTTTCGACATGTTTAGGTGCGAAATAGGACCATACCTAGCCTAAACTATTGCAAGTGTGTGCCCAACTGGTGTTGTCATTGATGTCAACATATCAGTGTTGTCATTGGTGTCAACTATGCTCTTGTGTTGATTCTTGTTTGTAATGAGTTAGATGTAGGTGTTGGAGATCCTGATATTGAGGATATTGAGAAAATTTGCTCCTCTGATAGAAACAGTGTATTGCAAAGTAGCTTTGTTTACAAAAGAACAATCTAATAGTTTGCTCCACATTTCCTGTAGAATGAATATCTTTGTCTATAGATTGGAAGTTATTTAGAGGCATGTTTGAAGATGCTATGTTCCAAGTTTGAGCCTCTGGTATAAAGATTTGAGTGAGTTATGTTCACCAGAGTAAAAACTACTTTTTCTGAGTATTCACTGGTGATAGGGAGAAAGTATTTTGCTTTGTAATCCTCTGCAGTTAAGTATTTTAGTCTGTGATTCTGGAATCAAGTTTGTAATGATGATAAGTGCCTTCAACTCCAATGGTTCATGATTTGGTGCTCTGCAAGCGATCATTTCCTTATGATAGTAGCTGACAATGTTGTTCATGTGCTCTGATTTGAAGAATCTTCTTGACAAAGTAGCTAGAGATTGTGTGGCTATTCCTGGTGATTGCAATGTGCTTGTGGATGTCTCCTAATTGTGTTCCTACCTTTGGATTGGTCCACAAAGAGAAAATCAGATCATGGATGAAGATTGTTCTTAGAAGACTTAGTGATAACACCAATCTTAGCCGACTTGGTTGTTTCCACTACTTGCAAAGATGCATTGAAGATTGTGGAAGAGTGTCGTGGCATGGAAGAATGAATTTGAGTCCTAGCTAAGGCATAACATAATGTACATACATCTTTTCCTTATCTATTTTTGTTTAGGTCCAGACCTATTCCTATGTATGTTTGTAACACCGACCTTGGAGAATGTTCCAAAGATTGATGAATGTAATGCCAACCTGGATGTACATTCCAAGGCTGATGAATTGTATAAAAGTATGTAATGTAGTTGCAAAAAAGGTGTCCAAGTGTGAAGATGAAAAGATAGTGTGAAGGTGTAAGAAGAGCATAGCAGAGTTGTTATACTGTGCTTCAATGGAACTGAACTCACGCATGAAGTAGATGCTATCAAATTAGTTCAACAATCCTTGGCAGTGAGCCACCCTTTGGTAGTTAGCTAATCTTGGCAATGAGCCCTAACTTTTGCAGTGAGCATTTTGGGTAGTGAGCCCTAAGGAAGTGAGCCTCTAATTTTTGGTATTGCTATAACTTATTTATTTTTGTGGGCTAACACCCACCGAGGTTTTTCCATTATAGGGTTTTCCACATAAAAAATCTGGTGTCTCATGTGTTGATTGTGTTATTATGTTGAGCTTCTTATTTCATGCTTTCATGGTTAAATTTGAATAACAGTAAATAAGTGTTTGATGTGTTGATGTTCATAAGTGTTCAAAGTTTTAAGGACAAATGATTCACCCCCCTCTCTGTTGTCCAATGCATTTCAACAATTGGTATCAGAGCAAGGTTCCTTGGGAGCAAGCCTAACAGCTTGAGGAAGACCCAACATGTCTTACAAGAAGGAAGCTTTGCAGTTTGATGGAAAAAATTATGCTCTCTGGAAGGTGTGAATGAAAAGTCATCTCCTTTGCCTTGGATATAGAGTATGGAAAGCGACATAGACAAAGTATACTATACCTCTGAATGGTTTGACAACTGAAGATGAAATAAAAGATTTTGAGTTGAACATAATAGCCAGAGATGCTTTATTAAGTGCCCTATCTAACACAGAATAGATAAAGGTCACAGATTTTGAAACTGCTCAGAAGTCTAGGAGAAGCTGAAAAATCTGTATGAAGGAGATACGTCTGTAAAAAGTGGCAAATTGTAGGGTTCGAAAGCAAAATATGAGAGTTTGAAGATGAGTGAAGATGAGAACATAACAACCTACATGCAAAGAGTTGATGAAATTGTCAGTGGAATAAAAGGAATGGGAGGAACTATTGATGAGAAGGAAGTTGTAATAAAAATTCTTAGGTCATTACCTAAGTCCTACAGTCACAAGCTAGGTGTAATTGAAGAAGTAATGACTGTGAAGGATGTCTCTAAGGACGACTTACTTGGAAAGATTACAACTTTTGAAATGAGAGAATTTGATGATGCTTTTCCAAAGGTTGAAACTGCTTTTAAAGATAGCACTTCAGAAAAGACTTCCAGAGCTGAGAAGTACAAAGTGGAATATGATGTTGAGCTTGATGAAATTGAAGCCAACTTTGTTGATAGACTACAAAGAGGCTCTGGTAAGTATAAAGGCAAATTACCTTTCAAATGTTTTTTCATGTGGTAAGGTTGGTCACTATGCTTCTAGATGTCCTGAAAGAATTGAAAGGAATAGAAAAAGATTTGAAAGCAAACCTAGAGTTCCAAAGAAATGCGACTATGGTAGAGACATTGATGATAAAGATGTAATAGATGATGAATCTGATGATACTAATACTAGTGCAAATGAGTGCTTGTTTATTGCTATTAAAGAAGAACCTGAGACTACTAATCCTACTAGCTGTGTAAAGGAGGAAAAACTAGTGAGGAAAGTGCTCTGGTTGTTCAGGTGGAGAAAGATAAGGATGAATGGATTATTGATAGTGGATGTTCACATCACATGACCGGTGACAAAAGTTTGTGAGTTTCAAAAAGTATGATGGAGGACTGGTTAGGTTTGGAGATAATGCAACTAGTAAGATTTGTAGGAAATGATCTATTTCTTTTGATGGAAAGAACACTAATAATATATTATATGCGAAGGGTTTAAAGCATAATCTTTTGAGTGTTGGTCAGATGTGTGACAAAGGACATGATCTGAGATTCAAAGATAATGGATACAAGATCATGGAAAGCTCTGGAATAGTTATTACTACTGGTAAGAAGACTAGAGATAACATTTAGCAGTTAAGAGGAACTAATGATTACTATTTATTGGCCTAGGCAGATGAGAGTTGGTTGTGGCATAGAAGGATGTGTCATATAAACTTTGATAATTTGGTGAAGATAAGTTTAGGTCAGGCTGTGAGAGATTTACCAAAGCTTGTGAAACCCACCAATACCATTTGTAAGGAATGTCAGTTGGGAAAGCAGGCAAGAACTAGTTTCAAGAGCAAAGAGCAATTTTCTACTGGCTTCCTAGATCTAGTTCTAGAATGACTTGGGTTACTTTTCTAAGAGACAAATTAGAAGCCCTAGATAATTTCAAATCTTTCAAGGCAATGGTTGAAAATAAAATAGAACTGGAAATCAAATGCTTGAGGTCTGATAGAGGAGGTGCTCAAGTTCACATCAAATGAATTCAACATTTTCTGTGAAGAGCAAGGGATAAAGAGACAATTGTCTGCACCTAGGACTCCTCAGTAGAATGGAGTTGTGGAAAGAAAGAACAAGATAGTTCAAGAGGCTACTAGGACAATGATGAAGGAAGTAGATATGCTAAAAGTTTTCTGGAAAGAATCTATACATATCGTTGTCTACATTCAAATAGAGTTCAAGTGAAAGGTAATGGTACTAAAACTCCTTATGAATTATGGAATGGAAGAATTCCTATAGTAAAATATTCAAATTTTTTGGAAGCAAATGCTATATCAGAAGAGAAGAAGATTTAGGGAAGTTTGATGCAAGGTGTGATGAAGGAATCTTCCTTCAATACTCTACCAAGAGTAAGGCCTACCGGTGCTACAAAAAAAGGTTGAAAAAGATTGTTGAGAGTGCAAATGTGAAGGTGGATGAAGACAAAGGAAGAACATTTGATTTGAATGGCTACGAATCAAATGAACCTATTGTCACAATATATGAGAAGAAAGAGGAACAAGAAGATAATAAAGATGAAGAAGAGATGGCTACAGAAACTATAGTTAAGACTCCTAGGTATGTAAGGATCAATCATTCAAAAGATCAAATTATTGGAGATAGAAGCAAAAGAGTATTGACAAGGAAAAGAGCTACAGAAGAACAAGTGAATTACATTTCTTTCTAAAATTGAACCAAAAACTATGAATGCAGCCTATAATGATGAAAATTGGGTAAAAGCCATGAAGGAAGAACTAATGTAGATAGAGAAGAATGAAACTTGGGAATTAGTTCCTAGACCTGCTAATAAAAATGTTATTGGAACCAAATGGGTTTTCAGGAACAAGCTAAATGAAAATGGAGAAGTTGTAAGGAACAAAGCAAGGCTTGTGTGCAAAGGATATTCTCAAATTGAAGGAATAGATTTTGAAGAGACTTTTGATCCAGTGACTCAGATTGAAGCAATTAGAATATTTCTGGCATTTCTAGCTCACAAAGATTTCAAAGCGTATCAGATGGATGTGAAGCCTGTATTTTTGAATGGTGAGTTGGAAGAGGAAGTTTACATTGAGAAACTAGAAGGATTTCAGTTATCAGACCAAGGTGATATAGTGTGCAGGTTGAAGAAAGCTTTGTATGGACTCAAGCAAGCTCCTAGAGCCTGGTATGCAAGGTTGGATAAGTACTTATTGCAATTAGGGTTCAATAAAGGTACTGCTGATAGTAATCTCTATTTCAAGATTAATAGTGATCAAATTTTGATTGTTGAAGTCTTTATTGATGACATTATCTTTGGAGGCAATGAAGGTATGTGCGTGAAATTTGCTGGTGAAATGCAAAAAGAGTTTGAGATGTCTATGTTTGGTGAGATGATTTTTTTTAGGTCTGGAAGTTGATGGTGACTGATTGTCATTGATGTCAAAAAGATGTTAAGTTGATGATGATGCAGATATGGTAGGATATCTTCATGGTTTTGTGTTCATATTGGTTCATTTTTTATTACCATGTTTATGACTAGTTCATACTTGGTTCATTCTTGTTTGTGTTGGTTCATTTTTATAGATCTTATGCAGTGGTGTTTGAAGGAATGATGATGTAGGAATAATGCAATGCATATGTCTTGTTATGCAAGGTTGATTAACAAGTTGTGTTTCATGTAGCCATATTGTTCACATCTTGTCCACCAAAGTACAGACCAGAAAACATATTTGAATACTTGTTTGAGTTGATTGTCATGGGTTGTGTCTTCATTAGGTTGTGGCTTTAGAAGATGGTTATGATGGATAGGTATTGTCTTGGTGTTGGTTCTCTTCATAATAAGAAGGTTTGATGCTCATACTAGAAGTTTTCATTCTAGTTGTCATGCAAAGTTGTTATTAGAGAAATATCTCTTTTGGTGTTGGTCATCAGGAGGTCAGTGGTCCTTGAGTTTTGTGTTTATTCTTCATATGCTGCATATTGTCTTGATTTCATGTTGCAGAGGAATTCATATGGTGACATAATCATATACAAAGGTATTTCATGTGTAGAGAGATATGATCATTCAAGTTCATGACAAGATTGGAATTAATTTTTAATGAAGATATTAATTCTGTTTATGAGCTCAAGGTTTATAAAGGGTTTATAAAGTTCTATTTTCATATCATTCACTACCCTTACAATGACAGTTACACTTTATGTTTTAATTTCACTTTGACCTGTGAGAGAAGGTCATTTCACTTATACAACCTGCTAGAGGGGTCACATGTCGTTGTGTATAACCGGCCCCATCCTTGTTCAATCGACTGCATTAGTTATGTGTTACATGCATCGGGCATGAAAAGTTCATCGAAGGTTTGGTTTAAAAGTGCAAAAGGAACACTAAAGGAAATCAACAACCCTCATTTAAACCTTGTTTCTCACCTTCTTGTCTATAATTTGACGGCTTGTGAAATGTCAACTGCATTGTTATGGCTATTCTTAGTATGTTTTAAAGAGGCAGTCTATTGAGCATTTCAAGGAATTCTTTTTGGGAAGTTTTTTTCTTATCCTTTTAATTCGTGGCATCTAAAAGGATGTTGATTTATTATTTTGAAAAAAGGCATCTTTTTGAGTGGAAGATTAATGGTTTTTAGAAGCTATACCTTCTAATTTTTCATTCCAATAAAGATGGGTTATGTGAGTGGGGTCCGAAGAAAGAAGATTTTTTTTAATTTTTTGGAAGAATGTTTTAAGTTTTTCTCTCTTTGTTCTCATGATAAGTTTAAAGAGATTTTTTAATGGTGATATTGAAATAGGTGAAGATGATTTTTTTAAGAAGAGCGTTGGAGATATTGAAGAAATTTTTCAAGGCAGTTTGAGAGATGTTTTTGCAGATTGATTGAAGGCATCTTACAGATGAGAAGTTTAAAAGATTTTCTTGGAAAATATTTTTTTCTTTTTTCAGATGGAGGAGATGATTTTCTTGAAGAAGAATTTCAAAGGATTTTTGGAGATGAACAGAGGCATTATTTGTGCAAAAATAAAATGTCATTTTATGATTTCTAACTCTTTTTTTTTTGCAGATGAAGGAAGATGAAATGATGTGATTTTTGTTTCAAATGCAAGGACAAATTATCTTGAAGAAAATATTTATATAGAGAAAAAAATTCTTCATAGATGAAAATGATTATGCAAAGTAGATGAATATGAAAGGTCATTTCATATTTAATGGTATTGCAGGTGGATTGATGGTAGAGTTGAGTTGCAGATCAACATGCAATGATGAAGATAATTTTATGAAAATTCTCTTAAAAAGAAAACATAGATGAATGTATATGTGAACTAATTTGCAGTGAAGAAGACACATTTTGTAAAATGTTCTTGATGGAGAATCAGATGATTCCAAGGATGAATTATCAAATGATTGAAAGAAATGATGGAATATATGTTGCAGATGATTTGATTTTAATGGTGCAAATCAGATTGAATGGCAATCACTTCTTGCACATGCGATCTTTTGTTTTGATTGATTGAGAAAAGCTAGTGAGGCAAATTCAGCTAGTGAGGCTTCTTGTAGCCAGTGAGGCTTGTATGGTCAGTGATACCTATTTATATGTATTAGGGGTTGGTGCTCCTTGAAGTTGGTGCTTCTAAATATTATAACCAGTGAGGTTTTTGCTTAAGACAGTGAGGTAGTTTTGAGTGGTTTTTCTACCCCAGGAAGGGTTTTCCACTTGTTAATTTCTTTGTGTTATGATCTCATGTCTTTTGTAGTTACATATTGTTTAGGGTAAACTTTGATTTATTGATCTTTTGTGGCTTAGATGTTAAAATTGTCCTTTCACCCTAACATTAAAGGATCTAGGGTTGAGTGATGAGCACTATCATACCCTAGAGTCACTTACAATGAGGGGAAGCTTGGATTAGGGAATTAATTATCAATTTTTCCTTCTCCTATGCTTAATTGACCATGAAAACCCTAATTATGCAAATATGACAACAAATTAATGAATAACGAAAAAAGCTCATGCAAATGGGAGTAAAATGCTAAATTATAGAATACCTATTTCCATGGTCATTTTTGTCTTCTTGCTCCAAGGTATGCTCTTAGGTGCTCCTGCACCAATTCTCTATCACCTTTTCTCTCAAAAAGTGACACCTTATAGATATATGCTTTGTTCTTGAGTGCATCACTAGATTCTTTGAAATGTTTATACAACTTGTATTGTCATAGAAGATTGCAACTCAATCTTCATACACAACTCTTATGTCCTTCAAAGTCTACTTCATCCATAACACTTGAGTGCAACAACATGCTGTTGCAATATACTTTGCTTCTGCAGTAGATAAGGAAATTGAATCTTGCTTTTTGCTCAACCATGAAACTAACCTATTACCCAAGAAGAAAGCACCTCCAATTGTACTTTTCCGCTTCAGAACCTTGAAAATAGGTATTCTATAATTTGGCATTTTACTGCCGTTTACAAGAGCTTTTTTCGTTATTCATTAATTTGTTGTCATATTTGCATAATTAGGGTTTTCATGGTCAATTAAGCATAGGAGAAGGAACAATTGATAATTAATTCCCTAATCCAAGCTTCCCCTCATTTGTAAGTGACTCTAGGGTATGAGTGTGCTCACCACTCGACCCTAGATCCTTTACTGTTAGGGTGAAAGGACAATTTTAACATCTAAGCCACAAAAGATCAATAAATCCAAGTTTACCCTAAACAATATGTAACTACAAAAGACATGAGATCATAACACAAAGAAATTAACGAGTGGAAAACCCTCCTGGGGTAGAAAAACCACTCAAAACTACCTCACTGTCTTAAGCAAAAATCTCACTGGATACAATATTTAGAAGCACCAACTTCAAGGAGCACTAACCCCTAATACATATAAATAGGTATCACTAACCATACAAGCCTCACTGGCTACAAGAAGCCTCACTAGCTGAATTTGCCTCACTGGCTTTTCTCAATCAATCAAAACAAAAGATCTCATGTGCAAGAAGTGATTGCCATTGAATCTGATTTGCACCATTAAAATCAAATCATCTGCAACATATATTCCATCATTTCTTTCAATCATTTGACAATTCATCCTTGGAATCACTTGATTCTCCATCAAGAACATTTTACAAAATGTGTCTTCTTCACTGCAAATTAGTTCACATATACATTCATCTATGTTTTCTTTTTAAGAGAATTTTCATAAAATTATCTTCATCATTGCATGTTGATCTGCAACTCAACTCTACCATCAATCCACCTGCAATACCATTAAATATGAAATGACCTTTCATAGTCATCTACTTTGCATAATCATTTTCATCTATGAAGAATTTTTTTCTCTATATAAATATTTTCTTCAAGATAATTTGTCCTTGCATTTGAAACAAAAATCACATCATTTCATCTTCCTTAATCTGCAAAAAAAAAAAAAAGAGTTAGAAATCATAAAATGACATTTTATTTTTGCACAAATAATACCTCTGTTCATCTCCAAAAATCCTTTCAAATTCTTCTTCAAGAAAATCATCTCCTCCATCTGAAAAAAGACAAAAATATTTTCCAAGAAAATATTTTAAACTTCTCATCTATAAGATGCCTTTAATTAATCTGCAAAAACATCTGTCAAACTACCTTGAAAAATTTCTTCAATATCTCCAACCCTCTTGTTAAAAAAATCATCTTCACCTATTTCAATATCACCATTAAAAAATCTCTTTAAACTTATCATGAGAACAAAGAGAGAAAAACTTAAAACATTCTTCCTTTATCATGAGAACAAAGAGAGAAAAACTTAAAACATTCTTCCAAAAAATTAAAAAAAATCTTCTTTCTTCGGACCCCACTCACATAACCCATCTTTATTGGAATGAAAAATTAGAAGGTATAGCTTCTAAAAAGCATTAATCTTCCACTCAAAAAGATGCCTTATTTCAAAATAATAAATCAACATCCCTTTAGATGCCACGAATTAGAGGGTGAAATTATCAAACTCAGAAAAGATTATGATGGTCTCAAAGTTTTGTCCAAGAAGTATCAGGAGTTTGAAGAGAGTACAAATAAGCTGCATGAGATATTGGGCAAACAGAAGCTTCATATGAACACAACTAGTTTAGAATATGAAGAAGGAGAGTGTTCCAAAGCCAGAAGGAAAAATATTTTGAATCATCATGTTGCTACATCTGAAGGTAAAAGGAAGAGTGAAGCTGAACAGAAAACCAAACATGAATTTGTGCACAATCAAAGAAGGAATTTTAGAAAACCTACTCCTGTAAAACAAGCATACAAGTACAGGTATAAGTATTCATTTAATGGTTATTGTTATACTTGTAATCATTTTGGACACAAAGTAATTGATTGCAGAAGGAATACTAATATTTTTTGTTACAAAATGGATAGAAGGAATGATCCTGCATGGAAGCATATCATAAATGCTCAAAGGATGTCAAAAAGGTATTATCAATCATTTGATTATGATCACAACATAATTTGTTATAATTGCAACACTCTTGGACACAAAGTACATAGTTGCAGAATGTATGCTTCACCTGATTTGATAGGTTTGAAAATGACAGAGGCTGAAAAAGGTTGGAGGAAGAAAAATCTTGTGAAAGTATGGAAGAAAAAACAAAGACAAAAGAGTACATATTCTAAACTTGTGCATATTGCACAAGTTACATCATCAGTTGAAAACCAAATAGCATGAAGTAAGGGGGAGTTGTTCATGTCCTATCAATTATCCCCAAGAAGTTACAGGAGGATATCAGTTGATGTTTATCAATATGATGATCTTGATATGATGATCTTGTTTTGTTTATCATGCTTTCCTGATAATGTTTGAAATGAAGTTTCTGATGATATTGAGTTTCAATGTATATCAGTAATATAGGTGTTCATGATCAGTGACATGTTTAGTGGTTCATGATGTATACAAGGTGTTTATAATTTGTTAAAGGGTTTAATGCATAAAGAGATTGTCGAGGTTGAGTATCTTATCCTATTTATATCATGTTGGTACTCACAAAGATTGAGTTGTCAGGATATTGCAATTCAAATGTTAATGATATTAATCTTCATGTATTTTGTTCATGTGTTTTTGAGCTATGTGTCTTGCATGAGAATTGAAGCCTTCAACTGGATTGGATGTCAAGTCATGCTCATTTGGAAGTGTGATGTGATAATTTGACATGTTTCTTTGATGATTCTCATCATTAATATGTTTCAGGGATGTATATGCAAATTGTGTGGCTCTAGTTTTGAAGTGGTTTTAGGTATGTAATTCAAGTTATGACAATCTAGATGTGCCTTGTATTTCATCAAGTTCTTTAATTAGATCAGAGGCAGTTAAAGGTGTGTCTTGAATTAGTAATGGAAAATGATAATTGTATTGTTCAAGTACTAGTTGGTGGTGTGGCTTCTCTCATTTCTCTTCTACAAGATTGAGTGATCTTGTTGTCACTATCATGGAAGATTTGAAAAGGTCTTATCAAAAGTGGTCATCATATCATCTTATGTTTTGAATTGTGTGATGAGGAGTCTTCATGATTTTTGCCTACAATGTGGTTCATCAAGTGTATTGATGTGTTTATGATATATTTGCATAGAGTTCAAATTCATATGTGTCATATCAAAAGAGTTGATATTTGGTTAAGCAGAGATATGTCAGTTTTTCATCTTGATTTTTCATCTTGGTGTTGTGTCAAGAAGTGGTATTTTGTTGACATACATGTTTCATTATGTCAGGACAGTGGTCAGTGATGGTTATTCTTGTCTGTGATTGCCAGTGATATTTATGAGCAGTGATTTGTTTGTGTACTTCAACACAGGGGGAGCAAATAGATTTGTGTCTTTGTCATCAGATGTCAAAAAGGGGGAGAAAGAGAAATTGCATCATGAAGTTTTACCATCAATGACAAAGGTGGAGATTGATGGTGACTGATTGTCATTGATGTCAAAAAGTTGTTAAGTTGATGATGATGCAGATATGGTAGGATATCTTCATGGTTTGGTGTTCATATTGGTTCATTTTTTATTTCCATGTTTATGACTAGTTCATACTTGGTTCATTCTTGTTTGTGTTGGTTCATTTTTGTAGATCTTATGTAGTGGTATTTGAAGGAATGATGATGCAGGAATAATGCAATGCATGTCTTGTTAGGCAAGGTTGATTAACAAGGTCTGTTTCATGTAGCCATATTGTTCACAGGTTGTCCACCAAAGCAGAGAGTAGAAAACATATTTGAATACTTGTTTGAGTTGATTGTCATCGGTTGTGTCTTCATTAGGTTGTGGCTTCAAAAGATGGTTATGATGGACAGGTATTGTCTTGGTATTGGTTCTCTTCATAATAAGAAGGTTTGATGCTCATACTAGAAGGTTCATTCTAGTTGTCATGCAAAGTTGTTATTAGAGAAATATCTCTTTTGGTGTTGGTCATCAAGAGGTCAGTGGTCCTTGAGTTTTGTGTTTAGTCTTCATATGCTGCATATTGTCTTGATTTCATGTTGCAGAGGAATTCATATGGTGACATAATCATATACAAATATTATTCATGTGCAGAGACATATGATCATTCAAGTTCATGACAAGATTGGAATTAATTTTTATTGAAGATATTAATTCTGTTTATGAGCTCAAGGTTTATAAAGGGTTTATAAAGTTCTATTTTCATAACATTCATTGCCCTTACAATGACAGCTACACATTATGTTTGAATTTCACTTTGACCTGTGAGAGAAGGTCATTTCGCTTATACAACCTGCTAGAGGGGTCACATGTCGTTGTGTATAACCGGCCCCATCCTTGTTCAACTGACTGCATTGGTTATGTGTTACATGCATCGGGCGCAAAAAGTGCATCGAAGGTTTGGTTTAAAAGTGCAAAAGGTGCACTAAAGGAAATCAACGACCCTCATTTAAACCTTTCTTCTCACCTTCTTGTCTATAATTTGACGGCTTGTGAAATGTCAACTACATTGTTAAGGCTATTCTTAGTATGTTTTAAAGAGGTAGTCTATTGAGCATTTCAAGGAATTCTTTTTGGGAAGTTTTTTTCTTATCCTTTTAATTTGTGGCATCTAAAGGGATGTTGATTTATTATTTTGAAAAAAGGCATCTTTTTGAGTGGAAGATTAATGCTTTTTAGAAGCTATACCTTCTAATTTTTCATTCCAATAAAGATGGGTTATGTGAGTGGGGTCCGAAGAAAGAAGATTTTTTTTAATTTTTTGGAAGAATGTTTTAAGTTTTTCTCTCTTTGTTCTCATGATAAGGGAAGAATGTTTTAAGTTTTTCTCTCTTTGTTCTCATGATAAGTTTAAAGAGATTTTTTAATGGTGATATTGAAATAGGTGAAGATGATTTTTTTAAGAAGAGGGTTGGAGATATTAAAGAAATTTTTCAAGGCAGTTTGAGAGATGTTTTTGCAGATTGATTGAAGGCATCTTACAGATGAGAAGTTTAAAAGATTTTCTTGGAAAATATTTTTGTCTTTTTTCAGATGGAGGAGATGATTTTCTTGAAGAAGAATTTGAAAGGATATTTGGAGATGAACAGAGGTATTATTTGTGCAAAAATAAAATGTCATTTTATGATTTCTAACTCTTTTTTTTTTGGCAGATTAAGGAAGATGAAATGATGTGATTTTTGTTTCAAATGCAAGGACAAATTATCTTGAAGAAAATATTTATATAGAGAAAAAAATTCTTCATAGATGAAAATGATTATGCAAAGTAGATGAATATGAAAGGTTATTTCATATTTAATGGTATTGCAGGTGGATTGATGGTAGAGTTGAGTTGTAGATCAACATGCAATGATGAAGATAATTTTATGAAAATTCTCTTAAAAAGAAAACACAGATGAATGTATATGTAAACTAATTTGCAGTGAAGAAGACACATTTTGTAAAATGTTCTTGATGGAGAATCAGGTGATTCCAAGGATGAATTGTCAAATGATTGAAAGAAATGATGGAATATATGTTGTAGATGATTTGATTTTAATGGTGCAAATTAGATTGAATGGCAATCACTTCTTGCACATGAGATCTTTTGTTTTGATTGATTGAGAAAAGCCAATGAGGCAAATTTAGCTAGTGAGGCTTCTTGTAGCCAGTGAGGCTTGTATGGTCAGTGATACCTATTTATATGTATTAGGGGTTGGTGCTTCTAAATATTGTAACCAGTGAGGTTTTTGCTTAAGACAGTGAGGTAGTTTTGAGTGGTTTTTCTACCCCAGGAGGGGTTTCCACTCATTAATTTCTTTGTGTTATGATCTCATGTCTTTTGTAGTTACATATTGTTTAGGGTAAACTTCGATTTATTGATCTTTTGTGGCTTAGATGTTAAAATTGTCCTTTCACCCTAACATTAAAGGATCTAGGGTCGAGTGGCGAGCACTATCATACCCTAGAGTCACTTACAAATGAGGGGAAGCTTGGATTAGGGAATTAATTATCAATTTTTCCTTCTCCTATGCTTAATTGACCATGAAAACCCTAATTATGCAAATATGACAACAAATTAATGAATAACGAAAAAAGCTCTTGCAAACAGGAGTAAAATGCCAAATTATAGAATACCACATGTATCCATTCTCAAAACTAATTGTTTAAGCCATGGAAAAATGTGCAAGTTGATTATAGATTCAGGTTCACATGATAATTTAGTTTCCTGGGATATGGTGCACAAGTTGGGATTGAAAACATTTGATCATCCTAGTCCTTACAATGCCACTTGGGTAAGTCAAGAGCAACAAGTAAGGGTTAGTTAGAAGGCATATGTTAATTTTTCAATTGGTCCATATCATGATTCTGTTTTATGTGATGTTATTTCAATGACATGTGGGCATATAATTTTGGATAGACCATGGCAGCATTTGAGAAAGACAGTTCATGATGGTTATACTAATAACTATTTGGTGCACAAAGATGGTAAATTGTTTAGACTAATCCCTTTACCTTGTGGAGACAAGAAGGAACATATTACTATCTGTTTTGGAGAGAAATTGAAGTTGGATGTGCAGGTTAGATAGCAGGAACAGTTGCAGCAGAAGAAGGTTTATAACAGTCCTAAAGAGCAGCAAGTTTGGGACTTAAGTTACATCAAGATTGGGGCCATTGAATGCCCTATAGGGAGGTAGGAAAAGGAAGGTAGATAGCAGACCTTACAAAGAAGAACAAATCAGATGGAGAAGGCAGAAGTATTGCAGCAGCAGGGTCCTAGGCAAGGACACCACAACATGTTTTATGATGCTAACATTGTTTGTAAGAGCCATGCAGGTGGGAGAAGGAGAAGGATAATCCTTGGAGAGTTCATGTTTCATGTCATAAATCAGAGGAACACTTCAAAAAGATTGCAGGAGGTTTGGAGTAGATCACATGACTCTTGGGACAAGAGTTTTTATCATGCTGGGGAGTATGGTGCAAGAGCATCTAAGAGCATACCTTGGAGCAAGAAGACAAAAATGACCATGGAAGGAACCTATGGAACAAATCAAGTCAATTGGGACACCTTACAACCAATTATGGCATGTTGCAATATTCAAAATGATGTAATAGTTAAATGTCCTGAGGGTCCTGGTAAGGACCCTAGGACCAAAAATGATGTAAGTTGGGCCAATATTGCCCCTAGAGTCAAATAGAGGTGTCTAAGACCAGTAAGAAAGTATAATGAACCTAAGAAGATCATACATGGTGAATTAATAAGGTAGGAGTTCATTAAATAAGGTAGAAATCCTTTAAACCAATGTTTTAAATTCAAATTTCTGAATTATGCATTTAGGCGGGGAAAAGCCTTTTTAATTAGTTTTTGAAAGTTTAACCACCCCTAACTGATGGGAATTGGTTGTAGAAGTTAGGGAGAGGTTATATAAGCCTGTTCAAGGCATGATATGTATGGACAAGTACCTTGGAGGGAGTTTAGAGGTGCAAAAATTGAATAAAAAATAGAATTTTCTAATTTTTTCTATAAATCTGTTGTTCCAGGCCGTACCATTTCTTTGTACATAACTGTTTTGATCTGAAACGAATTGTATGTGGTAGGGGATTGATTTAAATTTCATTTGCAATTGGTTTGAGGTGTTTTTAGTTAATTTTGAGGGAGATATCACATTTTTTCTGGAACTACCTGTTTGACTATGAAAACAGGGATTTTGAGGGTTTGCAATGCATTTTTGGACCTTTCCATGAATGTAGGATTCTGATTCTCATGGAATAGGTCCTTATTAACATGTAACATATGTTTCTAACCCTAAAAAAGTAGGAGGAGTGTAAATGGGAGAGGTGATCACCATTTGAAGTCAAGGATTGCTTGTGGAAGAGCATTGAAATGGTGGCATGGTTATAGCAGCTGGAGATCCGTCTTAACAAGGTAACCTTTTTATGTTTGGTACTGTCTAATATGATCATGGAGATGGTGTTAGACCTTTGAATGAGTTCTGGAAGTGATTGGAAGTGGGAGATCTAGGAAGCCCTATGTTTTAGGCCCTAGATATGAGGTTTTTGTATTTGAACATCTAAATGAGAAAACCTCCTGATAAGACCTAGAAAATCCTTGTTTTTGAACCCTTTCCTAAGACTATTTTTAGGTTTGAATTGTGTGGGACAAGTTTGTCATAGGGTTCCTTTGTAAAATGGTCAATTTAGGCCTTGTAGGAAGACAGCAGGGTGTTAGGACAGTCATATTTCGTCTAAAACAACAATATCTGAGTTTGGGATATGTTATATAACTTGATAAAGGGTATCTAGATCAGTCATTATATTTTGAAGTGCTTTGGGAAAGTTTGGGGAAAAGTACAAATTAGTCTCTGAACAAGACTACAAGGATTAGGCCTGTTTAAGGGGAATTGTCAAGAATCTATCAAATTGGTTTGTGAAACCTTTGGAACCTTGTTGGTTGGGGTAGGTTGAGACCCTAGAAGGTGCTAGAATTCATCTAAAAAGTTGGAATCCAAACTTGAGCCCTTTGGTGGAGTTTAGGATAAGAGGAAGGCTAAAGAAGTCTTATTGGTTGAAGGCCACAAACTATTGAAACTTTTTGATCTTGTTAGATTATCTTTGGAGACCTAACACCTCTCCACCATAGTGGTATCAGAGCAGCAAGTAGGTCCTTGAAGGAGTAGTAGAATCTTGTGAAACAGTAAGGGTTTGTGAAAGTGTGAAGATGGCTCCTAAGAATCAGATGGCTAGGGAGAATAGTGAATTGAGGGAAGCCTTAGAGGCTAGAAAAAAAGAGTTGAGGAATAGAAGAGAACAGGATGCTGCAAGGGAAAGAGAGTTAAGACAAGTAAGAAGGGAGAATGCATCAATCTTGGCAAGATTGGAAGCATTGGAAAAGAATCCTAGAGGGGATGAACAAGATGATCAAGAAGGAGACGATGGAGGACATGAGAAGGTAGATGAGAACACTCCCAATGATGAGTTGGATGCTGAAGAAAGGAGATTTGTGAGATTGCTTAAGGCAGTCCAAGATAGTGGAACCAAGGCAAACATAGAGTTACCTATCTATCAAGGGAAGATGGATAGTGAAGAGCTATTAGGGTGGATAAATGCCCTTGAAATTTTTTTTGAGTATGAGGAGATGAGTGATGAGAAGAAGATTAAATTTGGAAAAACAAAGTTGAGAGGGACAACACTTACATGGTGGAGTAGTGTGCAAACAGAAAGAGTGGCTAGAGGTGGAACAAGAATCACTTCTTGGGGTAGGATGAAGGATATGATGAAGGATCAATTTCTTCCATCTGATTACTCCATTCAAACAAAGAGGATGAGGTAGAATTTCAAACAAAAGGACATGGATGTTATGTCCTATACTGAGCAATTTCATAAGCTTAGTATTAGAGGGGGATTGGAAGATGAAGAAGAGAAAGTGGCAAGATACCTTAATGGGCTTAGGTATAACTTGCAAGATGAGATTATTTTGACAATACCAAAATCACTTGGAGAATGTTTTCAGTTGGCCATAAGGGCTGAAGAGAGGGTGAAGAGGAAGCAAGAAAGACAAGGAGGTAGTGGTAGAGGATATAGAGGTAGGGGTAGACCTACTAATGAAGGACAAAGCAGCAATGAGAAAGGCAAAGAGTTTTCTGCAGAACAGAGAGGTGGATATATAGGTGGAGGTAGGTTTGGATCAGGTAGAGGAGTATTCACAAGTAGGTGTTATCATTGCAATGAAATGGGACACACATCTTTCAAATGTCCTAAGAGAGATGATGCTGATAAGAACAAGGAGAGAAGAGTTCATTTGGCACAAGAAGAGGAAAAGAAAGAAGACCAAGAACCAGCACCAGCCTATCTAGTTATAGATGGAGATTTGCTCATGGTGGAAAAAGGCAAAATGTAGCAAGCACCACAGGTATCCATTTTTAAAACTAATTGTTTAAGCCATGGAAAAATATGCAAGTTGATTATAGATTCAGGTTCACATGATAATTTAGTTTCCTGGGATATGGTGCACAAGTTGGGATTGAAAACATTTGATCATCCTAGTCCTTACAATGCCACTTGGGTAAGTAAAGAGCAGCAAGTAAGGGTTAGTCAGAAGGTATATGTTGATTTTTCAATTGGTCCATATCATGATTCTGTTTTATGTGATGTTATTTCAATGACATGTGGGCATATAATTTTGGGTAGACCATGGCAGCATTTGAGAAAGACAGTTTATGATGGTTATACTAATAAATATTTGGTGCACAAAGATGGTAAATTGTTTAGACTAATCCCTTTACCTTGTGGAGACAAGAAGGAACATGTTACTATCTGTTTTGGAGAGAAATTGAAGTTGGATATGTAGGTTAGATAGCAGGAACAGTTGCAGCAGAAGAAGGTTTATAACAGTCCTAAAGAGCAGCAAGTTTGGGACTTAAGTTGCATCAAGATTGGGGCCATTGAATGCCCTATAGGGAGGTAGGAAAAGGAAGGTAGATAGCATACCTTACAAAGAAGAACAAATCAGATGGAGAAGGCAGAAGTATTGCAGCAGCAGGGTCCTAGGCAAGGACACCACAACATTTTTTATGATGCTAACATTGTTTGTAAGAGCCATGCAGGTGGGAGAAGGAGAAGGATAACCCTTGGAGAGTTCATGTTTCTTGTTGTAAATCAGAGGAACACTTCAAAAAGATTGCAGGAGGTTTGGAGTAGATCACATGACTCTTGGGAAAAGAGTTTTTATCATGCTGGGGAGTATGGTGCAGGAGCACCTAAGAGCATACCTTGGAGTAAGAAGACAAAAATGACCATGGAAGGAACCTATGGAACAAATCAAGTCAATTGGGACACCCTACAACCAATTATGGCATGTTGCAATATTCAAAATGATGTAATAGTTAAATGTCCTGAGGGTCCTGATAAGGACCCTAGGACCAAAAATGATGTAAGTTGGGCCAATAGTGCCCCTAGAGTCAAATAGAGGTGTCTAAGACCAGTAAGAAAGTATAATGAACCTAAGAAGATCAGACATGGTGAATTAATAAGGTAGGAGTTCATTAAATAAGGTAGGAATCCTTTAAACCAATGTTTTAAATTCAAATTTCTAAATTATGCATTTAGGTGGGAAAAGCCTTTTTAATTAGTTTTTGAAAGTTTAACCACCCCTAACTAATGGGAATTGGTTGTAGAAGTTAGGGAGAGGTTATACAATCCTGTTCAAGGCATGATATGTATGGAAAAGTACCTTGGAGGGAGTTTAGAGTTGCAAAAATTGAATAAAAAATAGAATTTTCTGATTTTTTCTGTAAATCTGTTGTTCCAGGCCGTACCATTTCTCTGTACGGAACTGTTTTGATCTGAAACCAATTGGATGTGGTAGGGGATTGAGTAAAATTTCATTTGCAATTGGTTTTAGGTTTTTTTAGTGAATTTTGAGGGAGATATCACGTTTTTTCTGGAACTGCCTGTTTGACTATGAAAATAGGGATTTTGAGGGTTTGCAATGCATTTTTGGACCTTTCCATGAATGTAGGATTCTGATTCTCATGGAATAGGTCCTTATTAACATGTAACATATGTTTATAACCCTAAAAAAGTAGGAGGAGTGTAAATGGGAGAGGTGATCACCATTTGAAGTCAAGGATTTCTTGTGGAAGAGCATTGAAATGGTGGCATGGTTATAGCAGCCGGAGATCCGTCTTAACAAGGTAACCTTTTTATGTTTGGTACTGTCTAATATGATCATGGAGATGGTGTTAGACCTTTGAATGAGGTCTAGAAGTGATTGGAAGTGGGAGATCTAGGAAGCCCTAGGTTTTAGGCCCTAGATATGAGGTTTTTGTATTTGAACATCTAAATGAGCAAACCTCCTGATAAGACCTAGAAAATCCTTGGTTTTGAACCCTTTCCTATGACTTTTTTTAGGTTTTAAGTGGGTGGGACAAGTTTGTCATAGGGTTCCTTTATAAAATGGTCAATTTAGGCCTTGTAGGAAGACAGCAGGGTGTTAGGACAGTCATATTTTGTCCAAAACAACAATATCTGAGTTTGGGATATGTTATATAACATGATAAAGGGTATCCAGATTAGTCATTATATTTTGAAGTGCTTTGGGAAAGTTTGGGGAAAAGTACAAATTAGTCGCTGAACAAGACTACAAGGATTAGGCCTGTTTAAGGGGAATTGTCAAGAATCTATCAAATTGGTTTGTGAAACCTTTGGAACCTTGTTGGTTGGGGTAGGTTGAGACCCTAGAAGGTGCTAGAATTCATCTGAGAAGTTGGAATCCAAACTTGAGCCCTTTGGTGGAGTTTAGGACAAGAGGAAGGCTAAAGAAGTCTTATTGGTTGAAGGCCACAAACTATTGAAACCTTTTGATCTTGTTAGATTATCTTTGGAGACATAACACCTCTGCACTAAGAATGAAGTAAAGATGGAATACGTGCCCACAAAGGATTAGATTGCGAATATTTTCACTAAGCCTCTACTTAAGGATACTTTTGAGTATCTCAGAGAAATTAGGGGTCATTACCCCTAGTAATATAAACTAAGATGCATAGGAATGCATTAGTCTAGTGGTGCTTAAAGTCTCATTCCTTGATTTGGATTGATGTTTTGAGGGCTACCTCTCAGGGGGAGTAGCTAGATGTTCCTGATAAAGAAAGTGTTGATAACAGAGAAAAGTTTAGTTAGATCAGAGCAACAATGTGCAAGTATGTGCCCTTTGCCATTGATGTCAAAGGGGGAGATAAATCATGTGAAAAACTTAGAAAAGAAAGAGCGCATATGTGTAAAGAGAAAGGGGGAGAATCATGTCTTAATGGTCTTTACATTTTTTCACATCATATGTTGCCATCAATGACAAAGGGGGGGGATTGTTGCAAATATGTGCCCAACCAGTGTTGTCATTGATGTCAACATATTAGTGTTGTCATTGGTGTCAACTGTGCTCTTGTATTGGTGCTTGTTTGTAATGAGTTAGATGTAAGTGTTGGAGATCATAATATTGAGGATATTGAGAAAATTTGCTCCTCCAGTAGAAATAGTGTATTGCAAAATATCTTTGTTTACAAAAGAACAGTCTGACAATTTGCTCCACATTTCCTGTAGAATGAATATCTTTATTTGTAGATTGGAATTTATTTAGAGGCATGTCTGAAGATGCTATGTTCCAATTTTGAGCCTCCGGTATAAATATTTGAGTGAGTTATGTTCACCAGAGTAAAAATTTCTTTTTCTGAGTATTCACTGGTGACAAGGAGAAAGTATTTTGCTCCGCAATCCTCCATAGTTAAGTATTTCAGTCTGTGGCTCTAGAATCAAGCTTGTAATGATGATAAGTGCCTTCAACTACAATGGTTCATGATTTGGTGGTCTGCAAGTGATCTTTTCCTTATGACAATAGCTGACAATGTTGTTCATGTGCTCCGGTTTGAAGAATCTACTTGACAGAGTGGCTAGAGATTGTGCAGCTATTTCTAGTGATTGCAATGTGACTATGGATGTCTCCTGATCATGTTCCTACCTTTGGATTGGTTTGCTATTAAATCCCTAACTTACAATTAGGCTTAATCATTAACTTGGCATGATAATTAGGAGGATTAGTAATAGTTAATTGATTTGATATTGTGGAAATATCTAACTTAACTCTTGATTATGAAGTAGTTACTGATGTTAATTAGTTTTGTAAATTGATTTATTTATATCATGAGACATGATAATGATACACTGATAATGATGTTGTGGTCCTGAGTGTGAACAGGAAAATAAACGTCCTTCGAAGAAGGAAGGAGACTATCATCCTAGAGGAAGGGTTGAATAGCCATCTGAGTATCAACTTTTTATGTCCTTCTAAAATCCTCTCGTAAGTTGACACATGTCTTGTCTCTTTTCTTTAGTTTCCATTTTCTTTGTAAGTCATTATGTCATTGGAGTTATCACAAGTTGTGATGACCAAACGATGTTCTTGGAGCATCATCCCTAGTTGAGAGACAATAGTGTTTAGAGATGAGGAGGTCTATCATTATCCTTGTGTTCTTAGGTATTATCATTTCCCTAATCATTCTACTAATGGGGATAGTTGATTTCGGGGGAGTATTACTTGACCCCAATAATCGACGATCTTGTTGTGACTCAATTTGTGTTTTCTATTATATAGTGATAATCCTTAAGTAAGGATGAAAACCTTTTTATAGGTTGAATTGTAATAATAATAATTTTTATTATCTTTCCTATCTTAATATTTGATTATTATCAAATGCTATTAATTTGTTTTTTATTGGCCTTGAGAATCATGGAGATCTTTGACCTCATTCTCTCTTGCATGATATCTAGATTAAGCCACTTTTTGTGGAAACAGATCAAGTGGAAAGGTAGTTATCTTCCACAATGGCATGCCAAGAGTCAGCTAGTTATCGAGATGGGATTATTCATTTTTGTTAGAAGACTTTTGGCTAGAGAGAGTTGTGGTTGGGGTTTCTGGAGCAAGTGGTGAAAGCTACACTGAGATAGCACTGGTGGATTAGAAGCTGTGTGCAGCTCAAAAGAGTTTGGAACTGGAACAACATTCCCATCAAAAATACTGTCTAGGTAATACGGTGGACAAAATCCTAATTACCTTCAATATTTTGAGCCTTGACTGTGTTTAATCTCTATTAGAGATAGTGTGATGTTATTTGTCATACCGTATATTTAACCTTGAGGCACAAGGCCTGTGAGACCATGCCATGATGCATGTAAATCTTTTCACTATCATGGATTGAGGCTGTTACAGCCGAGCTATTATTATTTGAAAGTTTTATTTCTTACTGTTGCTCAAGGCCTTAAGGCCAACCTCTACTATGTTATCTTTATGATGAGAATAGGCTTGAACGAATAATTGTTGAGCTATCAACACAAGAAAACTTCCATATGAAATAACTCATGGCTATAGAGTCGAGCTTGGAAACCCACAGTAATCTTTTTAAAACTACACTTAAGGTCATATGGCCGACTGTTAAATAGTGTAAACTTTTTTGAGACTGCACTCTAGGCCATGAGGCTGAGGCAGTAAAGATTTGTATGAACCTTCTAGTGGCTAAGCTTGAGGCTTAGAAACTGGGCATCGATTGTATCATGATTAATTTGTGACACTTGCTTGAGGCCACATGGCCGGGCTTTTAGAGCTGAATTCTTTTCTATATCTAAGCTAAGGTCTTATGACCCAGATATAATACATTCTACCTTTTACAATGCTCAAAGCCATTATGGTTGAGCTCGATATCAATGCATGTTATACACACATCATTTAATGACATAGTTAGAGCTTAAAGAGCTCTCAAATGGAGTAAAGAATAACTCCAGAATGATGATTTTATAAATGAATAATATAGTCATTTGACTATGATAATATCTGAGAGGGCAATAACATCAATAATACGGTCATGCGACTATGATAACAGCTAGGAAGGCAATTAAATGTCAATGTGTTTACAACACCCAAACTAATACCAAGGCAAGCTTGTATGGAAAGCTGACTATGAATCCTTTATAGGATTATTTAAACTGTCAAATATTTTCACATAAACCGTCAATTATGAAAGTGGTGAGACTAATTGAGAATATAGTCTCATCACAAAATAATTAGAATGTGCTTATAAAAGTATACATACTTGTTCTACATGTGTATGAATTAAGATTCAATGGTTGATGTTATGAAATATAATTCTATTACTTACTTAAGTGTAATCTAATAGGACTAGTGTATAACACCTTAAGCTATTAAGGATGGTAAGAGATATTTTAAACCTAATGAAACTAATCTTTTTTACTAAGGCATGGTATGCCTTGAGTACCATGAAATTGACTTCATCATAGGTGATGATTTACTATCAAAAATGTAAACCATGGGAGACCAAGGTGGTCAAAATGGTCGAATTGATATAAATGAAAATAAACAAGGTGACGAGGAGTCAATAGTTCCTCATTATGAGGATAACCTATTTAGTCATAACCAACCTATGATGGGAGTCGAATGTCCAAGTATGGATAATGAATTGAATGGATCCCACTCATACTAGACCTAAAGAACAAGGATGTTAAGAACTTACTGTAGGACATGAGAGCTTATAAGTTGAGTTACGGTGGTGGACATATGACAACATTCATTGCGCAATGTGTATGTATGTAAAACTTTGGCCAAAGTAATGCATCTGTCTCTGCATGCATTGTTAGTCCATAGTGTTCCAGATAGCCTAGTGACTCCAGTAGTGTCATACAAGTTAGAGTGGATCTATAGTGTGTGACAGTGAGACATTAGGAAAGACGCAACACTAGATACTTAGATGGCTATCAAAATGGTTTCTAATGTCTAACCTTTCTGTGAAGGGTAGGGCCTCTTCTAGTTAGGAAGTTGAGTAGGGGACTGTAGGTCCGTTGCTGGAGGAAAAGCACTATGATGATGCTCTCCCTTCCAAGCATGAGACAAGTTGAGGCTTATGAAGAGAGATGTCATTTGTTCCAGATATAGTATTTGTATTTTATGACCAGTTGTTCTATTGTAATGTAAAACTTCATTATGATGCCTAGAGCATATATTGTATTTGATTAGTGATGGTTACTCACTAAAGATTGTAAATATTTACTGGATTGTAAGCTTTGTTATATCTATTGGAATTAGTCCGGACAACTAAGAGGGGGGGCGTGAATCAGTTGTCTCACAAATTTAAACTTTTCTACTTTTAATCAACTTACAATCAGATTAATAATGTAAACATTAAAGCATGAATCAATAACACATGAGTAGAAATAAACTGAATAGACATAACACCAGGATTTTTTTGTGGAAACCTAGATAAGGGAAAACCATCGTGGGGGTTAACCCACAGGATTTGTATCATGTTAAAAGTACTTAGAAGAAAAGAGAAGGCACATGCCTTCGGGCTCACTGCCCAAAGCTCACTACTCAAGAGAGGCTCATTGCCTACATAATTTATGTTTAATACAAAAAGAATTAACTGATAAATAGCATCTCCTTCATGCCTAGTTCAGTTTCACTGAATGCTCACAAAACTTCAGCTCTGTCCCAAATACTTATTCTCTAACTCTTCATCTAAACAACTCTTGTTCTTCTGCTTCTCCTCTACTTTGCTCTGCCTTTTGATCCTTTCTTTAGATTATATTATTTTTGCACAAGGATGATTTTCCACAACTCATCAACAAGTATTTATATGCTACATCAACCTTGGAATGAACATCAAGGTTGGCACTAGAAACATCTAACTTAATGTGAATCACTAAGTTGTCAGCCAAACATAATTGGGACTCAAATCTTCATTAATCAATATGCCATGCTCCATAGAAATGCTCTTAAATCATCCGCAACACACTTGAATCATCCGGTCGGCCAAGACTGGGAAGAACAACAACATCAAGAAGGAAATCTTCATTGACAAGCTCAAACTTTAATACGGACCTCCAACATAGTAGTCACACGATCTAGAGACTTCCATAAGCACATTGAATTCAACAAAAACATCTGCACTCCTCCAAATCATCAGAACAACTTACATCTTCCTCCGGAACCTCAAGAACACTGTCTGCCATGACTATCACTTTAGAAAGATTGCTTGTGGACCTCCAAACCATGAACCACTTGAATGGATGATACACACTAACTTCCCAAACATGCCTCCAGATCCACAGATCATCATTTGACATATCTTAAACAATCCAGACCTCTTTCCTGTCACTCTCTCTTCTGAACATTACAAAATTGGTTCTACTCAGATGGCCATAGCTTCTTCAAATCTTCATGCGAACCCTTCAAATCTTAACTGGAGCTTCTTCAGAAAATCATCTACGCATCCATATGGTAAGCATACATTGATCCTTATTAATTTTCTCAATATCCTCAACAACCCAGTCTTCTATACAAACAGAAAAATAGGATACAATTGACACCAATGGCAACAAGGATATGTTGACATCAATGACAACACCGCTTAGGCACATATTTGCAACAAACTCCCCCTTTGTCATTGATGGCAACATATGATGTGAAAAACTAATTTGACCATCAAGGCAAGACCTTCTCCCCCTTTCTCTTGTCACTTCTACAATCACTTTCTTCATTGCTCCCCCTTTCATCGGCAACTAGTTTTTCACATGAACTTCTCTCCCCCTTTGACATCAATGGTAAAGGGCACATATTTGCAGTCTTTTCTCCTTGTTTTTGTTTCAGACCAAACTCAAAAATTACATGTAGACTACTCCTCCTAAGTAGTGTCTCCTTGACATCAATCTGGATCACAAGATGTGACTGTGAATTCTACCGGACTGATGCACACTAGTGCATCTTAATTCTGATCAGGAGGGGTAGTAACCCCCAACTTCTCTTTGAGATACTCAAATGTATCCTTGGGAAGAGGCTTAGTGAAAATATCCGCAATTTGATCCTTTGAAGATACAAACTCCAACTTGACTTCATTCTCATTTACCTTCTCTCTCAAGAAATGAAACTTGATGGATATGTGCTTTGTCTTTGAATGCAACACTGGATTCTTTGAGATGCTTATTGCACTTGAATTATCATAGAAGATTGTGACCAGCTCCTCAAACACAATTATGATGTCCTTCAACATTTGCTTCATCCACAAACTTGAGTACAATTATTTTCTATTGATATATACTCTGCCTCTACTGTAGATAGGGATATTGCCTCCTGCTTTTTACTCATCAAAGAAACTAATCTACTTCCCAAGAAGAATGCACCACCACTCATACTTTTCATGTCATCCACATCTCCTGCCCAATCAACATCTGTATATGCATGAAGAGTAAAGTCGTCTTTTGGATACCACAAGCCATAATCAAGTGTTCCTTTGAGATATATAAAGATTCTTTTGACTGCTAGACAACATGGGATTCTTTAGGATCAGCTTGGAATCTAGCAACAAGCCCAACTATATTCATGATATCATGTCTGGTCTGAGTCAGATAGAGCAGTCCTCTAATCGTTGATCTATACCTTTTTCTGATTTGCCTTAGGGGAGTCATCATCTTTACTCAACTTACATCCAATTACCATAGGCGTACCTACTAGCTTTGAATCTTCCATTCCAAACTTCTTCAACAATTCTTTCACATACTTAGACTAAGATATAAAGATACCTTTATCTGACTGAGTGATTTGCAAACCTAAAAAGAAATTCATCTCACCAAACATGGACATCTCAAATTTACTTTGCATCTAATCAAAAAATATTTTGTACATGCTCTCATTTCCACCAAAAATGATATCATCAACAAATACCTCAACAATTAGAATATTCTCATGATCAATCTTGAAGTAAAGATTATTGTCAGCAGTGCCTTTGTTATATCCTAGCTTTAGCAGATATTTATCTAATCTTGCATACTAGGCTCTTGGGGCTTGTTTAAGTCCATATAATGCTTTCCTCAATCTGCAGACCATGTCTTTCTAATCAGACAACTGAAATCCTTCCAGTTGCTCAATGTAGACTTCTTCTTCTAACTCTCCATTTAGGAATGCTAATTTGGCATCCATCTGATAGACCTTGAAATCTTTATAAGCATCAAATGCAAGAAATAACTTGACTACTTCTATTCTTGCCACCAGAGAAAAAGTTTCTTCAAAGTCAATTCCTTCCACTTGTGAATATCCTTTGCATACCAACCTTGCATTGTTTCTTACAACTTCACCATCTTCATTTAGTTTGTTCTGGAAGACCCATTTAGTTCCAATCACATTTTTGTCCTTAGGTCTAGAAACAAGATCCCAAGTGTGATAATTTTCAATTTCCATTAATTCTTCTTCCATTACCTTTACCCAGTTTTCATCTTCGTAGGATTCACTTACTATTTTTGGTTCACTCTTTGAAATTAGACAAATCTCTTCTTGATCTTCAACAATTTTTCTCCTAGTTCTAACACTTGTATTTCTATCTCCTATGATTTGATCTTCAGGATGATTCATCCTTACATACCTTGGAGTTTTGGGATTTTCTTGAACTTCTATTTCTTGAGCTTTTTCCTCAACTTCTACACTATCCTCTTAAATTACTGGATTTTCTGGATCAATCTAGATCTAAATCTGAGTTTGCACTTGCTTTTCTTGACTTGGATTTTCATCTTGATCATCTGAATCATATCCGCAAGACCTGGAATGTCCTTCCTTGCTCTCATCAACTCTGACATTAGCACTTTCAACAATCTTTTTCAACCTCTTGTTAAAGCACCAGTATGCTTTGCTTTGAGTAGAGTAACCTAGAAAAATTCCTTCATCACTTCTTGCTTCAAACTTGCCTAGATCCTCATCTCTTTTGATATAGCATTTACTACCAAAAACTCTAAAATATCTCACAGTAGGAGGATGACCAAACCAGAGTTCATAAGGAGTCTTACCAGAATTGCCTTTGATCTACACCTGGTTAAGAGTGTAGACAGTAGTATTCACAGCTTCTCTCCAATAAACTTGTGGAACATTTGTTTCCATCATCATGGTCCTGGAAACTTCTTGAATGGTCCGATTCTTTCTTTCCACAACTCCATTTTGATGAGGAATCCTAGGAGCAAATAACTATCTTCTTATTCCATGCTTTTCATAGAATGTATCAAACTCACCAAAGGTAAACTCTCCACCTCTGTCGGATCTCAGACACTTTATCTTCACACCATCTCATTTTCCACCATAACTTTTAACACTTTGAATTTGTCAAGAGCTTCTAATTTTTCTTTTAATAAAGTTACCCACATCATCCAAGAGTAATCATCAATCAACAACATAAAATATATGTCTTCTTGCACACTCCTAATTCTAGCAGGACCACATAGATTAGTATGCACAAGTTCTAATTGCCCACTTGAAAATTGTTCTTTACTTTTGAATGATGTTTTGTTCTGTTTACCCAATTTACATTCTCTACAGATGCTATCAGGTTTCACAAGTCTTGGAAGATCTCTTATAGCCTGAGTAGAACTTATCTTGAAAATGTTATCAAAATTCACATGACACATTCTCCTATGCCACAACCAACTTTGATCTGTCTGAGAAATCAAACAACTTTTACTAGAACTACTTAATTGAAAGATGTTACCTCTAGTTTGTGTACCAGATGCAATTTCAATTTTGGAGCTTTCCAAGATTCTACATTTGCCATCCTTGAATCAAAGATCATAACCCTTGTCAACCAACTGTCCAACACTGAGAAGATTATGCTTCAGTCCTTCCACATATAGAACATCATTTATGTTATTCTTACCATTCTTACCATCAAAAGAGATGGATCCTCTACCACGGATTCTACCAACTGAGTTGTCTCCAAATTTCACAATTCCACCTTCATATTTTTCAAAGTTTATAAACTTACTTTTATCACCAATAATATGACAAGAACATCCACTATCAATCACCCATTCATCCTTTTCAACAACCTGAGCAGCCAAGGCACTTTCCACATTTGTACAACTAGCAAATTCAATAGACACTGGATCTTATTCTTTGATAGCAATGAACACCCAATCATCTTCAATGGCACCTCCATGATCAAATTCATCATCTGTGACTCCTTCTCTAGCTTCTTGGACATAGTAACATTTCTTCTGACCTTTATATCTATTAGGGTTTGGCTTTGAAAATTTCTCTAGACATCTTGAGGCAAAATGACCAATCTTATTACAAGAAAAACATTTGAATGGCAACTTTCCTTCATACTTACTGGATCCTCTTGGCATTCTTTTGGCAATAAGAGCTTCAAGTTCTGTAGACTCAATTTCATCATTTTCAAGATCCTCCCTTTCCTTAGCAAATCTGTTTGATCTTGCAGAAGAGCTTTCAACTGGATCATAGCTTTGTTTTCCATATACACTAGCCTTAAAAGTAGATTCAGACTTAGGAAGAGAATCACCAAACTCACTTAATTCAAAAGTTGAAATTTTTCCAACCAGCTGATCTCTTGTAACTTTTGAGATAGTCATGATCTCCTCTATAGCAACAACCTTATGTTTGTATGAATCGGGTAAAGATCCAAACACTTTCGCCACAATCTTTAATTCTTCAAAAGTTCCACTAGCACCTGATACCACATACAAGTTCATTTATCTTTTGCATGTAGATTGTGATGTTTTCATCTTCACTCATTCTCAGATTTTCAAATTTTCCTCTCAGACTTTGTAGCTTGCCACAGTTGACATGTTCATCACCTTCATAAATATTGTCCAACTTCTTCCAGATTTTATGAGCAATTTGTAGTCCAAAGACATTTGTCATTTCTGAATCAGTCAGGGCACTCAACAAGGCTTCTTTAGCTTGAAGGTTATTTTCAGCATCTTTGATTTGATTTGGAGTTGAAGGACCTTTCTCTAGAGGTTTATATTCATCATTGGTTATCACCCAATAAGCATCACCCATGCATCACAAATGGAACTCCATGTGACTCTTCCAAATAGAGTAATTTGTTCCATCAAATCTCAGACTATCCTTCTTGTAGGTCGACATCCTGGATCTCCTCGGGTAGTTAAGCTTCTTTTAGAGGAACCTCACTTTGATACCAATTGTTGGAATTAGTCCAGACAACTGAGAGGGGAGGGGAGGGGTGAATCAGTTGTCTCACAAATTTAAAATTTTCTGCTTTTAATCAACTTGCAATCAGATTAATAATGTAAACATTAAAGCATGAATCAATAACACATAAGCAGAAATAAACTGAACAGACATAACACTAGGATTTTTACATGGAAACCTAGTTAAGGGAAAACCACTGTGGGGCTTAACCCACAAGATTTCTACCCTGTTAAAAGTACTTAGAAGAAAAGACAAGGCACATGCCTTTGGGCTCACTGCCCAGTGCTCACTACTCAAGAGAGGCTCACTGCCTACAGAATTTGTGTTTAATACAAAAAGAATTAATTGATAAATAGCATCTCCTTCATGCCTGGTTTAGTTTCATTGAATGCTCACAAAACTTATGATCTACCCCAAATACTTCTTCTCTAACTCTTCATCTAAACAACTCTCATTCTTTTGCTTCTCATCTACTTTGTTTTGCCTTTTGATCCTTTCTTTAGATTATATTATTTTCGCATAAGGATGATTTTCCACAACTCATCAACAAGTATTTATACACTTCATCAACCTTGGAATGAACATCAAGGTTGGCACTAGAAACATCTGACTTAATGTGAATCACTAAGTTGTTAGCCAAACATAATTAGGACTCAAATCTTCATTAATCAATACACCATGCTCCATAGAAATGCTCCTGAATCATCTGCAACACGCTTGAATCATCCGGTCGGCCAAGACTAGGAAGAACAACAACACCAAGAAGGAAATCTTCATTGACAAGATCAAACTTCAATGCGGACCTCCAACATAGCAGTCACACAATCTAGAGACTTCCACAAGCACAATGAATTCAACAAAAACATCTGTACTCCTCCAAATCATCAAAATCACTTGCATCTTCCTTTGAAACCTCAAAAACATTGTTTGCCATGACTGTCACTTTAGAAAGATTTCTTGTGGACCTCTAAACCATGAACCACTTGAATGGATGATACACACTGACTTCCCAAACATGCCTCCAGATCTGCAGATCATCATTTGACATACCTGGAACAATCTGGACCTCTTTCTTGTCACTCTGTCTCTTCTGAACACTACAAAATTGGTTCTACTTTGATGGCCATAGCTTCTTCAAATTTTCATGCGAACCCTTCAAAGATTAACTGGAGCTTCTTCAGACAATCCTCTACTCAGCCATATGGTCTGCATACATTGATCCTTATTAATTTTCTCAATATCCTCAACAATCCAATCTTCTATACAGGTAGCAAAATAGGATACAGTTGACACCAATGGCAACAAGGATATGTTGACATCAATGACAACACCGCTTAGATACATATTTGATTAACATGCTTAATTGATGGAAAAGATTATTTTTCTTTTGGTTCAAATTTTTGATTATCTCTATCAATTGCTATTTAATGGCTTGATTAAGATTCATGTTTAAGTTAAATCTTGACCATTATGGATAGTGATGTTACATATGGTATCAGAGCTACCAGGTTTAATACATGGACCTAATGAGCTCACTAGTTGATGATTATTATATCCAACTTTAAGTATGCTAATGATTGGATGTTCTATGCCAGAATGGTAAAAACTAGAACTACAACTTGAAAGACAATAACAAAACATGGACGTTACCTATGCCAACAAAAGATCTTGAAGGCATGAGCCTCCATGAAAGAGAAACTTGAACAGACTGGATGCTTGGTAGGAGCATGGTTATCTGATGAGGAAACTTTTGATGATGCAGTGAAAGGCATCAAGCAAGAGTAAAGGAAAGCTAAAAGGATGGCTGCCCCTAACTCTACTAATGCATCAGACACACCCTCTGCCCCTAAAGCACCAGCTTAGGGAAATAACCCTAAGGATTGTAATGCACCTAAGGAGGATGTGAAGGAATACCAGAGTGTATCCTCACCTCTTGAGAATGTAAAGAAAACATGATTATGGGAAGTTATCCCAAATTGTAAATGACTTGTAGAGGCAAGGTGTAAACATGATTTTGTAATTTTGTGGATTATATGTAATCCAATGCAAATTGTAATGCAATGGCAAATTTTGACAATCTTTACTTTCTAGTTAAAGATTACCTGAATGTGAATATATTTGTAAAATGAATAAATTCCATAGCATGAAAAACTAATCTGTGATTAATCTGCAAACTTTAGGTAGAAGTAGATTGCAGTAAAGGTTCGCGTTAGAACCAGAATGGAGGATAACCGAGATGAAGGAGAACCTTCAGGGCAATCTGAGTCTAAATTAGACCAAATCTTGACTTTGTTCAAAGAAACAAGAGAGAGGGTGGAAACTCTCAAACACAAAGTGGGAGGCTAGTTAGAATACAAGCGAGATGATTATGATGGGGGTGATGGAAAGGAATGCCATAATGACACCACCCAAAGCCAGCACGGAGAAAATAACTTTGTAGCTAGACATGAAGGGGACAAGAGGAGCCTTATGGCTATGGAATTGTCTCATGACATGAAAAAGGTCATGCCACCTAAATTTGACAGATCCGTAAGCAAAGATGCCATGGAGGCATGGCTTACGGAGATGGAGAAGTATTTTGAAATTAGAAATTATAATGAGGTTACCGAAGCTGTCTGGGGAGTATTTAGCTAGCAGGTGAAGTATCCACATGGTGGATGAACAAAAAGATGGAATTAGGCTTGAGGTCTACAAGCCTTACTTGGAACAGGTTCATAGAACTGTTTAGGCAAAGATGGTTGCCTCAACTGTTTTATGTTAAAAAACTAATAGACTTTCAAAACCTGAAACATGTTGATATGACTGTAAATGAGTATTGAGAAAAATTCACCCGACTATTGAAGTATGTGCCACAATATCAACAAGATGAGAAATTTCGTGTCTAGAAGTTTATAATGGGGTTGAATGCCCAAATTGGGGGAGAGGTTAATGTTCACTGTCCTACCTTTTGGTTTGACAAATGCACCAACAGTGTTTATGAATCTTATGAACAGTGTATTCAGAGACTGTCTAGACAAGTTTGTCTTAGTATTTCTTGATGACATTTTGATCTATTCTAAGAATGAAGAACATATGTAGCATTTGAGAATTCTTCTTCAGAGATTAAGAGAGCATAGATGCTATGTCAAGCTCTCTAAGTGTACCTTCTTTTAGAAAGAAGTACAGTATTTGAGTCATATAATTTCAGCTAAGGGAATAGCTATAGACCCAACTAAGATTAAGGCTATTTCTAAATGGCTAGAACCAAGAAATGTTCATGAGGTCTAAAGTTTAATGGGCCTTGCTGGTTATTATAGGAAGTTTGTGAAAAACTTCTCTAAAATTGCACATCCTATAACTTCCTTGCAAAGAAAGGGAAAGAAGTTTCAATGGTCAGAAAAGTGCCAGGAGGCCTTTGACCTACTGAAGGAAAAATTGACTTCAGCTCTGATATTGAAAATACCTGACCCAGAAGGTCAATTTGTAGTCATTACTGATGCCTCAGGGGAAGGCTTAGGTGGTGTACTAGTCTAGGATGGACATGTCATTGTGTATGAATCACGCAAACTAAAAAACTATGAACAAAACTATGCCCCACATGATTTAGAACTGGTAGGAGTCCTTCACGCACATCAAATGTGGAGACACTACCTACTTGGAAAACCATTTGAGTTGAAAAAAGATCACCAGGGACTTAAATATCTATTTACTCAACCCCATCTTAATGCTCGACAAAGAAGATGGCAAGAGTTTATCTTGGATTATAATTTCAAGATTAAGTATATTCAGGGAAAAGAAAATTGAGTGGCAGATACTTTAAGTAAGAGAAGGCATATCACCTCTATGATCTCTATACATTCTGATTTTAGAAATTAGGTGTTACAAAAATCTAAGGGAGATGAGTTTTACGAGCAAGTAAAATAGGCCCTTGAGAAAGATCCACATAATCTGAAATATGAAGGATTTAACCTTGAAGTAGATGGGTTATTAAGGTTTAAAGGAATGATGTATGTACCTAACTTAGCAAAGTTAAGGAATATGGTTTGGAAAGAGGTTCATTTTGCACCATATTCTGGGCATCTTGGAGTAACCAAGTTAATCGCTGATGTGAAACTTTTATATTTTTGGAAAGGAATGAAGAGGGATGCTGCAAAATTTGTAGCTTCTTGTATTGAATGCCAAAGGGTAGAGTGGAACACCAACACCCAGTAGGATTATTATACCCTCATGAAATTTTTGAGTGGAAATGGTAGATTATAAGCATGGACTTTATGCAAGGGCTTCCTATGTCAAGGAATAGGTACAATGCTATTTTGGTTGTGGTGGATAGACTCACCAAAGCAGCCCATTTTATACCTGGAAACTTGACAGATGGGGCACCTATCATTGCTTGAAAATTTGTTCAAGAGATTTTTAGACTACATGGTATTCCTAAGAAGATTATCTCAGATAGGGATGCATGGATGACATCAAGGTTTTGGCAAACCTTGTTCTCTTCACTTGGTACACAGTTGAACATAAGCTCCAGTTATCATCCTGAAACAGATGGACAAACTAAAAGGGTGAACCAAGTGTTGGAGGACTTATTAAGGATATATTGCATGGATCAAAAATACAAGTTAGAGGATTATCTTCCTCTAATGGAATTTACCTATAATAACTCTTATCACTTGGCTATTAAGATGGCACCATTTGAGGCATTATATGGATAGAAGTGTCAAACCCCTATAAGCTGGGATAAGTTAGAAGATAGGGTTAGCCTTGGTCTAGAACTGCTATCTGAGATGGAAGAACAAGTCCATTTGATTAAAAGGGGGCTAGCGAAAGCCAATGATGGGCAAAAGAGTTATGCAGATGCAAAGCATATTGAAAGGCATTTCACTGTGGGAGATAAAGTTCTCCTAAGGGTAAAACCTTAGAAAAGCTCCAGCAAATTTGAAAAAATGTCCAAATTGGCACCAAGATATGTGGGCCCATTTGAAGTTCTAGAAGAAGTCAACCCAGTGGCATACAAAATTGCTCTACCACCAGCACTTGCCATGATGCATAATGTGTTTCATGTTTCTTATTTGAAAAATTTTAATTCTGTTGATAATCAAATTCCTATGCTTTATTAGAATATTCTATAGGTGAAAGACCTAGGAGTGGTGGTGATCGAGCCCATCAAGTGATGCAGAGGTAGGAGGACCAAAACTATCCTCAATAACATTAAAAAATCAAAGAAAGAATCCAATTTCTTTGGTCAAATTGAAGAGAACATTAATACATATTTTTCCTCCAATTTTCATGAAGATCCAATGGTAGGAGAGAAAGTTATGACTCTTTTCCCAAGACTACAAACCCTAGGTAGCGTTCAGACCTGCCCTCACCAAAATTGCAATATCACTCACAAAACTTAATAAAATTATACCAAACCAAAATAATTATAAACTATAAACACTTATCTTTCCATCCATCTATTATATACATCAATGTGATTCCGTACCAAGTCGTACCATGCATATTTTTAGACTGCATTTTCAGAAAATTAAACTCTGCGAACCTACCCTCAATAAAAATGCCATAACTTATTGAAATCTTAATGAAATTTGATGCAACAAAAAGAAATAAAAATTAGACTCAAGACTCTTTCCAACCATATATGGCTTGCCCCTGTATCTATCTATACAATACCATACCAAATGCTGCAACAGGACTGTTATAGGAGAATTTTAGAAATTGCAGTCATTAAAACGTTCATAACTTCCTCAATATTGCACCAAATTAGATGAGACAAAAAGTAAAGGGAGGGTGATTGGATATACTTTCATTTGAAATAAAAAATAAATGTCCTCCTACCCTTACTAGGCCGTACCATGCAAGAAAACAACAAATTTCTGAAGTATAATACAGAAAACATTGCTTTTTACCATTCCATTCTCAATCTTCAATCACCTCCGAATTCTTCATGGTTACAAGGCCTTTTAAAGGAATTAAAACATGTCTCTTCAGTTCATAACTGATTTGGAGTGAACCAAGAGCTAAATGAATCTTCACCTTCCAACTTTGCATCTTTTTTCCAATTTTACATTGACAACCTTTACATGGTTTGCAATATTTTGCATTTTTGAAACTCCTAATGACCTAAACACATAAAAATGACTTGATAAACCTCATTAGAATGTGGAAGCATACAAATTTAATCAAACTCAAAGATTTGTCCAGGGCAATATTAATTTGCCAAGGTGCTCCTGCACCATACAACCAACCAACAAAATTTCCAAGTCCCTTGAAAATGTATCTGCAACAAAAGTCTCTTTCCTCTGTCTTTATCTTCAATCTTCTCAGCTACAATCTTCCAATCTATAGAAATGGTGACCAACCAACCAAAAAAATAAGTTACCATCTTCACAGAGCATCCTCAGGCTCCTACTCCCATCAGTGGAGTACTCTTCAGGCTGCAACCTCAAGTGCTTCTTCAGATGTCCACCCTACACGCTGCTTCACAACCAACCAAACCATTCATCTCACCCAACAGTAGATCCTGGTGATGCATCTACCACTCTCTCCTCAGTGGTTTCTCTATGCACCCTTTTCTAGCCAAATCTCTATTGGAGAATGGTCATGACAGACCTCATCTTGTCTGCCAACACACACAACCTCAGAAAACATCCTTCTTGCAGCTAGATGGAACAAGCACCTGCAACCAAACAACTGAGCAACACAAAATCTAAAAGGTGTAGATTGCCTCCCTCGGTGATCTATCTACACAATCAAGATCTTCTCGCTCTTCACCTGCCTTCTCAGTGACAGGAACAAATACAACACCCAAATCTTTCGCCAGCTCTGATACCAAAATGATGCAGAGGTAGGAGGACCAAAACTATTCTCAATAACATTAAAAAATCAAAGAACTAATCCAATTGCTTTGGTCAGGTTGAAGAGAACATTAATACATATTTTTCCTCCAATTTTCATGAAGATCCAATGGTAGGAGAGAAAGTTATGACTCTTTTCCCAAGACTACAAACCCTAGGCAGCGTTCAGACCTGCCCTCACCAAAATTGCAATATCACTCACAAAACTTAATAAAATTATACCAAACCAAAATAATTATAAACTAGAAACACATATCTTTCCATCCATCTATTATATATATCAATGTGATTCCGTACCAAGTCGTACCATGCATATTTTTAGACTGCATTTTCAGAAAATTAAACTCTGCAGACCTACCCTCAATAAAAATGCCATAACTTATTGAAATCTTAATGAAATTTGATGCAACAAAAAGAAATAAAAATTAGACTCAAGACTCTTTCCAACCATATATGGCTTGCCCCTGTATCTATCCATACAATACCATACCAAATGCTGCAACAGGACTATTATAGGAGAATTTTGGAAATTGCAGTCATTAAAACGGTCATAACTTCCTCAATATTGCACCAAATTAGATGAGACAAAAAGTAAAGGGAGGGTTCTTGGATATAATTTCATTTGAAATAAAAAATAAATGTCCTCCTACCCTTACTAGGCCATACCATGCAAGAAAATAGTAAATTTCTGAAGTATAATACAGAAAACATTGCTTTTTACCATTCCATTCTCAATCTTCAATCACCTCCGAATTCTTCATGGTTACAAGGCCTTTTAAAGGAATTAAAACATGTCTCTTCAGTTCATAACTGATTTGGAGTGAACCAAGAGCTAAATGAATCTTCACCTTCCAACTTTGCATCTTTTTTCCAATTTTACATTGACAACCTTTACATGGTTTGCAATATTTTACATTTTTGAAACTCCTAATGACCTAAACACATAAAAATGACTTGATAAACCTCATTAGAATGTGGAAGCATACAAATTTAATCAAACTCAAAGATTTGTCTAGGGCAATATTAATTTGCCAAGGTGCTCCTGCACCATACAACCAACCAACAAAATTTCCAAGTCCCTTGAAAATGTATCTGCAACAAAAGTCTCTTTCCTCTTTCTTTATCTTCAATCTTCTCAGCTACAATCTTCCAATCTATAGAAATGGTGACCAACCAACCAACAAAATAAACTACCATCTTCACAGAGCATCCTCAGGCTCCTACTCCCATCAGTGGAGTACTCTTCAGGCTGCAACCTCAAGTGCTTCTTCAGATGTCCACCCTACACGCTGCTTCACAACCAACCAAACCATTCATCTCACCCAATAGTAGATCCTGGTGATGCATCTACCACTCTCTCCTCAGTGGTTTCTCTATGCACCCTTCTCTAGCCAAATCTCTATTGGAGAATGGTCATGACAGACCTCATCTTGTCTGCCAACACACACAACCTCAGAAAACATCCTTCTTGCAGCTAGATGGAACAAGCACCTACAACCAAACAACTGAGCAACACAAAATCCAAAAGGTGTAGATTGCCTCCCTCGGTGATCTATCTACACAATCAAGATCTTCTTGCTTTTCACCTACCTTCTCAGTGACAGGAACAAATACAACACCCAAATCTTTCGCCAGCTCTGATACCAAAATGATGCAGAGGTAGGAGGACCAAAACTATCCTCAATAACATTAAAAAATCAAAGAACTAATCCAATTGCTTTGGTTAGGTTGAAGAGAACATTAATACATATTTTTCCTCCAATTTTCATGAAGATCCAATGGTAGGAGAGAAAGTTATGACTCTTTTCCCAAGACTACAAACCAGCGTTCAGACCTGCCCTCACCAAAATTGTAATATCTCTCACCAAAACTTAATAAAATTATACCAAACCAAACGAATTATAAACTAAAAACATATATCTTTCCATCCATCTATTATATACATCAATGTGATTCCGTACCAGGTCGTACCATGCATATTTTTAGACTGTATTTTCAGAAAATTAAACTCTGCAGACCTACCCTCAATAAAAATGCCATAACTTATTCAACTCTTAATAAAATTTGATGCAAAAAGAGAAATAAAAATTAGACTCAAGAATCTTTCCAACCATATATGGTTTGCCCCTGTATCTATCCGTACAATACTATACCAAACGCTGCAACAGGACTGTTATAGGAGAATTCTGGAAATTGCAGTCACTAAAACGGTCATAACTTCCTCAATATTGCACCAAATTAGATGAGACAAAAAGTAAAGGGAGGGTGATTGGATATACTTTCATTTGAAATAAAAAATAAATATCCTCCTACCCTTACTAAGCTGTACCATGTAAGAAAACAACAAATTTCTAAAGTATAATACAGAAAACATTACTTTTTACCATTCCATTCTCAATCTTCAATCACCTCCAAATTCTTCATGGTTACAAGGCCTTTTAAAGGCATTAAAACATGTCTCTTCAGTTCATAACTAATTTGGAGTGAACCAAGAGCCAAATGACTCTTCACCTTCCAACTTTGCATCTTTTTTCCAATTTTACATTGACAACCTTTACATGGTTTGCAATATTTTGCATTTTTGAAACTCCTAATGACCTAAACACATAAAAATAGCTTGATAAACCTCATTAGAATGTGAAAGCATACAAATTTAATCAAACTCAAATATTTGTCTAGGGCAATATTAATTTGCTAAGGTGCTCCTACACCATACAACCAACCAATCAAATTTCCAAGTCCCTTGGAAATGTATCTGCAACAAAAGTCTCTTTCCTCTGTCTTTATCTTCAATCTTCTCAGCTATAATCTTCCAATCTATAGAAATGGTGACCAACCAACCAACAAAATAAACTACCATCCTCACAGAGCATCCTCAGGCTCATTCTACTCCCATCAGTGGAGTACTCTTCAGGCTGTAACCTCAAGTGCTTCTTCAGATGTCCACCCTACACGTTGCTTCACAACCATCCAAACCATTCATCTCACCCAACAGTAGATCTTGGTGATGCATCTACCACTCTCTCCTCAGTGGTTTCTCTATGCACCCTTCTCTAGCCAAATCTCTATTGGAGAATGGTCATGACAGACCTCATCTTGTTTGCCAACACACACAACCTTAGAAAACATCCTTCTTGCAGCTAGATGGAACAAGCACTTGCAACCAAACAACTGAGCAACACAAAATCCAAAAGGTGTAGATTGCCTCCCTTGGTGATCTATCTACACAATCAAGATCTTCTCGCTCTTCACCTGCCTTCTCAGTGACAGGAACAAATACAACACCCAAATCTTTCGCCAGCTCTGATACCAAAATGATGCAGAGGTAGGAGGACCAAAACTATCCTCAATAACATTAAAAAATTAAAGAACTAATCCAATTGCTTTGGTCAGGTTGAAGAGAACGTTAATACATATTTTTCCTCCAATTTTCATGAAGATCCAATGGTGGGAGAGAAAGTTATGACTCTTTTCCCAAGACTACAAATCCTAGGCAGCGTTCAGACCTGCCCTCACCAAAATTGCAATATCTCTCACAAAACTTAATAAAATTATACCAAACTAAAATAATTATAAACTAGAAACACATATATTTCCATCCATCTATTATATACATCAATGTGATTCCGTACCAGGTTGTACCATGCATATTTTTAGACTGCATTTTCAGAAAATTAAACTCTGCAGACCTACCCTCATTAAAAATGCCATAACTTATTCAAATCTTAATAAAATTTGATGCAACAAAAAGAAATGAAAATTAGAATCAAGAATCTTTCCAACCATATATGGCTTGTCCCTTTATCTATCAGTACAATACCGTACCAAACGCTGCAACAGGAATGTTATAGGAGAATTCTAGAAATTGCAATCACTAAAACGGTCATAACTTCCTCAATATTGCATCAAATTAGATGAGACAAAAAGGAAAGGGAGGGTGATTGGATATACTTTCATTTGAAATAAAAAATAAATGTCCTCCTACCCTTACTAGGCTGTACCATGCAAGAAAACAGCAAATTTTTGAAGTATAATACAGAAAACATTACTTTTTACCATTCCATTCTCAATCTTCAATCACCTCCGAATTCTTCATGGTTACAAGGCCTTTTAAAGGAATTAAAACATGTCTCTTCAGTTCATAACTGATTTGGAGCAAACCAAGAGCCAAATGACTCTTCACCTTCCAACTTTGCATCTTTTTTCTAATTTTACATTGACAACCTTTACATGGTTTGCAATATTTTACATTTTTGAAACTCCTAATGACCTAAACACATAAAAATGACTTGATAAACCTCATTAGAATGTGGAAGCATACAAATTTAATCAAACTCAAAGATTTGTCCAGGGCAATATTAATTTGCCAAGGTGCTCAAAACGTGTAAGCTATGCTTACATAATAAGGAAATAACACAGTGCAAGGTCCAGTGGGACCAATATTTAGTGGAAAATACCACATGGGAAAATTATGATGACTTCCATGCTAGATTTCCTCATCTTTTCTAATACATTTGATATTATGCTTTTGAAAACATTTTCATATTATGTTGGTTTATCTTAAAGACAATTAATCATTAGGGATGGTGATTCTTATGGTGGGAATATGTTACATCTCTAGCTTACAGTTAGACTTAATCATTAACTTAGCATGATAATCAAGGAGATTAGTCATAGTTAATTGATTTGATATTGTGGAAATATTTGATTTAACTCTTGATTATGAAGTAGTTACTGATGTTAATTAGTTTTGTAAATTGATTGATTTATATTATGAGACATGATAATGATACACTAGTCATGATCTTGTGGTCCTGAGTGTGAATAGGAAAATGAACGTCCTTCGAAGAAGGAAGGAGAGTATCATCCTGGAGAAAGGGTTAGACATTGTGAAAGAAAAGGGTTGAATACCCATCTGAGTATCAAATTTTTATGTCCTTCTAAACTCCTCTCATAAGTTGACACGTGTCTTTTCTCTTTTCTTTAGCTTCTATGTTCTTTGTAAGTCATTATGTCTTTGGAGTTATCACGACAAGTTGTGACGACCAAATGATGTTCTTGGAGTATCATCCCTAGTCGAGAGATAATAGAGTTTAGAGACAAGGAGGTCTCTCATTATCCTTTTGTTCTTAGGGATTATTATTTCCGTAATCATTCGACTAATGGGGATAGTTGATTTCGAGGGAGTATTACTCAACCCCAATAATCAACGATCTTGTTGTGACTCAATTTGTGTTTTCTATTATATAGTGATAATCCTTAAGTAAGAATGAAAAACTTTTTATAGGTTGAATTGCAATAATAATATTGATATTATCTTTCCTATCTTAATATTTGATTATTATCGAATGTTATTAATTTGTTTTTGGTCAGCCTTGAGAATGATGGAGAGCTTTGAGCTCATCCTCTCTTGCATGATGCCTGGATTAAGCTACTTTTTGTGGAACCAGATCGATTGGAAAGGTAGTTACCTTCCATAATGGCATGCCAAGAGTCGGCCAATTATCGAGCTGGGATTATTCATTTTTGTTAGCAGACTTTTGGCTGGTGAGAGTCATGGTTGAAGTTTCTGGAGAAAGGTGGCGAAAGCTACAATGAGATAGCACTGGCGGATTGGAAGCTGTGTGCAGCTTGAAAGAGTTTGGGACTAGAACAATGTTCCCATTGGAAATATTATCTAGGTAATATGGTGGACAGAATCCTAATTACCTTTGATATTTTGAGCCTTGACTGTGCTTAATCTCTATTAGAGATAGTGTGATGTTATTTGTCATATCGTATATTTAACCTTGAGGCACGAGGCCTGTGAGGCTGTGCCATGATGCATGTAAATATATTCATAGTTGTGGCTCGAGGCTGTTATAGCTGAGCTATTATTATTTCAAAGTTTTATTTCTTATTGTGGCTTAAGGCCTTAAGGCTGAGCTCTACTATGTTATCTTTATGCTGAGAATATGCTCGAAGCAATAATTATTGAGCTATCAACACATGAAAACTTCCATATGAAAGAACTCATGGCTATAGAGCCAAGCTTGGAAACCCACAGTAACCTTTTTAAAACTACACTTAAGGCCATATGCCCAACTATTAAAACACTATAAACTTTTCTAAGACTACGCTCCAGGCCGTGAGGTCGAGGCAGTAAAGATTTGTATTCCTTCTAGTGGCTAAGCTCAAGGCTTAGAAGACAAGCAACGACTGTATCATGATTAATTTGTGACACTTGCTCAAGGCCACATGGCTGAGCCTTTAGAGATGAATTCTTTTCTATATCTGAGCTAAGGTCTTACGACCCAGATATAATACATTCTACTTTTTACAGTGCTCAAAGTCATTATGGCTGGGCTAGATATCAATGCATATTATACACATGTCATTTAATGACATAGTTAGAGCTTAAAGAGATCTCAAATGGAGTAAAGAATAACTCTAGAATGATGATTGTTATAAATGAATAATACAGTCATTCGACTGTGATAATAGCTGAGAGGGCAATAACATCAATAATATAGTCATTCGACTGTGATAATAGCCGGGAAGGCAATTAAATGTCAATGTATTTACAAGACCCAAACTAATACCAAGTCAGGCTTGTATGGAAAGCCGACTATGAATACTTTATAGGATTATTGAAACTGTCAAAGATTTTACACATAAACCTTCAATTATGGAGGTGGTGAGACTAATTGAGAACATAGTCTCATCACGAAACAATTAGAATGTGCCTATAAAAGTATATAGACTTGTTCTACATGTGTATGAATTAAGATTCAATGGATGATGTTATTAAATATAATTCCATTACTTACTTAACTGTAATCTAATAGGACTGGTGTATAACACCTTAAGCTCTTAAGGATGGTAAGAGCTATTAAACCTAATCAAAATAATCTTCTTTACTAAGGCATGGTATGCCTTGAGTACCATGAAATTGACTTCATCATAGGTGATGATTTACTATAAAAAATGTAAACCATGGGAGACCAAGGTGGTCAAAATGGCCAAATTGATCTAAAACAAAAACAAACAAGGTGATGAGGAGTCACTAGTTCATCGTTACGAGGATAACCTATTTAATCGTAACAAACCTATGATGGGAGTCGAATGTCCAAGTATGGACAATGAATCAAATGGATCTCGCTCATACTAGACCTAAAGAACAAGATCGTTAAGAACTTACTATAGGATATGACAGCTTATAAGTTGAGTTAGGGTGGTGGGCATATGATGACGCTCATTGTGCAACATGTATGTATGTAAAACTTT